>LR736857.1:20403234-21042237 GCA_902654985.2 Oryctes borbonicus | reverse complement strand
TGATCCACAACAGTTTTAATATGGACAAATCTCAGTTGCACGTAAAAATTTTTTTACATATAGAAGCACCAAAAATAATCATTTGTTTATTAAATATCAAATGTTCCAATTCAATCTTTTTAGTTGCACTGTTTGTGATTCAACGTATTTTATTTTTTAAGATATATCACGAAATACTCGTTAATAAAATACAAATTAATTTGCAGAGATAGATTCTGTAGCAGAGTTTTAGATTTGCTTAAACTTTGTGCATCCTCCTTTAAATTGTTTATCACATCAGCAACTTTCTCAGAATTGTCTGCATAAAATGAAGGCTTCTAACCACGTCCCTCATATTGTTATGACTAGAGATGAAAGCTTGCCATTTGTCTTCGTATAAAGCAACTCTTGTAGGTGTTTTCAAGAAAACTTTTTTTGTCTGATTAATTAATTCATTAACATTCGAAAATTGCTCTTTAATAAACTCCGTAACTTTATGGAGGTCATTGGCAGCGCATGTAGTATGCAGCATATTTTTGAAGATGTTTTTAAGTAATTCTCCCGATTTAAGTATATAAGCCGGAGTCTGCACTCAACTGGTAGTAATTGTCTCCTACATCGGTTTTATTTTGTTTACGACTTTTGTGTATATTTTTGGGAGATTGATACTTTTAGCCATATATTTTACCAGAAAATTTTTGAAGACTTGATTATTTAGTTTTCGGGAGAATCACGTATACATTTCTACCAACGTTGAATAATGAAATGGTGCGCCTGCGTTTCACCTATATTGGAAATTACAGATGTGTTTTTAAATTTTTATGATGGAAGTAAAATTGTAATATCATTTTATCACATATCAAAATTCTTCCTTTTTGATATACTTTCTTATTTTCTCTTATGTTCTCTACTTCGGAGTGTGTTCAAACATTGACATTCAAAAATTCCCTGTGATTTAGCATTTTATCTTAGGGACTTTATGTATACAACATAGCTCTCTCCGTACTCTCCATGATTAACCTGTCATTGACAAACACCGTGAGGCGTATGGAGGCCATATTGTAAAATTTTACTTTTACTAGAGTAAGAATAGTAAGTTATATGTACTTTTAAAATGCGGTGACTTTAAACATTGCTGAAAAAATAGTTATTTGTCTGGCATTGCTTTTCTGCAATTCATAAATAAGAAATGACGCAGTTTTTGCCTCCAAACCTTCTGGCGCTGTTTGCGCCACGCGATCCGGTTCCTTATTTACCTCCAGCTAGTAAGCTTCCCCACGAAAAGAAGAATCGGGGTTATCTAGGCGTAGGGGTGTTCCTCGAAGAATTTGAGGTAATTGATCTATTCGTAATGTATAAGTAAATATAGTTAATTATCTTGCAGGACCCGAAAAATACTCCGCCGCCTACAAGAGTTGAAACTCGTGAAGAACGACTTGAGAGACGCCGAAGAGAAAGAGCGGAACAAGTAGCTTATAAGTTAGAACAAGAAATTGCAGTGTGGGATCCAAATTCTCAAGCAAACATAACGGCTGATCCTTTTAAAACATTGTTTGTTGCTAGAATCGTAAGCTAACTTCATAAAATGTTATTGCTTTTAACATACCTGGATCTGTTCACAGATATTCTTCAATCTAAGAATATTTGTATGTAAAACCAGGAATAGTAATAATCTTGTAATATTCATCTTAGATATTACTTAATATTTAAGTTTGCAGTACAAGGTAACATTTTGCTTGTTTTGAAATTCAGCTTCTTATTTGGCAACAATTTTTGATTAAACTGTCTCATTTTTCTATGACATAAAACAACTGATGCTCAAGCATAAATCTATCAGCTGTAGATACCGGCAAGAAAACGTTGAATTTTGAAACTCACAAATTGAAAACAGTTGGTATTATATTGGTGGCATAACCTCTTTGGTCCCCTTTAAAAGCATGCTTTCTTTTTTTTTCTTTCTCATTAACATAATTAAAATAGTTGCAAAATTTAATTTTTTATATGGACAGACTAAATGATGATTAAATTTAAAACGGCAAATTAAATTTTAGTTGCTAATGCTTTCTAACAACTTTCTACAAATTTGGATTGAATTTTAAAAAGTCAAATTAAGTTCTTAATCAGTTTTCCTGCTGTTGAAGTAGGGAATGGAAGAGGATAATATTAAGGAAAATGTTCTAATGTTATTCTATTCATTACAGAATTATGATACTTCGGAGTCCAAATTGCGAAGGGAGTTTGAAGTATATGGACCTATTAAAAAGGTATACATCATTTTATATGTTAATAAATTTATAGAATATAGTTTGCAGTATTAAAGCATTGCTTGAAATTTTAATTATAAAATATTTTATTTCGAATACTCGGTTCTAGAACCGAATACAGGTACCCACTTCGGAACAATAGTGTTAATATACATAGATATATACGTATATATATATATATATATACTTGAGCTGTCGAAAACCGTCTTTTTCAGGAACGGTGTACCGTCCTGTGCACTACCCGATTTCGGATAAACAATTGCACGTTTTATCTCCAAGATATTTATAGAAATAACTTCTTTTAACATTTTTTTAAAGAAAGTTTAATTCGGAATAACCCAATTATGGAATACAGTCTAAAATAAAATTAAATAAAGCAAAACATTTTTATAATAAACTAATTTTGTTTAACATTGCAAGTAATATAACACAAATAACATAGTCAAGCGTTTAAATGATTTTGTTGACGTATTTGTGACTATATTATGATACTATAATTCCTAAGAAGTCTGCTTGTTAGTTTTGTTTCTATTAGCGTGCGTAAAGGGACTCATATATTTCTTCTCTATTTTCAGATTGTTCTTATTCACAATACTATAAATGGTAAACCTAGAGGATATGCCTTTATTGAGTATGAACATGAGAGAGACATGCATTGTGAGTACCTCCCGAAAATTATTAGTTTTTCCCCTCATCAAATATCCGATCTGTACACTTCTAACTCTTATTATTTAGTCTTTGCAATTAAACAGGTAAGTAGGCGAAGACTAAAACAGTACAAGTAACATTTAAATATTTCAAACATTCCTGAAAAACAAAAGAGTTTTAAGTGACAGATTTCTTAATCAGTTAGTTTATGTAGCCAGCAACTTCCGATAACAATTTATATATAGACTGATGAAATTAATACAGCATTTTCTATTTTTGTACAGTCCGAAGCTGCAGGCAACTAGTGCCGTTTTCCCCAAACTTCCGCTTTTTGCTGGCTATATAGGTTTGTATGTGTGGTAAGAACCCTGCATACAAATATCATTACTTGTTTGTTGGGGTTTATAAAGATCTAGAATATTCATACAATCAAATTTTTCAAAATTTTGCGGCCATTTAATTATTTCTTTTTATTTCAATTAATTACAATGTTCAATTTAATGAATTATATATTAGAAAATTGTTTTAAATGAGGTATGCGCGACTGTAAGTAATATGCGCACCAGGTAAACATAAAAATCAGGACCTTGGGCTCCCTTCAAGCTTGTTATATATTGTTTTCTTCTTTTTCATTATGATGTTAAATTACGTAAGTAACTGGGTAGGTATATTTCAATTATACCTATATAAATATATTAAAATCCTTTTGAATGTTCAGGTAAAACAGCAGCAATGGACAATATTTATGCATATTTACAAAATGCGTATTTCGTCACTGTACATCTAACATTTTTCTCGTTTAGTCTGGGCTTTATGCTACGGTAGTAAGTCTGATTGGTTCGATATTTGCTTTCTGTGTAGGATATCGTTTTTTCACAATAGCTTGTACATATCTGTAATCTTAAAATTGTAAGGTATCTGTAATGTTTTAATATCTTACCATGAAAATCTGAAACCTTTGCTAATAAGGGGATTGCAGAATGTAATTAGCTCTCTAAAACAGCATTTTACTCTCGTAGAAACTCAGCCCATCCCAAGTTAGCAGGCATTTTTTATTAGGCTACAAGTATTATGAATTTTTATGACATTAAAACAACTATACGTATTCTGAAGATTCCAAGAATCTTTTGGCTGAATAGTTACATTTCTTGAAATATCTTGTAATGGAGAATCTTGTTTCTATCTATGTTTAAAGTGGTATGAAAATATAGTTTTAATACTTTCTACTATTGTCAGTTGTGTTCATCTTTTACGTTGAGGCATAAGAAATAAACACAGACATAATTTTTTTTCACACTTAGTAAGTTGTCTTTTTTTAAAGAAAAGTTTTCCGCCTCTGTTTTGATGGAGTAAACGGTAAACTTATAAATGTGAATTTAATATGGACCATTTAACACAGAAACAATAGCTACCTACTATAAAATTCCTACTTGTTATTGTCTTATGTGAATCATAATTCTCATTTTCCAAAATCTCATCTTTAAATAATTCCTACACTGAAAGCAACTTAATCATATAAAACATAGCAGTTTGTCTCCAGTGGAAGTCCTACTTCATCTAAATATATTTCTGGTTGAAGTAGTGTATTATGTGTTGGCTTTGTTTTGGCTCTACAACAAAACAAGAATGTGAAAAATGTGCATGGTATTTAGTATTGCTTTGATCATTTTAAAATCTGGCATTGCATAAGAAGAATATCAATTCATTCAATTACTCAATATACAACTTTTTATTATAATCATCTAGTATAGGATATATTATACTGAAGCCTTCATATTCAAGACACTACTCTAATTGCAGAAGAATAGCAATATTGTAGGCACTTGGATAAATTGGTTGAACACATTCCTTACTATATACTTGTCTGTTTATTAATTAAAATTAATGGAATACAAGTGAAAAATAAATAGTAATACCTTATGCACTTTTTTCATATATAAGTTTTAACTAGAGTTGTATGGGTAACATTTCACCTAACCTAGAATTAATTTTGACGAATACTCAGTTTCTGCAACTGTATTTTATAAATGCTTCCACTTATATTTATATGAATTTAAATTACTTAAAACCTGCAAGTTTTCTTTCAACAATGATAAATATTTGTAATCACAACACTCTAATGAACGCAAAAACAATTAAAAAAAAAGTAATTCCAAAAATCCCTGTTAATGAGTTTACCATCGTGAAAAGTTACGTTTTTTTACTTTTTGTTTCGACCTTCAAATTCATCTCTAATCGCCACGTAATTTTCCTTAATAATAATTTCAGTAATCAGTAATACACATTTACAGTTAAGATCTGAGTCATACGTATGCGTAAGAAATAATATCTACATCATACAAACAGTTAATTAAGGATTTTCTTGGTGAAATGTCAAGCCCAAATATATGTACACTCATACGCAAACTAACGTCTCTCCTTTTCCACGGCTGTCCAAGGGGTATATAAATTGGCGCAAATGTTACACTCAACGACATTCGTTTTCGGTTCTTAATCGAAAACCTCAACATTAAAATGCACCATGTTTCATATGTCTTGGCGAGGATCTAAAAATTGGGCGTTCTACATCTTTTGATAGAGATAACTGCAATGCAAAATGAAGAAGAATTTCTAATACGACTTCTTCATAAACACTTATATAAAAAAAAACTTTACGCAATGACTCTTCAAGACGTTAATGAAGTTAAAGACAGAATTAACGCGGCAGTATTAAAAATTATACCGGAAGAGCTGGAAGACATCTCGTGGTTTGCAACCATGCTTAGAAATAGACGAATTTTAATTCGAACAATTACGTAGATAATAGTACTCTCAGGTAAATATCCAAAAATTAATCAATCTTGTTATAACATACACTTAACATTTTTCAATATATATTGTAACAACTAATTGCAAGAGAGATTCAGAATCGAATGAAGAATATCGCCGCTTGTGGCTTTTGCGCCATTTCATACACGCTTTTGTATTTCAATACAATTTTCTATATGCCCTTCCTTGTTTTTTGATACGCAAATTATCGACTATTTGCGTTCTCGAAAACAATCGCGGTACTTTTGACAGGTTTTGTGATGTACTATGTTGGAAAAGAAGAGATGTTAGTTTGGGCGTGATCATACACAGAATCAAACTGGAAGCTGCAGTAATAACATGTCAAAGCCTACACATATCACGTTGAAGCCAATCTAATGTAGTTTGTTCTAAGAAATATGCAATATTATTTGCAGCTGCATACAAACATGCAGATGGTAAGAAAATTGATGGGCGTCGAGTTCTTGTTGATGTGGAAAGAGCCCGGACAGTTAAGGGTTGGTTGCCACGAAGATTAGGTAAGTATTTACTTGGACAAAAGTAGCCATGTACAGTAAGCAAACACGTGAAGAAATTATTTACGATCATCTTAATATGCATATTTATTTGAAATATATTTAATCTAGTAACGAATTTCCAGAGAAACTACGAAAATTTAATAATTACACTTTTTCTGAGAATTACTGTAATATTAAATTCTCTTACTCATACTTGCATGTGTAAATGGGATCCATAAATTGCCATAGGTTGTCTCATGGTTTACTAAGCAAACATAGAATTTGAAGTTTTTTTTTAATTAAATACAATTTGAAATTCCTTCCAACTGATATTTTTAAAAACGGTAATATAAATATACATAGCATAACTAAGAAATTCAATAGTCTACTGGTAAAGAGGCCTGTTTGTGATAGGATTTGTACAAACGCGAATCACCGTTCGTAAATTTGGGAATTAATTAACGTCTTTTATGGGCTTCACCCTTTACGGTGAGGAAGTCGTAATATTAAAGCCATGGAACACATTACACATACTAGAACTCTTGTGGTTATGAGAAGGTGAATAGCTTATAACTCAGCTGCGCCCTTATCTAGCGCATAAAAAAAAACAAATTGCATCGATCCATTTTATTTAAATGTTGACGGGATATTAGATATTATCTCTGTACTATGAAATAGTACTAGCATCTGTAATAGTTTAATTTCTTGTAATTATAGCAGTGGTGTTGCTACAACAAGAATAAGCATCATCTTCTCATTAACGCTAAAAGTGTTATATGGATTTACCTTATGACAATATTAGAGCTGTAATATATCAGCTGCTTAAACGCAACCTGCGGATTGGTATTTAAAGAATTAAACAAAGTAGATAGTTTAATGTATTGAAAACCGGTGGAGTATATCCTCCACAAATTTTTTACCAAACATCAATCATAAACTCGCGCGTTGGCACATACTATGTGGTAAGTTTATTCGCTGCTCTTACACTAAGCTAAGCTACCTATACTAACTAACTGGAAGAAAGAGACGCGAAAAGTGTCGTCTAGAACGGTAATATGGAACCAAATTTCAAAAATATACTAGATGCTACACTATTTTATAAACTAAATCATATCCTATTTTGTACACTAAACTGGAACTTGACAGGCTGACCAATAGTTGGAATCAAAATATTTATTGTTGGGTTCGGATGCTATAGGTTATATTACCATGAATATATTATTTAACATAATAGCTGGGTCTCTATAAAGTAAGTTTGTCAATAATTTCCTTTGCAACAAAATTGTGTGTGTTCTGTAGAATACTTGTGAAGGTTGGTAGTGTTATGGTATCCAGGAGTAGGAGTACATAATTCATTTAATTCAAATTCTAGTATTACAATATCAATTATAGAATCTTAGAACGAGGATCTAGTATGAAAAATATTCGGAATTAGTACCCTAAATAGAAGACGCTTAGTGTTACAGTCAAATTGTTTGGCGTTCAGTAACGCAACACGTATTCTATCCGCTGTAAAGTTAGTGTACTGTAGTAAAACACAACCAGAAGTGAAACTCTTGTCAGAACCTTTCATCTTCTTCAGATGAAATTGGTGACCTTGGCTCTATTTTGTCTGGTTACAGCTCTAGAGCTCTGAGGCAGGCGCGAAATGTAGTTTGACAAGTCCCGTTTCCGAAACGTTTTTAAAATCTGTTTAAAGCTCTCCGGAATGCATGTAAAGTTAAAATAGTAATTGTATGAAATTATAGACTAATAAGAATATATAAATAATAGGAGTATATTTTAGCATATGTGTATATTACGCAAAAACAGAATTTTAAAAGGATAGGATGGATTACATTGGAGCAGAGAGTCTATTCGCATAGATATCCTTTATTAGGCTAAAGAATGTTAACATATTTTTTAAGCAATTGTTTTTTGTCCAGAATAAATTTGTAGGGCAAATTAAAACGTTACCCGAAAACTGATAACAAAACGAAGAAAGCATACAAATTCCAACAAGGAAAAAAGTTATTATCTGATCAAATTTGACAAAATTTAAACTCGCATCGCACGTTGACAACACCATAGACAAATCACAGTTAATGCCAATTCTGGATAATTGTATCCTGAAAACACGGCGGCCTGATTGCGCGAACAGGGATGCGCATATCCTCCAAAAAGCAGTAGTTTCACTTCTGGTTGTTTTCTATGTACAGAGAATGGTTGTACATAAGGAGATATTATTTGTCCCAGCGAACATAACATGCTGATAAATTAATCTTGAAATATCTAGTGTATTCCACACTATAGCTACAATTCACGTGAAAGTTAGTATAGGATAACAAATTTAATTGTACACTTGAGGGCGGTGCGTGATGACGTAAACGGGGGATGCAGATAGGTATTCAGTTCCCTTGTGTATTTTCCTTGCACTTTGTATACATCCTGCGTATATCCGTTTGCGTCATCATCTACCGCCGCTGGTATACTTTGAAGTTAGTGCAACAGCAACGAATAAACCTACTATCTCGAAAATTATAAAGCCACTAGTAGTCTATCATACATTGACACGTGTTTCATGTGTATGTGTGGTTCGTCAGCGTGTCTTCCTGGAAGGTACTAGTTATTTCTGTATCCAGCAGGTTTCGGTTTATCTGTCGTTAAGTTCACATCGCATAAAAAAATGTTTATATTTGTATATTTATATCTTATATAAGAATTTTAGACCTTCTACATTCATTGTTCAGATGAATTATTGTTAGTAACAGAATAATACATAGTACTACACTCGCATAAATTCCTTTTTACTGCTTGCGATTGGAATGTTTTTTTATCATTTACCTCCCCTAAGGCGGTGGTCTTGGTGGTACAAGAAGAGGAGGTCCAGAAGTAAACATCAAGCACTCAGGTAGGGAGGATAATGAAAGGGAAAGAGAAAGGTATAGGCTAGAAAGGGAGCGAGAAGAGAGAGGAGCAGGGGGAGGAGGAGGAGGAGGCGGAGGAGGAGGAGGTCGTGAAAGAGATCGCGATAGAGATAGAGAAAGAATTGGCGGTTACGAAAGACGACGATCCCGTTCGAGAGAAAGAAGGAAGAGAAGTAGAAGTAGGTCTCCACGAAGAGAAAAGCGAAGACGTAGTCGAGATCGGGTTAGAGATCCCGATATCGAGGAAGTGGAAAGACCACGTGAAAAGGAAAGAGATCGGTAAACAATACTCACTTTTCGTGTTAATACACTTTAGCAAAATATATAATTTTAGTGATCGTGAAAGGGACAGAGAACGTAAGCGTCGCCGCTCCAAATCAAGAGAACGTGATCGTGAAAGAAAAAGAGAAAGAAGAGAACGAAGAGAGAGAGAAAGAGGTGACAGGTTGGAATACATTAAAACTGATGATGGTGGAGAAATTAAAATTAAGGAGGAACCATTGGATGGTAATATTATTTTGTTCATATCTATGATCTTTAAGATACGTCTATGTATTTAACACTATGCAAGCACTCTCCAAATTATTTAAATTGCATATTTCTTTAAAGGAGTTTGGTTGCTAGAAAGTTAATTGAAGTCACAGGGCCTTAGACCTTGAAGTTTCGGCTGTTTGGTAGTATGCGCTTCTAACATGCACATTTTATACATCATTTTATATACCTTTTGTTATGCAATAAGTTTTGTAAGACATAAGTTGAAAAAAAGTCGCGGGCGTGACTATTTAAAATTTGTATTTGTTTTGACATGTACAAATGACAATGGAAGCAATGTCGCACACTGCTCGCTGTATGCCGTGGAGAAGCCAATGTAAAATCGATTTTAAAACTACGCTACTATTTTTACTACAGCCAAGTGGTAGCACTATAGGATATACATATGGGGCCACGTCGAGAGAAATTTAGGATCGGTATTAACAGAAACGAACAAGCTTAATTGGAATACTTTATTATTTTTATATTTACAACAAAAAATATATACCGATACAGCAGGTACTTTTCTGAATTTTTGATTGGTAAAATTATGAATGATGAGGGAATCTTCTCTCCATTGTGACAGTGGGTTTACTTGGATCGCGCACGTTTCGTTTTACACAGTATAAACAAATTCTCTAGTTGACTTTAGCTATTTGGTAAGTAAAGTAAACAACACAATTTGTCGCAGATCAGCTAATACTAACTTGGTTTATAAATCTTGTAATGAGAATTGGATCCTACACTGATTGAAAATTTCATCTTCAGTTCGGCTGTTGTCGTTTTGGCTAGGAAACCCCATTGATCGCGAGACCCTGAGTTCTAGCGCAGCGAACCTGGACGCAAAAATAGGATTGACTCGGCATTTTTTACACACATTACACGTTTTTATATTAATACGTTCAAATACATAAGACGCGATGCCAAGTGGTTCACGGCCACAAAGCGAAGACTGAAATTACGAGTTACGATTAAAAACGATAAAGTTGCTATTTTACTTCCACTCTTAGAGGGTTTGATGTAAATATTTTAGTTTTATGTTGGCTTCACTTATGAATGTAAACAAATGCTTCTATTGCCAAGTTCTTTGACTCAACCTAATATTTTTATTTTTCTCATATACACATATCCATTACTAATAATATGTTCTAGATTATCCGGACTATCCTCAATACCAACCACAAATGTATGATGAAAATAAAGTTAAATACGAGGAGGACGAAAAGAAATTTGAACCAGATAATACCAATGGTAGTAGTCGGCATTATGATGACTATGAAGAAGGCGAAGCTTACTAGTTAGTAAAAACATATAGTGTAACTACATATTTTATATTTTGAAATTGACCTTGGTGATCTTTTTGTAAAACAATTATTATAAGAATTACATTTGACACATCAATTACCTACTACATATACACATTCAGTGTATTATGATTAATTAGTAGAAGTAGTGTTGTGATATGCAGAGTTGTAAAGAAATTTATCTAAATAACAATAGTACTGTTTTGTTAATTTTGTCTATGTTTTTTTATTCGTTACTATACAAAACAAATATGTATATTAGACGTATGATTTATTCATAATATAGTTGCTTTACAACTCTTAATTATTTACTCCTACAATTTGTTAGGCTATAAAGATGTATGTTTCATTAGAATATCAAAATATATATAATGTATGGGTCGTATTTATTTTATTAATTACTATAAGCTACAAAATGAATTTCCTTTCATTCGCTTGAATAACTCACTACATTTCTTCCAATAATTAAGAAAAATTACTTATACAACAGAAGTAGAGGTGGATTGGTAATTTTTTATAGCTAAACATAAGTATAGTCAGTATCAGTTAGACCAAATGGAAAATAGCAGCTGAAATTGTGTACTGCAGATTGAATTGTATAAGAACTAGAGTAGGCCACTTTGCACGCCGGGATAGTACCAAGTTTTATATATGCATATATATTATATTACTCATTAGGGTTTATATCGGAAAAGAGTAATATTGACTGATTTATTTAATTATAAATATATATAATCCACTTACCTTATCTACGTAGCACAAATAGAATAAGAAGGCTAAAAAGAGAGCAAAATTACGTATGTTTCCAGATTTATCTCACTGAATTGCTGCGTTCACCGTGATGAAAAAATGTTCTTACATATTGAGAATGACCGTTCGGCATCTACAGATGTAAGACACCCATAATTAAAAGAATTTTTATAGATAGATAATGGATCAGATGCATCATCACCAATTTGTATTAACCTGGTAAAATCAGAATCTTCGTTTATAACTTCACCGGCATAATTGTCGTAAATAGTTATTAATTCTATTTCAACGGAATTTTTTTTTTTTTTTTCTTAATAGCTGCAGCTTCGTCGGGATTAAATTGTAAAACCACAAATTTTATTTGTTCCAAATATTTTGAATAATAAAAAGCTGCCTTCAACCATGCTCTCCAACGTGTGAGAATCGGCTGTGGTGGTTCGGGAATACCGGGACTCCGTCTGTGAGGTTTTCGAATTCGTTTGGGAGATTTCAAAAACACTTTTTTAGTATTTGAAATTAAAGCATCCAGCTCTGGATAACATTTGCGAATCATTTGCGTCACAAGATGTAAAGCATGAGCTTTAAACGTCACATGTGTAAAAATTGTTCAAACTCTTGTTTTAGAGAACGCAATTGTTGCCGCGCTATCGCTCAAACATCAACAGTTGATTCGGTGACACTTCGAATTTCGGTAATGTATCGAGCACTACTTTCGTAATCACTTCGCCAGTGCACCTTTGTAATCTTTCACTTGCTAATACTAAAGATTGGAAAATTCGGTTGAAGGGGTCCCGGTACACGTACTATAACATGTGCAATGGAATTTTTTTTCAATCTGTCGTTTCGTCCTCGCTTAACCACGGCCATTTATCTTTAGTTACTGCTTTGATTTCTTTTCGTTGTCTTTACGCGTACATGGTAGATACTTGCGTAACGTTGTCTGAGATGGTAGCTCCCAGTTGGAATTGTATTTATTTCAGAAGTAGTAAAACGGTTTTTTATCCAGTACGTGAAGTTGCAACCCACAGTCGAGAAACATGGAAATATGTGTGATGTAAACTATTGACATGCTTTGTACAGTTATATTTGTGCCAGCAGAATAACGGTTTATCGCAGACTTTACACACTATTTTAGCATCACCATAATATAAATCCGGAAATTCATATATTTTTTTTACATTTTCAAGCGATGGTTGCCTTCTGTACTTTTGTACGCCCCACATACTATGAATTAAACAAACGACGTTCGACTAATTCGCGTGGAGACCTAAGATGAACTAAACTGCTTCGTTTTCTACGTTGCAGATGATGTTGCGTATCGAATACGGTCCCGATATACAGACACACTGGTCCACTCTAATAGTAACTAAACAAATACAATTTTTTTTTTATTGACAGTAAATGTCTATATACTAGACAAGAAATATGTTATGATAAATAAAACAATATAATTTAATAAATTTATTGATAAAAAACCATGGGCAAGTATATTTTATAAACATTACAGAACCGTACCTATAATAAACATCTTCAAAAACGTAGACACAAGGGATTTTAATTGTCTGTTCTATATTTAATACAATACACTTCTTTATTTCAAGGGACATTTATATATATTAGTTAATTAATAATTATCTAAAGTTTTAAAATAAGCCACGCTCATAAACAATATTACAAATACATATTTTATCACTAAGCCTGCAGAAAGCGTCGAAATCGGGATTCATACGTACGGTTACTATGTGTATGAATAATGGGTTGCATTGATGATGGCGAATCGACGGCGTTCTTTGTCATGTTCGACGGGTGTTAATAGATTTCTTAACCGATTTCCGACATTAGTATACACTGGCACTAGTATTAAATGTATTGTTTGCAAGATCGACATTTTACCATACAGTATTTTTGTTTGTAAAATAAAAGACATGTTAATAACAAACAGCACCTGCGAAACATGATATACCATTATAAATTTCTATATGACTTTATTTTTATGTTATGTGTGTACATTCCACAAAATATTGTAGACAATGAAGAATTTCGAAAGTTTTCGGGGAAATACATTCCGGAATGGAGATTACCAACAAGAGGTCAATTACAGTTTAATTTACCGAGGGTGAAAACACGATTACAGATCAAATCAAAGCAGAGTTAAAAAATAAAGGAATATGGCTGACGGTGGATGAAACAATGGATGCAAGAAAGAATTATATTTTAAATGTGTTAGAGCGCACTTTAAAAAGCGATATGGCACCGTGTCTCTTCTTTTACGTAGTACAATATTACAGAAGACAAACGCGAAAACGATAGTAGAAACTATAATAAATACCTTTAGGAAGTTCGATATATCGGTAACCCAACTTGTAATGTTGGTTTGATGGGAGTTCAAACATGGTCAAAGCTGGAAAGTTACTAAAACAATCTCATCCTCAATTGGTTCATGTAACTTGTTTGTTCATATTGTACATTATTAAACCTTGTATCTTAAATTTAAAAATTTAAATCCGCATGAAGCCCAGTAAGCCAGCGGTTGGTTTCAGATACAGAAATCCATGCTCAAATAGAGCAAATTTTCGAAAATTATTAAATTCTTTTAGATACTATTTCCAAATTAGAGAACACCAAGCTTTCATTACATGAAGCGCTAAATATAGTAGATGACCTCAATGCTTCGTTAGGAAATCTAACGGATAATGTAGGAAGGTTAACAACCGTTAAGTTACGTGCGGTTATAAGTAAGAATCCCGATTTTCAAAGTATAATGTGTATAAACAAAGAGAAAACCAAAAGTGCGAATGTAATACGAACGACCTTTTTAAATTTGCGAACATCACATCATTAGACGCAGAACTCTCATTATCTAAATACAACATATTTTCACCTCGCCGTAGGAGTATCAATGGAAATCATGCTAACGATACAGTACTACATAGATTTTTTGCGTCAGTCTACATCAACAACACAATCAAGCTAAAGTAATTAATTACATACATTATTTTTAATATTGATAGCAACCGAACCGTATGTTAGTGCGAAAGTACTCGTTTCTGCAGGCTTATTTATTGCTCTTTGCTAGTGATTATTTAATATATAATTTACAATAATAATTAAATAATAATTTACGAATAATTAAATACTTATATTTAAAACGGCCGTTTTCTAAAAAGAAATTGACTGCTATTTTTAGCTACTAATTTTAATTGTTATCTTAAAACAGCAGTAGCAGTTAGCAATTGCTACACCAAATTAAGGGGTTTACCCTCCTCTAGACAGAAGTACAATATAAGTTACCATGTTAATGGAGTTAATGGATAGGGAATAGTAAGGAATTTTTTATTTGAAACTAGGGAGTGTTCACTGCTTAAAATCAATAAATCAAGTATAATTTTAGACTTGATCTAAAGTAACCTCATGTGAAATTAAATGTTAACGTATTTATTATACATATATTATGTATTTATTTTAACTTGTTTTCGAAGGCGCTTTATCAACATTTTGAAAGGTTATGTTTAGATTTTGAAGAGTATCGCTCTCACAATGGATGTTTTATTGCAAGAGTTAGAGAATTATTATAACAGTGGTGATAGTACGAATGTGAAAGAGTCTCTGGAGAAAATTATATCGGAATCATCGGTTATTGAATTAACCGCATCTGATGCGTTTGAATTACTATTGAAAAGTAAAAGTTGTGATATATTGTTATTATCAGTGCAATGTATTGCTGAATTAGCAAAACAAGAAGAAAATCGAAAAATCCTTACAAAAGAAGAAATTATTACTCGTTTAATTGAAATAAGTGTAACTGAAGAAAATCAAGTTTATCACTCCTTCCGAGCATTAGGCAACATAACTTATGAAAATGACAATGCGAGGAACATTATTGGAGCAACTGGTGTTCAAACACTTATATCTAAAGTACACGAAGTAGCTAATTCGTGGATACATAAGCATAATCCTAAGCTAATTTCTGTGCTATGTGGTTGTTTGCTAAATATTTTAACATGCAATGATATGCTACAGAAAGTTGCCTTAAATAATGGCATTGTTCATACTATTCAAATAATTCTTAATAAAACTGTTGAATATTTTCAAGATCAAGAAGATTGTATTACGTATGTATTGCAACTATTAAGTTTTGTCTGTGATCACATGATCGATGAGTGGTTAAGCGAAGATTTATGTTCAGTGCTGGTGAATATTATTCAAGTATCAGAAAATGCAGAAATATCAGTACTGTGTTTGGAGATTTTAAGGCAACAATCAGATAATGATGATCTCAAATTTTCTCTTGCCAAGTTAGGTACTTGTGAATTAGTTTATGATTTGGTTGAAAAATATGGAAATCAAGTTAATGACGAAGATAGTCGTTCAGCTTTGAAATTAGCATGCGACTTGATTGTTTTGATTTTGACAGGAGGTAAGTATATCTTGAACTTACATTTACGCTTTAGTGAGTGACTTTTTAATTACACCTTAGATGTGAATGAATTTTGCTCAAGCAGAATACTGTATGTTCAAAGAAATAACGTTTTTTAAAAAGCAATTCACAACATTTTAGAAATCCACCTACGTCTTAATTATAGGCGAGGATAATTTAAATAGATACATGTGACGATGTTTCCATCAAATTTTTTACTAAAATGAACGATGATAGTGGTTATTGAACGTAATATAAAAGTGTAAAGTGAACCTGAGTTGTAAAAATGCTTGAACCATTTGGTAAATTGCCTCGGAGGATTTTAAAATGCAGCTCTATTTTACTTAACTTGTATACATTTTCTGTTGTTCAAAGGTTTGAATAATTACAAAGCACTCATTGATGCTACCAATATTCTTGTTTGTATATTAATTAATTAGTAACCTTTACCTAACTTTTAGATGAAGCAATGAAATATTTATATGACAAAAGTAATGGTAAAGTATACCACCAAATGATATCATGGATTGATTGTCAAGATTTAGATTTGGTTAGCACAGGAATATTAGCAATTGGAAATTTTGCTCGAAATGATGTACACTGCATTCATATGGTTCAATCTGGATTATCAAAAAGACTTATAGGTAAAAAACCTTTTTCTATTGTAATTTGATTAGTTATATATTATTACTATACTCTATTTTTTTCATTCGGAAGCGTAAAATGGAAAGAGGCGTTTACACGAAGGAATTTTTCAAAGATACTTTTTGGCGGCAGTTTTAAAACTAGCCATGATTTTATATAAGTTGTCGTTACGTAATTAATTACTTATTCATTACAAAAATAATTAATTGATTAATTAAATATAGAAAACAGCAGAATAATATTTATTGATCAAATACGCATCATACTAGATTTCAACTTTACATGTGGAACCTTTTTTAATGGAAGTTTGTAAATGTTACTCTATTCTACTATAATTCTTATTTTTATATGATTATTTACAAGCAAACAACAATTTAGACTAATATTAAATATAGCATATACATATTAAATAATAACTTGCCCTTAAATCCACGTTAATACATTACATTAACTTCTAAAATAATTATTCACTATCACTATCACTTTCCATTTCAGTTGAACTAGTATTTTTGCCCACTGATATAATAAATAGCTCGATTATACCATATCATCAATTAATCCATCTAACTCGCACATTTTCTTGCTTTTTTTAATCACGTGTTTTACAAATTTTTGCCAATTGCCCGTAGTGACGTTTTGGATTGCCTGTAGTAAAAATACCCTTACATCTGCTAATTTGAATGTGGTATTTTTAGTTGCCGCTTCATTTTTTATTTGAGTCCACACTAACTCAATTGAGTTGAGTTCGCAGTGATGAGGCGGTAAAATCAACACAGTTTTGTTGCAACTTCTAGCCATCTCATCTGTCACATGTGTATTATGTTGGTCTTTATTAAGGCGAAGTAAATGAAGAAATTCAGATCGTACCATCTCTTTATTTCAACCAAGCTGTACATTGAGTTTTCTAGATGTTGTTGTGGGGATTTTTTCAATTTTACGACTATGCATTGTCCATAACAATAACAGCATTGTCTGGTAGCACTATCAATATTTGATGAAACCATCTTTCAAACACCTCGGCATTCATTTCTTCATGATAATCGGTTGTTGTTTTACCTTCGCAAAGCAATAAGCCATTCTCCACAAAACCAGCCTCAGATCATATGTGCAAAATAATGAGACGTCTTCCTTTCCCTGCAGAATTACGCAAGCCTGTAGTCAGTCCTTCATTAAACGCTTGCCGTCGACTTTTTATATTATCATCTATCCAAACTTTTTGTTTAGTATGACCTTCGTTTAGCCATGTTTCGTCTAAATAAAAAATTGACCGATTTTGACAAAGATAATCTTTTATTGTCATCAAATACCTTCTTCTCCACCTGATCATTTCATCGCGTTCTATCAAAACACTTTTCCTCTTTCTTCTTTTCTTTCTTCATGTACCTGCAACAATAATTATACTTATTCTAACATATCAAAGTATGTAAAATATAAATTTGAGTACATTTACCCAAAATTTGTTGCATATTAATTAGAACATCGGCCCTAACCTGAAGTTTAGCATTTTCACAAATTTGTACAATATTGAATGGCTCATCTGTGGCAAATCATCACGTTGTTTTACTTCATTCAACACTTTATCAAGTGTAGGAAGATCATTTTTATAAAAAAAACAATGAATTAATTACCTTATAGAATTCTTGACAGTTTCATCGTAATCACCAAAGGAATCACCTTATTGCTTGTACAGTATTTTCGAAATCTTTTTTGTCGCAGCTTCTAACAGTCGCAACACCTGTACAATACTATTTAAAATTGACAACTCTGTTGCATTAAGCATAGGCATTTGTATGCTGGAAAACAATGTCATTGATGATCCTGCGGAATTCTAAGAATCTCTGAAGTATATAATATGTGCTATTCCAGCGAGTGGCAACATTTTGTATCAACATTGTTTATTTGTTGCTTTTCATAATTCAATGCTGCAATTATGCTTTGTTTGAACTATGTGAAAATTTCTTTTGCTTTCGTTATTAAGGAACGACGCGCGAACGAAACAGCCAATCATCAAACGTCAATAAACAGTATCGGTATCTTTGAATTAAATATATGTATGTATATAAAATGGACGTGGTAAATTATCTTTTCGTAATGAGCAAATAGAATTACGGCACGATCAGCAAGTCTGTGGAATTTTTTCGATACATCGTTTGCAAATACATCGATATATCGAATACATTATAACCATTAGCGATATATCTAATTGAATGGATGTATGGAAAAGTAAACATGGAATGATTTTGATGCATCGATTTATATTGGTTACTCCAAAACTGTAGAAGATAATAAAAATAGAAAGATATTATGTATTGACTTGTAGGTTTAGACCAGGGTGGAAAAAGCATGATTATTAAAAAAAAAAGAGTTGTAAACAGTTTCTTAATGGGTTAATAATGTTTTAGATTTCTTATTTATTTTTTTTTCAACCGTAATTATTTAGATTTCAATTTGTTTTTCTTTGGGAATTAACTCAAACAAACCGGGATTCCCAAAGAAAAACAAATTGAAATAATGTTTGTTATAAAAAGAAACTTATTTTAAACATAAAAGAAAAAGTGCTTCAAACAGAAGCTTCAATTCAATCGCCATTCTTTTATTCTGTACAGACCAAATCTGTAAGTTTCGTGAGAAGTCCAACATACAGAGTATCTCGCCGGGAACTGCATCGATCTATATATGGAAGAGTATACATAGGAAAATTCTGAAAACTTAACAGTATACTAAAGCTATGAACTAACATACTTTCAATAATATGACGCGTCCGGTTATACCGAAAATATTTGTTAATTTTGTTATCTTAAATGGAACACGCTGTGTATAATAATATTTTTGAATTTCTAATTCAATTTTAAGATTTATTTGGTATAACTATATGTCGATGTTTCCAACCATATTTGAAATATTTGGCTTTTATAAACATTTGGAACAGAGGGACGAATACATGTGAATATATAATTATAACTGTCAGCGTGTTTAACTTGGAAAATTGAAATTTTGTAAAACTTTTGACTGTATAGTATTAGAATCCGAATAAATTTTTGGAAATTATTGTACAGCGTGTCCCACAATTACGCTTAAACTTTCAAATGGAAAAAGTGTCAAAATTTAATTTGCTTTAATACTACTACCTATTTTTATAAAAACATAAAAAAACGTCGTATTTATTGCACATCTAAAATTGATATTTTTCAAGATATTTAAGAAAATGCGTATTGTACACACTTTTGTTTAAAAAAAACAGTACCTAGCAATGAGACCATTAGGAAACAATCTAGCATTAATAAAGCATTGAATTTTTCCGTTCTAAATACGTGAGGGTTTGAATTGCTCCAGTAATGAGAATTGTTCTCGTTTAATTGTAAATTTGTCTTCATTTGTTCCGATAATATTGTCCAAAAATAATTCGTGCTCTTGGAACCATATGAAAATAAATTCGTATGAACTATGTTTTTGAATTTTTGCCTTGACCGATTCGAAGTTTTTCGAATTCTATATCATTCGTTTAACTGTGTTTGGTAACGGTTTATATTATTGTGGATACCGAATAAGCAAAGACATTGCATGGTCTTGGTTATAGCTAACATAGATATAGAAAAGTTAAATGGTTTAAAAAACTACATAAGCTGCCATACATTAGTGGGATTTTTTTTTTATAAGGAAATTGAGCTACAGTTCACATTTTCCGAAATATCTTGAAAAGTTTTTTCCATTTGAAAATTGAAACGTAATTGTCGGACACGCTGTACAGTGTTTTCGAAAAATTTGTTCACATTCTAATACTGTTCTATATGATCAACAGTTCTGCAAAATTTCGATTTTTCACTTTCACAGTCCATGTACCATATCAAAAATATCCAAAGCAAATATTTAAAATAACAAACAATAAAAAACAAAAAAGTTATCCCAAAGAAGCTCGAAACGCTGCTGTCCGTATGTCTAGGGTTTGGGTTACCAAATGTTACTATTTAACGCTTCTAGCTACGGAGTGTGTTGGTCTACTATATTTGTTTGTTGAGTTGAGTTTGCCAACTAAACACTTGAATCAGGAACGAAGCAGAGATTTTTTAAAAGAATTTTTTTTGTAAAAATAATCTATTTGTTCAAACTAAATGGCGGGCGCTGTATATTATTCTGATATACTTTGATTGTCGTACTTTGATTTTGTGCAAACGGTTTTTTAACGTACTTTGCGTTGTTTACAGATTTATTGGCAATGTATAATCAAAAAGACGTTGATATGAAGATCCAGCATGCCATATTAAGTACTCTTCGTCATTTGAGCATTCCAGTCCAAAATAAAAGTCAACTTATAGAAGAAAATATTGTTGAAGTATTATATAGTATGATTAATATCGGTTACTATCCTGTAATATTTAAACTTATGGGAACATTTAGAATGTTGGTTGATGGACAAGGTATAGCCGCATTGCAAACTTTATCCAATTAGTAGTATTACTCTTATTTTTATTTATAGAGTCAACAGCTCGTGCCTTGATAAGTAGAAAGGAGCTCATTGAGAAAATAGTCTATTGGTGCTACAACTCTGATCATTTAGGTGTAAGAGCAGAAGCACCAAGATTACTTGTATGGTTAATAAAAAATTCCCATTCAGCTGAGGCGTATCCTATGATACTCTCGGTACCCAATAGTGTAAAGTGTCTTGTTGAGATGATCACATCATTGCATGCTGTTATGCAGAATGAAGCAATTCTAGCTCTCAATTTAATATGTTCTTGTTATTTCATGGCAAATGATAACGAAAGACCATATTCAACAGTGACTGAACAAGTTAACAATATGAAATTGGTGAACACTAATGTTGGCGTAGACAGTACGTATATAGCAGAATTACTTATTGCAGCTGATATTGCTAAGAATATCGCCTTTATTATAAACAAATATCATGAAAAAATGGCGTTTGAAACAGGCAGCAACTTAATAAAATTATTATCTTTACTATCAAACTCAACTAGTATTATCGATCATTTTAAAAGTTGTAAAATAAATGATGCGTTGTTGTTATTAAAAAAGAATAATAATATTAAAGAGTTGAATAGTGATATTAGTACACTTATAAGTACATTTGATGATCAAATTAAAAACTAATTAATGCAGGTATTCGAAAATTGATTTTTATTTATCTCCTCAAAATTATTGTAATCAAATTCGATTGTTATACATGACAAGTGTGAATAATGTAAATCTGTGATCTTTTTGTAGTAGATGATATTTGTTTTAGTTAAACAGTTTAATTACATTCCCCCAGTAAATACTATACCACAACTTAAGACAATTCTATTTTTATTCTATTTTATTTTATTAGTACTTTTATATAGTATGGTTTGAAAATTTGAATAATAAAGTACATAGTCACTTATTGGAACAAACAATATGTAGTCTCTCTTAGTTGAATAAAATTATACTCGTATTAGTAAGTATGAGAATAAGGGGCATACTTGATAAATAAGTTAATATATTATAAATAATGAACTTATACTTCCATTGACGTTTTGTAAAGATGTAGTATGTATTGCATTCACCTTGTAATTTAGTTATTTTCACAGCTTTTAAACTACAGATATCTAAAGTTATCTGCAAATTATGTCTAATATTATTATTGTACTACAATATTTAGCAATATAGATTGTTGTTTTTTGTTTTGTTGAATATATTGGAAATAAAACATTCAGTTGTTCCTGTTTTTACTATTGTAATTCAGAGAAAACACCCCACAAATTCTCTAATTTATTCAAAGTCAGCTCTAACAATAATAACAGCAATAGCAGATAACTTTCGACATCTGTATGAGAGCTGGCTAAGGCGCTTTAGTGAAGTGCTTGAATTGCCAAGCACTGAGCCAGAGCGCTTTAAGATAATTGTATCAAATTTAAAGTACTCATTGTAAAGTATTTGAAACTAGTAAAATACTTCAAACACTGCTAAATGTGCTTTAAACACTTCGCAAACTGGTTCAAACCAAAGCAACTGAAATATTTAGAGTAGGGCTTCAATTATTTTACAAGTACTTTAATTATCATAAAATGGCGTGACTTAATAAAAATTTCGAACAACTTTGAATTGAAATGCAATTTTCTGGAAACTCTTTAGACCTATAAGAGTGTTTTGCAATACAATCAGCTTTTATCTTTTGTTTTTGTTTTAAGAAAATTCAAATCATGTTTTCAATGCGTGGGATGAAAAAATCACGTTTGGAGCTTGAAAAAGTTTGATATTTAAGATTTATTCCATGCATTGGCAGGATAAAATTGCACTTACAAATTTAACCAAAAACTATTTTTTAAGCAAATATAAACACATATCTATTACAGTTAATTTGCATTACGTAATTCAATTAACTTATAATTAATTAATGCCGAACACCGATAGGCAGATATAAAAAAGTAATATAAAATTAGTAAACTTAAAATTCTCAACAACATAACTTGAAAATATGCCCTTTAAAGCTTATAGAAGGAGGTGTTTTATATTTTAGCGTCAAAGAACTTCATCGCCCATTTTCTCAGTGTTACCGTATTTGTCAATTTTCGTTTGATTTCACCTTTCTTGACTATAGATTCATTGAAAAACGAACGCTTCTGGTATTTTAGCCTGAGCTCTTAAGTAAGAGCATACATAGAAGTCTTCCTCAATGGAGAGAATTAGGATCAGAAATCTTTTAGAAACACATTTTTCAATCTTCTTGGTAGTTTTCGTCGTTAGTTTTTATTAGTCTATAGGTTAGTGTGATTTTTAATTTCTGAGGTGTCATTTTCAACTCCTATTGTATTTTTATTACTATTTTCAGTCTCATGGGATTCTTAATCAACATATTCTCTCTCAGATGAGTAATGGAATGATTCTGTATCTCCGGAGCACCTAGAACAAGGACGTCTTTCTTTTTAAATATAGTTAATAAAGTATATCGTCAGTTTCACTGTCGGACGAACATTTTGAATTTTTAAGTCTCTTCTGTCGTTTGTTTTTTATTTTAAACGATCGGGCTTCTAACTGAATATTTTCTTCAATGTTCTCTTTTGATTTCTTTAATGATTCGAAATCGACCCTCACATGAAACGTTTTTGCCTGGTTGAATATTCTGTTTCTTTCTTTTGCCTTATAATACTCCTGCGGCATTCTCTTTGGCTTCTCCATTTCAACTGATAGCTTTCGTTAATTTGTTAAAAATGTTGCCTCTGCACAAAGGAAAGACCCATGGCTTCGAATCCAAAGATATTATGCTCGTTTTGCCCGTCAATATCGATTCAGTAGACATGGAAAAGCATCCTTTCTGACAGCCTCTCTGATACTCGCGTAAAATTCTGCGCAAGCATTTTTAATAGGGCAAAAACAACTTGCATCTAAAGGTTGGATTCAATGAATATTGTTTAGTGGCAAAGCGATATAACTTGGATGGAAATATGACTCGCTGAATAATGCCCAATTAAAACTTTGGACCATCCGGAAGAGACTTGAAATACGAACTCCAATCCATAATTTTTTCGACTCTTTTTAAAGAACAACGAATAATCATTTTCGTTAGACCCGAGTTATCCATAAAATTAGCTTCGTCATAATTGACTATGAAATCTGAATGAACATTTGTTAATTTGGTAAAATGACTAATTTTAGATCGACTTTCATTAGTGACCTCAGATAGTCTCTATATGTGTATGTGTTTGTTTAGAAATACGAGATACCAATTCTTGTCTGGTTTGTTCTCTTTTTATTGAATTACTGAAAACCCTTTTCTATTTAAGCCTTAACTGGTGAGGTGCTTAACTGTTAATAACTGATGGTGTGGTCATGCATACCTCAGTCAGTGTTATTTTATTAACAAAAAACTTTAACAAACTTAATGAAAGTAAAATAACATACTTACGTTTTTAGGAATTCATTTTGAAATATACTATGAGTTTTTCTTCAATTACAGCGTTAGAAGCTATATCTATTTACTTTAACCAAGATAAAAGACTGTAAATAGCTAAGTAATGCATGTAAGATAATATAAGATATCAATATAAAGAAATGTATGGAATCTTAAATACCCGTTACCAGTTAAGGATATTTTTTTACTAATTCTCTTACATTATCACATTTTAGACGGAAATCCCAATCAAATGCCAAAGTAATACAATTTACAATTGCAGTCCGGACTCTTTGCGGAATGAAGATTAAATAAGAAAGACCAAATGTACCTTTTGGAAATGCCATTTATACGTTTACCTTTACGTTATTTCAATCCGATAGGTGAATATCATCTTGGGGTGTTCCGTTGTTAGATGGCATAAAACAATTTTGAAGTTGCTATTGCTTTTTAATGTGATAGCGCGAAAAAAAAAAATGCTGCAATGATTATGAAATAGTAAATTTTCTTACCTAACTTCTAAAGGTACACATAATCAAAACTTTATTAATTCCGTGCAGTTTACACTAATGTTAGTTCCCTATATATTGAAAATAGAGCCCTCACAAACATTCGTAGATTTCCAAAACATGTCGCTAGCGCATTTACAGAAATTTTCATCCCATTTTTTCAAGTCGCCCTGTTTTACGGCACCTTAAAAGTGCTTTAATTTCTTTTGAAGTACTTCAATTACTCTAAAAGTGTTTCTGTAAATAAAGAGTACTTAAACAGAATGTTTTAAATATCAAGTACCAAACACTTCCTTTTAGTAATTGAAGTACAACGCTTGAATCCCTAAAATTGCTTCAAGTACTACATCAAGGCATATTACTGTAAAAGCTCTTTTACAGCTCAAAATTTACGAGAATTCAAGTATTTTTTCAACTGTTTACCAATTAGAAAATTTGAATAAGGTATTTTAGTGTAGATCGCTTTCCCAGCTGCAAGCACATAAAAATTGCGCCCCTCTGCCCGGGTTACGCTCTCAATTGCATGCAACATCGTCTAGGTAATTGATTTGGAAACTTCTTTAAGTACATTTGGATATTGTGAGAGATTTGCAATTTCTTCTGGAAAGACATCTGTGATTGACGGAATAGAAGTTTAGTTTCATTAAATAAATTCTGCTGGCTGGTGTCTAATTTGCACTTGCTCAATAAAGAATCGATGTTCGCAGAAATCTGGTGTTCTAATATACGTGTACTAATAAACCGCTTAATTTCTTCGAAGTAGCAGTAAGAAGAAGGGGCCCGGTAAACATTAGAAAGAAAATTAGGCGAAATTTTATCTTTGATATCTGAAACGTCAAATTAAAGCCATTTTCAATTAAATTAAAAGCATTATCATTATTAAGATACTATTCAAGTCCAATAAAATTTCCAGCGTCTTGCCAAACGTACGAGCATTATGCAATTTCAAGTGAAACGTAGGCACATCGGTACACTTTCTAACTGATTCCAACTCGGAAACTAGTCTACATCGGACAATGGCCACCAAAATCTACAACATATATACACAAGTTATTCTAGTCTTTAAATACAATTTTATTGTGCAATTTTTAAAACAACACAATTTACTTAATTTTAAAAATAGAAAATGAGACTGAGTTTAAAAATGTGTAACGATATTATTCAACATGTTATCGACTACTCATTTTAGAAGACATAAAAGGATGTTGTGCAAGTATTATGTTCTGGATATTTTTAATATTTTTCTACAATTTTCTAGCTTCAAGTGTAGAAATTGATCTATTGGTTCTGTATGTTATTTGTACAATTAGAGTTAGTATTCTGCTTTTACATTACTTGCAATATGGTGAAATTAAAATTGTGACTGTGAAGAACAAAGTTCCAGTGGTAAGAATAAAATGCAAATTTGTTCACCCAATTATTAAAAGTTTAAAAAGAAAGGCATTGAACATGTTGCTTTGATATAATTCCTTATTGGTTGTACAGAAATGTATTTTACGCAAAAGATTATTTTATGTTTCGTTTAGTTTGCCTGGTAATGTAAGCTAGTTCGCACAGTACGGTTGTTCGGCTAAATCAATATTTGCTGACGCTGAGATTCGCATAATTTAGTTTCTTTGATTTTTGTTGGTATTGCACGTTTCTTATTATCCCAGTATTTCCATATAGTAATATCATTCGATGCCGTTTACATTTTTAGTTTCCGAATGAGTCGGGCAAGAAATTTTGGATAATATGAATTATTTTCAAGGTGCACTGGAGGATACAAATACAAATTATTTTTTGACCAATATGTAATTCTCTTTATCTCACAATAAAATAAAATAGTACGAAAAAAAATAGCTTAACTTGCTCTTCATCTAATTATAAATTTCCAAAAACAACGAACAACAAAAATATTGTATGAATTAGCTCTTATGCTACTCACGCCGCTAATCATTTCATCTATTCTTTTTCATCGATGTCCTTTCTAAATCGATATAAGCCCACACGTACTGAATACTTTTACCCTTAACTATTTCCGTTAATGTTGGTGTTATAGGAAAGTTTACAGTTGCTACTGAAGTGCGGTGAATGTGAAAAGCTAAAGTAAACTGCAATGAAACGCATAGCGATATTTAAAAGGACTTATATGTAATATACTAACTACATATCTCGAAAAGGCATCATGAAATACATATTTAAATCTAAAAAAATCATGTGTAAAAACTAAATATTACTTCAAACATATTCGAAAGGTTCTAGAAAAATGCTATTTTCTCTATTCCTAAGTGTGGCTGTTCTACATTTAACATAACTTTATTAGATCTCACGTAAACGTTATGCAATTTATAACCAAGCACTAAAATTGTAAGCCAGTCGACAGACTCCGACAATTAGAAAGGCAAAAAAAGTTAGAAAAACCTAATCCGTGTATTTCCCACTCTTCATCAGTGATTATTTAAACTGATTTCAATGTATATGCAGTGTGTCCCCGGAGTGAGTTCACAATAGGTATGATGGACCAAAAATGTTCGAATTGAAATTTCATATTTTGGGATTCCGCCCTGCTTGGTCTGAAACTTATTTTTAGTTTGCTTTCGATGTTTTTAAAATCAAAGGCTTTTACAGTTGAGCAAAAACTATTTTCGTTTCAGGTAAAGTACCTTTTCCGTTCACAGCACGTCAAAATGTTATTAAGAAAAGTTGTTCAGAACGAAAAGTTATGTAAATTTTAGACTAATCGGCCTACTTTGATAATATAAGTTGAAAATAGAAATTTTTAAATCAAATTTTTACAGTTTATTAAAAAAAAGAAATTAAACTACAATTACTCTATTTGGCTTCTTCCAAGAGTTGCACATTTTTCTATCCTAACTCTAAAATCGTTGTATACTTTCGCTATGATCACTGGGTTAATTTCATCTACAGCATCCCTGATTTTTTGCTTTAATAAGTCGATGTTATCATGAAGATCATATGCATAAACTTTTTGTTTTAAATAACCCCATAAGTAAAAATCCAAAAGGGTCAAATCCGGTGATCTCACTGGCCAATGTATTGGACCATGTCGTCCAATCCACTTTTCTATTGATTCAAAACATTTGTAATCAAACGAGTTGAATGAGCTGGACGTTCATCTTGTTGAAAATGAAAATCTTCTAAATTCACGTCCGCGGCAGGTAAAAAAATTTTTTCAAGCTCATCCAAATAGGAATGTTGGTTTAAATTAGTGTCAAAACAGTATGAGCCAATAATTTTATCGTACCTTATTGCACATCATACATCTACTTTCTTGTACCGTTGACTATACTATACGAGTTAGTATACGAAAATGTGGATTCTCATGAGACCAACACCTACAATTTTGTGAAGATGTGACGTCATTAGTTGTAAAAGATAACATCTGAAAAATTATTTTCTTTTATAAAAATATCTGTCGTTCAAAATCGTTTCTCCAGCCTGTAAACAAAACAGCAATCGTTGGTTAATGCCTCTAAGTTTTCTTACTCCATTGACAGAAAATGTTACCATTGGTAATCGCTCTTGAAATTTATTAATAACATGAGCATCAGATGCTTCCCCAAGTCCGTAACATTTTATTAGGTAAATGCGCTGTTCGAGAGTGAACGTTTTTAGTACAAGAACCTATACAGAACAAGTAATTTGCAAATTACCAAGATAATTGATCAATTTAGAACAAATATTTCAAGGAATTACCGTTTATCTAAGATGATAGTTAATTGTTTGCATTATTACGACGCGATTGTTCGTTCATACAATACAAAAAAAACGCGGAGTTAATGAAAGTGAGCTAATCTTTATGAAATTTTGCATATAACCATGGTTTTATATTCTGAACAACTTTTCTAACATTTTAGCGTAGTGTGAACGGAAAAGGTACTTTACCTGAAACGAAAATAGCTTTTGCTCAACTGCCTACTTGATTCTAAAAAATCGAAAGCAAACTAAAAATAAGTTTCAGACCAAACAGGGCGGAAACCCCAAATATAAAATTCCAATTCGAAAATATTTGGTCCATCATACCTATTGTGATCTCAATCCGGGGACACACTCTATATGTAAACATACTTTTAATTCAAAATTCATGTATATTACGATAGTTTCCCCATGTACACTATGTTGAAAATTAAATGCAATGGAATTTATCATGTACTTCTAAGATTATGTAAATACCTCTCTTGTTGCTAAGTGTCTCGTAAATAATAGTACTAGGAAATGTAATGTATTTGGTATTTTTCTTAATTTCCATTACCTGAGCAAAGTTATAAAATAGCATAAAATCTAGGAACAATTAATGAAAATAAAAAATGAACAAAATAAATACATTTATTTTACACAGACGGTTTGCATTATTTCTGCAACAATGAAAGTACAAACAGATGTGTAATACCTAAGTAAGCATTCTTCATACCTATGTATATAAAACGATCTAAATTTGTTGCTTTTAGTAATAATTAATTCATCAAACTGTGTGTTGGTAGTGCTCAGTATAGTTTTTTGTAAACCCTTCTGTCCGAGATATTTTTACGCAAACAGTACTGCGCACAATAGAACTGTATATACTATATTTTTTCATTTAAATCCACTTTTTTGCGCTTGGTCACCAAATTAATAACACGTCCGTTCCTTTCTCCTTAGAAAGGAAATAAAGTAGGTTCCAAGAATTGTTTCGCACGCATATTGTAAGACATGAATCTCTCTTAGGTAAAAAGGGATCGTTGTGATAGTAGATTTTACGAGTTTAAAGAGACATATGAAATTTTATGCTAGCTATCCGACCTACAAGTTCGTATGTACCTTGAGTACGGTAGGCAACTTATTATGCACGTTCAACGCTGATCACTTTGCATTTAATTCTTAACATAGTGTGCATGTAGCATGGAAAGAAATAAGAAAATTATTATTAATTGCAAAATGTTACTAAATATTCATAGTACTGAAAAAAATTATAAAGTACGGAAAATATTTTAAATTTGAAGTGTTCTAGAATATTCTAGTCGCATACTTATATGTATTTTCTGTACTTCATAATTATTTTGAACACTGTGAATATTTAGGAGAATTTAATAATTCTCACCCTGATGAAGAGTGGAAAGTCGCTCAAAAAATGCTGGTGTTTGTAAAAAATGCTCGTATTAGGCTTTTTTGCCTTTCTAATCGGTGGAGTCTGTTGATTAGCATTTCAATTTAGTAGTTACATTGTACTCATTACTTTTGCTCAACGAAACATTAAAGTATCAGCACACTCCGTCTCACACAAATTATTTAATTAATTGCATTAATTAAACAATTGTTTCGGGAATTCGTGGATTCATAGTGTCCACAGAACAGACAGAATGTAACCCGTTTGACACTGTACTACCTGCTGACTATAACATAGTATTCAATTGATAGTAGATTCTAGCTTACGAGTTTTTTGAAATTGACACTCTTTTTAATCATCCATATTAGATGCTACCAACCGAGGCTACCAATCCATAGCTAATCATTTTTGAAACAGATATATTTCCAGATTAAAAGACAAAAACGAACTCAAACCAAAAATTATTCTAGCTAAGGTTATTAAGAATAGTTAAAATACATGAACTATATGTGTAATAAACTGCAAGAACAGTAGTAAATAAAAACACTGTAAGACATACTGCACGCGCAAGCCTGGCAGCTATCTAGTCAGGCTAAATTTTACTTCAATTGGAGTACAAAAAGTAGATAGTTTTTTCCTGACATACTATCCAATTCCTATACTAGATTCTAATTTATTCATTTGGATACTATTTTCTAGTAAAAAAGAATAGTGCCACGCGAGCTTAATTTTTAATAATTATATCTTTAGACAAAATTGTACGTGACGTTGCTTATCTTGTTCTGTTAATAATAATCTGATGGTGGCAGATATTCGTTTGAAATAAAAATCCGAAATAGGAAGCACTATGAATTGTTATAGGGGATATATAAGTTTTCGGATTCGGATATTTTTTTTTATTTAAGGATACAACAGGCCGCACTTTTCCGTCACTGCTTTATCTTTCAATTTATCAAATTCTAGACAACTCAGCGAGAAATGAACTATGTTACTTAATTACAACTTCAGAAACCTTTTGTTAGAGCAATACAGTGTCTAAAGCCATTCTCTTCTACTTGGGAATCGAGCGGAAAACTCGTCTGGCATTAAGATCCATATTTCGTATTGAAGAATTTAAAGAATAATCAGGGAAATATAAAACAATAAAACTAATCTCACTTTAGAACCGTCAACTGAAAAGCAACAGAAAGATTTCAATGTTTTCAATTAAAAGTTACATAATTGCATAGTTGCATAAAATATTTCATTTTATTGTATATCAATTTCTAAATGTTTTATTGTAATCGTACAAAAGTGGTTTCGGTAAATATAGATGAAACTTATGACAGTCGTAATGCATCGGTCAAACAGAGTCACTATTGCGTAGATAATTTCTGATTAATGTATTTAGTTGCTTTTTTGAAGAAATTGTTTAGTATTGGGACGTACACGACTCGCATAGAAATTCTGCCGAATCTGAATAAAGAATGTATGCTATAATTTGCGATAAAGGGAGTATAATTATGGCAATTTGAATTCTCCATTAAAATCACAATTTCACTGTTATTATAAATATAAAAAGATATAAAATGAAATCCAAGGGTTTCTACTGAAGAACCTGTTATTTTGTAACTGCTAACTACCCTTAGCAATTTATAGTAACTAATCAATATCAAAATATGCTGCTACTTTCAGTAGCAGTTTTCTGGTCTGCCAGACAGCTAAACATTAGTCGAGTACGCAGCATGTAGCAGTAAATTACTATAAAGTATAAAACCTTTCTAAATATATCGCTTAAACTGTTTCTTTGCATTAAATATTATACATGTACCCGCGACTGTTACTGCTACAAAAAGTATCCGCAGTTAAAAAAAAAAACTGCTAGCCAAAAATACCTGCAGCAGGTTGTAGTTGCTAACATAAACGAGCAGTTTTACACATCACTACCAAAAAGTAATCTTATGTATAAATCTTTAAGTTAATACTATCCATGTTAAGATATTAAAGTGTTGTTTCGTATAATTTAAAACAGAAAACTAATCATGTTAATTTGAGTTACTTTCATATAATTTTTTCCTTAATAACAAAATGTTTATTACGTTATTCTTACTGGTCAGATTTCAACAAAAAGACAGTAACGTATGTCTACCCAAAAGCTCAGTATAATCTACCTATATATGCGCGGACAAATAGTCTAAAAAGCTTTTAATTTTCCACCTACACAGGTTGCATTGAAAAGTATAATAGCAGTTTCCGACACTTTAGTCACTACATTTTACCTAGTGCACATTATATATATATATAGTCAGATTGTAATTATTACTAAATATTATAGTTAACAATTCAGTACTAAAAATTCGAATTTATAAGTGTAGATAGTTTTCAAATTTTAGACGATTCGTCATGCCATTGTTGTTGCTACTACAGTATTTTGAAATTTTAAATATATTTGTATACCTACATATGTGCTTAAATGTTTTAGTACAAATATTACGTATTTTTAAAACCACTTACACGTTCAAAATATATTTACATTTTTATAAACTATTAGATTATGGCTGTTAATAGTATGCTCTGCAGTATTTTGATATATAGCTCTTATCATTACCTCTATGCAATATTTGTGAATTTAATATTTAAAGGACCAAATACAAAAAAATTATTGTTCTTAGTTGTCGTTTTAATTGAAATTTACCTCCATAGATAAAAATGTTTTCTTGCCGCCGGTAAGGGATGAAACAGGCTCGAATTAGAATATGTTAATTTCTCGCACTCAATTGTACGGAGCTCTTTTACTTTACTTACACACATTATCAAATAAGTGAAGTGCAAATAAAATCTCAGTCAGCAATCTTCACTAACATATTTTGTATTTATTATTAGAGCGCAACATTCTGGCTTGCCTTCCAGTGGTGTTTAACCGCAAGAAGTTGGGGGGGGATACAGAGCTGCTTCGTTACATGTCGGCACTTCCCGCCCTTCTGTGTTGTGCGCTATGTGTAATACACATCGCAGTGCGAAGTTGATAAGTCGGAATTGAACGGAAAGCATTAAAAATGCTAAAAAAGCGTAGAAATGCATCAACTTGTCTGTTTGCTAACAGGGTAAACACGTATTTATGGCAATTTCCAGACTTAATATGTAATGGTAAAGTTTATTAGTTGGAAACTATATATGGGTAGGAACCATATAAATAGCGCAATGCCCAAATTAAAAAAAAAAAAAACCGGAAGGAGACCGTATAAAGAATTTCTGTGGTTAATGTCGTTTAACGATGATGTTAAGTGCGTGCAATACACCGTTTGCAGAAATCGGACAAATAATGTTTCGTCAGTTTCGGAAGAAATACAATCCAACGTGGGAACTACCAAGTTCGCCGACGCTACGTAGGTATTTGCCATCAGTGGCGCGAGAAGATTGAGAATTATTTGAAAACCGCAGTAATAAATGAACGGTTGTGGCTAATTATAGATTAAACTAGACATTAAAAAAAATTCCGTAGTATTAATTGTAGCACGGACAATTACTTTGAAAGGACCGTCATACCATTATATGCTGGCCTGTAAAATACAGCAAAGATGTATTGCCGAAGCTATTCATAATGTAAGAACACTAGATAAGCAGTGTTTGCAATATTATAAAACGACCATCTGCAGCCGTGGTCTAGCGTTTACCGGCTTGCCTTCTTTTCAACACATACTCCCTGGTTTGTGTTCAATGACTTACACTACGATGGATGGTTGATTTTGATTTACTAAATATTTACGCAACGTTACTGCATGTTCGAGCAGTACTGCGGCCCTAGTAATGTCATTTCTGCGATGGAGAAATTTTGGTAACAAGTTCACATGACTTGAGAACACACTACTGAGTATTAGTAGTTATTATAAGGTAAGCAAGAGAATAGGGAAGCAATTAAATGGAGGACAAAAGAAATACGATGGTGGTTATGATAGAAATCAGGGGAGAGTTAAAATATAATTCAAAAAAGAATAGATGATAAAGTGATAAGATTGAGTTGTTATTAAGGATGTTCATCCCGACAGGATGACCAGAAGCAAACTACCAAGTACCTTTTACTTTAATAGAATTAAGACAAATACACCTCCAGCCCACGCGCTTGATTTTTCGCATTTTATATAATGAAATTTGGCAACATACACAGGGTAAAGAAAAGGAAGAAAACACTGCATTTTCTCATAATACAAAAGAAAACAACTACAAATACTACGATCTGGTGAACAATATTTACTTGCAATATAAATTACCACTCATTGTTAAATTATTGTTTCCCATCTTTAAAACTTTGCATTTAATCAAATAACTATACTGTTGAAACGAATTCGACTACAATGAAACATTCTAAGAATGTTTGCTCATTATGACCCCAGTCACCGTCAAAATACTTTCTACTACTCAAACGGCCTTGCCATTGCAAAAAGAAAACTCATGCCTTAAAAGGGAAGATCCCGAACCCGGAAATTTAAAAAATTATGAAACTTTAGGAACATGTAGAGCACATATAGGTATGTACTACGTATTTTTTTTCTGCGCAAAAACACTCTGGCTGAGTGAAATGGATTCTTGAAAATTGGAAATTTTCCATTCTGCCTCTGCGCATAAATCGTTTACGGTAAGAGGTAGAGAAAAAGTTTTAACACAAAAAATGTTTATTGGAATGAGTTTTATTAAGCAGATAAGAAAAAAAATAAATATATCAACATTTTTATATTTGTTTTTTTCGACAAGTATGTTTGGGATTAATAATAGGTAACAGGGATTGGTTGGTTGTGCAACAGATCTGTAGTTGCAGTGTTGAAATTAATTTTAACAACTAACAAAAATATTGATATTATTATAAATTATTTTGCGTTAGAGTTTACAATAATATATCAGCATCATCCTCTCAATTTTATTACACGTTAAAACACTGCATGATAATGAAGCTCCTCAAAGAAATGTTTAAAACACAGGAATTTGTTACACCATGAACATCGTACGATGGCATGGCTACTACATATGGAGCAACAAGGAGAATGCGCAAAATCTTGTTGTGTAAAAGCAAAAGTTACCGCATTTCCAAATTCATTCGGTCTTTGGTCAACGTATCCGCTTTTTTACCAAGCGTAAGCAAATACGTTGTAATATTTTGGCGCTGAAAGTTGATTATGAATAAGGGATTGTAATTTTACAATATTATTGCGTTATATCGTAACCACACAACGTCAGAAAATTTTCTTACGAAGTTTTTCCATATGCGAAAACCATATACATCAAGAGGTTGTATCATTGATGTAGTTTTCTTCGGGATCGTTAATATATTCGCATGTTTGTTGGATGGTATAGTGGCTTGTAATGTAGCAGGACAGTGGCCAGTCCAAGAACACAATGCTGGGAACTCCCATATTTCGAAAATAAACATCGATTAACCATTGCTGGAATAGTTCTTTTGTTAATTTCCAAATGTGGATGCTGTTAAATGAACCAAGGTCGAAACAAAGACTGATATGCGTGGATCGACCAATGAATAAAGGTGAGTGTTCCGGAAGCTTGTATTGTTGGGAGTATGATATAACTATGTGTAGTTGCGCATATAGATCGCGCAACTGCTGTAACAGTTTTTGTTCCTTGCACAGCTAATGTGTGGCCGGAATGTAGCTCAATATTAAAACCACTCTCGTCAGCATTGAATGTATTATCTATCCCAACATGCTCTATACGATCTTTTTCACTATTAACGCGAGTTGAGGCAATTTCCTTCAATTGCTGGAAGTCCGTGCTATATGACCCAATGTCGTGATGTTTTAAAATGTTCTAAACCAATGTCTGTGTTAGCTTGTAATGCCCATCGCTGGACGTCCAAACCATGAATAATGGAACCTGAATCAATACTATTTACAAATTCATTATACGAATTGAGAAATTTTTAGCAACTTTTCTCGTTGCGTACCACCTCTGTTTATTACTTCTTCACGTCTAGAAAAAAATGATCTAATAATACTATAGAATCATACAAGTAGGAACAAATCGTTGCTATGTCACAGTATTACTTCACCATTTACCTGTACAATTGCTGAATAGATGAAACTTTGCGAAACTTTTGCTGGACGGTATTCAACGCAAGTCGTCTTTCCTTCCCACTTTTCCAATACGTAACTAGTCAGATGAGTAAGGCCACTGAAACTTCTTTCGTTGCCAAAAACTCGTGAATGGCATTTTTTCACGCAAATGTATTATATAGTCTTATCCGTATGTTCCGGTAGTACGAATCCATGGTAGACCGTGCCTTCGCTATAGAATGCTATTGGCATGATCTCTACAATTGATGTGGCAGTTTGCAATTTCTGTGTGGCTGTGTGACATAGCTGTATGCCATTGAAATAAATATTTTGTTTCATAATCATATCTCATTCAGATGGAATTTGGATGACGATCGACTGACAAAACAAGTTTTGGTAGGGGATGTGAGCGAGAAAGAACCAAGAACGAAGTGGCCCAAACACCCAGCTAAAATGAAAATAAAGAAGTGACCGGAGGCTATCGTAGAGAAAGCATTAAAATGCGAAGAGTAAAATGGTTGGGACACATGAACAGTAGGGAAAGAAGTAGCTACTTATTTAATACTACAATGGGTAACAGGAGGAAGAAAGAAAAAAGGCAGGCCTAGATCAACATAGCTGAAAGAAGTAGGTCTTAGAAGAGCAAAATGCGCCAAATGGAAAGAGAAAACAGGAAACAGGACGTTGCAGAGAAATATTCGTTAAACAATTAACTAACAAGTAAACGAGAACTGATTCACCTCAATAAGAGGGACCTAGAATGGATTGTGTGTGCCACAGTCCAAGGGATGCTTAGTCATTATATATATAGTGGTTTTTGCCAAAACATTCTATGCAAATTAATTCATATTTTGTGTCACTTACTGTACTTGCAAATTATGTTAATTTTTTTTATAAATAGGATACAAATAAAATGGACTTATATGTTACAAAAGTTTATTATTCCCGAACGAATACCACTGATGTAACTACATTTCCAACTTTCCCTCCAAATTTAAATTCGGGAGTAGGAATAGATTCTTTTAACTTAAAACAACTTTCAAACTGTGTTATTAACTCCTCTTTCGTCCAATTACAAGATGTTAGAATCAGCATCCCTGATGGTTTTAGCATCTTCTGCATATTTTGAATATATTTATTCCTATTTTCTTTTGCCTCAATACTTAAACTAACTGCATCATACGTGCCTTTATCTAATACAATATCAAAATTATATAAATTTATGTTTTCCTGGAGAACATTACACACCTCAAACTCAATGTCACATTGTAATTTTAAAGCAATATTTCTGGCTAACGTAATTGCATTCTCTGAATAGTCTGCGCCTACCATATTTTTAAAACCTTCGTTATACAATTCTATTAGCAACATACCATTTCCACAACCGATATCTAATATTCTATTCAATTTATTAATGTTTTCTTTATTCATCCATCTAATTATTCTGTCGACAATATCTTCGCCAAACCAAATTTCACCTACATCACCACGGTTATTGTAATTCTTCATTTCTTCTTTATATTGATTGTCCCAATATTCTTTTGTACCTAGTTCACAATGTTCTAATTCGTCACACATTTTGAAAGATTTGGTTCCTACAATATAAATGTCCATAAAGTAAACCTATTAAGGAAATTAAAAGCCATTTAACTACTAGCGGTCTCGAGTTTACGGGGAAGGTATAAATAAATGTACGCTCACAAAAAATAAATTCTGAGTCGGATTTTAAATGATATTTACCTAGTTAAATCGCAGTAATGTTTAAACTGGCCAATTTACTATGCTTATGTATGCTAAAGCAAACCACAGCATAGGAATTATTGGGAATAATGAGAGTAAGAATCAAGATTGTAAAATCGTATCGAAAGAATCAGAATAATACTAGCACAAACTACCAAACCGGCAAGTAGAGGCACACAATTTCCTATGTATTTATTCATAGAATGACATCATGAGGCGTAAATGCACTACAGCGGGAGCTTTAAAAATCGGAATATTTTAAATCTCCCGCTGAATTATGTACAGGTGAATGACAATTTTCTGGTAATATTTCATATTCTTATAAGTAACCCTGATAATCGTACTTGGTTGTACAATAGTGGCTTTCGATTTGTTTACTGTGCTACTCGGGAACTGCTTTGAAACGTTTTTATTTAGCCAGTGTAATTCGCGCTTGTACAGCCCAATTTCTGCTTCCCCCACCCTTGCTGCCACAACCGTTTGGCAGAAGCAATATGACCCCGCATCCCCAGTTTGTTTGTTTACAGGGAAGTGTTGACAATTGCAAATAGAAATGGATAATGGATAGCATCATGCATTAGTAACTTATTTCACTCGTCATCTTTTTGTTTATCCGCACCTCATCTCTACTGACTTAGTTCATTGTGATATACATGTGAGTTGCCCCGGGGGTGTTCCGGAGTAGCTCTTTTTCATAAATCCAAAGCCATTAATTATAAGCTAGTACTGTAGCAAACAACAAAAGTATTGGTACACTTCGCACCGCAGAAGTTTAATTAATTATCTGGAGAGAAGGTGGACGTTAAACGTAAAAACTGTAGCTTTTCTACATTCACAACCTTGTTTGTAAGAATTCCATTTGGACCTGGTAAGGACAACCTGTTCTGTCATATTAATAATTGCTTGAGTTCATCTAAAGATGAAGACAAAATTTGTATTATTTTATTTGATAAAATTTGGAATAGCTTGTCGCATAACAGCTATATTGCAGAGATGTTGCAACTATTATTGCTGAGCATTTTAAACGCTGCTAAGAACATTGTCAAATTAAATGTAGTTGCCATAGTGTGTGACATGGGCCCAATGCTAGTGCACTGAAAAAAATGGATTTTGCTCGAAGGTAAATGAATTTTTACCATGTTTGGTCCCCCACATCTAAATTGTACCGCTCCATTATTTCGAGAACATATATGTCTTCCAGTTAAAATTTCACCAACGTACAAGAAGGTAGTTTTCAAGATGTGTGTTACTATCATCCATTCCAACTTAAGACATTTTATTGATGCTCAAGCTAATAATTACGTTTATGATACAATAGAAATAATCGCAACCTACGACATAGCTGAGACTGTATTGATATGTACAGTGGAAACATTATCAGTCGCTTATGTGAGTGACTATAGCAGGGTGCACTTTAAAACACATCGGCTGTGAGATCTGCTATGGATAAATAACCACTAAAGCCAAGTTTCCCTGTAACAACTTCATTGATTTTAAAGACATATCTTGTAGTAAAAAATTAATTCGTCCATCACAGAATTTAATAATTGCCATTGGTCAGGGTATAACAAAAGTGGAGGATATGCTGCATGCGCAAGATCGTTGAAGAAGGAAGCAGTGAATGCATTATCTGAGAATGTAGGCTTCTCGTGGCTTCGTGTAATGTACCCCAAAATATCAAAGGAGTATACCGAATTGGTCTTCCATAGTTTTGTAAACAATGGAACCAAAGAAATAAACATGCGCGAACTAGACAAGTTGCATTTGTAAAGTTTCAATTTTTTGTTGTAGTTTTATGTTTTACTTCAATAATCCTATTTCATTCTTCTATATTCTTTGTGTATTGCATTTACAATACCTTCAAAATCTATGAATATTAATAATACCTTTGGTATAATTTAGTTTTGCATTACACATTTAGTTGAGTATCATTCATATGGGCCTACATGACTTACTATCTATAATAATATTTTCTTATAGAAACAAATTAAAATAAATTTTGTATTAGGCATAAAACAAAACCAAATTTCTTAATTTCTTTAAAGTTTTTTTTTATATTCCATACTTGTTAGATATCGTACATACAAGATATTGCGGTAGTAGCATTTGTTGCTCCAGTTTTTAGCTTGTATGATATTTAACTACATAAACCTCCAGAAAAATAAACTGTATTCCACGAGAATTTAAACTTGCCTCCAATATTTGTGATACTTTCTGTGCTGCCATCTGAGTATGTTTTCGCAAAATATGACAAGAACAACTACCTATATCTCTAATTTATGGGATAATTTATTTTCTGTGATACAGCTAAATAAAACGTTAAATGTCGGTCAATCAGTTCTGCAGCAGTACGGCCAACAAATCGAAAGCTACTATAGTTTATCACCGTTTTGAAATTGCGGTAATTCTTTGGATTCAAAAATAGTTTTGTACTTTAAAGGTTAAGCTAATATACCAAAACACTACAAAAATTATGTCTGCTGATCTCAAAATCGAAGATGAAGATTTGTACGAAATTCTTGAAGTTGATGCTAGTAGTTCAATACATGATGTATGTATCTTCTGAAATATTTTTGCAATCTTTTATGAGGCTTCTTTTTTGTAGATCAAAAAAGCATATCGTAAAAAGGCTTTGAAACTGCATCCTGACAAAAATCCAGATAACCCCAATGCCAGCTTAGAATTTCATAAACTTTCGAAAATACTTGAAATATTAACTGACGAATCTGCAAGAAAGGCTTATGATAAAGTATTGAAAGCAAGAAAGGAAGCAGCACTTCGCCATCGTGCATTAGATAGCAAAAGACAGCGGCTTAAGGAAAATCTTGAAGCTCGTGAAAAAAGTTCCGTAAAGTTTGGGAAACAAAAAAGTGCTGAGGAAATTTTAAGGGTATATAGGTAACCATAACATTTTTTAATTCTATATTTTATCATGTTTATTAGGAAGAAATAGAACGATTAAGAAAAGAAGGTTCAAAGCAAGTTGAGGAAGAAATTGAGAGTATTACTAGACAGATTCGTAGGGAAAAAAATAAAATGGAAGATACATGGAACAGTAGTGAACACAGAATAAAGATTAGATGGAAAGCAGAAAAGGGTGACCCATGTAATGGTGGCTATGATCAACAGTTATTGCATAAATTTCTATCAAAGGTTGAAATAATAGTTATAAGTCAATATATTCTATACATAACTTATGTTTACAGTATGGTGACATTAGTGTACTAATTGTTTCATCTAAAAAGAATGGAAGTGCTTTAGTTGAATTTAATAGTAGAAGAGGAGCAGTAAGTAATATGTATAAGATAATTGCTTACATAGTTCATTTGTGTTTATTTAAGGAAATGGCAGTAGAATTAGAAAAGGGTTTAGCTACAAATCCACTTCAATTGGAGTGGTTGAATAAACCTGCCTGTAATAGACCTGCAAGTTCAACTATAAAAGATACAGATTATGAAAGTCTAGTATTAATGAAAATGAGGCAAGCAGAGGAAAGAAAAAAGTTAATTGAACAAATGATAGCTGAAGATAATGATACTGATACATAGATTTATAAAAATAAAGTGTTTTTGCCTATCTTTTATTGTGTGTTATTTCGTTTCTATATGCAGTGCGGCCCATTTGAAATGAAAGCACCTCCATAAAACTTATATTTTATATTAAACCAACTTTTTTGAATACATAATGAATCAAAAAATCTATTCCCGCACAAACTTTTGAATGTTCATCTTAATGCTCAAGACACAGTATGATTATTTTTCCAGTATGGAAATTACTACCGTTTTTTTTATCTGACTACATAACTGAATTTAAAAGGTCATAAAATGGTTTTAACTAAAATTTCATTCCAATATGTTTATTAATAGAATTTCTGAAAAGAAAACGATTAAAAATTAACCAAAGCTGTTATTAAATACCACAAATTTGTAAATAATACTTTGTTTAAAACCTAACAAAAATGTTAACCAGCCAACCAAATTGCAGATTGGAATAACCTCGTTTTACTTTTATTTAATATATTTGTGTATTGCGGTATCTTAAAATAAAAATTTGTTATTAATAACAATTATTTCATCCAAAGGTAGGTACTTTTTTTTGGAACAAAAGTATGTTACAATACACATTTTCCTAAATATCTTGAAAAGTATCAGCAATGAATTACATCTTTTTATGTATTTATAAGAGCCATTTAATAAAAAAAAAAAATAGGCAATTGTATTAAAAAAAGGCGTTGACACTTTTTCCATTTGAAAGTTTAAGTGTGATTATGGGACACGACGTAAAATATTTTGGACCCTCTACAGTCAACAGTTCTGTAAAATTCCAATTTTCCAAGTTAAATGACTCACCGTTATTCACATGCACTCGTCCATCTCTCAAATATTTTCAAAAAAGCCAAACATTTCAGATATGGTTAGAAATAGCGACATAGTTATATAAAATAAAGCTTAGAATTGAATTAGGAATTCAAATGATATAGGGTGTTCCATTTAAAATAACAAACTTGACAGTTATTTCCGGTATAACCAGAATTGTTAGATTATTAAAAATATTTTAGTTCAGTTCAATAGTACACGACTGTAGTGTACTGGCAAGTTTTCAGAATTTTCTAGATTAGATTATTACGAGGTGGTTCTTGACCTATCCCACTGCGACCTTTTCAGATCTATTGTGGTTCTTCTCCCATTAGATCAGTTACATTAGCTTTGCTTTTTTTGCTAGATTTAGCAGTCTTATGAGTGATCTTTCTTCATAGGCTTCGGCTTTTTGGTATTCCGAGCTCATTTCTGAGAGCCGTACTCTTGCCAGTACTATGCAGTCACACAGCACATGGACGACAGTCTCTTCTGCCTGGCAGAATCTATATGCTGTTTCCTCTGTCAGGCCCAGACTGTTCATGTGCTTCTTGAGCATACAATGTCCTGTTCGCAGCCCCATTCTTGTTTTAATAGACTTCCTATCTCTACTTAGTAGGTCCGCTGTAAATGTAGGAGTGCCCAATCAGAAATTGCTTGACCTGTCTCTGACCTGAAATGATTTTCTACCAGTCTTGAGATTTCTTAACTTTACATTGTTTAGTGATTGCTTTTACTACCGCATATACCATTCCCATCGAGTGTATTGGGCGATTTTCAGCAGATGATGAGTGTGCTCGGGCTAATTCGTCTGCTTTTACGTTCCTCCGAATTACTAATGTATGGTAGTTTAATATTTGTTCATTGGCAGTTAAAATTTAACAGGCGACTTAAATTAATACCCAATAGTTATGGGCATACTGCGGACCGACGACATTCCCTATCATTTTTCGTCGTGCCGGTTTATACACGTTCCTCAGTTAAGCCATACCCTCTCTGCCCTCCACGCGAATCAGTTGTTAATGTGTAGTTAGAAAGCAGAGTATTAGTTGGTTCAGAATTCCTTTTTATTTTAATTAAATTTGATTCCCTTTTATCTCCTATTATTGGAATTATACTTTTTTAAATTTATGCAGATGTATTAATTTTGTTTTCATTGTTTTTTTTTATATTTACTATGTCGCCTAACAGATTTCCCCGCCAAGAGCTCATAAATACCTGAATTAAGGATCATGATTGTTTCGACGTTGTCAGCGACACAGAGATTTATTGCACAATTTTTTCAGTTACTGTAATTTTACAGAACATTTGTTCTAAAAATCTGGATTTACGGACTATTTAAAAGCCGATGCTCATCGCAATCCCGGTGTCTCAAATGAGAATTTTTATAGCGACCTCTGCGAAGCTCTTGTGGCTACAAATATATCCTTCCGAAAACTAGATAATCCAGTCTTTAAAAAGTTTCTGGCAAAATATACGGGTAGAAGTATCCCCTACGAGTCAACGTTGCGAAAAAAACATCTCCCAAAAATATAACACAAAAGTCGTAAACAAAATTAAAACCGATGTAGGAGACAATTACTACTGGTTGAACGCAGGTGCTCCATAGGGGTACGAAATTTTATAGAGAGCAATTTCCGAATGTTAATGAATTAATTAATCACACTAAAAAAGTTTTCTTGAAAACACTTACAAGAGTTGCCCTATACAAAAAAACATTGCCAGCACTTTCCTTACCTCGGTCTCCAGCCAGATGAAGATGGGGTACGTGGTTAGAAGCCTTTTCATTTTATTCAATTTGGACAAAGTTGCTGATGTAATAAACAATTTAAATGAGGATGCACAAAGCATAAGCAAATGTAAAACTCTGTTACAAGATCCAACTTTACATGCAAACTAATTTGTATTTTAATAGTCAAAAAATAAAATATTGTGAATCACAAACAATACGGAATTATAATAAACAAATTAAAGAATATTTCTTGTGCTTCTATACGTAAGCAATTTTTTGATTTGTTAAAATTAGAACTGTTGTGTGACGAATGTAACGAAACCATCAGTAAAACACAACGCTTACGGGTCCCATTTTCACTACCCTGCTCTCACAAGTTGTTATTTATCTTTGTTTAATGTCTTTGCGATATTGGGAAGTAAACTATGCTTTGCGTTCCATGCATCTACGGCTCTGTTTTATATTTAGCGTCTCTAGTCAGACAAACACGCAGAAGTAGTACCGTTTTCCCCAACGCATATGGATGTCGCGGTTGAACGAATGTTTTGTACTTCACCCTGCCCCAAGCCTCGACAATAGAGGCGGTGGCCGATCCGCAGTATGGTTATAGGTCGCCACTCAACCAGCTAGAAAGGGAATTATTATTGAACGTCCAACTTACTCAGTGAACTATAGCAATTATTGGAACCTTTTGAGTCTACGTTGCGCCTGTACACCTATTATTTTAATCGCAGTCCATTGTGTGCACTTGCTCTATTTTCGGGAAAAAAGTGGGTGGGCAGAGATCTAACTTATAGACAAAATTATTTGATGTACTTAAACAAAAATATGTAAGTCTTCGCAGTTCTATAACCATGCAACAAAGTAAAGTGAATCTGAAGAATTGAAAATTCATGCCATTCAGATTTGTTATTTGACCTAGACAAGTGAAATGCTGTTTTACAAATTGGCGTAAAGATGGCAGCATGTGTAAACTTCAAACGCCACATCACAATTACTATTTATACAAAAATTAATTAAGATAGCTGGCGTTAAGATAGAATATTGATTTTTCAATAGCTTTTAGACGAAACGACAATATATACATCAATTTGGTTATAGACGAAAGTGTAACGCTTTCTCTCAGTCACGTGACCGCAACTGACGACTCGGTCTTTCACGAAAAGTGCATGGCCCATTCACGATGACGACCCAGCAAATTCAACCAAAACGTGGAATAGTCAAACAAGTAAGTTGTAAATCATTTTTCATTAAATCTATTTGTGATTTCTCTACGTTCTCCTTCATTAATACGCACCTTATTGTTTTAATTTACCCTAATTGACAAATCTAGGCTGCTTGGTTGGCATGATTAACCACATATGGGATATTATTTTCAAAATGATTAATGAAAATTTATAAGTAAAGCAATAATTTAACTATAATTACAGAGTTATTATCAGCTTATGTCAAAATTCATATTGCTTTTTAAATTTTTACGTGTTGTTGACACATAACCTATTGTATGAGTTGGCATATTTGTCAATACAACGTGTTTTGTAGGTCCTTTCTGGGGACTCGATTATAATACGAGGATCAGTTGGTGCTCCGCCTCCTGAAAAGCAATTGAACTTTTCAAATATTATTGCTCCTAAGCTTGCTCGTCGCGCTACAGAAACGTAAATATAGTATCATTTCTATTATTTGCCATATTATTATGCATCATTAATTTTAGTTCAGAAGTAACTAAAGATGAGCCTTATGCTTGGGAAGCAAGGGAGTTTCTACGAAAGAAACTGGTTGGTGAAGAAGTATGGTTTACTGCAGAGAAACCACCAAATGCTACACGTGAATATGGAGTTGTTTATTTGGGGAAAGGTGCATATGCACATCTTATTGTTTATCTATGTACTGTTTACACCTTACCCTTACAGATTATAACACTGCGGAAAATATAACCAAAACTTTGGTTTCTGAAGGATTAGTAACTGTAAGAAGAGATGTTGTTCGAACGACACCAGAACTTGAAGAATTGTGTGAGCGAGAAAATGCTGCTAAAGCTCAAGGAAAAGGAAGATGGGGAGGTAGTCCATCAGTAAGTACTTATTTATGAAGAATTTGCAGGTACATGTATCAATAACTATATACCCATATTACGATTATTTATTATATAATATCGTACTCATACCTCATTTTAATGATATCTAGTTCATCTTTCCATTTTTTTTTACAAATGTTAAATTTTAGCAATCACTTTAATAACTGATATTATTTAAAACATTTTGAAAAAAATATTTGATAGGAACAGAACTACTAGTCTAGTTAGCGAGGCTCGTTTAATTTACAACTTGCATTTATTTTTTATTTTGAATTTGATTTTGCCTTGATTGCAAATTACTTAAATTGTATTAAATCTGTTAGTGAGTTAAATTATTTTGTTTAATTCACTAAACACTAATTTTTCTAATTCTTTGTTATATATACATATTTGTATATCTATTAGCTTAAGCTAATTTTTCTCCTATGGTTACATGGAATTTTGAACAAAATAAGATCAAATGTATAATAGGATGTCTACTACTAGAATGGCATCAAGAACATTAATAAGAGGGTTTGTTTGTTTACAATACATAAATTCTTGCCTTATAGTAATATTAAAAACTTAAATGATATGAACTGTATCAAACTATGTCTATATAGAGGCATATAAAAAAATTGTTTGTGCAAAGCGTCCTATTTCTGATCCGAATGTTATGTGCCATTTTACTAAAAATAAGTTATTGCCGGATGAAAAAAATAAATATTTCAAAAACAAGTAGGCTTTCATACCAAAGCAACATGTCGCGTGTTACTTGCAGCCATGCAAGTTGGATCAATTTTCGGGTATATATTTTTCAAACTAGTTGCAAATTCATGACATGCAACTGCTGTTTTATTCAGTGTGGTAATGATAGGTTCTAGCAGAATAATATTTTACCGTTCTTGAATTAAATTGTTCTAAGCGCATGCGTTAAGAAAGTACTAGTTCTTTCAGTTCTTATTCAAAACCAATAATTGGCTTCACCGTTCTTGAATCAGTTTAGAAATAATTCGGTGTCTGGTAGAACGATCTTGGAATTGATATGATGTTCCGAAGTGATTTCAATGTTCAAGGGGTCTTTAATCTGTGCGCAGACGCGAACTGAGATTGCACCGCAGAAAATAAATTCGGGTTCTATAAATAACAAGTAGCAAGTCACACACAGCATGTAACCTAAATATGATGCTACTTTAGCGTGCACGAAAACATTTGTTTATATACGTTTTAACAAAAATGACGTAGCATAAAATGGTGTGAATGCCCATTAACAGGCGTTATATTTAACAACACTATAACCGAGTTCTACTGTATTATTATCACACGCATTACGGATATAAAATAATAAGCTTCACATACGATTCATAAAAAAAAATTGACTAAGAAAGTAGATTATGTGTAGTACTGATATAGGGTTGTTGATTTTTTAATAGTCGGTTTCCAATTACATAGCAGAAAAGGATATCGTTCTTTTTTATATGGATATGATCTGCAATCGAAAAGTTATTTTATGAATAACACAGTATTTTTTTTATATTATGGTTATACGGTTTGTCCACTTAGTGGACTGACGAAAATTTTCATCCTGAACAATTTAAAGGAAAGGTTTTCAAATAAAAAATATTCGAAGACAAATGCTATAGGACATAAAATTATATTCAAGAGTTAACGGACGGAATTTAATCTTAATCGTAGTTTCTTCGTGTTATCGCGGAATTGTCTTCCTCTATTTAGCGTCTTTTTTATGCAGTTTATAAAATTGATCCTTTCTGATCCTCTGTTGATTGTGCGCTCACATACCACAGCTAAACTATTGCGAAACAGTTGCAGTGCCTTGAAGAAACTGGCATTTCGCAAAAATCTTAAATTATTTCAATTATTTCGAAAACTAAGATAGGTAGGTATAAGGAATATTGATGAACGTTGATGTGAATTGTAGAGAGGCATCTAAAATCACAATAATGTGTAGCGTATTCGATTTAAAAAATCAAATTGTATCATGTATATTTTTCATTTCACAACTTTTTTCTAAATTGCACAGAAAAGGAATTATCTTCTGTCCACGCATTAGGCGGACACGTATATTTCTGCATTTTCTACTTACTAACCCATCATGGCGCTTAGGATGCCTCTCATCATACTATAATTTCTAACATAGTAATATTTCAACTGGGCTTTTTTATCTAATATTTAACTCTGCCTTACACAATTCATGTTAATTTATTTGTCTCAAACTATAAAATTTCAATTTGTTTTATACCGGTTGAGGATAAGTTGGTAAGATAAGAGCTGATACGATTTAGTTTGCTTTATATTTTTTAAGATTAGGTACGTCTTTGCAACTGAACAAAGGCAATTTCGTTTCAAGTGAAGTACCTTTTCTGTTCAGAGAATGCGAAAGCGTTACTAAGAAAAGTTGTTTGGCATGAAGAGCTGTGCTGTTTTGCAAATTTTCTGAACGGTCAGCGTACTTGATAGAAGCCATTATTTGCTAATTTTGTTCGAGGTAAAATGCTTTTTCCGTTCACAGTACGCCAATGTATTTTGCTGTTTTATACATTACATTTTGTATTTCAATATTCAATACATCAATAGTAAAACCTACGATAATAAAAACGTTTCTCCTATTGTCAACCCCACCAACATTATCAAAGTAGGCCGATCATTCTGAAAATTTGCATAACTTCATAACTTTTGTTGTTATTTTAAATAGTGAACACCGTATATTATTCTCCATCTTGAAATGAATCAATATAATATGGATTTTATATGTGTATTTCTGACAAACTTCGAGGTATTTATTGTATGTTTTCAATTGCCTAAATTTAGATTAGACACATCTATTTTCCTCAAAAATGCCCAAATGCAAATACATGTTAGCGTAAATTTTTACAAGATTAAATTAAATTGCATAAGAACGCCCTTGAAATATATAGATGTTTAGTATTAAACACAAAATTTAATTCCACGTGTTTAATTTAGGAAAGCGCTATCTTATACAAAATAGAATTAATATATACCTGTTTTGCGTGTTTTGATTAAATTGAAAACTAAAATATAGAGAGTTGTCACACCTGAATGTCCCAAACTGCACGTCGCTAATATAATTAATGTTATAATTGTAGTATACAATTTATTTTTGAAGAAAAAGTATGTATTATGCCCTATCTCATACCCCAAACCCCAAATTTAATAATATCGTAAAGATCGTGCAAATAGAGAACTGATTACAAATATTCAATTTTGATGTAAAATGCCTAGATTAAATAATTTGTATATATTCTATATTCTGACAGACAGGTAAATTTTTATGTATCTCAAGTGCTCCTCTGACTTTCGTAGTGAAACTATGAAATATTAATGGCGGCCAATTTAAAAGAATGTCCTTTCCGCATTTTCAATGTGATATTTTATTTCATTATAAAATATATACGTAAGGTGCTGGTAGTTTCGGCGTTTATCGCGGTCCTATGCTAAATGTGGTGCGACATTGAAGCTTCAATCCACACTTGGCAGTCGTGAACGTAAGCAGAAAACCTATCAACCTATCAATGCAAGTCAGAGTGGAGTTGTTAGCCAAGATGTGATTCTACTTTTTTATACGGTGAAATCGTGTAAAGCGAGAAAAGCCTGTAATACATTTCTTTTGTAGCGTAATATGTAAAATAGAAATGATATATAAAAAGTGAAGTTATGTGTAATATATGCAGTAGTTCATTTACCTTTTCAGGAACATGTTCGTGATATAAAGTGGTCAATCGATAATATGCGAACTTTCGTCGATAAGCAAGGGGGAAGACCTATAACAGCTGTAATTGAACATGTTCGAGACGGATCAACTGTACGTGCATTTCTCCTGCCTGATTTTTACCACATAACTTTAATGATATCAGGAATTAGATGTAACGGTTTTAAGTTGGATGATAAAGGAAGACCTGACCCGAATGAGAAGCTTCCGTTTGCTGACGAAGCTCGTTATTTCGTCGAAATACGTCTTTTGCAACGTGATGTTGAAATAATATTAGAGTCTGTGAATAATAATAACTTTGTTGGTACTATTCTTCATCCAAAGGGCAACATTGCCGAAATATTGTTGAAGGAAGGCTTAGCTCGTTGCGTTGATTGGTCCATTGCATTTATGAAATCAGGTGCTGATAAATTAAGAGCTGCTGAACGCAAAGCGAAAGAAAGCAGATTGCGTTTATGGAAAGATTGGCAATCTAATGCTCCTCAAATAACTGGAAAAGAGAAAGAATTTATGGGTACTGTTATTGAAGTTATTAATGGCGATGCTTTACTTGTTAAACTTCCGAGTGGGCAAGTGAAAAAAATCTTTTTATCGAGTATACGCCCGCCTAAGGAAGCTACACGGTAAGTCTACACAGTTCAAAAACAACATTATATCGTATGCCAGTTACTAAGTAACTGTAAAAACCTATTTAGCATACTTGTCATTCCTATAAATTGTCCCATCTTGTAAATTATATTTTTCTGCAACAGTAAGCGATAATTTTAAATGGGAATTATTTTATATTTTCATTTTTCATGAATTTCCAAACATGATTTATTTAACCGCAACTTTTTACTAACAGCGCGGATGATGAAGGTAAACCCACACCAAGACCAAAAGGGTTCCGTCCTTTATATGATATCCCTTGGATGTTCGAAGCCCGCGAATTTTTAAGAAAAAAACTAATCGATAAGAAGGTGCACGTTGTCGTTGATTATATTCAGGAAGCTAGGGATAATTTCCCGGAAAAAACATGTGCTACGGTTTCCATTGGTGGTGTTAATGTCGCAGAAACGTTAGTTTCAAAAGGATTAGCTACAGTTGTTAGATACAGACAGGACGATGATCATAGAAGTTCTCATTACGACGATTTATTAGCTGCCGAGACTAAAGCGAGCAAATCGCAGAAAGGTGTCCATGCCAAGAAGGATATTCCCACCCACAGGGTTATTGAAATTGTAAGTTTCCAGCGATCCTAATCTTTTTACCTTTAATAGTACTTGATTAATCTCTGTTCTGTCCTCATTGTTTACGTTAAATAATTCAATTTCATATAAATTAAGGACGCGCTTTTACTAAAAATGAATTAGAATTAACCGTATTTTAGTTTTTTAGTAATAGGGTGTTGCCTATGTGCAAATAGTATATTAAAGGAGTTCCATAAGATGTAGTTTTAAAGGATGAGTGCGATTAACGTTTTATGGAACGAGTTCTTTATACTATTTTTTTAAATTTCCGTTTTATGCTTCTTAAATAAACAATATATACCATTTGTGTATAGGGAACTTCATGGGCAGCATATTAACATTTCAAAAATTTAAATTTGTCGGTAAAACAGACAGTGATTTCACTGTCCGGGTATCGAAATGAGTCTCTTTTCGATACGCAAGTTACGTTATTTGGGTTTCACAGTGAAGTCGTTATGAACGCAAAATAGAAAAAATATATTTTATGGATTTGTTGGTCGGAAAATATACAGGGTGGCACACCACCTTCACGTCAGCTTATATAATACCATATATAATACCATGTACATATTTTTGATAATACGGATTAAACGGAGGCAAGTTACTGTTATGTTTCCTATACCTAACTCAAGCTGTTTTTGAGAAATTTTACTATTCTTGAAAATGTAGACCAAAATTTAACAGGAGTGGCTGTCTTACGTATTTAAGTCTATATATTTTAAATTATATTCATTTTTAGTCGAAGCATTAGACTTGATGGTAAAATAAAAACGATCCTTAAAAATTATACAGGCTGGGCGAAAATGTACTTTTGATTTGAACCATCATTAGATTCTATTAAATAGCACATTACAATATTTTGCAAAAATAGAAGAAATTTAAAATATACAAATTGCGTATACTGCTGGTAGTAGATCGGTATGTTCAAAAGAACCGTTGAGATATGTATTCATCTCTAAACTAGAATGCCGAATCTATCATATTATTCTATGGTACTTATGGTATAGCGAACATGTAGTATATATAGTATAATGTGTTGGTTCCACAATTATAATTTCGTTGACGTCTCAAACCTGTTAAAGTATCTCTAACAATTTAGTTAGTCTACATATGTATTTTTATGCTGGAATCGTAACTACAAACAATTATGGTTAACTTTACGTGAATAATCTTGAGAGATGCATACGAATTTCTCGTTTGGCTTATGGAAGTATTTCTACATTGGAGCATATAATAGCACCACTTATTGTTAGCATGACATGTTATATTCACTACAAAATAACAGCTGGCAAACGAGGCTTCTTCTGTGGACTGTTTTTATGTTGTAATTAGTAATTCTCACTTTTCTAAGTTTAACAAAAACCACTACATTTATAGTCCAGTAGTACTTGGTTTTGGTTTTTATTTTAGGATGCTGTTAAATCAAAGCAATATTTGCCTTCATTCCAACGTGCTAATCGTGTTGATGCTATAGTGGAATTTGTTGCTAGTGGATCTCGATTAAGATTATTTATTCCGAAAGAACATTGCTTGTGCACATTTTTACTTGGTGGTATAACTTGTCCGCGCGGTGCCCGACCTGCAATTGGAAGTATACCCGCAGCAGATGCCGAACCTTATGGAGAGGAAGCGCTTGCTTATACAAAGGATCGTTGTATGCAGAAAGAAGTAACTGTACAAATAGAATCTGTTGACAAAGCAGGAAATTTTATTGGATATTTGTGGGTAGACAACAGTAATTTATCCGTGAGTATCACTTTGTTTCTGTAAAATCATATTATCTTAGAAAATGAGAGTATGTAACGTATATTTTACGAAAATTTAGTGAGCTAAATGCTCTTCTGAAAGACTGTAAAAATAGGCTGATAAATTGATTTTGCTATACATACTGCCTCCCAGCTCTCTCCTTTTCAAGATATGCAACTATGTAATATATAACATTATCCTTTATCGTTGTTACTCAGAATAAGAAGATATATAAAAAAACGAATTTCTTTTGTTTTATGCTATTATAATCTTATAGCAATGGAGTAAATATTTACGGACAAAATATAAAAAAGGAATACATCTTATAGGTAGCGCTCGTGGCAGAAGGATTTGCGACTGTACATCCTACAGCCGATAGGTCTGAATATTACAAACAATTGAAAAATGCAGAAGACAGTGCCAAACAACGAAAACTGAAAAGGTGGAAAGATTACGTCGAAGAAAAAGAAGAAGAACAGCGGATTGAAGAAGATCGCGCGGTAAGTGGTACATTGTTGTAACTTATCAGTGAATTGTACTATTATGAATTTAATTCCGGTACTTATACATTATCTCTACCTAGTGCGTAGACTGAAGATCATTCTTTCCTTGAGCAATTTAAAGAAAAACTTTTCAAATATAAAAATATTCCGGGACAAGTTCTGCACAATATAAAATTATATCTGAGGTCACAAGGTATTTAATTTCCGCTATAAACGATACAAATTTTGATTTTTAACTGCAACACCCTGTACATTATGTTTTTGGATGCCTTCTTAGTTATTTGCATTGCTGCATATTAAATTAAATAATAACAAAATCAACTCTCGAAGACATAAGTACACGTATGGGTTTAATTGAAGCAAAAATAAAATTAGTATACAATTTTTTTATAACGAGCGGTACACGTCATTGATTTGCATTGTTGATGTTTATACTGTGATGCCATATGTTGCACATTTGAATAAATATCAATAACCATACTACGAATCAACATCCGCCTCTATTCCTGTTTACACACGTCCCTCAGTCAAGCCATACCCTCTCCGTCCTTTATGTGAGTCAGTCGTTAATGTGTAGTCAGAAAGCAGAGTTGTACATGTTTCATTTTTAGCATCGTTCTCTATATTTTTAATTCGTTTTCCGAGGCTAGGATTTTTAGGATTTTTTTTAAGTTTACATATTCATTTTCAACACAAACAACTAAATTCATACATACAATGAATATGTACATGTATACTTTCATTGTAAAAGGTGAGGTTGTAGATCTTATCGATTGGTGGTGACGGTGTTACATTTTCACAAAATTTTTTCAGTAAAGCCTTCTTCGACGATATATTAGTTATAATAAATTTCAGGTAATTCTTAAATATGCTCTAATGGATTGAATATGCAACGATATGATGGTAGATTTATATTTTTTGCTAGTATATTCACAACAAACACTTCCCGACACATGATTATGCGTCGTATATCGAACTTGTAGAATATTTTAAACTCATCTTCTCAATATGTAATTTTTGCGGTTATATTAGAAATATCATGTGTAGAAAACCTACTTATTGAAAAGAATTTGATCAAGTTAGTTAAAACTGATAATTATTATAGTGCGACACTTGCTTGTACGCATCGATCGTTTGCGAGAACTCCAGGAGTATTATTAAGTATTATTAGAACTTATAAACTATTAATAATAAAATTTTTGGTCATTACTTTCATTCAAAAAGGGAGTATAGGTCGTGAAATAACATTAACTCCAAGAGAAGCTATTCAAACTGGTACTTTGTATGGCGAACGCTATTCAATACTCAAAATTGGGCGACAATTACATCGTAGTGACGATCGTGTTCTTAATTATCTGCCTAACGAAGAAAATTACGAAAAAAAATCAACGAGGAAAACCTTCATCGACAACAACAATATGAGAAAAACGTAAGATTTTGCGAGTGGCATTCAGTTTGGCTTTTACGCTTACCGCGCATGTATATGCATTAGGGAAGGCGGTACGCAGTCAGACGAAACTACTTCTTTGTGTTTCCCTGACTGCAAACGCTCAATCAAAATGTAAAATATCAATGCACTATATAATCCCTAATATCGTAAAGGTAAATAATTTCGAAAGTAATATTTTATAGACGTTAGAAGTGTTTTATTTACATTAATTATTAAAACACATTCTAAATTTTTGGCTGTGAAATATGTTCGTTTCCTTGTTAGGGTTGTGGGTAAAAATGCGTCGATTTGTGATTTAAAGTATTTTATTTTTTAAGATATATTACGAATATGTTCATTAATAAAAAAAAATAGATTACTTTGTAAAGATGGATCTTGTAATAGAGCTTCTCATTTAAATTGTCTATTACATCAGCAACATTCCCCCATCTTGTTATGATTGGCGACGGAGGTAAGAAAAGTGCTGGCCATTTTTCTTTGTATAAAGCAACTCTGGTAGGCGATTTCAAAACGTTTTTGGAGTAACTGGTCACTTTGTTCACGTTTGGAAATTCCGCAATTTTAGCGAGCGTAAGCAGTACATGTAATATGCAACATATTTTCGAAGATGTCTTTTAACACTTTGCACCTTGGAAAATGTTGTCAATACCGCTGACAACTACTTGCGTCATTATATTAGCATTTACTTGTTCTATTATATTGCTGGCTATTGAATATGGTACTATTAGGCGATTTTATACAAAACACTGCCAAATCGCTTTTCATTATGTTTATGAGTTTTGTATATATTTTTGGGAGATAGTGTAACGTTGACAGTTTGTCAAAAAAGTTTTGAGGATTGGAAAGAAAAAAAAAAAAGAAAAAACGAAAGCAATTAAAGCCAAGTTAATATATCTGCTCAAATTAAAATAAAAATGAATTCCAAGCGATGAAAAAAAAATTAAATGGAATAATAATGAAAACCAATTCTGGAAATACCCAATTAGAAGATATATAATAAATATAGTAGAGTAAACTCAAACTCAATAATTCAAAAATTAATGGAAATAACTGTTGAAGAAACTAACACTTACTGGTATTATGTAACATGTGTATAAATTGTCGCAAAAGCTACACGTAGCAACATTCTTCGCTCGTTTCTGAATCGGAAATCTACCGTGCTTTATACGTCTTCATGAGGTTCTTGAAGTTCGGTTTTTTAGTGCCTTGTGTTCGATATCTGTCTATACAGATAGCCGCAATTTTGAATTTAGACGACTTTATTCCTATTTTTTCGTTAACAGATTCTTTTTAATTTCAGAGTCTGTTTTCAATATTTCTTCATTAACATCCTCTTATGAAAAACACATTTGGCAACGTTGTAGGACAATGAATTTGTATTCTATTTTGATTTCAATCAAAATCATTACTATCAAATGTTGACATTTATCTGAATTAATTCTTCTCTTGTGCACAATTTTGTGCAAGCTCTGCTCTTTTTCGTAATTTCTCGTATTCTCTTGATTAGTTTTTCTGTTTCTGTGTTTTATCGTCCTTGTGTTATTGTTTTGTTTATTTATAAGGGATTTTACATTTAATGAAATGGAAATGCGGAACAGGAATATCGCATACGTTTTTCGGGGACATCCTACTGGGAACGTATTTTGACAGTTGGACCAACGTCTATGTGAAACTGGTTCGTTTAATAAAAGAAATGCCAACGCTGGTTGATCTAGACAAAGTCGTAAAATACAAGTGGAAGAGCAAATTCTAGACTCAGTACATGAAGATCCTCAGTAATAAGACCGTTCATTTGGTTCTACGAGAAAACCTTTATCCATGCCATATAACTAAAGTGCAGCCGCTCCATTCAAAATCGAAGGAAGTATGTCGCTACGTGTAGCTTTTGCGACAATTTGTACACACGTTGTATAGAAAAGATATTAAAAAAATCGTAACATCACATAAATTGACGACTGACTTGCGTGAAGTGCGCAGAGGGGAGTGGCTTGACTGACACGTACGTAAATCGGCACGACATTGTACGAGCGTCTATGCAACGCAATAAAAACGGTCGTCAGTCCGCAGTCTGCTTATAATTTTGTAGTACATAAGAGACATAAGAAAATTGATTTGAGCTATAGCAACATCTGTTTGTTCTATCAAGAGAATTAACAGTCTCGGAAGATATGACGTTCTTTTAAGTGTTCTACATGTCCTAAAATATTTTCATTTTATGTTTCTTATAATATATTTCAGAAATAAACTGTTTTTGTACATGTCATTTATGCTATACACATTGTTGCTTTCACATTAGAACGGCATTACTTCTCCGTCACCATGTAAAGTTGATTACTTTAGAAAACTTCAAATAATATTTTTTACATCATATTATTATTATATTTTGTAATACATGTAAATCTTCAAAATTGCAATGGAAGTTTGTTCTATAAAAGCTGTTTATCTTTAATAGAATCCTGATAGAATAATAAACTACGAAGAAGTTATCGTCACTGAAGTAACTAATGAAGGTACTTTCTTCGCGCAAAGCTGTCAACAAGGACCAAAGGCAGAGGAACTGATAGCAAAACTTCGCCAGGAGTTCCAAGTAAACCCGCCCCTCCCTGGTGCATATAATCCAAAGCGTGGTGATGTATGTGCTGCAAAATATACAGTCGATGATCAATGGTATCGAGCTAAGGTAGAAAAAGTGCAGGGATCGAATATATTTGTACGTTACATCGACTATGGTAACAAGGAAACAGTCCATAGCACCCGTTTAGCCAGCTTACCTGCTATTTACGCAACTGAAAGACCATTTGCTACCGAATATTCATTAGCCTGCGTGTCTCTTCCCAAAGATCCAGAATTTGCCGAGCTAGCACTAAAATATCTACGTGAAGACTTATTTTCGGGTAAATTACTGCTGAATGTGGAATATAGACCGCAAGGGGCGCCACCTGCTACGACGCTGTTAACTGAGCAAAAAGTTGATGTCGTAAAAAATATTATTACAGATGGTTTAATGCTTGTTGAAAAGCGCAAAGAAAAAAGATTGAATAAATTGGTACGTATTAAACACGTTTTTATATCATATTATAAGCATTGAGAAATATTTCTAGTATCGAATCAATTTATGAACAGCACTTGATTTAAGTAAACATAGATTCTTATAAATGTAATTAAGTTTCCAATTATAATGCTGTTTAAATGATAAACTCACTTCCATTTCATTAAATTTTAATGAAACAACATTTTTATGACTGCGCATTGGAATCCGTTTGGTCAATGTAGATTAAATTTCATAATATGGTATCAATATATTTCTTTTACTTGAATCAGTTTCGAAGCTCATTTTATGTAATATTGCAGTTAAGTACAAAAATTTCATTCAAATCACTTTTCCATTAAATATTTAAAGTTGTAGATAACCTTTACACATCGCAAAAGAATTAATTTGTAATTATTTTCAACATTATTTGTTATATACATAGGTAACAAAAAATATAAACATCTAGGTACTGAAAAGTTAATGATGCTGGCATTCCGTGGTGTAATGGTTAGTACGCCTGTCCGGCAAACGAGAGATGTCAGGTAAAATTCCATACCGAGACGACTTTTTAAAGAATTAATTACGTCTGAAATACCAAAGAAATTCCAGATTTCCATAATTCACCGACGAAAGTCAAGTTATATTAATTATCATATTTTAAATATTTTTCATTGCTACATTTCAATTCTTAAAAAAAAATTAGCGTGTCGTTGTCGAAATGTTTTTAATTATTTCTTGTATGAATATTGTTAACAAATGTTTTTATGTCCACTTTTAGGTAAATGAATATTTGGCTGCCCAAGAAAAAGCTAAAAAGGAACATCTGTGTATTTGGCAGTATGGCGACATAACAGAAGATGATGCAAAGGAATTTGGGGCTTAAATTATAAGGGACCAGGCACAGAGCAATGTACACCTACATTATTATTAATTATACTGTAACTCATGTTTTCCATTGCATTTAGCTATTAGTGGGTTTCAAATGTTAACGTAAAACTTCCATTTTCACCATGATTGTAGTTTTATACTAAAGTAAATATAAATGGGTAAACGTCTATAACAAATGTTTATATATACATTTATATGAAATACAATAGTGTTCAGTCATGTGATTATCCCCAGCTATCTACGAAAAAAGGCAACAAAAAGCTATTACAAATGACAATTTCTTTCATTTCTTTCTACACTTATTTATTTCAAATTTCCTCATAAATCTTAGAAAAACCGTAAGTTTATAGGAATCAGGTGTACCATCTGTGCAGCAGATTGTTAAAATCACGTATATAATTTTTTAGGATTGTTTTTACTATGAAGAATACACAAGGTTGTGACTGTATGATGTTTTCTGAAATGCAATTCATTACTTGTAACTAATTTTTAGTAATCGCAATTAATGTATATTTTTACATTTGTTTTTCAACAAATCTGTATATTTTGTTGAGCTGTTGTATCATATATAGTATTTCACGGTTTTCATCCTTTTTTACGACTACACGTTATATTTGTACGTATTATGAAATTCATTAAAGCAAACGGATGGTGTGACTGATGAAATGTAGGAAATGGCTCTGTTTAAATAAAACATGTTGAATAATTATTTTATTTAGTGGTTTATTTATGATGTACATTTAGAAGGATGATGTAAATTATGTTTTTGTCAGCAACCCGAGTTCTGATCTTCTGGAATTCAACAAGTGATGTTTTTCTTTTCAAGGTAAAATTAACTTCCTGCCGTCCCTTAAGCGCGGATTTCAAACGCTCATTTATATCTGAGTGAAGGAATTGAAAGAGACGCAACTAAATGGAAGAATTCGTAATATATCCTTTTCTATTCTCCCTCAAGACAAAAATATTCGATGAATAAAGTGCAGCCCCTAACGGAAATTTTTTGAATTCGCTTCGAACAATCGTGTTCCTTATAAAGGATGCTAACACTTTAATGTCTATAAATATGGATAATCTATACGAGTGTATCTATTGACCGATTGAGAAATTGTATGCGTTCGGTAGTTCTTTGATAGCATTAATATATAAATGTAGTTCACAAAATAATTCAAAAGCCTAATTTAAAAGGAAAACAATTATAGCAGTATACAATGATAAAATCATACTAGATAAATTTAAAAACTATAATTAGTAGACATACTGACCAACAAAACAATAAATATTTATTTGAACAAATAGGACGTCTAATGGGTAAAATATAAATGCAATTGTCATTTTTACCTAGAACTGAAAAAACTTTGTGGTAATGACAATTTTTAGTATTTTTATAAAATTTTGAAATTAAATTTCTATTTACTTTTCGTGACTAATTCAAATAATTCAATTGTAACAAATGTTATATGTTAAAAAATAGCTTACAGTACAAGTGTCTTGCTCTCTTTTCTGTAACGGGTGACAAGATCAATTTGTATTACTGGTATTATATTAGTCTTAGTAGTTAGGTTTATCGCGATCACGATATGTCATACCTCTAACGTATACTATTTAGCCAACCTCGCGAGTTAAGGGTTAAATAAGGTTAACTAACATATATATTTTTTCTGAACATCCTTCCAATTGAACAAATAATAGTAGTACAACTTAAATTAGCGAAATGTACTAACTTCGATAGACAAGACGACTCTGATTTTTGATTTTATGTGTTCCCAGGGGTGTGTTCTAAAATAATGGGTGTTGTGGGAACATGGTTAAAAATAATATAACTTCACGTGATACTCTCTTTCTCTACATTTACGAACGAAGAACGGTAGTATTCAGATACGGTTTAAATTTTGTATTTTGTCAAAGACAAAAAACCGACAAGCTAGCATAATACATAAACAGTTTGACTGCGTATATTGGCTAATCTTTCCCGTGCTTAGAAAGTAGAGAAATAAGCACATATTTTGATTGTGCCCATACACGTTTGAAAACTTCGTACTACGAGTACGGAAGTGTAACTGACACTCCATGTTTCCTATGAGCGCACCCCAGGTTCTCGGATCCTGTTAGACTTGACACGCACCCTATATGTCGAATCTGGTCTCGGATTCACTTATTCACACACGGCCACGTTTGTAATTCTTTCACCACCTGCACCTTCACATAGCTGCAGAAACGGCTCGCTTCTATTTCATATTGTTTATTAATACGATTCATAATGTTTTCTTGGAATATGCCGCTGTATTGAAATTGTTTCTTTTTGCGTGTCTGCAGATATTATAAGGAAAAGCAATCTAAACAAGTTGGAATAAAATCATTCCACTTTATTTTCAAAGGGAAATACGAGTCAACATGATTTACTTATGTAAAAAATGTGAAACATACTAAAACACTACTTTTGCTTCAAAGAGGCAAATTTCACTTAACGCAAGTTACACGGTTAGAAATAATCTACGTGTTTAATGAGCGTACATTGAACAAAAAGAGAACGCAAAATTCAAATTAATACAAGAGTATTTTAACAAAAATTTCAAATTTCGCGGACGATTTTTGCTTAGTAATTTTTGCATGAAAATCATATTCGTGTAATGCTTCATTGCCTTAACTTAGATCGTCCACGAAATTTAAAAAAATGTTTGGTGGATTATCTGTATCATTTCATATTCAATTTACTACGAAAGGACACATTTTTCCTCTCTCAGATTTTGGAGAAATACTTAGAATATTTCGTTAAAGAAATCGGAAGTACAGTAGACTTCCGATAGTCCAGCACCCAACGGTCCAGAGTGGCCGATGGTCCGCCACCAACGAAGAATGTACGCCAGCTAAGCGAATTTAAGCTTGCTCAGGGGAGCCTGGTATTAATCTGGAGCGTTCGGTGTGGTTCCTATTTCTTCAACAGAATTCGGCAGCCGTTGGCAGTAAATAAATTCTCCATTTTCTTGTATATTTGTGTGAATATTCCTTTAAAATATACAACGAAATTTAGTTTTTGTGTTGAAATGTTTATCATTATGTTGCTGTTTATCAGTATTTACTACCTAATACTACGTATTTGCTCTACAACTTAGCACTTAGAATTGCTGGCATTTTTGGTACTTTGCCACCTGTGAGATCCCGAACGTACCGGGTTATCAAAAATTTATTGTACCATGAATTTGAACGGCTGCTTTATACAAATAAATTGATATAAAAAAAGATACTGAAAACTCTAAGAAATAATAATAATTAATCCTGTGACAACAATGTGACATAGTTATATACAAAATAGTTGTCTTCACGCACTTGGCCTGAGAAGCCAAGTGCATGGAGACATTTCGCGAATGCGCAGCCAATATGTGTGGCAGGATATTGATATATCCAGTTATAGTAAACTGATAGCATATTTAAAACAAGAAAACAAGAAGCAAAATGCTTTTACCCTAAAAAATTGGCAGTCTTGTGACAAGCAAATTGCTAAATTTATTGTAGAAGCCCTAGGTTATACCTTCCTACTAAAGTACCTCAAATTGTTTTCATATATTTTGAATTTTTCCAATGCTGTGTAAGGCTGTATTAATAATGGGTATTTCTAATGCATGTCAATGTGAAGAACTCTAAAATATCCATGGAAGAATTTAAAACTAATTTAATTATTGTTACATTTCCACAAACAAAAACAGGCAACAGCAGTAGCTTTACTATTATTAAGCCAGAATGGATTGCAATATGTGAAGATCAGACCAAAGGATATACATCAGCAATTCTTTTTAACTTATCGCAATGGCAAATGTATTTCTTCACCTACTGGCCTAAATACAATTGGTAAAGTTCCAATGCGAATAGCTGAGTATCTTCATCTAGATAGCACAACCTATTATACAGGCCATTGCAGGAGCTTAGCGATGTTTGCAAATCGAGGAGGTGATTTGCTTTCAGTTAAAAGACATGACAGATGGAAATCATCTACCGTGGCAGAAAGATATGTAGAAGATTCATCCCATAGTAAAATTGATTTAGGCAAGAAATTGACATATGATTTGCTTTATCGTAACCTAAATCTGTTAATAATTCCCTTTGTAATGAACAGTGTGCATCTTCACGTTAGCACCTACCTTACGTTAACCACTCTTAAATCTCATGGTTTCCATTGATGCATCGCCACTCATGGTTTTCAGCATAATTACTTTTGTTTAAGTTTTCTATTTTATTTTTTTGGATTTATTTAAAAGGTTAAAAAATTTGATAAAGACTAGGTACATGAATACAATAGATTTAATGGTGAAAAAGTACAAAAAATAAGTATTTGCTATTGGAGAATGCTAGCAACAATGAGATACAAGTTTTTTATTAAATCCACATGAATATAAATTATCTCGGTACCATGTCAATCCTCTTACAACTGTGTTGTATCCTGCATTTTCATAACTTTTCTTAAATTGCTCATCTTTGTAATTGTATATTAATACATTAGGAATATTACCACACACTCCTAAAAATTCACAATTGTTGTTAAGACATACTTTGTGGACACTGCTATTGAAACAATGTATTGTGCTGAGAACATCCTTTGGTTCTTTAATATCTAACAAATATATATCACCAGCTTGACTGCCTATAATTAGATAATCAGTATTTGAAGAATTCCATGCTACACTTGTTAAAGATGAAAATTCATTGTTGTATATTACTAAAAAAAAAAAATTATTTTTAATCACAAAAGTTCATGTAATATTACCAGTTGCTGGTACTTCCATACGTCTATCCCAAATACACGCTTTTCTGTCAGCCGATGCTGATACAAATAAATTTTCATCTAGTTTGTTTGCGTCAATTGACAATATAGTATTTGTATGATAATTTCTGAAGATGATAAAAAAATAGTTATCCGAGAATAGCAAAAAACATGTAATACTTTACCTAAATATAACATTTGATTGGATAGATGACTCGTTAACATCATATAGATTTATGCAGGCACCAGTACAAGTTGCGAACTTATTATTATCCCATACTGTTAATTGTGTAACTCCACCATCTTTTTCGATATCATATTTGCATTCCATTGCTTGTTGTCCATGTTCAGGTACATTCAGTAATTTTAGATGACCATTATCTTCTGCTAGAAGTACCTAAGTAAAACTACTAGTAAAATTAAATTCTCTTCAAAATGTTCCAAATACACTCAAGGTTTGTTACTTACGTAGTTATTTTGAATAAATTTTGCATCACTTACAGTCGAATTACTAATAAAATAAGAGTTGTATTCGTTATTTGTAGTGAATTCAAAATTTTTATAATGGAACAGTGTTCCCTCCCAATATGTTCCAGCTACATTTGAACTTCCCAAAATTACTTCACCTAAAATAATACGTATTGTATAAATATTACTTAGAAACATCTTACCAAACCATTTTTATTTGCTTCAATAAAAAATAAAAAATCATATAAAACAGGAACTTGAGAGGGTTTCATGGTCCTCTCTAATGGTCGATTAGGTGGATAAACCATACCCGATACTTCCATTTCTATTATAAGATTTTTGATTTAAAGATAACCTCTAAAAAAAGTAAACAGGCGCGAATTTTCAATCTAACCAACCTTGTCAGCCTCAGGTAAAGATCGATTCACACTATACATCGAATTTACCTGCACACAAAAATTTAAACCCTGTTTTTGTGTTAATTATTTATACAGTCAATTCTTTGTACACAAATTTTCCTATGTAATGCGCTTTGTTCCTTATTGGCATGTACTGCTATGTATTTTAAAATTTTTATTTCTATATATATATGGAGAGGTACTCAAGATAAGCGAAAAGCTTAATGTGAATCGACCTTTAACTATTATAGGTTTGTTCCAACTACCGGATTTACAAACAGTACTCCTATGTACGCTATATTACGCCTGCGCTAAATGTACACTCTTTTGCTGATTGAAAATAAGTTAAGGTGAGGTTTTTACAGCGCCCAGCAAATTTAAAGGTTGCATATTCTGGTTTCATTATTCATTGTAGCAGTTGAGTTACAAGTTTATAAGGAAGTTACATTCTGAACATATTTGTAGCTCTTGATATTTTCTATACTACGAATCTTTAAGATAATAAAATTTCTGTCAATTCTGGATCATAAAACATACAACAAATAATGTAATATAATATTAACTTATTCCTTTCCCAAGTTCCAATTTCCGTTAAAATGTGAAACTACTTTCTGCATTCGGAAATATTAATATAAAGAATTGAAACGAGGTTTGAATTTCCTTATAAACTTGTACCTCCAATAAAAAGGATATAAGGTACAAATAATGATCACAGCTACAATTAATATTGAGATCAGAATACGCAATATTTAAATTTGCCGTGCGCTCTGAAAACCTGACCTTAACGACTGTTTGGAACGCTTTCCATACTAGTTGTATTCTTATTATTCTTGAATTAAATATATACTGCTAGATGCATTTTTAAGTCACTTTTTGTATTCTTTAAACAATTATTACGATTATAATTGCTTAGATTTTTATTTTAATATTATTAGGGGAGATTTTCGTTTTAATATTATGAGGGAAAGGTGCACTGCGCATGTCAGGCCAAACGATTCCTGCTTTGGACCATGTACAAATTAGACCCATTAAGACCGTACAATTACCGATCCCGGTACGGTGCTGAACTTGGTTGGAATACTTTTGTTTCAGTGTGCGGTATATTGGCTGGTTGGAACACGATTTTTGTAACGCGCATGTCCCGAACCGTCACGGAATCATGATCGGAACAAACCTATTATATAGCGTTCCAAAGTAACGGTATTTTGTCGTGTCGCGCTCGCGAAAAGAACGTTCTATGAGCGGAGCAGTATTTCCCATCACTACCTCGGTTCGTATTGACACGAATTAAAAAAAGTTAAATCGGTGAAAAATATTTGTAGTCAATAGGTATTAAGTATAGAGGGTACATTAAACAAAAAATTACGATACAAAAAATAATACAATATCTGGATTTCAAAATTGGTGTGACCTTTTTTAATTTTTGAGCTGCCAAAATCAGAATATAAACAAAAGACATATGCGAAAATATAGTGACTCTAAAATACATATTAGAAATTAAAATAGTTGTTATTAAAAATCGATTTAGGTCAATATGATCCGAAGTAACAGCTAACGTTTATTATTAGAGAAATATGCAGTACATAAAAAAGTAAAAAAAAACTCGTTTCATTTCAGATGTTTTACATTACATATTTGTGATAGTGGTACATCTGATTTTTTGGTTTCTTTTCTACAAGTTTGCTAAACACTGAATACCAACCAAATACATGTAATAAACCCGTAATAAAACGCAGTATTTTAAGAATGGCCGTCAGTGTGAATTTATAGGAAGGTAATTTTCATTTTCTAACTTTTCCTTGTCAAAGTGCTTTTTTTTCTCCGGAAATAAAATATCTGCGATACTTATTGCATACAACAGATGATAACTTTTGTCAAGTTCAAAATTATGTATTTGTTATTTTACGGGCTTGCCCATTTACTTGGGACATTAGGAGCAAAATGATTGTAAAAAATGACACGAGTTCATCAATTGGTATCAAGTTATTTCGCTTTTATACAAAGTATATATACCTACATAATTTATCATTTAGATGTGATATTACTGATACTCTTTTATACGCATCTTGATATCCCTTTATTTAAAGCTTATCAAATATAGGTTATATAATTTTAAATGTATTTTGTACACAAAATGTACCAGAACAAGAATCAACACTCTTTGTAATACTGCCTCTAGTATCTACCCCAGTTATTGATAGAGAATTGGACATGGATAAGTAACAGCAGTAACATATATTGCAACCCAATAACATGTCAATTAAAATAGGCTATGTCCTTGTCAAAAAATATGAAATAAGTAATGAATAAGTATTTCAAACGCTAATTAGCCATGATGCTTTAGATAGTTTTAATAGTAGAATATCATCGTTTACATAGACAGCAATATTTTAACCTTGAAATATACTATATATTTACATAAAATTATGAAAAAGACCCTACATAAGTGGATGTTTGTAGTTGCAGGATCTCTTAGAATGGAACAGTCATGGCCATCAACAAATAAGACTACTTTAAGAGAGGCATCAGTTCCTTTTGTAAGGGAATCAGATATACATAAATCAGATGCAAGTCCAAGCCCGACAGAGACAGTTTGTTTAGATCCTTTGTGTACTGATACGTTGCCAGGTAATTACTTTTCAATGTTTTATGGTCAAAATCATGGCAGGTAATATATTCAGGACCATCGCAAACTCAAATGCTAATACAAGATGAGGTGACAAATCAAATAGACGAGAAGAATGATAAGGCAACGTTTTTAAATGAATTAGGTTTAGAAGAGTGCGATGAAGACAATGATAAGGAAGATAGATGGGAAGATTGCATTGATGGTGACTTTGAAGAAGCAAATCAAGGTTTTGGTGTTATAGAAGAGGTATTTTTCTCTCACTTATACAATCTTACGTGAATAAGCTGTGTTTCGTGCATTTAAAACTTTGTTCTTTCAGGATGATATATGTGAGAATCTTTCTGAATCATTTAGTTTATCAAATACTGTGACTACTTCTACTAGTTCACATATAAAATATAATGGTTCATTTTCTAATACTCGTACTTGGGTAAGATAACTTTTGATTTGTAATATTTAATTTTATGCTTAAGGTATTATATTTTTAGTAACACTGTTGCATGGTTTAAAAAGAATAGATCCCAATGCAAATATTATAATTTTATGATTTTTATTTATTTCTTTTTACTTATTTTATCGGAACACACACATTTCTTTCTACTCCAATTCGATTTTTTTTAACATCTTACTTTATAGTACTCCAACGCTGCAGTACTAGAACACTGACACACTTCACTATCGGCCTTACCTTTTAAGTTTTTGTTTCAACTATGTATTTAAGATATCTTATTTTCTTTAAAACTATGTTCCGCACAAGTTTAATGATGCGATACGATGATTTTACAAATAAGAACTCCGATTTGCATTGTACAAATTTCTAAGTGTAATTATGTAATTATTTAAATTACAAATGAGCCAAGACTAAAGGTAGAAATTGTTCAATAAAATGCAAATGCCCATGATTGCTCAAATGAATATTATGTTACTAAAACGTTTGAAGAAGTGAAGAAAGAATTCATGGTTCCTACAATTTCATTTTTCAAATTTATTTTGTTTCTACTACAATAAGACATTTTATAGTTTATCATTTATGTATCAATGCTAAAAATTAAGATTCAGTGCCAAAAAATACAAAACAAGAAAAGTTCATTTCACATGATGATGAATTATAGCAAGCTGAATGGTTTTCCATATGTAGATCGTCTGATCTTCTCTCTGAATAATCAAAAATTACCTAACGCTGCTTTAAGTTACTTAACTAGTAAATTAAATAATTCTTGTTTCTTGCAATTTTAGAGGAAAAGAAAACTGGATGTTCAGAATGCATTACCTTGTAAAAAACTTCTGCCTGAAAACAAGACTGTATTATACTCAACTCCTACAAAGACCCATTCATACCTTGGTTCTTCAATACGCAGTGATGGTCCCGTCAACGTACCTTCACTGGGGGCTCCTAATGATAAATCAAAACGTGCTGTTATACCAACAAAAGACAATCCTCCACCAGAAATGTCAGAGTGGTTGGTTCAGTTTCAGGTACTTATTGTGCAACAAATTATTTGACAACTAGTGTAAATTGTATAATTGTAGAAATGGTCCAATGCAGAAAGAATCTTAGCTATTAACGAACTAATAGCTAGATGTGAACCAACGCAAGTCCGATATATGATGCAGGTAATTGAGCCGCAATTTCAAAGAGATTTTATATCTCTGTTACCAAGAGAATTAGCTTTATCAGTGTTATCATTTCTTGAGCCAAAAGATTTGTTACGAGCTGCCCAGACATGTAGAAGCTGGAGGTTTTTAGCAGAAGATAATTTATTGTGGAGAGAAAAATGTCGAGAGGCTGGAATAGACAGAGTTCCTATTAGAAGGGGTTCGCCGGGTAGTCAGACTTCGCCTTGGAAGGTAGTATTTATGTTTATTTTCCTATACTGGATATTTGGCTTAAAACACCCAGGTTAAACACAAGCAGATCTTTAAGTTCAGCAAATGGCAATTTTAATGTAATATAAATGGCATCACTTTTCCATTTGAATTATTTCTATATATTCTATTATATAAGAAGTAAGATCGAAAGAAATTTTTCACTTGCCAGAATTTTAAATGGTCAATAAAAATGTAAATATATAGACGTTTATTCAATAAGGTTTACAACTGTTGAATGTGTTCATAAAAGTTACATTAATGTTAGAAACACGTAAAATTCTCATAGTGTACATCCAAAATATTTTTCTTACAGAATGTAAACTGTAATAATCTTCATTTTTAATTTTTTTTCAAGCATTCTGTAGTGCGACACCTTATGTGCTAGAGAAGTTAAATCACTAGCGACTACATACAATTCTATTATGTATTCAAGATGAAACATCATAACATTACTTTGTTGCCGCAATTTTGTACTTGTATTACAGAAAAAAGGAGCTTTACAGATGGCCAACTCTGTGATATTATTTGGAGACGAAAACGCTTTAGTTTGAAAATAAAGCACTTGCACTTTTATACTGCGGTTTTAAATGTCTGAATATCTAGATTTCTGCATTATTACAGCCGAATTAGACAGAGAATATGTTTCAATTTACGCGTCCGTAGGAACGAATCCTCTTTTAAAATCGGAGCATACAGACTCCGATGCTGGTAGCACCCCCTATCCATGTGAAATCGGAGTAACTGTAGAAAGAAGCTGAAAAATAACGATTACGTATTATCTTTTGATCTGGAAATGTTATTAAAATGTATTATAAAGCAGAAACAAAAAATTATTCCTTTATTTATTTATGATTAATAAGCCACCCAGAGTCATTATCGATTAATTAAAATGTATGTCCAATTGTGCTATATACATTGTTTATCTGAAAAGCCCTTTTGTCTGTGCTCGTATGTTCAAATGCTTTACAAGTAATGTGTTATCCAAAATGCCGTTGGGCTTTAAAAGGTTAATTTATAATTATTTATCCAATACAACTTTCTGAACAATCCGAAATATAAAAGAATATTTTTATTTGATTACAGGCTGCATATATGCTTCAGCACGCCATAGAGATGAATTGGAGAGAAAAACCTATTCGTCCTCCAAAGATGTTAAGGGGCCACGATGACCATGTAATTACATGCCTTCAGTTTTGTGGCAATCGGATAGTCAGCGGTTCAGACGACAACACCCTTAAAGTTTGGTCTGCAACAACGGGAAGAGTAAGTTTATATATAAATTTGCTCATTATTGTTCGTTGTTCCATTCTTTAAATTAATTCGTTATAGTAATAGAGACTATTTGAGCATAAAATTGTACATTTCGAAAGTTCATTTACCGTACATTGTTAAATATATTATATACGTCTTGCTAAAATAGTTCAAATTAGCATAGTTATTTACTGCTGTGTTATTCGCTCCAACATGTGGTAATCTTGGTAAATAGACACAGTTTCTAAATTGCACAAGATGTTTATATTATGTGTATTGCACAAATCGATGCAAACATGAACGCTAAAATACAGAACTCAACTCTACGAGATTTATATACACTTAACCTCGATAACAGAGAGCACAATTCTGGCTATATTCTTATGTATTCTCCATCATGTTTGTTAGCCAAGATTATTCTGTCCCTATTGAATATACATGTGTTCATGAATAGCTAATTCGCATGTACACAGAATCGTAGCCCTTCCAATATAAATGTTTTTAGCAGAGATTTTCATTTTTTTAAGTATATATTTTCGTTTGGTATACGTCATTTAGTGCAGATGATCTACGTTTCGGTTAACTGACGTTTGCATAATCGAAATCGTACTGTATCCACCAACTAATGCTCTTGCGCTGTGACTATCTTGCAACTACCTTCTCTGTATGCAGTTTCTTGTGTGATTGTCTAATTGAATTTTTGTAGTGCTTACGTACCTTGGTAGGTCATACGGGTGGTGTTTGGTCTTCTCAAATGTCGGGCAGTACGATAATTAGCGGCAGCACGGACCGAACATTGAAGGTATGGGATGCGGAAAGTGGAGTTTGCCGACATACGCTGTACGGACACACATCTACAGTACGGTGTATGCACCTGCATGAAAATAAGTAAGAATTAAATCATCTATGTAAACTCTGTGTGAATTAATGGTTAAGGAAAAGTAAAAAACAAGTACTGTCTCACAATATTTACTATTCAAACAAATTAATAGCCACCGGTTTCGTGTACATAACACATCTTCAGGACATACTAGAAAGAAAACAAGAGAAGGGAAATCAATTATCTGACATCAAGAGCTGATTAACAAAGTTAAGTAATGGTGAATTGCTTTGTCGTCTACTAGTAGAATGAAGAACTCCTTTTTTATAATTCATAAAATCAAATAGTTTAAATTTGGTAATGCTAAATTAACCAAATAAAACTTGCAATGTTAGTGACGTTTTAAGAGTGACTTGGCAATTAATGGAAAGTGAACTATTTTTAATTTGTTTCAGAATTTCTAAATTCTCTAGGTTATTAAGCGAAATTAAGCCAATAATAAAATAAAATAAAAAAAAATAATAATAAAATTTCAGCTCTTCAGTATGTATTGCTCTCTTCCATAGGCCCTTCTTTACACAGGATCTCGAACATGTTCAAGAATAATTTTAAAATATCATTCGAAGCTTTATATCCTATCAAAAACTATATTTTCAACAATAAGGGCAAAATTGATCCCAAAAAACTTAGTAGTATCTATAAGTTAACTTGCGATGAGTTTCAGATATTTTGAAACTACGAGATTTTTGAAACCAAATTCCTCCGTCTTTTCCAATTTTCAATTTGCTAATCATTATCATTTCGATTCGAACGATAATTTAAACATTTTACACCTTTGTAATAAAGGATTTATTCTTAGTAAGCTAGAGAGCTTAGAAAATCTCAAACAACAAATTAAAGATAGTTCACTTTCCATTAGTTGTCAAATTACTCTTAAAGCGTCACCCACATTGCAATTTTATTTATTTTATTTGATTAATTATTACCTTAAGTCTGTCTAGTCACCTGTTCGTCAGATAGATATCTACCAACTCTGTTTTGTGCTTTGTCTCTACAAAAGTCCCGGCACACTATTTTCCTTTGAAACATTTTTTTGGTCTCTAACGAATACTATATATTTATATCGACAAGTTTCCAAGTTTAGACATATAGCTCCTTAAACTATTGATTTTATGAATTATAATAAAAAGTTCTTCCTTCTGCTAGTAGACGAAAAAGCAATTCACCACTACCTTTGTTAATCAGCTTTTTAAGTCCGATAATTGTTTTTTTTCTGCCATATCTTTCCTTCTAGTACGGCCTGAAGATGTGTTATGTACACGTAATTGGTCACTATTAATTTGTTTTAATAATAAATATTGTGAGACAGTGGATCAACTTGTCTTTTACTTTTCCTTAGCAAGTAAGAATATACTAAATTAAATAATGTTTCTTGCATGCAAAATAGATTCTTAGCTATTATTATAAAGTATTTTGTGGTTACTAGTATGTTTATTGTCTTTTTTATAACTGCAATCATCTATCCATGATGAATTTGATTGAGAAACTGCTGACATAACTTATAAATTGTTTTATAAATTTTAGGGTGGTGAGTGGATCTCGCGACGCAACATTAAGAGTGTGGGATATAGGTACTGGACGATGTTTACATGTATTAGTTGGACATCTTGCAGCAGTGCGTTGTGTTCAATATGATGGTAGACGAGTTGTATCTGGAGCATATGATTACATGGTAAAAGTCTGGGATCCCGAAAAAGAAGAATGTTTACATACTCTACAGGGACATACGAATAGGGTGTATTCTTTACAGGTAAGACGGTAGAAGTGGCTTATTAAAATTGATTTAATTATTCATAAAGATTACTAGAAATTCGTTTAGATATAAATACCGTACAGACATATCTTTTAAATCTATGATACAGGATGTTTCATTCATTTGTTCATTAACTGGAAAATCCTTGATCCAAAATACAATGATTTAACCTAAAACATTCCGATAAAATATTCCTCCTAATCGTGACACAGGGAGTTTTATTTGAAAATCATTTTAGCTCAACGTTATAATATGTGATAATGTTTTTGGTTCGTACTTGGCAAAATGTTCATGCATACTAGGACACTTTAAATTATGGTACTGATAGAGACTTACTTTCCGCTTTTCACATTCTACGCTACTGCTGCAATCGACGTAGTAGCATGTTTTTTTTTGATTCCGCATTATTTTCTAAGTAAATATTGTTCTCTTGTTTCATTGCGATAGAGTCGGTAGTTTTCTTAAATAATTTTATTGCTTACTTACACCTAATGAGCTTTGTCGATTTCACTAAGTTTGATAAAAATTAATAATTCAACATGAACTACTCATATCTAATCTTTTCAGTTCTTGCGATTATGAAAATATTAGGTTTGTTCGAAGTCGATAACTCAGTACGATTCGGAACCGTTAGAGTGACAAATCCTTGATAGTTGTTATGTATGTCCATCTAATATCGGGTTCGAAAGAGAATTGGGAGAAAACCATACTAACTATGTTTCATGAATTATGTTATGACTTTGTTGTACATTTTTTAGGACATAAAGTAAACGAAGGTTACTAAAAATCTGTTCATTCATTAAAAGAATAACTCTGAAAAGATGTTTCGTAATTTGCATGGGCTAATTTGCATGGACATTTTTCTTAACATAAAATAATATCTGCACATGCTCAAGTTCGGCGAGAATTTCAAATACTTGCTGTGCAGTAAGAACTACTAGAACCGTTCAGAACTCAATTCGGATTACGAATTGTGTGATGTTCGAACAGTGAACAATTCTTAGGTTTTGTAATTCTAGAATTGTGCCTTTCAAACAGCGGATTGGTAGTGCATCACTTCTACAATTGCTCAGAACTGCGGGTTCGAAGAAACTTATTTTCATAAGTAAAAATTGAAAAGATCAAATCACCATTGAGAAATAATCATTAAAACAATTGCGATTAGGAGGCTCTGGGTTTATTGATGGGTTGATATACTATAACTCTCACAGTACATTTTCATTGGGAGGTGTAAGATTAGTTACTGTTATAATAGTTTTTTCTTTTGAAAATGCCAAGTCATAATGACTTCATAAGTGCAAACTTGGGGGATGTGGTGTATGTTGATGTGTCGACAGCGTCCTACTGCTTAAAGGTATTTGCAATTGTATCCGAATTGACGACAACATCACTACAGGACCAATTAGTGGAAATTGGACAATTCCATCCAAAGCAGCAATAACTGGAATAGTACTAAAAAAAGAAAAGTGTACTACTTCAACTTATTCCAACTTATTACCGGAAGATTTCCCCGGACGAATAGAATTTGCATAATTTGTTATTTGGATAAGATAAATACAAATAATTCTGTTAACAACATTCATTTTACCGATGAAGCCACTTTCATACGCAGAGGCGTCATTTTGGAGAAACTACCATTATTGCTACACTGAAAATCCGCATTTTGGCAGACGCACATTTCCACCAGCAACGCAACATGTAGCAGCCCAGAAGAAGCTCCGTACAATTGAGAGCGAAACGTCGGCATTCTCATGCAATTACGACGCGGTTTCAACCCGGAAACCAAAATTCTTTAAAAGAAAACAACGACCGCGGAAGTCTGCAACAACATATTCCCTAGATTTTTATTTATGGAGACATATAAAGACACTAGTATACGCTCAGAAAATTAATACCCATCAAGAATTATGACAACAAATAGAAAATGCTGCGATTTTTATTAGAAATCAATCAAATATGTTTTTAAAGGTTACGACAAACTTTAAAAGAATTAAAAAATGTGATGACGTGAATGGAAACCAGTTTGTTTTTATGTGTTACAAATACATTTTTTTGAAACTTAAATATTAAATCTTTAATCGTTTTATTCCACTTAAATTTTTAAATAAAACGCTCTCTATCTTGGTTAAGGGGAATATTTGATCGAAGTGTTTTATATTTTGAGTCAAGGATACTCTGCTAGATTAATTGGTAGTAAAGTTAAGTATTTATTTATTTGCCTCGACTTTGGTGTTTATTGATCCATCGCTTTCCATGTGAAGTTAAGAAATTTAGAAAACAGCGTCAGTTTGTAATGTAAGAATAGAATGAATCTAAAGAAATTTTAAATTAAAAATTTTTATTTTAAATACGAATGATATATTATGAATATGTAGAAGTTGATTAAACAAAATATAGCGCAGGCCAAAGTTAGAGTAATAGAAACGTCATCATCTACTTGTGTCTATATGCTGACCTGAGGCCCACATCAAAGTCAATTTTGTAAACAAATATTAGTGTAGCTTTCTCCGAATAATAATCAATCTACATTTGATATTTTTAATGGTAAATAAGGTGTTTAGCTTCGCATAAGATAGCTCCTGCAATTTTTTCCTACAATTCATGATACAACTAGTAAATAAAGTTACCTCCAATTTCTCTTAATTATTAACAAAGTGACGACTATTACTTTTCATCGAACTTCGATATACATATTTCAAAAATTGAACGAATGCTCAATGATTACTTAGTAAAAGGTTTGAGGTATTTGTTGAGTCTGCCTTAATAAGGATTGTGATTCCAACTATCATATGATTATAATAAATTATGAGAGTTATAAAAGGTTGTCGTATGCTCTACGTTATTATTCCTATTAAAAAAGAATTAAGTCAATAAATAAATGGAACCAATATATACCTTTTCAGCATTTTGTAAATCTTTTCAAAATTTTGCCATATGTAAGTATTCATGATTACTTGTAATTAATAAAAAAGCTAAAAAAGAATAGTTGCATTGTCCGTACGTGAAATTTAGACCGGCAAGATGTAAAATAGATTACTATAAAAACTGGCTTGCATATTTTGTCTTTCTGATTGTGGTTAACAACGATAACAACTTGTGATCATAGATCACTAAGACGCATTCATGTAATCTTTATCTATAATGTATAATAATTTTGTTTGCATGAGAATTCGTGTGAATTCTAACTGCTAATGGTTACATTGCAGTATCACCACGATTAGAATCAATTATTTCAATATACAACCTCGTTACTGTGCTTGCTTTGGAGAATGTTTAGTTTGTCTTAATTCATGATGCAGGGCAGATCTTATGATAATTGTCCTTGGAGTTGCCAAACTATCTCGTCTTGTTCCCATTATATCTTTCCTATCTATTTCACATATTGTGTAACGTACCTATCAAAACAATTTTTACAATTTCTATGTGAAAGTTAAAATTATTCAATGTGTTGCCGGATAGATATCGCAAGAAGAAAACTTTTTATTACGAATGGTTTCTTTGGAAGATGCTCACATTCTTGCTATACATTGTGTCAACTACATATCTTACGATAATTAACGGTGTAGTTGTCAAACTTAGTTACCCTGATTTCATCATATATTTCGTGTTAGTTGTCTCATGTTTCACGTAATGTACCTATCAAAACTATAATAAAAAAGTTTTCCTCTTCTTACTATGCTTGTCAAGTCGTACAGGATGACACTCACGCAGCTGGCGAATATGAATAAAATACGTCGTTTGCTGTCTCCACAGACATATCATGCAATAGGTTTTATCACTCTGGTGTGACAACAATCTGAACCTACGGATAATTTGAATAACAAGTAAAAATATATAAAATAACGAAACTACGTACGTGTACAAATAGAATTCGATATTGGAATGCTGTGAAACCTTCCACTATCTATGTGAGACTGAATTTGTGCACTCTTGTTATCTGTCATTCTGTCATTGATAATTGCGCGCACCGCTAGAGGTATTTTACTATAAACTATGATCTCAAGGCTCAATCGAAATAAAAAATATCTTATAAATGCAAGAATAAACAATGCCTTTAGAAATGGGTAAAACTCTAATTTTATCAATAATTGATTTGAATAATTTTTTTTTTACTTTCCCACGTCTAAATAAAAAAAATCTATGTGCAGCAGTGCAGCATTCAATTACAACGACCAGTTTTTATTTGACGTTACCTCATTCATGTAGCCTCAATTTAGCCTATAATTTCAATTTTTAGAAACGTTATTTTCAAATGTTGCATTGTTATTTACCTTCGTACTTTACAGCAATATTACTTAGTATTTTTATTAATAATTAATATTGCAATAGTATAACTTGGAAATGTTGCTGGCAGCATGTAATGTAGCATAAAATGTGTATATGTTTGCCATTAGGAAGTTACTAAGGGTAACAAGACACAAAATTACTATTGAATCTCGTACTGTACTGTGAGATTGGGACGAATTGTTGTTTCATGTACTGATAAACAACACATAGGGTGCCGATACTACCCTACGCACCACACAAGTTTAATTTATGATCAACCGGTCACCGGTTGATGATGAGGACCATTCGTGTCCTCGAAACGGCCGTCCCGGACTAATTATTATATTACTATATAATAAATTAAACTTGTGTGGTGCGGAGGGTGCCGATACTTATGTGTTGTTTACCATACTACGCCACAGTCCTTGCTATCATTATTGATCATGTACTGAGGTTTACAATTTGGCGGTCCAGATTTCGTGTACGGATTATACCAAATATTCTATAACATTTTAGTTTCAAATTTCAGTAAAGATTTTAGAAAACCTATTCGAATATTTTTTTCAGTTATCTTTATTGTCGGTTAACTTTCTTATATGAAATTGTTGTTTAATTGTTTTAGTTTCTATTCTATTATTGTTTATTTTAAATAGTTTGACGGCGTCCACGTTGTTAGTGGATCACTCGATACTAGTATTAGAGTCTGGGATGTTGATTCGGGAATTTGCAGACACACACTGATGGGCCATCAATCTCTTACTTCTGGGATGGAATTACGGAATAATATCTTAGTGTCTGGTAATGCAGATTCTACAGTTAAAGTATGGGATATTGTTACTGGTCAATGCTTGCAAACGCTTTCAGGTAAGGAAAAGATGTGCAGTAGATTATATAAATCATGCCAAAGTAAAATCAGCGCACAAAATACTAATTAATTATTATAAACAAATAAGAACTAGCACTAAAATTCGATTGTATCTTAGGCATTTTAGTAGTATTGTATATATCCACATAGGTTATATTTTACTTAATCACAGATTATTGTACATCTCTTCGTTGGCGCCATTTACTAACTTTTGCGTTTTATTTCTTTATTAATGGTTTGTTTTAGTTTAAAATGCGTTTCTTTTTGTGAAACCAAACTCTGATTAATAAATTTTAATTTTAACAAAAGTCGAAATCGAAGAATACATTTAGTAAATACTCATGTGGTCATGTACTACTTGCGGCTTCGAGACTAAATTATATCACTAAACAATTCTGTATTTTTCTTAAATGTTTTAAATATTCTATTGCGTCAACTCTAGGAAATAATACACATGCAACTATATCTTTGTAAGTACATGTGTATAAAATATCAACACTAAAATACTTTACTTACCTAAAATTTCTTTCGCCTCGCTTCCTTTAAAATACTGTTTAAAGCATCTACAATTTGTCCCTTTTACATATAAAAATGAATTTGGATAAAATAAGTTTTCGAAAGTCCTTTAGAACTGAATTAGTTGTATTTCCGCTTTGTTTCTTCGCATTTCCAAAAAAGTTTTTCCCGCAACTTGATGTAGTCTCCTTGTGTAGAGAACGAGCTTAATTTAGACTCAAAAAAATAAGCTCTCGCTATATGCAAACTCGAGTTACTTGAATAAAAGCCATTGATGGAAAAAGAACAAATTATTAGAAGAAGAAAATATGGGGGAGGTGGTGAAGAAAATAATGTTAACTATAATTGTATAGTTAAACTAGATACAAGAGAGATTAAAGTTGAGGTACTTAAGGCTAGAAAATCCAAAGGAAACTTGAAAACAAAAGTGTGTCAATTAAAAGGAAAAGACAGCTAAAAACTCACGGCAACAACAAACTTAATCTATACAGCCACAAACAAACATACATAACATATACAACAAACATATACCTTCAGTGCAATGTATCACATACAATATCAGAAACAAATTGGAGGAAGTTGAAATTTTAGCAAAAACACAGAACCATCTCGAAATTATGTACTTCACGAAAACCTGACTGTCTGCATTCGATCAATAATTGTACCAAATAGAAACATTAGAAAGGTCATCTAGAATATAAGGTGCTAATGAAGAAAACCATCAAGAAAATCCAAATAATCTTAATGAAACTTAAAGAAAACGCGATAGAATCACCTTTATCTACAAATCGCCTCAACCCACTTGCAAGACCTAAAACGCATACTGGAAAATAACATGTTCAACAGGAAAAAGGCGTTCATAATTCTGGGCGATTTCAATATCAACATGGCGGAAAAAAACAACGAAATAAGTGAATACTATAGCATATATAAAGAAAAAAACCACAAAATGATAAATAAAAAATTACAAAAAACATTATATCAGAAAAAGAATATCTAATAATTACACAATATTGAATCACGTAACTGACAGCAGAAAAATATCAACAAAATTAAAATGATCTTAAGCAATCTGTTGAACACAATGCTATCACAGTAAACTAAAAAAACAATAAACTTCGATACGAATGGATTGAAATTATTAGAATGGCCAAAAGGAAATTATGCCAATATGTCAATATACTATAAACAAAACCTGAAAAAAAAGTACTGCAGAAGTCGACAAGATTAACCATGAGTTAAAATGCTCGATTCGATGGAGTAACCAACCATACAATAAACGATAATAAAGATATATTAGTAAAATTAATCAACACCGCCCTGAAAATAGGAAAATACCTAGAGTATATCAAACGAAGAGTCATCGTTCCCATTTTTAAGAATAATAAAGAAGAACGACAAAACAACATGCTTATTTCGCTGTTATTATCACAAAGCATAATACAATACAACAATTTGCATTCCAAAAGAACTTAGGAACAACGTCTACAGCATATGAAACCAGATAAAGACAAAATTATAAAATCAGAACGTAGTGGTAACCATATTTATAGACATGAAAACAGCTTTCGACACAGTATTAAAACCAAAGCTAATTGAAAAATCAGAAGCCTTGAGCATCAATGGAAATGAATTAAACTTAATAAAAACCTATTTAAATAAACGAAGAAGAAAGCGATGCTCTGTATGCAGAATATGGTCTACTGCAAGGAGGATACCTATACCCAATCTTATACATCATGTATATAGACAACCTCCTAGAAAATAATCTAAAATGGGACGCACAGATCAACGCATTGACAAAACACAACACTAAAACAGTGGCGGTAGTAGCAAAAATTAAACATGTAGTACCAAACCGACTAAGTAAACCTATATACAGCGCGCTATTCACATCTAACAATAACTATCTAATGGCCATCTGAGGAGATACTTCTAAATCAAATTAAATAAATTACATTTGATACCAGTAGACCGGGACGAGTCATCGGTCCATATATCCCTAGTCAAGGAAAGAGGGACGCATAACTTTTATGTATGTAGGATTTCTCACGGTAGCCGTTCGTTAGAAGTTTCCGTGATTAGAAAAAACTTGGGATTCTGAATTTTTGGACTCCAGGGTTAGTCGAGATTCTCTTTCATTTTTAAATATTTTCAAGGTTATACTGGAAATCATCATTAACTTCGTTATTTTAAACACCCGATATATTATCTCATTTTTGGATTCCTGAAAAAATTTCATGATGTGTTCTATATGGTTTCCATATACTTATTTTCATTTGTTTCTTAGATATCTTGATTATTTTGAAAATTTTGAAATATGTAGCCTTATTTCTAATGCTGCGCCTTTTACCCATTTTCGACTAGCGGTAAGCGCTTCTGGGGTAGGCCGAAGCACAAGAATTGATTTATTGCACACGGGGTGTACAAAATTTGATGACCAATCTTCAAAGTTGAAAAAGTTCGGTTTTTCAAATGTGACACCCTGTATATTATTAGATGGTCGGATGCAGAATTTAATTCTGCGTAGATTAGACAATGAATTACATACATATCGTTACTTTTAACTTTGTTATGGCGAACTGTCAATTTTTGATAGATGATTTCACAACACGGTGGTATACTTACTTGAGCAAACTGATCCGTATAGGTTTTAAATCTTGCTATCATCTCGGGAGCCTTCCATGGGTTTGTTACCATCACCTCTTCGTCGTAAAGGGTGAAGTGCAGTTAATCATTCCCTAAAATGCCAAAGGTGTTTCGAGATTATATCGGAAAAGTCTGCCTTGATCCGGGTAGAACAAGGCCCTCTACTGCAGTCAGATGCAGGCTCTCTTACCGCCGAGTTTCCGAGCCCCTAAAATTAGCTAGAAAATTCTTTTCTTTATGCCTTAGAGTTTTTCTAAGTTACATTCTTAGATTATGCTAGTATGTAGACACTAGTTAACACGTAAGAAAACATTTCTCATTTATTCTCATTTTTGTTTCAGGACCATCAAAACATCAATCAGCTGTAACTTGCCTACAGTTTAATAATCGTTTTGTGATAACTTCCTCGGATGATGGTACTGTTAAATTGTGGGATGTGCGTACAGGCGAATTTATTCGGAATCTAGTTGCCTTGGAAAGTGGGGGATCGGGCGGGGTAGTGTGGCGCATTCGTGCCAATGATACTAAACTTGTTTGTGCGGTTGGTAGCCGCAACGGCACCGAGGAAACGAAACTTTTAGTGCTAGATTTTGACATTGACTCAAATTCGAATTTAATCGTAGCTAGGTAATTGAAGACTTAAACAATTATGTGTGTATGATGAGATGGTGCGAATGACGATTATACGAAGACAAAATTAATACCGATGGAGTTAGTTCTTTGAAAATTTACATTGAACTCGTGTACCTTTCCTTTTTATACATAAAAAAAATACAATAAATGTCTAGTATTTTTATAACAATGTTGTCAGGTTAGTAAGTTATAACATATACGCTATCAAACAAAAGTTATTTTATAAAGAAATGTATTACCTAAAAGGCAAATTCAATTTGATTGGTAGTATTTAGATTTCACACAGTAGCCACATTTTATTTAGAAATACAGATGCTCTGATCATTTTATTTTTCCATCTACTGCATTCCATGCATTTTGCATAGCATTCCAAAGGGCACTTTTCACTGGGTGTTGAATTTGCATACTTTTTGTTCAAGTGGAATGTATTCATAAAGTATAAAATCTAAATATCATACGACAAATCTCCGTTGACAGGAAGGGTTTATTTTCTTTTTTTTTTATGTCAAATGGAAGTTAAATGAGAATCAATTAGCAACGTGGAGATTAAATTGACCGCAACTGTGCCGCGAATTGTCAATAAAAAGACCACTTTTTTGTGATTGATTTGTGTGTAATGTTTTATATTACTTTAGTACTTCGAAAGTGTCTTGCATGGTGATGTATATTTTTTATGGAAACTAAACGAAAACACTAATCTTACATCTAGTTTAATCAAATTATTCATTTTTATTTTGTATTTTATATAAAATTTAATTATAAATTAACGCCGATGACTGGCGTGAGTTCATATTAATAATAGCAAAGAAATGAAGAAAGGTCTAAATTTTCACGATCCCTTTAATAAAAAAACTCTAATACCCTGTAACAGATAACAGGCCTGGGTAAAGGAAATGACAGCGACTAAACAAACTCGCGATTATTCGTCTCGTGAGAAGTAAGGAGTTAGTGTTGCCTACGGGTTTCCTCGAGTCGTCAAACAATAAAAATAGATATAATATATATATACTATACAAAAGTCAATGGTTTTTGAGATTGAGTTTTTTTTAAGCCCACTACATACTCTCGGTAATAATTAAAGTTAAAGGAAACAATAAAACAAATATTAGTGACAATATGTTGTGGACGTTTAAAAAATAATAATAAAATATCTCAAAAATTGTTGCTTGTGTAATGTATCAGTTGGAATTCTACTAATGCGTTTATGTACCAGTCATCCTGTATAAAAATCATTTCCATGGATGTGTTTAATGTTTCACTAAAATATCTGATGTGTTTTCAGAGTAACACGACATTTGTAAAATGTACATAGTATTAAATTTTATTGGATCAATTAGAAAGTTTTATTTCTTCTTATCACTGTAAAATGTCTTGATTTTTTAAGTTGTTATGTTTCAATTAAAAAATAAGCTTTGTTTCTCAACAATACCAAAGTAACAGGCATGAGACTTTGCAGTTTTAATGTATACATATGATTTTAAGGTGCCATTTTTGCTTATCATTATATAAAAATATGAATCTTTTAGTATCGTTGTCGTTATCATTATGTATTAATTAAATTCTGGCTTAACGCATACCACCTCCCAAGGCATATTTTTATTAGTCTAGGATGTCTAGTATTAAAAAATGTGATATCAAAGAATTAACTTCATTAATAAATAATAGTAATTTGTTAAAACATATTTACAATCTCTAGTGGAATTGCTACTTTTTATGTTCTGGTGCTTCTAAAGTTTTTTCTACAATCCTAGTTTTCTTTTGTTTGAGAGTTTAATTTAAAAAAATAAATTGTTGTACCAATATTGTAGCTACTACTATGTATTTTGTTGAATCGCGGTAGTAAGACTGTCGTAGAAAAAAACACAAATTATGAATTTGGTAATATATTTTGGACCATTTCAAATTGTTAAGAACGTTGGCGCGTGGAATTTCTCAGATTTCGATTTATCAGAGTCTATTACTAAAAAGTACCTGAAACTTCTAATATTAACGTTTGTGTAATTATTACTTTATTTTTTAAGGAAAATTTCACTAGGTTTTCTTTTTTAATTTCTGCCTTAACAATTTGAAATATCGTAATTATAAGTTACTTTTTGCCAATAAAAATCCTTAAAAATATACGAATCTCTGTTCCTATAAATATTTATAAAAATAGTGCAGCACCAGAGAGACTGATATCTTAATATTTAGTTCTAGCACTTTATGTTCCATTACCACAAATAGTTTTAACTTTCTTTTCTTTGTACTGAATCTTAAGTGGACAATATTGATTTAAAAAATGAATGTAAAACTAGCAGGAAATTTATTAAGCATATATAATGTTATTTTAATAAGTACTTATTGTCTGCTTAATATTTACGTATTCCTCATGTACTTTTAACATTAGTTAGGTATTTAAAATGTGGTTGCTGCTCAATAAGAGCCTCGTTTAGGCTCAATACTGTATATAGAGAATTACTTGTATTTCCAAGTTTAAAACATCACTTACTGTTTTAAATAAAAGGCTTTTACTATTTTTTATTTTTAGCATCTATTTATCTTACCCTTATTTTATCTATGTTTGTTTTTTCTATTCTTTGCAGGTGTTGTGTATTGTAAATTTTGTATTGTACCTATTTATTTTATAAAAATATTTATAAATACTTGCATTGTTTCATGTAGTTTAATTTACGTTTTAAATGAATATTAGCACTATTTGTGTTCCATGCAATCGTTTTATCTGCGAACATATGCATTTTTGAATGCGTATCTTCATTTGGTATTCATTTGTCAAAATGGCAAATCAATCGTATATGCTACTGATATTAATGTTTGACAACTGTTTGGTAGAAGCCATTATACTAACGCGAGTTGAAATTTCCTTTCATCTTCAACGTAAAACGGGTTAAATCGATTCATTGGCGTTGGAAGAATCACTTGGCAAATAAATTGTTGTATTACGACCTATACCCAATTTAAGTATTATTCTGAAAAACAGTGAGGATGGGCATTTTTTACGTGCATGTCATATATACGCACCTTACGGGAAATACAGTCACAACGAAATTATTTTGCAGACAACTTTGACATTACCACCGCGCTGTTGCAATGCAACCGTCCAATCACAGTGCAGATGTTGGTAAAGTTGCAATTGATAGTTAAATTCATGACAATTATTTCGCGATCAATAGAAATTGCTAACAAAGAAACCATATGATGTTTCTGCATTATTCCATGCATTGTAAAGGAAATTATAAGGAGACAGTCGGTCCGCGCACGTCATGTCATAAGTAGAGACGAAAGTCAGTTAGGATTGAGATGACTTAGAGCGTCACAGCAATAAAGGAAGAGAAGCGGCATCGCGTATGCACTCTATTGTTATTTATTTACAAGAACACTCGATTTCCAATTGATGCCGGTGAAGGAAATATACTGAAAAGAATATGTAGTGTGTGTTTTTAACAAATTGTAAGAAAAATCAAAAGTTGACATTTGAAAATCATCCTCTGGATTTGAAATCTCTAGGTAGTACTTGTAGCAGTGAACGATATATTCGCTCAAGGATTGATTTAGACTAAAATGCATTTCTTTTAGAAACTGCAATGAAATTCAAAAATGCACAAATAACAATGAACACAAACAATTTGCAGTAAATAAACTAGTCGTACATATGGTTATTTACCAAAAATACTATTGTAATTCTGACGCGGAATTGCACTGATCAATGTATTAAAGGGAATGAATGGGAAATTCTGAAAACGTGGCAATAAGCTGTCTGAGACTTTTTGCTATACTGGAAGTAGCTGTCAAGCTTATTTTAAATAGAACATCTAATTATTGGGTTTGTTCGCTCGGGCAGCAAGTCGGCAAGTAGGTATATGGTCACAGATTAGATAATATTATCTAATCTGTGACGAATGGTCCATCCCGGATTAATTATTATATAATTAATTAGACTTGTGTGGTGCGGAGATTGGTGATACTTATGTATTGTGCATCAGAGGCTCATGTAGTTTCTTATCATCCAAATTTGGAGATATCCAAGCTAGACATGGCCATTAGGAAATTCGCTTCGATTTCGTGTATTTCCGTCTCATATCATGTACATTCTATTTAACAAAAAAATAATAAACGAGGAAATCGAAGCGTTGTTTTCACCTCCTATCCACGGATCTACTGCTCACCTCTTGTAGATTAGTTTAAATTTATTAGCTTTTCATAGTATGCTTATTTTTTAGTTTATTACGTTGTTTTTACAATGGACCGTGACGATAAACCTCTTGCAATTTTAATATTCGGCGTGGAATTTAATTAACGTTACCTTTCTAGAGCTGAAACTATTTGAGAGAACTTTGACTAAATAATTAACTAGCTGGGTGGATAGGACAACATCTGCAAGGCTGGCGAAAGGTAACGAGATTTGAATTATTAGACAAGTTGTGTAATCATGGTATACAAGTGATAACTGTTTAATACTAATAATATTCATTATTGACGCAAACAATGCATTAAAAGAAAAAAAACGAAAAACATACAAGTTGTCATCTTTTCAAAATCTTTGTTCATCTAAGAACTTCTATTCGTTTCATACTTTTCCTTTTATAATGCAGGCCTAATTTTGACTGAAGAAAGAGTAGACTCCATCAAAACGAAATATGCATAGAAAATTCCTACTGTTGGTACGAAACAAAAGAAAAAAAAAAACCCTGCGAACTATTGATAAAAGGATATTAGATTGCACATGTGCACAAGATATAGATAAAAAAAAACTCTGTAAAATCAGATATTGGTTTGTGATGTAGATGAACCTTTGAATCAAGTTAACTTACCTTGCACACTTAATAAATTCACAGACATAAAAAGTCAACAAAACAGAAAAACAAGTTTTAATCAACCTTTATTAGTAAGGGTATAACCTTATTCTTGAATCATATCTATGCTTAATTCTTCTCCCATATTACTAGGAGATGTTTCTAATTCAGCTAAATCGTTTGATTCACTAGAAAACCAAAACAAAAAAAGTATCACAATATATTTTGCAGATACTAAGGCATTTATACCTGTCTAATGATGGTTCATTACTAAACATTTCTGTGGGTACTGTAGGTGGAGCCCTTTCTAATTCCATGAAACTTTGACGAGATTGCAAATGCCGCTCTACTTCTTCAGGAGTCATATGACCATCTAGTAATGTACCACTATTACTATTACTAGTATTGGTTGTCATTTGCAACTAAAAATTAAAATTTATTATTGATATAATATAATTCTATCTAAATATTCTATTACTGATTGGGAGCTGTGAGACTGCTTTCCATGACGAACAGGATTTTGTTTTTTCTTCTTTGAAGCAGGAATACTTTTCCCGCTACCTAAATATGAACCATTTGTTTGAGAACTACTGGAAACTTCAAGCCTTCTTCTATAAATATAATATATAACATATGTTTAATAATATTAGATTTGTACATACTTTTTTACAGTCTCAACTTTTATAGATTCTTCATCAGATGAGTCAGTTTCATCGGACTCTGTACTAGAATTATCAGTCTTCTCATATAATAATAATCGGTCTAAAAGGAAACTACGATCCCTAGTAACACTCAACAACCTTTTTTGAGCAGATCTAAGTGCTTGTTGAAAACATTCGTTCTCCTGTAATCAGTGTTAAAATTTAACATTTCTTGCTATCTGTCTAATTTAAAATAATACATATAAAAGATGCTTTAGTTTCCCCTTCAAAAATTTGTATTGTGTCTTTAATTTAGATTCCTCTTGCAGGCGTTCCTCTTCTTCTGCTGCAGCAGCCTCGTTGGCTATCGAACGACAATACCAGCCTTCCAACATATTTAAGAAGCAATATACAATTTTCTATTGAATAATTTAATAGTTAATAATACTTAAAGCAAAATATGTATTTGTGACATTTGACAATCAGGCAGTACTACCACCATATTACTTCACTATGACTATTTCACTTGCTTTTATTTTTGGTGCGTTCTTTAATAGCTCGCACCCATTTCGAACCTTTGATTGAACAGTTATTCAAACAATTTTAAAATAATAGCTCTATTTTATTCATGGGCACATGTATGGACAAAAACATTTAAAAATTCGCAAGCTGTGAAACCAGTTAAAATAGTGGTGATGTGGTGACTTTCTGTACGAAGTGGTGGAGATTTTAATTTTCAGTGTGGTAATTAATCATAGACATTGATAAATTGTGTTGTTTTGGCACAGATGTGAGACCAACCAAAATGCCTTTTAATTTTAGTTGCAATTTACAATATACAGTAATATTTAATATAATTTACTCGTTTCCGTTCTGAAGTAACGAAATGAAAATGTTTACTATCATTAATAAAATGAATGGTGAAAAGTAGTGATTTTTATGGAAAACGGGCGATGAAATCTTACTGTAGTGCCTAGCAACACTAGTTAACAGTCGTGCATTATCATTTGTGATTATACGTTTTGTACATCCTATTTTGTTTTGTCTATCATAAAACTTGTTTGAATGTAATTTAAACTCAGTATTTCAGTAAGCAACTAAAAGAAGAGATAAAGTCTGGTACGATGAAGCTAGAAAACAAAAAAAAAAAACTGGCAAAAATAAGACGGATAAATGAGAAAGAGAAGTGATTATAAAATACAAAGGCAAAGCAAATGTAATATATAAGAAGGAAAAACAATGAATGGCTAAATCGAACCTTAGAAGAAATAAATCAAGAAGGGCACAGAAACAGCCGAAGATAATTTTGTAAAAAGATAAAATGCCAAAACTATACAATAGAAAATAAAACAAGAGGTATGAAAAATAAAGATGGTAAAACAGAACAAGACCCCTAACAGATTGGCAATATATGGGAAGAGTACTACCAATGAAAAATATATCAAGATGGAGATGGCGGAAATACTAATAGAAGAGGAAGAAAATGAAGTCCAATGATACAGGAAAGCCCTGGGAGAGGACAGAATAGAAGCAGAACTACTAAAGTATTGAGGATAGCAACAGGCTAAACACACCTGTCAATTAATCCAACAAATATGGAAACAAAATAAAATTCCAAATGAATGGAGCATGTATAAAAACAGCTATCTACAAAAAAAGGGGGGGGGGGGGGGGGGGGGGGGATGTGAAAATTATAGAGCTATGACTCTACTAAATGTAGCTTGTAAAATATTGGCAAATTTAATAAACAAAAGGGTGACATTATATGTGGAAAATGTTTTGGGAGATTACCAAAATGGCTTCAGATCAGGGAGGTCAACCATTAATGCAATACATGTACTAGATCAAATAATCAGGAAACCACCAGAATATAACAAGGAAATACACATAATCTTCATAGATTTTAGAAGCGCATTTGGTACCTTAAAAAGAGAGAAAATAATGGGAGAACTAGAAACCTTAAAAGTACCAAAAAAACTTTAAAAAGTTAATAGACGTAGTATTAAAAGAAACCAACATCAAAGAACAACAGAGAAGACGAACACAAATAAAGGTGTGAAACAAGAAGACCCAATCTCTCCAATGCTATTTAATTTAACGCTGAAGGCTCTATGACAAACACGAAAGTACATGAAAATATTTAAAATACTAGAAACTACCATCACTTGTCCATCTGCCAAAAATTATCAAAAAGCCAAATATTTAAAATATGGTTAGAAATAGCGACATAGTTGATTTATCAAATAAACCTTAGAATTGAATTGGAAATTCAAAAATGTAATACTATATATGTGAATCACTTTTACGTTGTTTAGTATGGTGAAATTACAATTATATGTTCCTCTGGAGGTAGAAAAATGTTCCATAACTGTTGGTTATCAAGTTTTTTCTCTACTTCACAAAATGTTTTCTGTGGTAATAAATTCTCCTTTTGCGAAGTATTTCATCCGCCGAATCACTTCGTGAAGAGGTATTGTCTTGGCTCGATGTTACTTCATCCAACATTTCAGACTAAAAAAGAATTATGCATCTAATACACGTTAAATGCTTTCTTATTATTACTTCTACATTAAATAATGACACAAAAAGATATTTTAATAATTCTTCCAGATATATACACGGAGCAAGGAGGTTAGTTGGCTTACGCTTCGCCACTTTCCACTTATTTCAAATTTAAACGCGTTGGGCTGCTGTTGGTGGATCACTTCAGATGTATGTTATCCTCTAAAATAGAAAGATCATTTGCGGCTAGCCGGGAAGTGAATTTGATTAGTTGACGGTCCATTGGGTGATGTCATAGATGACGTTTCAACCCAACTGAACCGACAGGCAAATAAAACACCGAAGACCGAATGATCATTGGGGCTTCGGTTGAAAATGAGGATCGACGTATCCTCGAAGCAGCTGTCCCGTATTAATCAATTAAACTTGTGTAGTGCGGAGTATGCCGATACTTTTGTGTTGTCTGCTATTATGTATGTCGACGTATGTAAACATACATAAATATCTAATGCAGAAACTGGCAATATGAACAAATCCAGAAATTTAACTTAAACACGCTGACATCCAAATTGAAAACTGGAATGATTTCTATTAATTCGAACGGCACTGGTTTTCTTATATCACCCGACATAACTATAATTTGTGCACTTGTTGATTTATGTCAGTTACATAACGGGAAACTTATCGTAAGTGTCTAATGGTGTAATTATACATTTTGTCTTGTCCACTTTTCAATATTGAGAGAACTAATAGTAGGTAATACATACTTTGTTTCTTGTATATACTTCTTTAACATTTAGAGATATAATGTCATTTTGTGTTGAAAAAGGTATAAAGCAAGGAAGTATGAAAATTTAAAAAATAAAGTAATCTTGTAATTTATATACTACTTCGCTTCGGCGAATTTAGCTTTGCTTTTGAAACTAGTAACAATAGATATAGCAGTCTCAATGAACCAATAGATTTAAAGGAGCGCGGAGCATATTAAGAGAAACAAAGATTTCTCTGAAAATTTAGATACATAGGCCATTTTATATATAAAAATTCTAAAAGAACAAATAGTAAGAGTTAAAACTTTTAAAGAACAGAAATGGTAACAGTTACATATAATGACTTGAGTATAAGTTAGCCAGGTGCACTTTGATTCTTTTATTCTTGACTATGCTGCTCACAACTGTAACTAGGAAGAAGTCATTCCCAAAATTAAAGATAATAAATCATGTATGTAACTCTATATTAGAATGTTTGGAGAACCCTTCGTGTCCTCGAAACGGTCGACCCGGATTAATTATGCGGAGATTGCCGATACTTATGTGTTGTTTACCATATACCATACTTCTATTCTCTGCTAACAAATACAGTAGATTCTTGGCGTTGTATGTCCAGTAACTAGGTCCCTCTGTAAACCATCAATTCTATTTATTGGATTTTCTAGGTGATAATGATATTATCATTATTAGCTAGAAAAGTGATATAGCAGATTGATTAAAACAAAAAAAAATGGCAGTATGACCATTTTTTAAGTAAGAATGTTAAATTCTTTTCAAGTACGTACGTACATTTGTACATAGTTTTCATCATGAACATGAAATCATGAAATATTAAAGCACCTATAAAAATTATTCTAATAGAAATGTTTCAATAAAAATATAGCATTCAATCATGAATATAACATCTATTTTATGCGTTCTCGCTCTTTTGCATGAAATGCTAAAGTCTAATCTGCGTTTGGATGAAGGGTAAAAATCTATATAATAAAAGGCACGCAATCTACTTCCACAAAAATTTATTCATAAATAATGATATCACAGGATAATATTTTAAGCTTAAAAATAAATTTTAAAATTCGTTGAATTAAAAATAGGAAAGAAATGTGATACTTATAAAAGTCTTAATATATACAAAAAATTCGTGATATGGCACGTTCACAAAACATATAAAACACATCTCAAACCACAACTAACAAAAGTTTTAGGTAACTTCTTAAAACTTAAATGACTAGTCGAGCAACTAAAACATCATCACTTATCTAGATACACTGTAATAATATGCTTTAATAAATAATGTTGACTTAAGTGTGCTACGCGTACGTTCACGTGAATAAATATGTAATGTACATATAATTATAATATGGATATATTTATTAGAATAGCTTATATAAAATATAGTCTATGTAACGAAAATCATCCTCAAGCTATTTCTCTTTATGTTTTAGAATAAATTATGTTGAAGCATTTGGCTATCTTTGGTAGTTTTCTTTTATATATATAAAAATAAATATCACTGTTCTATATGATTATTTTGGTAATCTGTGTAGAATTTGTTGATTAATGTAGGTATAATAAAAATATATTAGGATTGTTTAACCGGAACAAACTTCAGAATGTTCATCCCAAGCAGATACCTGTAAAGATAACGTTTTTATTGTAGCTTAAGCGTTCTTAATAGTTTCTTTGTAAACGTAATTGTTGAGTAGGGACTAACCTGACAATCTCTGCTGCAATACCATTGATTTGCGCACCCTGCACAAACGAACTGAGCAGGTTTTTGATTACATCCCTGACATTGAGGCACCTCGTCTCCTATATCTGAATTGTTATCTTTAGATCTCCCGTCAACTACTTCTCCGCCTTCATCTATTACTAGTCTGTCAACGCTATCTTCAGTTTCATCTTCTTCCTATAATTGAAAAAAGATTAACCTTTTCTGAAATACTAATTCACTTAAAACTCCGTACCATTTCACTAGTTTTTCCTTTCATGGGCGTATCATATTGTCCTACCGGTGTTATGGTAATTTCATGTCTTGCCTAAAATAACATTCAATTTCTTTTTTTTATTTTAAGCTTTGGCTGTATTTGTACTTACTTTGCTGTTGCATAATATATCCGTTATAGTAGCAACTCCGTTTCCATGGTTTGATGACGACTGTAAGTTACTCTTTTCTGGTGCTGTTAATAATCTGGCTAATGTCGGACTAAATGTGCTTTTACTTTCAGCTTTATTTTGACTCTAAGAATTATAAAAATGCTGGAAATGTTGTGATAGAGCGAAACTTCATTCAAATACCTTTGTTAAAATACCGTGAAGGAGCGAATTTGAAGTAGATGTGGTAGGTACTGGATGAACTGTTACTTCCGGATAAGGAGGTGGCGGTTTAACGGCATTATGGAGAATTTCCTGTCGTTCGGCTTGCGAAAGTTTGGCGAACTGAGCCAACATATCCTTAAATGACGTAGAATCAGTATGCGGTGACGGTTCTACATTTAATACATTGTCTTTCCGTAACTAAAAATAAAGTTATGTGTGGATTTTGGGGAATATTAAAACCATTGCATTTGTTTCTTTCGTCAAATTGTGTTATATTTGATAAAATGTATTTAATACCAGGTGTGTCGGTAATTCCTTTCCGGTTTTTCCGGCAGATGTCACTGGCCATAAGTATGAAATGTTATGATTTGATACATATGTAATTTTATTCTACTGACATTAACCTTAAAACTACACAAGTTACGTTCCGCCAAAATAACAGCGTTATAGATTTATAATTTTTTGAAAATGTCGAGTTTTGTGCCTGAAAACGTGCATTTGCGGCACGCATTACTTTTCTTGTTTCATCAAAAGAAAAAAGCCGCTGAAAGTCATCGTTTGCTAGTAGAGACTTACGGTGAGCATGCTCCAACCATAAGAACATGTGAAACGTGGTTTCGACAATTCAAATGTGGTGATTTCAACGTTCAAGATAAAGAACGTCCTGGTAGGCCGAAAACGTTTGAAGACGCGGAATTGCAGGAGCTATTGGATGAAGACTCAACACAAACTCAAAAACAATTAGCAGAAAAGTTGAATGTGGGCCGAGTAGCAATTTGTGAACGATTACAAGCTATGGGAAAGATCCAAAAGATGGGGAGATGGGTGCCACATGAATTGAATGACAGACAAATGGAAAATCGAAAAATCGTTAGTGAAATTCTGCTTCAAAGGTATGAAAGGAAGTCATTTCTGCATCGAATAGTAACGGGTGATGAAAAATGGATTTATTTCGAAAATCCCAAGCGAAAAAAATCATGGTTATCACCTGGCGAAGCTGGCCCATCGACTGCAAGGCCAAATCGCTTTGGTCGCAAGACCATGCTCTGTGTCTGGTGGGACCAGATTGGTGTCGTATATTATGAACTGTTGAAACCGGGAGAAACAGTTAATAGTGATCGCTACCGACAACAAATGATCAATTTGAACTGTGCATTGATCGAAAAACGTCCACAATACGCTGAAAGACATGATAAAGTGATTTTGCAACATGACAACGCGCCGTCTCATACAGCAAAACCAGTCAAAGAAATGTTGAAATCACTTGGATGGGAAGTTTTATCGCACCCGCCGTACTCTCCAGACCTGGCTCCATCCGACTACCACCTTTTCGCATCGATGGGGCACGCGCTTGCAGAGCAGCACTTCGCCGATTTCGAAGAAGTTAAAAAATGGCTCGATGAATGGTTTAGCTCAAAGGAGGAACTGTTCTTTTGGAATGGCATTCATAAATTGCCTGAGAGATGGACAAAATGTATAGAATCAAATGGCCAATACTTTGAATAAATAAATTTTAACTATCCATTCTAAGTAACGTGTTTTCTTTAGCGAAAAAACCGGAAAAGAATTACCGACACACCTGGTAAGTAGTTCATTCCCTTTAAGAACATAGTGCTAGGTAAGGTAAGGAAATAATTTGTATGTTTACCATTGCCTATCATTCGAAGTTAATTTATATGATGTAAAAAGTCATGCTGTTAGTCGTCAAAATTACTTCTTTACTTTAGATTTTTTCTTTGATGGTTTCTTGGGCAGTTCGTTGTATATTTTAAATAGGGGAGAGTAATAGAAGCATTTGTTTACGTTTACCAGTGAAACTAGCATAAACTTAAAGTATTTATATCAACCCCCGTCAAAAGTGGGGGTACAAGAGGATTGAACTTCATTTCTAATAGTAACTTGTTATACTTCAATCTTCGTTTGACGGCTACCAGTTGTTTACCTTTGATTTCGATCATGTTAATACCGTATTTTGTGCATTTACTACATGGCTTTTCACGACGATGGTGTGTTAAAAGCACCTATCTCTGGAAATACGAGGGTGGTTTAAGAAGTTCTTAGAAAATGTAGAGATGGCGCTCGTAGTATCGAAAATGGTTTGTTTCTAGTTAGGATCATTAGTCATAAGGCAGCTGTCAATGTCTCAGTTATATATATCAGACGGCTTGTCGATTTAAACAAGTAATTTTTGTATATGTAGAAAAATGGAAAAAAAGAGTTTCGAGCGGTGATTAAACACTTATATTGAAAGGGTAAACAAGACATACGTATCGGCAACCTCCACACCACATAGGTTTAATCAATTATCATCTATCGTTATTTATATTTAAAAGCTTTAACAACAAAACAGATTAAAAGGTGAACTGGATGAAGTTCATGACACATCTGCTCCTGTGTTAGCAACTGTTTACAATTGGGTAAATGAGTTTAAACGTGGACGTACATCCACAAAAGATGAACATCGTTTTGGAAGTCCAGTGGAAGTGACCCCGAAATGATTGACAAAATTCATGATATGGCTTTGAATATTCGACGAATCAAAGTGCGCGAATTACTTGAGGCTACAGGCGTATCGCAAGGTACAGTGTTTTCAATTTTGCATGAAAAATTGGGTGTGAAAAAAGAAAAATATCGGCAGGTGGGTGACGCGTTTGCTCTCCGTGGAGAATAAATCGCATCGTGCAATCGTGTGGTTGAAGGACAAACAATAACTGGAAAGTGTTATGCATCGTTATTGTACCGCTGCGAGTGAATGTAGTGAAGTTGCAAGTTTGAAACAGGCAACGACATACGCTAGAGCCAGTCCTTCCAAACAAGAGAAGTGAACTTACTTTCTTCGTCTACGATCAGTAACTAAAAGTGATCATCGAATTTACGTGGATACGGCAACCATATAGAAGACAACATCTGCCACCATAGTATCCACACACACTGTGTTAGATGGTTTGCCTAAAATTAATAACTCGTAAAATTTGAAATCGTGGCTTTCCAAAAGTCGGTTATGCGCCCGAACTCGTGGGCATTTATCAGTTGTGTTAAGAATGAGCAAATCTTAAATGAATTGTGGATAGAAGAATATTTATGTGGGTTTTAGACAGAATTTCCAAAATTGTATATATAGAGATATATAAACATACTAAAACCCACATTCTGGCCAACGAATTAACAATATTGTAAACGGATGTGATGCTAATGTATACATTTTTAATTGTTTAATTCTGTTCTCCTTTTTTAAAAACAGCTAGATATTGTATTAGGTATATATTTTTGTATATGTTGATTTTTAACTACACGTATGAGTGAAAGTATCTAATTAAAGATACTCTCATCATTGAAAATGTCGAAATAAATTACTACATCGACCTCTACAGAAGAGAGCAACTAACGATGCTCTATGTTCTCCGAGGGATATGAATAATAATGATACAAGCTACCAATATCAAGTGTGCACAGGCGCGCATTTTGTTTACGGCTCGTCAGTGTACCGCGTGGAAGGTGGTAACTGTAATTGAAATTGTCGAATATATATTAAGTTAGCGGCTATATGTATGGATAAGAGTATCTAATTAAAGATCATCACTAAAAATTTCGAAATAAATTGCTATATCAATCTCTACAGAATGAGTAACTAACAATACCCCACACATTGCATAGGTAGCAGGGATCGACTACTGGCTATCACACCACGGGAAATAAATAATAATGATACAAGCTATCAACTATTCGCCATACACAGACGCTCGTCCGTATATGTACAATTTCAATTAAAGCTACCATTTTTCACAACGTACACCGAAGAGCCGTAAACGCGAGTTTGTGGATGACGAATGTCGGTAGCTTATTAATATTACTTTTTTTAATATCCATTGTTTTGCGATTCTACTACACATTTTTGTAAATGTTGACAAAGCTATTTTAAGCTCTTGAAGAATTTACCTAGATTATATGAGTCAATTGACTTAAATCGAGTTGCATCATTTCCACGGATAACAAGCCATATATTAGTCCATGGTTGGAAGTACTGTCAAACACTGGGCGATTGTAGAAGTATCGCTTTTACAGTACATTGATAGCCAGGGCAAGATGAAATGAGTACGACTTCGATCAATAAGTGCGCGATAGTCTGGGAGAAATTCTAATTTTTAGTATTTCCTTCTGCTTAATTTTACTTAAAAGCATGATATAAACAACAAATCTAAACTCTAACAGTGCCGTACTTGGAAATCTGATGTTGTCATATTATATATAGCTTCAGGTTCTTAAACGTACATAGAAGTAAAAAGTAAAAATTAAGGGAAGGGGTAAAAGCGCGTTTTTTATTTATTTCTACTTATGTGGTACCATTAAACAACCACTATACCTTCATAAGAACTTGAACTTTCCTAGAATTAAGCCGAAGCTGCTGTTGCTTATCCAAGTATACACTGCATCAAAAAAGCTTGGAATATTGCAAATATTTTCAAAACTACTAAATAATTGTTTTAAACTAGCATATTGCTATTTCCGTAACTGTACAAGGCGAATAAAAAAACACTTTTTTAATTTATAATTTAATAATACACACTGTATGTTTTTGAGAATATAAATAATCCTCTGAAAGATAAATTCAACGATATAGGCTTTATCTGTTAAAATGTTAAATAAATGAACAAGAACACACTCAAAATATGAAACACCTAAAAATTGAAAAAAATACTACTTTATGAAATGTTAACAGCTAAGTCCGTCCCTATAATCCTGGTAAAATATTGTCAGAAGTATCTCACCGAATTTGGCGTACCTGATTTCTAATTCGAGCCTTTAAATCCAATATTTTTGTAGAGCTTATTCTCTAAATCGCCTTATAAATAAAAATCCAAAGGTGCGAGGACTGGGAATCTGGCGGGCCACCGAACTTCGCTTCTCCTTCCGCCGATCCACCGTTCGATCTACATAAGTTTTTTAATGGTGGGATAATTTGTGCGCGTAATAATTCCAAGTAAAGTGCGAATGTGAGGTTCTCATTAGTAAAAAATGGTTCAATAACATTACGGCTTACAGTACCCACCCAAATAGTAATTTTGTCTAGTTTTTTAGTTATCTATAAATATTGCCTTATTAATTGGGCATAAAAGTAGTTTCATAAAAGAAAGATTCAGGCTCAGTATTGCGACTGACGATCAAAATTTGGTAAAACTCTGTTCGTCTATAAAAGTCATTTTTTGTCAGTTCTTAAATTAGCTGAGGTAAATATTGAAGCGACGAATCTCTTCACTTTTAAATAAAAAAATGATCGATTTGAATTATCTTGTAGATCAATTAGAATATCTAGTAGCTATTTTATCTGACTCTGCGTTTCACAGCTCCTGTTTTGTTTGATTTTTTAAGATTTTCCTTAAACAAGACTGACTTCACGCACTAATTGTTGTGCTCTCTTGCGATTGTTTAAATTTCATTTTTTTCTCTTTCAGTTAATGTTATTATCCTAATCCTTTGTACTTGATTGTTTATGAATACAGATTAGTATGGTAATGAGTTATCTAGATATTGGCAGATTGGAAATTCCAAAGGTGATTTTCAGTTCTACTTTCAAAACACTAATATGAGTAATTTTAGATTTCTAACATAAATCTATAATTTCAACTGATAAACCCATTAAACCCTAAATCATTGAATCTATCTTTCAGAAGACAATTGGAATCTTAAAAAGTATACAGACTCTTTCATTTAAAATAGAGAATACAGAAGTTGTTTTACACTTCCAAGATACGCCGTTTTTAACTATATCGTGGTACCAATTTTCAAATCAAGAGAGCATAGTAGTTTTTGAAATATTTACAATATTCCAGACTTCTTTGACACAGTGTATATATTTGTACTTTTATGCTGTGAGCGACCGGTTAACGAAAAGATCGGATAACGAGTACTTTCGCGAAGATATCTGTTATTAATCCGGGGTAGTGTGCTGCGATCGATTCGAACGCAGATATTAAAAATTTGCCATAGTTTTACAATGCGGCTAGTTAGAGACTTGTGTTTTTAAGAATGACCCTAAAAACATATATATTGGAACAGATCAATTTATTTCGAATATGCGTGACCTCTAAAATATCTGTTATGAGCTTTAAAAAAAAGCAAAAATAGTTGTTAATTGAGGTGAAAACTTGTTAAAACCGGCTTGTGCTGTTGAACCAGTCAAAAAATGGGAGAGAGGGGACCAATGCATTAAAGTGGCATTCAAGGTTGAAGTTAATAAAATTCGGGATTTCCGGAATAGCAACCGATATTGGAGCGATTTTTTATGCTTCACAAACAAAAGAACCCAGAATTGTATATGTTTCAATTCAATTTCAATACACACATTTTTAGTGGTAGTTACTATTCCAGAACATATCCGTAACTACTTTTTTACAGTAAATTTGGTTGTTAGAGTTGTATAGTTTGAGGGTAAAAAATTGGAAGACGTCATAAATTTAAAATTGTTTTTAGATAGAGAAATGATAATGGTTACTGAGGTTTTCTTAATATTTTACATGGGGAGTTAAAGTGCTAGCCGAACACTTAGACAAATTGATTTGCTATATTTAAGTATTTGTCACATATCTTTTTCATTTTCATTTGCTATTATTAGAATTGTAAGAGTAGAGCGTCATGCGTTACCTCGTCATTGCTATTTATCACAAGACCCAGTTCTTTGCTCATATCCGTCCCACTGGGATTTTGTCTTACTTGAGCTCCGGACCCTAAGGCAACGTTCGATAGGTTTAAAACTCCTCCAGCAGATATTTTTGCTTCACATTGCGACAAAGCAGTCCTAATACGTCTACCTCTCCTTGGAACAGCTTCTGGATGTTTCTGTCTATAATCTGCAATTAGTGATTTTACGTCTAATGTAGGCCTGCTTTTATTTTGTCTATAATCATTTTGTCCATTCATGTCGTAATGATTATACACAATATTTTTACCATTGAAGCTTTTCTGTCTAGTCGATAAAGTATGTCTCTCTTGAAAATAATTTGGATTTCTCATTTCTGCTTTAGCGTTATTGTGTTTCGGTTTTTGTAAGTTATTGTTGATATTTTGGTAGCGATCATCATTACTAAATACATATTCTGATTCAAAGTCGTCGTTATTTAAAAGAATTAATTGCTTTTGTCTTTGCAACCGTATTAGAAGTTCTTCTTTCATTTTTTTTAAGTAGAGTATATTGTTCCACTCTTTTTCTTTTTGTTTGGCGTCTTCGTTAAGCTTTCGGATTTCGGTCATTATTTGCTCTGTATTAGACTGGATCTGTTCTAAAGTGTTACAACCAATACTTTCCATATATTTACATAGAATATCATCGCGTCCTTGAAAACTTTTCTGAATTTGAGTATGCAACCTTTTAGGGGGCGATTCTGTTGACGCATCCGAATCCAATTTTCTTTTTAATACGTTATTTTCTCCGGTACTGTCGCTGCTTATACTATCATCGTTTACATGATTTGCTTCGGTTTCCGCGTTGGGCAAAGCTTCACATACTGGGCTGCTACTTTCCGTGGTCTCTATTTTAACAATAATTTTGTTTTCATCGCTATTCTCGCTTTTAATTTCAGTGACCTTTAACTCGTTTTCATTTTCCGGTTGCAAATCTTCTTTTGTGCATAAATCACCTTCATTACACATCTCCAGTATATCTTGCCGTTGTTCCGCGTGCCCGGGTGAAGAAGGTTGGGCGTTGCATCCTTCATGTACGTCTTCCATGACATGCATTTTGTTCAGGCTGCAAAAGAACAGAAGTTTAAATTAGATGTTTGTAAACAGATAAATTAAACGATAGAATAAGGTTAATAATAATACAGCACTTAACATCTACGAACAATTACCTATTAAATAATCGTAAAAGAAGTGCAACTTTATTTGAGAAGAAACGGATTGCCTAACATTGCTTAACCGTATAATTATAATATTAACAGCTAGTACAATACATCGCATCCAAAATCCATCTTTTGTTATTTAATTACTTCTTTCGTAACGTATCCCATTTGATTTTATTATGTATTAAGAACATACAACGATAAGAGATATGGATAACCTTGTGTGTATATAGTCAGATATTTCTAACAACAACATATTTCGGAGAAGCTTGGAAAATTCTAGGGATTTCATAAAAGCTTTTCATCAATTTGTAGTCTATGCTTAACTGCTTTCAAATGTCGTAAGAAACTGAACGATTGATAAATCAAATGGATAATTTGTGTATTAGTCCGTGTTGCTTCATAACCGTACAATGTGCCGTATACGAGTATGTATACAACGATGAATATTTTTAAACATGTAAACAAATTAATAAGCATTGAACAGTGTACATAACCTAATTTTAAAACCTTGATGTTGCAACTACAACGTGACGTCAGATAGTACAAAAGAAAATGTGAGAATAATAATACTAATCGACGGTAATTTAAGTATGCAACTGCTTATGTATGTATGCATATGCTACGTAAGACTCATTTTGGATTTTTTCTAATTTTGTGTTACAGATTTAAATATTTACGTACCCCACTTTCAAATAGTCACCGCAGCTATTTATTTATATAAAAGAGGAAGATAATTTACGCGCAAAACCAACATTAGAATATACAGAAAATTTATAGTTTATAGCAAATTCTAAGTATTCCTGATATCATATTGATAATAATTGACGACAATTATTATAGTATACACTGAAAAAAAAACGAATAACTGACCTTCCTCACTCAAAATTTTCAATGCCATCCATAAATTTATTGTTGAATCTGCTAACTGACGACGACAGTAAGTTCACAGTAAATAAATAAATTATTATTCACTTTCACATCGAAACGATTTGCACCTAGCACATGTATGCGTGCGGTCCGTATGTAGATCTACCCGTACGCACGTAGAGACATTCACATGTGAAACACGTGTCTTGGATCGTGGACGAGCAACAGCGATGTATCGACGAGTTCGCTCTGCAGGAGACTCGAGTACCTTATCCTGCAAAATTGTGTCGAAGTAGGTCACGACGTAGCGGTCAGAGACCCAAGGCGAAGTGTGAGCGGCAACGTAGTAAGGAAGGGGAACGAAAAACATCACGGACGAATACAATGCAGTATAAATTTCACCCACACGTCGTACACTTCAATTTGTAGTGCAATATTTGGTTGTATATGGACGCTATTTCTCGGGAATGTTGCATATACATAGATTTCACTTTCTGTATTATTACGACCGTCATAAAGAATCGGATAATATCTAACTTAAACTATGTATAACAAGCGTACGTACACATGTAACAACATATTCTATAGTAGTGGTAATACACGATGGTAGTACATCGAATATAAGTAAGCATGTAATCTAAACGTACGCATTGGCTTTTTTAGATATTACTAGATTCTAGAGATCTTCAGATTATTGGTCGAAATTGTTTCCGATCGCCTTTGATGTTCGGGCTTTTTTGCTAGTATATAATTTGAAAAATAGTTGAGATGTTAGGACATTGCTCCAGTTGTGACAAGACAAGGCTACTTCTCATTCAGCATGGTGCTTCTAAATGACGCCAGCGCAGAACACTTGCAGACGAAGTGGTATCTTCAGAATCGCAGATCATCTTAATGCTGTCCGCTTACTCGAGTAAGTTAGAGTGACTTTGGCGGTGCGACAGAAATTGGTTTCATTCCATCTACTTGGTGATTTTTTCCCAAATTTTGACAGGCGTCGACTAAAGACACAAAGCAACATCTGCTTTCAAATATGGTTACTCCTCATATTATCCTCCTATCTAGCATATAGATCATGAGTAGCCCATGCTACACCTTCAAATCGAGGGGCGTCTGTCTAGTCGCTAATTTCGTAAAGCGCACGGAAAGTGTACTCGTTTTGGCAGGCTTACTACTGTGCGTTATTCTGGGAGAGAGACTGGGTCCTTCCTAGCATTCTACGGCACTATGGAAACGCAATAGTGGCGCAATGAGTGGTCTTTTGTAGATATGAGCTATTTACTGATTTGAACTTGAGGAGATTGCTTAACTAGACCAAACATTTTGAAACTGAAGTAACATCCACAATCAAAATCGTGACTATGTATTAAAGGTGATTATAGTATATTTAGTAGCGATGTGTTAAACTGATCGTTTGCTATTGCTACATTTAATTAACAGGCAGTATAAAAAAGCTGTTACTTTCAGTAGCTGTTTTTCTTACATGGCGATATATCTACATTAAACTGATAGCGATATACTGTTTCTGATTTTCTATAACTTTGCATTGGAGATTATAGTATCTTGATGGTGTCCATCTAGATTAAAGTTTCACAAGCAGATAAACATATTGGTTGTTTAGTACATTAAGAAACTGCTACAGAATGTAGCAGTTTCTTTAGGTATTGATAGTTAGCAGTTACAAAATAGGAGGCACCACTGATATTTAGGAAACGTAAATTTATTTTTGACTTAGATACATTCGCGAATGGCAACCATGATGAATATAGTTTTCGGCCGTTCCATTCAACGCAGTGAACAGTATTTTTCCTATGCAAATAGAGTATTACTGACGCATATCGATTATTCTTAGGAACATTGTAGTCCCTATTTGTATTTTTGTCAGTATCTCTTCTGTTTTTAGACTGTCTAATTGTTCAAGTACTCTTCCTGTGTTATGTTGCATTTAGTCTATTGTGCTTTGTTACCATAAAACATTAAACAATATCTATTTATGCTTTGCCGAAAGGTTTGCACTAAAAACTTGTGCGCCAAAGAAAATGATTTGTTTGATCAGCATAAAATACTATACTTGGTAGTATATATATTTAAATTGTACTTTGTTGACATTTTCTACGTAACTGTATAAACATTCATCGTAAGATATACAACGAATCAAATATATATGGTTTTACTTTATTTCGCAGACGGGTTAAACTGACCTTGAACATTTGAACTGTACTCGCGTACTAGAGGAGGTAACCGTAAACATGAGGAAACTATATTTTAGCAATGTTATTTACTGGAATTTTATAAGACATGACGAACTTGCGTATAAATTTTGATGCGTAGTAGATGTAGATACTAACATTTTGGTGTGCATATTCATACAGCCAATACATTCTGTTGGGGATTTTCCGTGTTTAACCATAAACCCCGCATGTCCAAAGAGACATTTTGGCTTGGGAATTTATTTATCCAGCTGAGGAATCTAGACTAGTGCCATGTCAAGCACGATTCTTAGATACGTTACTTCCATAGGGAAGTGTAATAGCTTACTGAGAATTGTAGGTTAAGCGTAATCGTAACGTGTTAAGATATACTAGGTGTTTAAATATCTATTCGCTTATCCGAACTACAACTCGAACAATTTCGTATGGTTTAATTCTTGCCGGTAAGTGCAGTCAAATGTCATTAATGATTAAAAGTTGACTGGAAAATATTTCCCGGTTAACTAATTCTAATTAACATGTTGAATAATTTCGATATTCAATTAGAGTTGACATTTTGGAGACTTTTGTATGACCGGCAGTAAGAAACGAACGGCATGATACTGCCCCCTTGTCGCTACGCCCATGTTGATTCGTATGTTTTCTGAGCATATTTATGATTATAAAGGCTTTCTTTTATTTGTTCTTGTGATGAATGTCATTGCAATCTTTTCAGGCTTATCCTTCCTGATTTTCTGAATTTATTTCAGTGATAATATTTTTACATAGTGAATTCATATTTATGCAGATACAATGTCAAATACATGAAATATATTCAAAAAGAAACCATTACTAGCCTGAAGACTAAGAGTGGTAACTACGTTACCCTGGTAGCACATTATTGCCGCAGTACCTTCCATTCATTAGTTCCTGTTTTTTTTTTTCGGGTCGTATGCACGAAATTAAGTCCACGCCATTGTCGTCTACGTTATTATTAATGCTGCGAAATAGGTTAAATTAATACCACATAGCTGAGAACAATCTATATATTTTCAAAAAATAATAAAGATAATTTAATTTGTGATAAAAGATAATTTAATAAAAAAAAAAAAAACTACGGGCGAATAATTTGGCGTATTTTAGTTTACGAAAGAGACGTGCTTCCATTGTATAAATAACAATATTTACTGGAAAATAGCATATTTAGTGATTTTTTTAAACGTATCACTAAAAATAACTAAAATATTTTGACATTTTGGTGGACAATGTTATAGGTATAGGTAGAGTTCTATTTTATAACGATATTTTCAATTTTAAGGGATTTTTGTTAATTTAAAAACGGATGAACTTTCTTCGAATCGAACATCCGTATAGGTGTCATGGATTCCTCATATAGATCTTTTAAATAAGTGTTACGATAGCGCATATCGTTGTGTGTAAGCTTCGACAAGGTGAAAAATTTGGCATACAGACAACAAAATCAATTACGGGGTTCTTACAGATAGTTATGTCTACTTCAGCTAATATCCAAAAATGCTATAGAGAGTGTCAGTGACAAGTCCGGACTGTCTCATCTATATAAAACAGAAGTTGTCGATTACTTTTTTATTTGGTGAGCTTTGTTTTATGGATTCTGCGGCATTGTCATAATTTTTCGCTCACAATTGTGAGGGTTTTTTTGTTTAATGGCAGTTTTCAAGTGTTTAATTGTTTTCTTATAGACCTTTCCTGTTATTGTAATGCCTTTCTCAATATATTCAATTAACGATATCTCTTCTGCATCCCGAAATGCTTTAGCTACCAGTTTCCCCGGTGAAGACAGCGTTCTTGCTACTTTTGGTGGCACGAATCCTTTGCATGGATTCCTGTGTTGTCAGTGGGTTCCAGTGATACACTCAAGTCTCATTATTTGTTACAGTTTTTGATCTTTGTCGTTCAGAGTCCAAGTTGCTGATGATTCATTCCCAAATGTTCATGTAAAATTTTTGTAAACTGTAGCGTCTGATATCCCTACTTCAGGAACAATCATTGAAATCCTTATTCTTCGATCTGTTAGGATTAGTTACTCAACTTTTTTGATGTTTTCATTAGTGCTTGCTACAAGAGACCTCCGCATTTTGAGTCGTCTTGAATTGATTCCCCGTCCCATAAAAATTACATTAAAACTTTACCGTAAAATATGATGGCGTATCTTTCTCGTAGACATTAATTATCCTGCCATAAATATTCTTGGGTTCACTTCCCTCTTTCTTCAAGAACTTGGTAAGACTTCCCTGGCCTGGCTGAATTTCATATTTTTTGTTGATTAAGCCTTTATAAAAATAAAGCAACCTTTTGAATATGACGAAAACAGTTATTATATTTATTACAGATATTATATATATTACAGACTAGGTAGATAATATAAAATTTTCCCCGTATTTTACTTCGAAAAAGTATTACTTCGTATACCTAAATTCATTGATTTCTGAGTTATGAAAAAAAAATCAGGAAAACCGCTATTTTCTAATAAGAAAGCTCCTTAACGTAACAAAATTAACATAAAATGAGCGAAGTGTACCATGATTTTCACGTAATGCCTATCTTTTTTATCGTTTGTTTTGAGGTCATAGAAATATACAGGATATTCAATTAAAAAAATAGTAAAATTCTATTTTTTTTACATTTTGTGACAGCCCAACGAGCTTGCAGCTTCAGGAGCATGGTTAGACCATAAACTATAAGAAAGTCCTCTATGTTCAGTTTGCAGTTAGAGAAAAATTATTCAAATAAAACATCTTTACAGACAAGTTCTGCACAATATAAAATTATGTCCAAGTATACAAGATGTTCAGTTTCCGCTACAAATGGTACAAGTTGTTTTTTTAGAACACTGTATATGATTATGTTTTTAATTCATGTTAACTTTCTTCAATGTTATGTATACCCATCAGTCCTAATTTTTTAGATAATCGACACAATTTGAAAGTTTTCCGAAATGTCGCTGTTTCTTTAATGGTCGATATCTTACTTTTTATACGCTAGACCGGTGATTTAATTTTTGTTCGATTGCGTATTGCTTTCGGCAATACATCGAATATTTTTTCTATCGACTGGATTCTACAAGATGATGGCCATCGACATTTAGTTTGATTCATGTTGTTTCAGTCTTTTTAAATAGAACATCTTGTACATTTTTTTCCCGAATCTAATAGCATTTCCATCTAAAATGCGCCGTTCATTTATAAATTAAATATGTAGTAATTCAAATAAGTTTTTCGTTTTAAAAACATACACATGCACAAGTCAAGACTTTCAAAACCTCCCGTTTGTTGAATGTGGCTTTACAGAAATTGCCTATTCACTTTACAGTCCAAGACTACTATCCTGTGACTATTTTTTGCTTTTAAATCTCAAAAAAATGCCAAGAGGAACAAAATTTATGGACAATGACGAAGTTGTAGCGGCGGTTAAAAGGTACTTTGCAGACAAACCAAAGGATTTTTTTTAATGGATTACAGATGTTATTAAAATGGTGCAATACTGTCAGCTTGTGAGTCTTCTTTGTAGGGAATTCTCACAAGCAGATAGCCCTCAGGACTGGGCAATATTTCTGAGACCAATTTTTTGGTTGTATATTTCTATGTAAAACTCGTATTGATGAACGGACGTGGACAGGGTAATTTTCCCCGACAGACAAAGCGACCCCAGAGGTGGGCACGAAGCTTCGAAAACGGACAGAAAAAAGATGTAAAAACATGTTCAAAAAGCGTAGCTCATTCAGTAGCCGTGGTGTTTCAACCCTGACTGAGTCATGTTCCGGGGATTCCCATTTTTATATTTGTAGCTTCTTATCTTATCTTATGTATCAGTAAGTAGCAATAATCAATGATATGAAAAGCAAATTTCCCTGGAGCAGCGTTACTATGTAACTGCTACCAGAATGAAAACCCTTGACACATGTTACAACTCATTGCATGTGCATTTACTAAAATGAAGCTTTTAATTGTAACTTGTGATATTGTATATTTGAGCACTTTTGTCCACCTAGATTGCCCAAATATCACACTTGTTTCATTGTAAAGGGCGAAACGCAGTAAATTATTCCCTAATATATAAAAGGCCACTTGACTCGAATGCGCAGCCTACTGTCAGAAGCAAACTTTTTTACTATTGGACCATCGAGCGGGGTAATATCCGTGAAAATGCATTATTCAATAGCATTAAAAAAACTACTATTTCTCGAATTTAAGCTGCTTTATATCATTAATAGTAATGAAGATAGTAGTGGTACACATCGCTCGGTATAGTACAACATATTTTTAAGTACATATTACAAATTTACGGGACTACACTATATAGTACTGATATAGTTGCAAGGTTTTGTCATAGTTGGCTTCTTCATGTGCTGCTAAGAATGTTAATTCGTGGAACACTCCTTCTGTTTTTCTTTGTTTCACGGAAAAGATGACTGTGCCGAACACTCAGATCAACTTCTAGGAAATTATTTGCGCTTCATGGAAATTAATTCTATGCTAAGATTACAAACCAACTTCAATATCTGTTAAGAAACTGGATGACATTAGTAAATAAAAGATTGACGAAATAAACCAGACTATATTTAGATTCCTTTATTGTGACTAATGTAGTTCGTTTACGTGCATTCCGCGTTAAGAGTACTTTGCAAGTATTATCGTGTTTAATATTACATTAATACGTTATCATTACATGGTTTCTATATTTTTCTACTAATTTATAATAATGTATTACCTAGTCCTAAGGAATGTATTACTTATATAAGAATATTTCAACGGAATTTTAGACTTGCGCTATTTTGTTAAGGTGACTGATTGATGTATTTATCAGAATTATTACGCACAGATGGGTATACGTATTTAAACAATCGTTTAAATTCAAATGAAGTAGAAAAGTAATTGTTCGGTAACGAGAACATCTATGAATACATGTAGCGATGCTGCTACATTAACGTTAACATTGAAGGAAAATTGAAATGTCAACGAACTAGTATCCTTAGGAACCGGATGCTCTGCATATTTAATTGTTTACTGGGACATACAACAATTGAAGCTTCGAATATGTAGTAGTATGAGTACAATTTAATGTAAGTTTTTGTTTGAATTCTACTAAACAGAAAGCGTGTACAATTATTTCTTAATTAAATGAAATTTCAAATATAATTTTAATGTTTAAATTTTATAGATTGTTGCCCTATACAAACAAAATATTATGTAAAACAGTAAAGGAATTTTAAGAGATACAGGTATTATATCGAGAACTGTAACTATATCTATATTTGAAAAAGAATTCAAGTAATCTGAAAATATGGGTGTATAAATAAAAAAACAAAGATGCTAATGGGAAAATAAAAACCTTTCAGCACAACGTGAGAGCAAGTCATTATTCATTTCATCTTAACCTTCGCGTAGATAATTTTAAGTTAAAAAGAAATTCAAATATCTGCTAAGCCGGTGGAGATACATATATATTTGCGTAATAATAATAATAATTCCTTTATTTCGACCTACAGAAAAGTGTACAAAATTGGGACCAAAAACCACGTTACTTTGCGGTGGGTCCCAAGCCATCAACGGATCGAAGGTAATGAAAAGGCAGACAAGCTGGCCAGAGAAGCAGCGAATATGCCCTTCATCGGTCCTAACCGCTTCTGTGGCCTACAAAGAGCCACATCAAACAAGTGATTAAAACATGGGACGACGATCAAAAGACCTTGAACTGGGAAAATGTTCCAGGGCAAAATAAGGCGAAACCATTCATAACAGACTCGTCTAAGACAGCAAAAATGGTGCTATCGCGTTCAGTAAAGGGGATCTAAGGTTACTGTCGAGATTTCTGACAGGACATGCAGCCCTAAAATGTTACCTATTCAATCTAGGGAAAGCAGAAGATCAAATCTGTCGTTTACGCCAAGAAGATCTGGAGACGGCAGAGCACATTCTATGCAAATGTGTTGCCATCAGTCGCATTCTACAACATTTCAGTAAACCATTTCTAACATCTACTGAACTGAAGAAGGAAGATCTTAGAGTAATATTAAGGTTTATCACCTATTCTCACACATATATAAGGGCATTTTGTTACAAAAATCTATCAAGGTCGCAGTGAGTAAAGGCATTTGTGCCATAGCCCAATGATAGTAATACTAATACTAATAAGTACAAAATAGCGTCAGCGAAAGAAAACAGTAAGAAACTACAGTGCTAGATAATTCTTTACATAATAACAGTTAGTTCTAGTAAATATTCTTTAACTTTGTTTAAAATTATTTAATCACTTGAAACTAGTAAGTCATTTAGTAAATAATTTACATTCCAAAAAGTAAATGCTTAAAATTCAGATGTGTGTTCAAAAACAAAACAGGAAATGTTATCCATACATGACTCTAGCCAAGGAAGATCAAAAATAATCCTTACAGCCCATTTTTGCAGTAGAAAAACACGGTTTGCGTCAGGGCAGGAATCCCAATGAATAATACCATAGGTTATCTTAAAATAAAAATTAAAAAAGTAAAAGGTTTTTAAAACTTTAAAATGAAAGAGGCCCTTCAGGAAGTCAATATAATATTCATCATCTGCGTAGTATCAATGAAAATCGAGAGAAGGGTGGAGCCCAAACCAGATTCTTGGAGAATACCTTTGTTGATAAGTTTGATCGGTAATAATTTTTTGGTGACGATTTTGTAAATAACTTCTGAACCAATATAGGGAGGGCTATCTTTATAAAATGGTGTTTCCATTTTGTAAGGAAGAATATGGTGCGTTACATTACCAAATACTTTTGATAAATCATTAAACATTGCAAAACAAAGGATATTTACGAGCCCTAACAAGTATATCTTGTGATGCAGTGTAGTTCTACATTATTTTATTAATCCCACGAAAAAAATATTTTATAATGAAATTCTTACATGTAAGAATCCAAGAAATATGTATTTTAAACGGTAATAAATAATTACATTTAAAAAAAGAACAACAAATTTTGACAATACGTGTTGGCGCGCTCTTTACATGTTTGTTTTAAATTAAAGAGTTAATGTGCCCCAGATTTATTTTAATTTACGGCTTTACTTGCCATATATTTTTGATGACATTTAAGTCCAGACCATTTGATGGCCAAGACAAAACTTTTATATGCCTGTTTGGCACGTCATTGTTTGGTTGAACGGGCGTTGGAAAATAAAACCACAAAATTCCAATTCTCGCGATTTTCTTTGAGCTAGTTGCTTCGGCTTCGTTCAGTTACAATTCTAGGTCCACCAATACTTTTTTTTCGGTGACTCTACTTTGTCTCTAGTGATTAATAATATTTCTTACTGAAAATTTTGCCATTATTAATTTTGTGGGCGATTTACTTTAATGATTTTCCTCGATAGTACTAGAGCACATTGATTTCGCGAGCAATTTTTTAAAGTAGGGGCACAAATATCACTATTATTTGTTTAGACAGTAGCAATAGATTACCAACAATGGTAACAAGTCAGAGTTCAATTTTGTTTTCTATGGTTACTCGATAAAATTCTTTCACCATCTCATCATTTAATTGTTTCTGAAAGAGGTATATTTTTGGAATTTTAATTAAAAACACAATTATAGGATAAAATGTTGGCGATTGTCATTCGTTGATAGATGTTTCTTTAGATTTCATCGCATTCGCATCGCCATACGCACTTTATGCAAACATTTTGACGTGCACACCTTTTCCCGGAATTTCGATAAGGGCACATAGTCTATGGATAACAGATACTTATACGCTTCGTTATTTCTACAAAATGTATACTTTTTGTCATCTTTCAGTAATTTTTAACGAATGAGCTGTAAAATTACCGGGAAACAAGCTGTACCGTAACATGTTCTGCCGAACGAAAATCTGATTAGTAGAAGCACGCATATCTGAACTTATCAGAAAGCATAATTTGTTCATAGATACATACTAATTATTGGATCTTACAATCCACGCGAGTATTTTTTGTTTTTAGTTTTAACGAGAGACTGAATATCAATGCACACGCAAGAGAACAATTGTTCATATATCTTTAGAGATACGACTATAACTGTGATATAGACCATTGTTGTAGTTTCAGAGAAACCGCAAAGTAGGTATTATGTAGTGTGATGTTTTGCCAACGTGAAATTTGGAAAATTTTTAGGAATTTGTCGAAATTCTAAATTTTCTTCAAAAATTGCGAGTCGTGAACCCGGGAATGTTCCCAGACACTCTTTCGGCAGATGAAAAGAGACGTGTTAAGACGTAGAAATGAAAATAACTACTAACGTTAAATCTCGTCACTTTCTAATATATAAACACCAGGTTTATGTCCTTCTTTGAACCCCTTTTCTTCACTAATATAATACTGAACACACTTATTAAAAACTTTTAAATTGAAATATTTACTTGGAAGTATTTAACTTGGAGGAAATGCTACGTACAACTTGCCTGGGCGACAGCTAGACATAAAGTCACAAATAAAATTGGCGTTGTTTTTCACCATTGTTCAAATACGTTGGCAATTGTTTTATTATATAGACGGCTATGGTAATTTTTACCCATTGAAAATGTACTATTATTGAAATATAGGCCGAAAGAAACGATTTCTGCTGTAGCGTGATGCAGGGACGCAACTGAGGGTGGGATTCTGTGTTCTTTGACGACACTCTTGACCACAAGCAACACTACAATGTTAAACTACACAGCGAATTTAGATGAAACGGACCTAAAGACATTTAATTAACCAAGACAACTTCTATACGACTAACGTATGCACTAGAACTTGTTGTTGAAATCTTAGACATTAATGTGATGAAAGTGGAATGACAGATGACAGTAGCTAATATAAGTCTTCCCCACGATTGTCGTTGGCTAGACTTATATTAATTATCTTATTTTTGCGTCCCAGAAATATTCGGTTAAACACAGGGATCTTTCTCTAGGGATCGGGCTTCCTACCAACTCATACCCGATAGGTTGACATGCCAAGATGAGAAGTGAATCTGGCGCTGATGACAGCTTAACTTCGTTGTTGCTATTTTGTAACATTACAGTAGTTACGTTTGGTATATGACTTGTTAGGTAGGTACTTCTAGGATTCATTATTTACATACGATTTCTAAAACAATTTCAGTTCTCAATTTCTGGAAATTCTACTAACTTTACTTCACTTACTAGTTAATTCATGAAGCAAATTTGAAAGAGGGAAGCAGATGTTTAATGATTCAATAGAAAAATAAGGTAAATGGCTTTAATTTTTGTAAATCTTTATGTTGTAAAATCATGAAGTTTATTTAATTGGTTCTATAAGAATATTACAACTGAAAGTTTCATTTTTCAAACGAGAAAAAAGACTAAAGTTTCTCAGCTGTGTCTTTTTAAAAGCATTTTTGTTGAAAACTAAATCTACTTAATTTTAGTCAAACTCTACTTTCCTTGGTTCTACATTTAGACCTTGTAAAGGCTGTATTCCTTGAGCACAAAGGACTTAATCCTGTATCTATTCGTTATTTTCCAGGGTAAGATTGCGTTTTATGTGAAAAAATTCAAGAGGTATCTATAACACAGAGTGTGTTTAGAACACTGTATGCTCCAACAATCTCGTTATGTAATAGGAACACAAATCATTTATTTGTTGGTTTAAATCAAATCAAATTCACTAATGAAATTGAGACAAATAGCTTTGGCATTGGGATGGATTAGTGGTGTAGGTATCCGAAAGATTCCGATTCTCGTATCCGGATCCGTTATTTATTTTGCAATACCCACAGAAAGTGTTTAATAAAACAAAACATTTGTGAATTTGTGTTACATGTGAGAGAAAGTGCAATAGTTTTGAAAATACGTGCATTTAGAATAATACTGGATTTCCATGCAAATCTGGTGATTATTGCAGCTATATTGCTTGATAATAATAACTCGACCTATTGCATCAGCTATTTGCTCGGAGAAGTTGTCAGAAAACGAGGCCGGATCCATGTTATCGGATAACGAATCCAGATGCGAGGTTTTGGATAATGGATCTGGATCCGAAATTTCGGATAATGGATCCGGATGACATCAAGATTCGTATAGTAAAATATGCGGTCCCAAAATTCGGATCTGGATAACAGGTACAGGTACAAAGTAAGATTTTCGCGCTCAAAACTTGAGCTACATTTTGTGTTAGCAACTACTGCTGCTGAAGATAGAAGACGACCTTTGAACTAGTACAGAGAGAAACTCCAATGGAATATTTAATGCCGTATTATTATCTTCAGAGAAATCCTAAATCTTCTGATATCCTCTCGCTAGAACACGAACGAAACATCTAAGTCGGAAGTTTTACGATACATGTAATGTGGATGCATTGACTATTTATTTGAATTGAGCGAGTAAATGATCGGTAAATGGCAACACATTGTTAATAAACAAGCAATAGTTGATTGTATTCTTCATTCAAACTTTTACATTTTATTATGTACCAAGAAGTCTAATAAATAATTAGTAAGATTGATAATCTCAAAGTGTTGCAATTTTTAACTCACTTATTGTATTTTTATTCGCTGATAGAACTGCAATATGACTTTTAAAGAACCGGATACGTGATTTGGTTATCGTTGGCTATATAAGTATCCTTTCATAGAACTAGAGTCGTCGAGTTACTTGTTTGAACTTTAGTCCTAGAGTAATACATTTGTTTTGTTTATTATTTTTCAACTTTTTCCTAATACGCGTTTAGCTTCTGGTAGTAGAACAACGTTAAACTTTAGTATTTAGCTCACTTACCTAAATACTTCGGAAAAACAAAAAAATAAGAGGCGTACTAGTTTCTGTATTTCGACTGTATTTTCACATCTGTCCGTTTAACCTTGGAAAAATTTAGTTTACAAATTCAAATCCACAAATATTATCGGATGAAGGTATAATCCTGGGCTACTTCTGATTACAGCATTCGTTTTGCATTCGTGTTGGTAAGTACCGATGCCGATTTGAGGTATGCTGAATTAATTAATATGTAGTATTATTTTTCAGAATGTGTGTGTGTTCAGAACAGAGCATGTAAAAAAGGAATTCTGCTTTTACACATTCAATTGCCAGAATGTGATCGCGTAGTATCATATTATTTAATTAATTCACTTTTATGTTATAAATTAACTGCAAAACCACGAATAATACATGGTCTGATTGTGCTTGCATACAGCCGCTTTATTATTATAGAAATTATAGTTTTATTTTTTTTGAATGATGTACATATCATTATTCCTGCAGCTTTTCAAATAATTATGTTAACAAGTAACTGCTCTGATAGGAGTATTAACTCAAAAAAAGAGTAAACTAGTTCAGTATTCAAAATATTATAGGTAAAATATCACGGTACTTTGAATCCTGCAATGTATTTAGGAAAAAAATGGTGACCAGTTTTTCCAATTAGTAAATGCACAAGAAATTGTCAGACGTTTTACCTGTAACTACGTAAAATTCATTCTTTATTTAAATACCATTGAAAATTGCAGTTGAAGATATTTGGTAACCTATAAGTTGGAGAAATTTGTAGCAACCTACAAACACCTGAGCTGGCGCTATCAATAACTAGGTCCTAAAGTGCTCATTTGAATGACAGGAGTTAGTGTCTCTTCTATATATTTACGTTTTCGAGAAGACGAATCTGAAGGGTATCAAATACGTTATACTTTAGCTTAAGAAATATCAAGATATGCAGTTCTGGTAATTTATTTTTGTTTTGTAAAAGTGGTCTGGAGAAAACGAGAAATTTCCTTCTGTGTTGTCAGGTTAATTCAAAGTGCTTATTGCTAGGCAATGTAATCAAAACAAGTGCCAAACTATCAAATCTGAATTCTAAAATGATATATCCTGTACTATTTTCCCTTATTGTTATCTATTTTGTTATTGGTTTACAGCACTTTATTGAACTTTGATCGAATTAACTAGTTCGTTTAAATTTATTAGGTTTTGGTAGACGATGTGCATTCTTCCCACGTTTTTACGTTGTTACTTTTAATATGACTTTCGCACAACGTACGTAAAATTGCTTGCTAAGTTCTAATATTCGGTAAATCTGGCAACAATCACCACTTTGTTTACTGTTGTTGCATAACAAATTGTCCGACAATTTATATTTCGTTTCCTGTCAAAGCCTGAATGGACATATATGTATGCAATTCTACAAGTGTAGTGTTCAATATCTAATATAAAAAACAAAGACAAAACATATATTACTTCTTATTCCTAAATTCACTAGTTTCCAAATTATTTGAAAAAAAAAATCACAAAAAGCAATTCAGTTAATAAAGTTGTTTAAGCAAAAAAACCATAATGTGTTAGGCTTGATTCGCAGTATGCCGTATGTTATGTTTCTAATAAGACTACTAAGTAATACTAGAAGTACCTTCTTTTTTAATTTCTTACATGATTTACGTTGGCAGTTCCAGTAATAGAGCACATATTCGCTAATGTCTTAGCGTAATGCATGCGAATATGCCCTTTATTGGATCCGTGATATTTAAAAAGTGCTTGGTGGGATGAATTGTTCTTATAATGATTTATGAAGGAGTTTCTGTATTGAATGGAAAGAAATAGTTTTTGTAGTCGTGATTTTACCAAACGGGAAGGCGGCTCATTAAAATCTTTACTTATTTTACCAATTACACCATTTGTTTATTTTCACCATAGATTTACAGGAAATTCAAACGATCCCTATTGCCGCACTCAACAATATCAATCACAGTAATGATCTATCATTAGTTTAAATAAACCAAAGTCCACCTTGCTAATCAGTAGCTTTTTTAAATTCTTTTGGAAGATGGAATGATTTCGTCAATTTCTTTAAACCGGAAACTGGTGGTTTTAGAAATATGAAGTTTTATTTTTGCTTTTGCAGTAGAATCTGTGCAAATAATCAAAAATAGAGGTTGTTATTAAAATAATTTTTCTTTCTGGTTGAATACGTCCATGTTTGGACTGGGTTTTCGTAACATTATAACTCATTTGATGTTTATTGACAACTACAAATAGCTATTTAGGTAGGCCATTCAAATTGAAGTCTAAATCTGAAGTCTAAGAAACATAAATATTGTCAAAGTTGGTACACCCTATACTTGCGTTCAAGTAAAGAATCTGTAATATACAAGTTGTTCCATTTCAAATAATAAAATATCGACGTAATCGATATTGCCGACATTGACAATATTTTCAAGAAATTCATCTATATCATTCACCAAAATATCAAAGGTATTTTAACAACTTCTTAATACGCCACCATTATGAATGGATTTGTGTATTCCCAGTTGTTCACTATTTCTGTTAATGTAAATGTACCACTATGTATTAAATGGACAATACTTATTCGCACAAGGTCACTTTCGATGAAATTAGTATTGTTTAATCTTTAATCATTGGCCTTTCTACAAGACATCATATAGAAATTGTAATTTATTGAGTTTCTCTTAGTTGCAACACTAAATTTAAGTAGTTTAATCGTGGTTCCACATATAGAATCCAGTACGATGAATTGTCCGTTGATGCGCTTGTAGATAGATTTGGGAAATGCTGATAGATTCGCTCAAAACGACATTATTAAATGCAACCTTTTATTTTTGAAAAAAACTTATGCTACTGTTGAAGCAGTTTAAAACCTGTTGAATATGATGGGAAAAATTTTGAAATTAAGACAAATTGATAAGAGTATCGTTTTCTCGCAGTTACATAAACACGAGATTGCATTCATTTTTTCGAGTAGCGCTTTTTGGTAAAATTACATGGAATGAACAAGGTGATTCGACATTGCTTCGTTCAGTATGTACACGAATTTGTACAGTATTTGTTTGAAGTTGTTGTTCAGACAAAGAAATTACGCTTTATAAGTATTTTGTGTTCATTTAATGCCAGTCGATTAATGATGGTCCAAAGCTAGCATATCCAAGAATTACCTTTACTAAGTGCGCAGGATTTTTGTAGATTTAATTTTTAAAAATGCCTTGTACGTCTAAGTGTAGCAAGGTGGTTTGAAAAGTCCGTCCAAACTCATAGAAGTAATAGCATCTTTTAGATGCCTTGTTGTGGGCAAGACTCCAGAATGAGAAATCATTGATAAAATCCATGATCTGGCGATAGGTAATGTGTGAAGATGATTGCTAATTTCAGGTGAACCGGTACCTATATAATATTGTGCATCAACAATTGAATATGAGAAAGTGGTCCGTAAGATGGGTGCCACGATTGCTCACACTCGACAAGAAACGAACTCGTGCGATGCGTCCCAAGGACGGTTTGCAGCTGTTTCAGCGGAACTCACAAGATTTTAGGCGGCATTTCGTCATTGTGGACGAAATATGGATACACTACTGCACGCCTGAGGCCAGAGAACAGTTCAAATAATGGGTTGCCACCACAGAATCTGTACCAAAGAGGCGAAGACCGTTCTCTCAGCCGGTAATGTAGCGTGTGCTTTTTGGGTTTGTCAAGTAATAATCTTCATTAAGTTCAAAAAGGGCGAAACTATTATAGGTATACATTATGTATGGTTAATGGGCCGCTTAAAAACCGAGTTGCAATAAAAACATCTACGATTGGTCCACAAAAGAGTTCTTTTCCATTTCAACATACCAGTTAATTTTTCTGGAATTGTGTTTGCGAACGTGATGGAGTTAGGTTTTTAATTCGCTCCACATCTGCCCCCATACTCGCTAGATTTTTCTCTCTCAGACTACTACCTGTTCCCGATATGACAAAAAGGCTGGTGGGTAAGAGATCTAATTACAAAAACGGATGTCTATTCTGCCGAATTCCATCAATTCAATAATTCGGAAGGAATTAACAAACTACAGCAGAGTTAGACGACGTCAACAACAAAAATGGCTTATTCCGAAAAATTAAGTACTTTTCCTATTTTCCTGGCCTTTGCAAATCATCGTCACGCTGTAGAAGTAAACATACGTTCTTTAACTTCGTCGATATTGTGAAAAGAAATTAATTTAACAGTTAACTCACACACTTTTATATGTAATGTAGCAAACACACTTATAATATAATTTAACTTAGTTATTAATAGAGATTACCCCATAACTGATTTTATCTGTTGGGTATATTATACTTAAATAAATAAATAAATAGTGCATTTAAACAACCAAACCGAAATAAATGAAAAGTTAAGTAGACCTTTCAATGAAGCATTAGCATTGCATATGGCTTTTAGCCAGACAAGCTAATAAAATATCACTGTGCGAGAGTCTGTTAATGAAGTAGTTGTTATTAATTAACTTTTTTAAATTTCTTCTACTGTGATGAGTAAATTATTCGTTTTTTTTTTTAATTAAAAAAAATCTTCCTAACAAAAACAGATCATACTAGTGGGTCCAGTTTCATTTCTGGAAAAACTTTCAAAATGAAAATTATGTATAAAGAAATGATGCGCATTATACAGAGTGCTCGATTTACATGTTCATTCCTTTTCCCTTTTCATTGAATATCCTGTATATTACCGCATTTTTGCGGTAATATATTTAATTCATGACAACTTTTTTCAACATTTACTATATGTACCTAACTTAAACCTAGCTTTCGGGAAGACTATTTTAAATTTGTTGAAAAATAACAGATCGAACCTTGTTTTAAATCAAGCTTCTACATTGGCCATAGAAATCGCAGATTGACTCCTTTATTTCAAATTTTTAAAACGGACCACTATGTATATTTCTCCAGAATTTGATAACAAAACTTATTTTGAATTTTTTTATGAATATTCCCTTCTATCTAAATGCACCGTTTTTTTTTTACTACAGAAAAACAGTATATGAACTTTTATTTCTTTAATGATATTGACTAAAAATAAAGCGCCAAAATAACTTTTTACAATTAACAATATGATATATGCTCCGAAACATCCCCTTTATACACTTGAATATACTCAATACATGTACCGGACCATTATCGAACGCTGTTGCTCCATAGCGTTGTGAATCGCGGATCTTCGTGTTATTATCTGAAACTTCGGATCCGAATTTGTGGTCCGAAACTTCGGATACGGATTCGGCTCCGTTATGCGAAACCTTGAAGCCAGATCCGCTATCCGAAATCTTCGAATTCAGTTTCTCTATTCGAAATCTCGGATCCACTCCTGTTCTCCGATAATATTTTGGACCGAATAGTAAGTAACGGGGATCCGGATCCAAAAATTGAACAACGAATCCGGGAACCGGATAACAGATCCGTATCAAATACTAAGATGGATAATATAGAAAATGGAAGGAAATTGACATCATTTGATTCTTTAAATAATGCGTAATATACATGGTCGATGAAGGCACTATCTTCCAAATAAGCAATAAATTTACCGCCAGTTACAACTCGTAATACATTCTAGTCATTGAAAATTAGTTAACGCGTATACTGTTTTTTACTCATTTTAAATTTACAGCCGACAGCGCACGTAATTTTTTTACGTGTGCCGTCGACCCTGCGGAGTACATCAGTTTTAAAGCTTGTTATGCCTTTTGTTTTTAAAGTGTTAAAGTTAAGTTAAGTTAAGTTAAAGTTTTGAAAGGTGTTAATAATATCGGACGCTAGCTACTTTTTCGCTGATTTAATGTTACTAATTAGATAATGACCGCCAAGCGAGCTTGAGATACTTGACGTATGTAGGTATGTACATAATTGTTTAATTGAGAATGTTTAGCGATAAGGTACAAAGGTAGCGATAACGTTATCTTCGTCATACGCGCGTCTTAAAGTGACTCACTCTTGGGGTAAACCGCCGTTGGTGCGTTCCACTGGTTGGGCGGTTGGTACCAGTCCGACAGCCAAAAGTACGGCGATCGCGCTGTTGTGATTGTAACTGTCGTCCTCTTCGCAGAGGACGTCGGCTGGTAGGTTAGTGTCTGGAACTGCTCCTTTTTTCAATCTACACCTTGTTGGCAGTCCCAATAGTTCGTGTTGGACATCGCGTTCATAGCTCTGTTCACTGAAATGTCTGGAGCAGATTCGAGCGGTAGCGCAATTTTGCACGTGTCGACCGCAGGCTAGAACCCAGCGCGCACGCGTATCGACGTCACCTGGAAAGCGATGGTAACGAACCGAACCTCCTTTGGTTTTCCGGTGCGTATTGTTACAGTTTACTACGGCACACTGAGGCATCTCACCCTCACTTTGTTCATTTAAGAGAGATTAACAGGACTGTTCTACTAATTTTTAGAAATATTAGTAAGAAACACTACTGCTGCAACGAGCGTAAAGAATGAAATACGTCCAGGGTGCGACCTGCTACCATATCCAGTGCTTGCGATGATTCACACAATAACCAAAGCTGTATCTGTACATACATCCGTTCTCCGAGTAGAAAGTATACAAGAAAAGTGCATACGCGCTGCTTGACACTATTAAAAACGTAGCATTTGGGTCACCAGATAACAGCGCATATTCAGAGGCAGATAAAATTGTATTAATTAGATGGTACAACGGTTGAAAGTCTGAACGTTTCACAACGCGCTAGGTGGTATTCAACAGGGAGGTTAATTATAGCTCAATCATTAACTTTAACACTCAACCTCACAGAAAAACAACTGCGGCACATGTAAGGTAACCGAACAAGGGGGAGATATCGCATTTGGAATTCCCCCCGATCTCTTGTTATCGCGGTGCATCTAGCGTACAGTTTATAACTCACCATTCATCGGCGATTATTTGAACAAAAGACGATCGCATCCGATTTACACAGTACAACAGGTTCGATACGAATTGACTCGGAAGCAACACACGCAGACACATGCACATATGTAGTTATAAACACGTCACATACACATGAACGCTGCTCGATTTTGTCTGTCGGCCGCTGACCGGTTCTGCAGTACTTCTGGCCGGGACCAATTCGTTAGCAGCTCTCACCGAACTCTGTGAGAGGAGCGCACACTGGTTGTCGGGAAAGCTGCGTTCAACCGCGCCCCTCCAAATTAACTGAGCACCGATGACGTCATGGGCGTCAGTACAAAACACCCACAGGATCATCGATTTTCAGCAATTAAATGTACCGCAGAATCCTGTTGCCCTATATAGTACTTATTATTTTTGTCGTATGCAGATGTGATATGATTTAGTATTACAAATTTCATCTTTCTTGAATCTTATGCGTCGACAATCAAACGGTAGTAATTTAAAAAGTGCATTTGGTAAAGAAATTCTGTCGAATTTACAAAGTTTTACAAATTAAAGTAACACTTATCAAGTTTTATCTAACCATGCACCGACTAAATCATTTGTCCTTATTACAGCTATACAGCTATTTGAAACTCAAAATTGGAATAAAATTTACCCGAAACACATCATTTTGTCTGGGGTATTTTGAAGTTTACAACGATAATTTACCAAGTCAAAATTCCAAATCTACGTAATTTCTTATCCAGAAAATATGAATACTACAAGGAAGGCACGCGATTGTACGTAAACTATTTTTAAAATCCTTTTTGTAAATTGTCAAGAAATGTAACATCAAATACTACACTCCCTCTAACGGACACTTCTATTTACTAGACGCGTATTACTCTTATATTAATGCGTATTTCAATTTAGTGGGCCCTCTATATAAAGGACGCGGACAGCATATTTCGTCACGAAGTGTAAAAATACATAAGAATTCATCTTTAGTTACAAGACAACGTTTTTGCCTTATTCTGCGAAAGATAAATAAACCACAGCTATGCGTATACTCCGCATTATTCGCTCATAAATCTTTAACACCTTTCTTTACGACATAAAAGAAATGTTTATGGAGGCCTATTGTAAAGAGAATATAAGAAAACTTTTTCAAATCTTAAAAGAATTTGTCAAAGATTTCTTGTTGTTGCAGTTACCTATCTACAAATGTAGCTGGTTGCGTTTCGAAGTATTATAAATTTCTTTATTGTATTGTGTCAATTTACTGTTATGATGCCACAACCAAAAGGGTTTTATATATGTACGTTAAAAGTTATAAGTGTATTGTTTTTATTAAACTGAACTAGAATCGACAGCAATGTGTGTTTTATATCTTATGTCAAATAAAAGTTGAATTTGTTTCTTGTGCTGCTCGTTTATTTGCAGAGTTGCAACGCTTAATTTTAGAAAAGGAAATAAAAAGGATAAGGTACCCTGAAGTGTTCGGTTTTTCGTTAAATAATTGATGGGTAAATTTGGTGTTGGCAAATACCAGATATTGGATTTATTGAAAAAGAAAGAGGATTTGTTAGAAGAATTGAGTACAGTGACAATATTAAAATGGAGTATTGAACTAGAATGCTGATATTTTTTAGAAACCGCCACTTTTTAAATTCATTATAAAGGCGGCTGCTCCATTGAACATTCAGAAATTCCAGGCACCAGATGGATGGTTTGACAGGACACCTAATCTTAATACAGCGAAAGTGCAAATGTAGCAGTTAACGTCTAGCTAATTGGAAAGAAGATTGCGAGATACGTTGCAAGATTATAGCCCAAGAAATGAATTAAGTACCACTTTCGGAAATCTCTAAATAGCGGATACTTTCGAATTCCCTACGGGTGTTCGTTGAATAGATGTCGCACTGTACATAATAAAAATGCATTAATAACCTTTGTCATCGTGCTAAAAAGTTGTATTACAATTATGTTACGTTTTCATATTTGGTACGTCCTTTTTAATATGCTGTAGGTCTTATTGAAAAAATCTGGTCGTGCGTTCTTAGATAATAAAAGATATAATAAATTAAATTAAAACATTAAGAATTCAAAGTGAGGGGTTAAGCAAATCAGGGATCGACAGCGTTATTAACATAGCAAATAAAATGAACGTACCGTATATAAAATCTAATATATATATATCCGAATATTTTAGGAAATTACATAAATCTCTTCGACAACTTTGGCCATGACATAAATTCTTCAATTTTCCTTGGCTAAAGTAATGGTTATTTTTACTTTTTTAAGTTTGCCGTGTAACAATACATTCAATTCAATTTTCTTGTTATCAATGTGCTACCAACTTAAAACTAATATAATTTATAAAAACAAAGTAGAACGAACACCATGGTAACTAAAATAATTTTCACATATTAAAAATCTGTTGATTTGAGAAAATGTTACATTTAGTTTATGTTGTTATAGCTGAAGCAAACAACATTTTCTCACGTGACGGACGCAAAACAACCTGCTTTTATATTCATGCGTTTATATAAGTTATGGAGGTAGCCGTTGAATTAAATAATATTGATATTGATACGCAAACAGCTCCTTAAGATGATGATTGTAATGTTTTAAAGAGGAATTCACGTCTTGAATGTAAGTATTTCCTCTTTGTTGATACAAAAGCTTTCCAAATCGAGGGATTTCTTGGTTTCCATCATGTTCTGTTCGTATGCATATAGATCAAATAATTTAGTAGGTCTATGCATGTTTGTGTGCATGTACCGTAATTACGAGTATAACTAGTAATTGCATATGCATATATTGTTAAAAAAGTTAGAGTTCAGCAACCCCAGAAATGCAATCGGTGCGCTGGGGCGAGGTACCGACGGAAAGCTAGGGTGGTTCAAGTTATTGATCGAGATGTGGCCCCAGACTACATAGTATGAGTCAGCAGACTCTAATAAGAAGTGGACAGATGGTTTGGTGTACATCTTTGGTTTAACGGTGCATGTACGACCCTGCCCTTTCCTTTGCGGTAAAATAAATGAAACGTGAAAAAGATGGTATCTACCCTTTCCATGTTTCTTACTATGTAAATGTCAAATAATAACTCGGCAAAGAAGTAGTAGTGGTGCTTATAAACTAATCAGGTACCATATTAGTTAATAAGATTATAATAATAAACCCGCTCATTTAAAAAAAGCATACACCATTAAGTAGATGTTTGAAATAAGCTTCTTTTCATCTCCAAGAATCTATTAAAACAGGTTTAAATTCGTTTCTGTAGCTTCTTGGAGTCACCTGTTTTTTCGGTTGTTTGTTGCGCCGCTACGTCCCGGACGCTGAACGATAAACTACTATAAAATGTGTAACTAACAAAATAAGGACTCTTTTGATGAATAGTCTTTTTGTGAGGGGAAGGTAATTTGTGCTCATTTGTGTGAGTACAGTATTTATGGGTGTAATTATATAAAGGGATCATTCGTCCCTTTCACAAGTATATACCTAGATCGTAAATCGTGAAAATGGAGTTACTTTTGAAAATATTTTTATACGAGTCTCTATAGCCCAAACCAAAAATTGTTACCTGTTTTTGAATTTTAATAGCTCTCAAAGTCGGTTGACATGCCCGAATATGTTATGCTATAACGCATGCAAGCTAGAAAATTAACATGATATAGTGCTTTCTAAGGATCGATATTAGAGTAAATTACTCTAAGTTGTCTCAAAATAAAATAAGTTTTCGAGAGCGTTTTAGATAAATGATCTATGAGTAGGGACCAATTCATAGATTATTAAGCCTGACATTAAAAAAAAAAACTCTTCGTATACTACACTGTTAATAAGATATGTCTTATGTCATCCACATTCAAAGATTAGAAAATGCTTATATCGTCAGCACAAAGGACTATTTCTTATGCTTGTGACAAGTTTATCTGTATAAGAATAAGTCATGACGTGGACTTTCGACGGTGAGCTTTAGGAAATTGGAGAGGAAAGCATTTCAAAAAAGAACCTAGCATTGCGTCACGCAAAATAGCAACATGTTTTACTCATTCTACACGTACTGCTATGAAAAAACTTAACAATTGTTAAGCAGCTTTATTAAGGAACTCAAACCCAGTATCACTAGTATCGGTAAAAGCAACGCGTACAACGCTAATGGGAGTGGATTTAGAAATGTATTTTAGCAGTAAAGGTTCTGAAAACTTTATATGTTATTTCTGTAGATCTGCGTTTACTTTCGCCACTATTAATTATTACTATTAAAGAAATCCACAAATATTTGCACCTCAAGTTGCGCCATTATTGTTTACATCCCTCAATGTGTATACTTTTTCTAAGACGTCTAGAAAACTCACTGCAAACCATGTCAAATCTCTCTTCATTGATTTTTGGAGTAAGTTTAGTGTTGTCGGACCCCAGAAATTAGTATCAAAAGATAAAACTGTAAGTACCCAAAAGAACAACAGCGATGGTGCAACATGCAGATGTGTTTGGTTTTTGTTAGAATTTTTTCCTATACAGTGATACGATATATTACTATTATCTTCTAAATTTGTTATACAACACAGTTTTCTACGTAAAAGCGGCTTTATATTCGATAAAAGGAGAAATTATAATGAAAAGAAAATAATTTGCATCATCCTTGAGGCTATGTATACTTCAGATTATATTCTAAAAAAATATATCTGTTATAGTTACCGAGATATTTACAAAAATCTTAAAATCAGCCGCTATAAAAGATGGCATTGGCCTTATACCAACATACATTTTCAGGTTCTGGATTCAAAATCTGGATTTTCGAGTTGCCGCCCTAAGCGGGCGTACTATATACATTATGACCACTACCATCAACTGAAAATTACTGAAAATAATAATTATAATGTATATATGTACACATTATAATTATTATTATAATATAGAGTTAGAATCACGAAACAATATTACATTAAACTAAGAAATTGTAACAGTCTGTTCTTTCAATCAAATTCGCAAAGTTGGGAGAAAATAGTATCACTCTGAGAATTTCAATTTTGTATATATTAACAGAGATAAGCTATTGACTAAAGTATGGTAAGATGTATAACATGTAATACTGTAAATATGCATCGTACAACTGCAAACACAATAGTAGTTAAATGAGCTAATAAAAAAGCAAGTACATTTGTACCTGATTTTTTTTTTGAGACGTATGTACCTAGTTTGAAATTAGGTTGGTATTTTGTATAAAGTCTTACTCTTGCGAACATAATTTGGTAACATAGATATCTTTGGAAGTATTCCTGACTTCCATGAAATTGTTATCAGTTATTTTTCTTAGTTTGAAACCCTCTATTTTACCTATTTAAATGGATAAATAATGATGAGGTTATCTGCTAATATCTTGATAGTTTAATAACTGCAATTTATGAACACTGAACAACAGGTTGTAATTCAAAATTATTAAAAATTTTGAATTCTTTCTGCGCGAACAGTAAGAGTGCAACTAAAATGCATATGTACCATAAAATATGAAAATAGTTTAGGACGAATGTATTATTAAGAACTTAGAAACTGGACTTAACCAATTTTGGTACGCCTGAGTGATTAAAAGTTCTTCAAAATGAATTTGTTGTTTATTTTTTTAATGCAATAACTTTTCTTGCTGACGAAAGAATAGTTTGGTATTTTTCGTAAATATTATATTAATAAATAAATAATTTTCGATAACAGCTAAAATATTTTGTAGTAACATTTGATATTTTACGGTCTGCTTTTAAAACACAAGTTTTCCTTTAAAAGTACTATTGCCAATTTACTAGCCATAGTCACGCCATTAGTTGTTGGCAACTAGAAAATATGCTTATTGAAATATTAGTAACTAAAATCTTTGTATATATGCGAATACAATGCTTAAATAGTACATGGTTTAATTATATCGTCTGTACAGTAGTTGTAAATCTTTTACTCAATAGAGTAAACAAAATATTTCATCACGCTTAATGATAAGATATCCTTTGAAGGTTAGTTAGCGGTTTAGTAATACTAAAAACCCTGACATATACGTAGTACATGTACACATATGTACAGGAACAGGGAATGATTTCCGAACGAAACGAGGTGAGGCGAGCAAGAGAGAAGATATCGATACGTAGCGTGGATGGGCACCGATATCTTCTCTCTTGCTCCCGTCACCTCGTTGCGTTCGGAAATTAATTCCTTTACTGTAAGTGCTTATAGAGACACATATCAATATTACCGACGACATTGTGCAATATGTGTTTTAATAAACACTCAAGAAACGAACATGGATTACGTTACGAAGTTAGTAATCGAAAGGATCTGAATCTAGTAGTTTATTGTACATACCCAAGATCGTAACACATTTCAACTACATATAGACATCGGGGTTATCTTTTGTATATATATTTCTGATTGTTTCTTAGAAATTTGGTATTTTATCTATAGAGAAATTACAAATATTAGTTTATTCACTGTTAATGATGACGGGTAAGCAGAAACGTATCCGTTGGCTAGAGCTTTCTCTCCTCACAGCTTTCGCCCTGAGCGACTCAGTTAACACCATGAGGTAAATATAGGATTATTCTGCTTACCATTATTTGTTACTTAATTAATTTTTAGGGCTATATAGTGCTACTCTTTACACATGGTTAGTTAGGATTTTACATTCTTATATAATATTATTACATAATATAAAGAATTCGATCAGATGTAGTTTGTTTTGATATTATTTAAACGCGTGGTGAAGGTAGTATCATATTTCACAAGAGAATACACACTATTTAGATATTTGGCAATATAGAAAAAATACGTATTACTTTATGTAAATAATTACGCTATAAAAAAAATACTATTATTACTATTATGGTTTGCCGCAATTTTAATAATTGCCAAGCTGCTAACTTTATTAGTGCACTATTCAAAATAATATAAAATTCTTCATTGTGTATCATTTAAATGTTTTAAGTATCGCTGTTGTAATTGCCTGAATATATTTCAACCTGTCAACCTGATCGACCGTTAATGATGAACCAATTATTCATGAATAAGGGTTAGTCAACAATCATGATTAAATACCCGATTGACTTGGTAAAACTGATAATCGCACATAGGCATCCAAATATCTTGCTATTGAAGCAAGCCGGTGTGAAATGCATTTTGTATTGATATAGGTTTTCTGCTATTATTTTCTAAATTATTAATTATAATTATCGTTTTATACACTGCTGCTGTTATACTTACTAATAATGAGAGGAAACCTACAATCGCTACAAAGTGTCTTTCACACCGGCTTGCTTTGGATAACAAGGTATTAGGACGCCTATTTGTGAATGCCATTTCAATTTTATTTTTATGATTATCGACTAACCGTTATTCATGAAGAATGGTGAATCATGACTAACAGTCGTTGAGTAACGATTAGTCATGACTGATTCGTTATTAATAAATTTATGATTACTGAATTTAGTCATTAGTCATATAGTTGTCTTTATGATTGTCATCAAATTTTTAATCATTAATTATGAAGAACGTTTTAATTTTTGGACATTATCATTAGTCGTGGTGGTGCACATCTCCGTTACACACCTTGTGGAAATAATAACATTTATATGGCTATTTACTTTTTTATTTAATCCGTGATACCCGAAACAGTAAGAAATCAATGTTATCCCTAAATAAACTGTGATTTGAAGGTTTAATAAACAACCAACCCCGTTCTTTCGAAATAAATAACTTTATAAATAAAAATCAATTCAATCACTCATTTTCATTTTGTTCATTAGTTCGAATAATCATTTTTTTCATGATTCTCTTATGTTTAGATAAAAAATATAAATGTCCTTTTTTTCATTAAATGAAAAATAAAAAAACATTCATCTTTCATAGCAAAGGCTATAAACCAATGTAGCTATATATATAATATTAAAGTTTGCCAAGTTTCAACTTTATAAAGTTTAAAGTTGTCAATTGTTGAAAAAAAAAAAAATGTAAAAAACAGTCTTTTCGCTAATCTACGTGGAATATTCTTCGAGTTCGTAGTATGTAGTAGTAGTTGCCGATGCTGATTATCTGTAACTCTTTGACAATCCTACATGTGCCCCAATCAAGACAAAAAAAAATAAGTAAATACTTATTGTAATGTTTTTACGTGGCGAAAAATAGAGAAAATTTCGAAATTTTTAGGTTTTTCAGAAAATTATGTGGATGTGAAATTCGGGAGTGTCCCTAAAACACTCTTTTGCCGATTTAAGATTGATAAATGAAATTTTAAATGAGATTCAGAAACTTAAATGACAACTAACCTTAAATATCAAAATTTTCCGCTTCATAAACCCTATGTTCATGTGCTTTTGTCGAAACTCAGCTACTTCAGATTAATTTCTTTAGCTCACTTTTGAATTCTAATTTGAAATGTTCAAATTATCATCTTTTTACTTGACAGTTAGACTCAAAGTCAAATATAAAATTGGCGTTATTTAAAGCCATTGTCTAATTGCGTTGGCGACTGTTGCCACCGTTTGTGATTTCTACCGTTTAAGATATATTAATATCGAATAATATGAAGTTCTATGCTCTCTGATGACATTTTAGACCACATACAACGCTACAACGTGAAACTTTATTGAGAGCTTTTATGATTACTGATCGAACGATTATTAATTGATGAGATTACACTTTTGATATACCAACAATTATACTGAGTCTTGTTGTAGAAAGATTTTACATTAATTTACAAATTTTGGGAAAAAGAAAATGAAATAGAAAAGAAGTAATAGTCCGTTTTCACCATTACCGTCTTTGGCTTTCTACTACCTACGCTGCAAGGATAATTGCTCAGAAAAGGAATTTTCCTTTAGAAATCGTGCCTTATACCACAAGAGGGACTTTTGTTCTCGATGGGTAAACAAGCTGAAGTGACAAGAAGAGATGAGAGGGTGGCGCTGTCGGCAGATATCTTTATGGACGTTTGTTTGTAACAGTACAGTGCATATTCTTTTATACATTGTACAATAACACAAGTACCGTATAAAATTGAAATAATTAATATTTTTATAATTATTAAACTTCTCACTATCAAAATAAAATATTGTGGTCAATAAGTATATTTAGTGAAAAACCAAGCGCAACATATAACATACGGCTTGACTGAGGTATGTAGGGTCGTCAACATATAGATAATCACCATCGACAACTACTTTTGGAAGCCCATTGCAATAAGTTAGATTGGAAAAAATGGAAATTTCGCCATTAAGATTTTTGCACTTTGGAAAAATACGGGAACGACATTCTTCCACGGTATGCTGGATTTGTTTGTTTTCTATGCTAACTTTTGGGAAATAAAAGGACATAATTTCCTTTCTATTGAGTACTTACTGCAATTTAAACTGACGTAAACTGACTGCTGCACCTCTGAGCGACCTTTTGTTATGTGTAAAATTCGCCACTTCCTGTGCGCTTCACGAAATCAGCAGAGACTAGACAAACTCGTGTATTGTCGACTGTCGGGGAAACCAGTAGGCAAACCTATTGGCATGAGACGAATAAACACGAGTCCGTCTAGTCTCTACTAATTTCGTGAAGCGCACGGAAAGTGGTGAACTTTAGTTATGTGGGTTACGCTAAAAATTCTAAAATTGGTCGCGATAGTGTGCATTGCAAATGTATGTGTACGTTTTGATTAAATGATTTATTATTAAAACAATATCTAGCACGTGTTGGGTTTGCCGCTTTATATATGTGTCTCTGGATTAACGGATCTTTTTGGGTTCAGCCAGGCTTAAATAGTAAGTAACTTATGCCATAATTTCATTGCCGAAAAATCAAGTAGATCTTGGATATTGCCAAAAAACGGAATTTTTTCAATTGCAGCGTCGAGTGGATAGAGAAGGGCAAAATTGTAAATCGAAGAAAAATTAGTTTTTAAAGTTTTCAAAAATATAATTTGTGCTCTTTTGTTTATTGATGGTGTATGTTATTAGACAACAATTGCTAATTGAAATAATGTCATTTATCCCCTTTATTTGTGAAGAAAATGTTAGTTGCTTCCTTTATCCACACGACTCTTTAATTAGTAAAGTGTACTTTCTGTAGGAGATACAAGAGTGTGCAAGCGTTTTTACAAGGTCGGAAACGTTTATCTAAATTTAATAATTTTCCGTAAAATTATTAAATTCAAATTGAAATTATTTGTTCTTTTTTTGTAGAATGTTATTCAAAGTATGGATACTAATTAAAGCTGTAATTTAGACGATTATCTACAACATTTGTTATTAAAAGACGTTAAATATTTCTCATTCATACGCCGTTATTTTCTATTTATTCTGTAACATTATTTTATATTCGAATATAACAGCAGATCTGCTGTTACATTCTGTAAATCTGTAAGCTGTAAAGCTGTAGAAGCATAGCCGTTGGAAGGATGTAAATATAGACATATACGCATACATGCGAACACGCGTATTGTGCACTGTTCAGGGTTAGAATATTTCCATTCTCGGTGGTAATTTTAAATAAATATATTGTTCAAATTCTGTCAGGTATATCAGTCAAGATTGGCATGACAAAAACAACTTATGCAAAAGTTATTCTTGCACTCTGCATTAAGAAATATCGAGAAATATAATTCTCTTCCTTTGGCCAATTAAGAATTTCTACAAAAAAAGAATTATAAATGCTAATATTTCTGCTTTCTGCGTACACCGATTTGTTAACATTCATATGCAGCTCAGCAAGCGTTGATGACAAAAATGGAGATCATGGATTTGAATGAAAAAGATCTGAATATTTTAACTAAGAAAATTTCTTTTATAAACTCCATAATAATGATGCAGAGAGCAATGATTTTGTGCTTCTGTTCATTTAAATCTCAGCGTAAGACAAAGTGCCTTCTTTTTTAATTTAAAATTTGTGGTTATAATAGCTGCAGAGAATTGTTCCTGTTAGCGTTTTATTCCCGTTTTTTCAATATTTAATTAGGAAGGTAATTGCGATTAGTTGTTGACCGTGCGAAGTTAACGTATAGAATGTAAAAAGCTGTGTAAATATGTGGTGGACTCGCTGACAAGGAATGCCATTACGGATGGAAATTACGCCGAGACCAAGGTTTTTTGGAGGGATTATCTAAGTTCTAAGCAAAGAAAGAGGTAGTTCTATTCATTGCTAGGCGTGCAGAGAATTCTCTGGAATGTCAGTGATCCAATGGAAACTGTGGTTTGTACGTGAAGCCAACAAGGGAAAATACTGTTGTAGGAATTGAAATAATTGTACTGAGAAATCTACAAACATTACGTAAATTTTAAAAATAAGCAACAGTAATGTTGAAATTGATAGTGTTACAGTTACCCTGGTTTCTTCCCACATGGGGGTCTTGTTCTCTCTTTGCTGATACTAAAGGTTTTAGATAATCTAAATTAAATGAAACAGGTTTTACGCGGCGGTTGTGTACAGCTCTGAAATGTCAAGAAAAAAGGTTGGCGTTAAGTTGAAGTGTCTTTCCAAATGCTCTTTATCCACATATAATGTTATTTCTAAGAGAATCATATCCATCCGACCAATAATTGGATAATGTAACTGTAGAATTGTCTTATTTCTATGTCAGCATTGCATTTACAGATCTCAGAATTTTGCCTAATAGTTTGAAGAAAATGTATTACTCCAAAGGTAACCATGCTGTTGAAAATCTAAAAATTTAATGACTATCCAAACTATTATTTTTGGCATAACTACTACTGCTACATAAGAATTGTATTAGTTTACCTTGTTAACTGTTGCTACTGATATTTTAACTTCTTTAATATCAAAATGTGTTACGTTTCCGTGTACTTTGATAGAATTTTCTTTTGTAACTGTTATTGATAATTTCACGTAATCTATATTGTGTGATTTCGAAAGTGTAATACGTATTAATTTATTGATTTATTGTGTCGTTTGGTTAATTGAAAAGCGATAGGATATCGTACGTGTACTATAGGTATGCACTTATAACAGTGTTGATGGGTATGTGTCATAATAGGAAAAATCTTTTTATTATGGATTTGGGAGAGTATAAAGTAATTGTTTTCTGTAAAAAAAAGTACGTTAATGTAACAATTAAAAAATTGGTCCAACGAACGAGTTTATCATTTTAATAGATGGTCTTTTATTTGTTTGGTTTCTCACAAATAAGTTAATAAACGGGTATTTATTATATTGAAAAACAGATTTCTTTGATATACTTAGTTCATTGCTGTAATAAATTTATTGGTTGATATAATTTTCTTGTTGTTTAACAAAACGAAGTCAACGAGCACCATTTACCATTTTTTCAGCACATTTGTTATAAAACTGTTAGAATGAATTTCAGAATATCATGGAATTATGCGTTGTAGAACAAGTGCTATTAGCACAATATCATAAGGATTTAGAAAAATTCTACTTCAAAAATAATAACACGCAGCCATTTATCTGCCAACGCAGTGTACGTAAGGTACTCGAACTTAAAATTTGCACCATTTAAATCTCTTTCAGTTCCGAAGAAAATAGCAATATTGTGTCCGGTCATAATTGCTAAATTGATATGTCAAGCCACAGGAATGAAATTTTAAAATTCAGTGACTTGTGTACGTGAATAGAAACGTTTACCAAATGGCAAAGTTGGCAGTTAGAACAACGAAAGGAGGAGTAGGATCAGTAAACGGATGAATATAATGCAGAGAGCATTAATAGCGTATTCCATTGGATTGCAGTAGAACGCACTTGGAGCTAGTAATTCTAGTTCGATAATTTTGGATCGAGCAGTGCCAATGACTCGCGTTTCATTGAGTGAGATTAAGTACATCGGTTATAGCTAATTGCTATTGTTGTATTTGTAAATATCGGCTGTCGTCAGTTTGTTACCATATTGCTCTAAACCGACTCTTGTTTCTGTAGCAGGAGTGACAAATTACTCCAACTTTGCTTCGACCAGCGACGGTGGGTGATGACGTTAACGGTAGAGCGCGCACAGCGATTCCACTTCCTCGTGTATTTTCGTTGCATATTACAATTCACACAATGTGCAAGGGAAATACACGAGGGAATCGAATTGCTCTCCGGGTCCTGCCGTTTACGTCATCACCCACCGCCGCTGGCTCTGATCTTACCATTGAATACTTTGAATTTTCCAATGAAGTATACAACTCGTGCTCTGGGCATGCTCCGAGTGCTAAAATGATCAAATGGAATACGTTAGTAGTATTCAAAGGCAGGATCTTGAAAATCAAAAGAAAGCTAAACGATCGGACAATAAATCAAATTGTAAGAATGGCCAAAAAGGAATGTACTACAAAAATTTGACGGCAGATTAGTGTATCGGACAAAGATGTCAGAAGTATTAAAGGAAAATAATGTAAAGTGTTTCCACACGAGTGCAATAAGAACAGCAAATTTATCGCTTGAGGATGTTGACTTTAAGTTATTTTAAACTTGGTGAGAAAAAAGGCATTATATAACTAAAAAGAACGTACGACCCGATACTAAAAATTGTTTAAAAAAGCTGTGCATTTGGATTTCCGTTTTATAAGTAGGTGCTTCGAAATCCTATTTTATTGGGGTTAATTTTGCATTGATGCTCAAGTACTTGCCTATCAATGCACAAAACGTCGGCTAAAACCATTTATTGATGACACTTGTGCTTTTGGATGAATAGTATATCTTCTGGCCTGACGGAGCAAGCTGCCATTATGCTAAATTAAGAGTAGATAATTTTCAAGAGTTGAACAAAAATAGAAAAAAAAATTACTAAAAGATGAAAATTCATTCAATGTACCACAGTAGCTTTCTATACAAGATTTTTGGGCTTATTTGAAACAAAATGTTTATACCGACATCTGGTCAGCTTCAACAGATTGGAAGCTGAAACCGGGCAAACGTATGAAAATTCGAGAATTTGATGGCAATTATTATGTCTATTCAAGAATTTTTGGAATAAAATACAGAGAGCTGCTGAAGGTGAACTACTAAGTATACTTAATTAAATATGTTAATATAAATGATTTTTTATACGTTATCTTTAATAAAATCCGAAATTCCCAAAAATGACGCATATTTTAAGTCCGTGTACGTTATTAACTCAAATTAATTAATTTTGATGTGTTACTTAATAGGTAAATATTTTTTCCAACTATGGATGTACACAGAAAACCCTTAAAACGTCGATGTAAAAAGCAAATAGCCTAGTACTGGCGATAGTAATTCACATCAGAAATGATTTATGAAGTATGGATGTATTTTCCTAATTCCACGTAAATTGCAGAATCAAAGCTGGTTTATTAAGCCCACCTAATACGACTACATTTTCAAACAATTTTAATGAATCTCGGATAATAAGTGGGAATCGAAATGCGATATCTAGGCACGTATATGTGCAGAAATTACGGTGTGTAAGCACGAAGGACAAACATAGAGGCCGTACTTTTCGCATTAAACCTTGAACCCTTTAGAGTCACCTAGGTAGCTATGTATATGGCAAAATGCCAAAGCGATTCTTTTCTGAATCTCTCTGTGTATTATATTCTAGCAGAACGTCATTGACTTTTACTGAATTGTGTATTTTACATCTCATGTTGTTTTTCAGTCCCATGCAGTTGAATGTATAGAACTAAAAACATTATTTTTATATCTACCTTCCTGTACCTATCGGCAATTTTTTGGTTAAATTTAAGTAGTAATATTTTTAGGTATTGTAAAAAAATATGTACAACCTTGGCAATATGTCTCAGATACTCTGGGAAAGTTCAATATTTATACTACTATAACTTGTAAATGGTCCATATTGTATGTTAAAATAGATATATAGAACTCTTTCTTTACTCCTTATAAAAATTTCCTTTAAAATGTGCTTTAGCTTCACAATAGAAATCCTATTGCAAAATGTTAATGTTAAATCTGAAATGTAAAATGAAATATGTTCAAAATTAACGTTGATGGAAGTAAAATGGTGAAAGTCAAAATAGAAAAATTAAAATTCTGTTAAATGGTATAAAATTGATCAACAGTGCATTGAAAAAATGAATTCAATAAATTATGTTCATTGACTTCGTTTTGTTAAAGCAACAAGAAAAAAATATATTAATAAATATCCGTTTATTAACTTATTTTATGAAAAGCGAAACAAACTTTAAGGTTTTTTCATTACACATTAATAAACATGAAAAAGAAAATCACAAGATAAGTATAGTTATTGCAAGTCGAAGCGGACCAGTTCCATACACTGAAAAAATGAATTTAATAAATCGTATTCGTTGACTTCGTTTTGTTAAAGTAACAATAAAAAATTATTGTATTAACTCATAAATTTGTTACAACAATGAACTGCGTTTATCAAATTTAAACCTATTTATCAATATCCGTTTATTAACTTACTTTGTGAGAAGTGAAACAAAGTTTAGGAGTTTTTCATTAGACATTAATAAATGTATTCTTTATATCAATAAATCCGCTTATTGCACGTAGTGTTTATATGAAAGTATGTGTTCATTGATGTAATAAACAGCCATTTATTAAAATGATAAATTCCAATTTTTATATATTTTACGACCTTTTTCGTCCAATGTTAAATTAAAATTAAACGATAAACAATTGTTTTAAATACCTGATCTCTTCGTAAACAGTAACAGTAAACTACTTAAGTACCGCGCAGCTTTTGATAAGTGATAATGAACTTCCCGGACCAAAATAAGCCAAATGCCCTTATGGCGTAATATGTACTTCCCTATTTGGGACTACTTCATCTATCAATGTAGTTAATACAAATCGATGGTCCTGGCGTTGGGAAATGACAAGCTACCAAAACAAGCAAACGATAATAAACCACTAAAATCTGATAGATGGGCTTCCGCGGTCGATAATAATACTATATTCTTAGTTTCCGGGCTGGAATCGCGTCATTGTGGTAGTTTCTGCCGACGTTTCGCTTACACTCTTATGGCACATCTTCAGGGTTGTTACTGTACACGTACACTGACTGGGGACTATTCATTCTGGTGAGGTGAGTATACGAAACGTTTTCTGCCAAAAATGGCTACATCAGCACTTCTGCACAGCAACTCCCTCATCCAACCCTAATTTCCTTAAGCAAACATATCTATCCTATATTCAAGATTCTCTTCAGGAACAATACAAATCATATCTAGTGGAAAGACTTACATGCAAGCAACTTATATAAATAGTCTTATTTAATACTGTAAGTCAGATTTGTAAATATTTATATTACACATAGCACATTTTTGTATTATATCGCATTGTTCTGTACATTAACTGCTGTGTAGATTAGGCGAGTATGAATAAGTCAATTCGATCCTATCTACGAGATACTTGTTAAGCGGATTGTAAGGGTTGTGTTTATCACATTTTATATACATACGTAAATGCGTGTGTTAAACATAAATCGAGTCATTTTATCTCAAAAAATACTATAAATGTGGTTTGCCCAGGGCGCTTAAAATAAACGGCCAAAGCTGTATACTTTTTTTTCTTCTTTAATAAGCAAGTCATTCTTATAGTAATGGCGGAAACAAGTGAAAACTCCAGAATAATAATTTTTTAGAAATTCGTTTTTTCGATTTTAATTGGCCTCCTTGATTTCTTTCTTTGGAATTTGCTAATATTATATTTTTTAGCATATTTATTTCTTCGCATGTTTTGGATTGTTGACTTAATGTCTTCCCAAATAAAAAAAAATACCACCATTTAAATTTGGAAAATAACATTTCTGGGGTTTTCTCAACAGATAATTGCAATTAACCTACTCATTTCTATATTACTATATTATTAAAATACATTTTTTTTCTTTTATGTGTGATCCTTTTATAGTATCTATTTCTTTTCATATTGGATCTCAATGTTTTATTGTTTTGGTATGAAAGTAGATTGGTGCTTTGCTTTTATACAAATGAATATATCTTTCTTACTTTTTGAAATAAAATAACGTAAAGACCAGTTTACATATAAAGTTTCGCAAGATCTCATATATTTTCTTCTAATAACGACCTTGGGTAGCATCCACAGCTAATGTAAGTATCTAACCCCTATTTAAGCGCACCTCATGCGACATGCTATTCGTTTGATTCAGAAAAATTCTGTATTATTATTATTATTATTAAAGTCGAAAATAAAACAAAACATACTGAATACATTTCAAGAAGACATAAAATGAAATTAATACCTTGCACATTTATTTTTAATTAAACCAGGTTGAAAAAATAACTTTGGAATATATGTATAGAATGTAATACAACTTACCATCTAATACTTCTTTTAATCAACGCATTAGCCAAGGTGCTCCGTCTAGATCTTTTAAAATAATAACTCCTTTTTCTTATTTCATGTGTAACATCACGCGCTTGCACTTCTACATTCTCGGTGTTATTGCTTCTTACACTTTCGGTTTTTTTCAACTCCACCGCCGGATCTCCAACGTTTTTATTTACATTGTTGGAATTTACCGCCAACTTTTCAGCGTCCTCTTGCGTCTCAATAACATCGTTCACATTTTTATTATTTTTTATTTCGGTATGTTGTTGTATTAACATTAAATCCGTTTTATCGCCTGTTGCATCGTTTTTGTCTTGATAATTAGGATTTTTTCTACTTACACTTTGTGCGTCGTCTTCGTAAGATAAAGTCATAGTATTCTCGGACATTTTGTTATAGTAGGCAAGTGCACGTATTGTCACATTTTTCCATTGTTTTCTTTTGCATTATTTGCTCAAACAACTTCGTTTACGCGTTGCTATTTTGTGCAAATGATATGCCAATTATTAAAATATATGACTGGCGTATTTATACGTATTAAAACTAGTTGACCTAAATATATTGATTAAGTTTTGATGATAAAATAGACTTCTATAATTATCGGCAGAAGTAAAGCATTCTACACTAGTGACATTGGTGCCATCTATTTGTAGTATCTTGCGTTTGGTGAACGCAAACTGGACACAATAAATATATTTATATTAAATTTACTTTCAAATAATTGGTCTAACCGGATGTATAATGTATATAAGAAATAATATTTAATTGTTTTGAATATTCAATTTTTATTTGATATGTAGTGTGAGGTAAAGATATCTTCTTAATTAATTGAAGTCGTAACAAGGAGAGATGGCGCCAGCATCTAGATTTTGATTATTGGATTTTAAATCTTCGTTTACCAACATACCACCTACGTTGTTTACATGCCACCCACAAATATAGGCAACTAGAACGACAACATCATTTATATTTCAATGTAAACTGTTTATTGATAAGTTTTTTAGCACCTGCATTGGAAATATTACACGATAAAATGGGAAAAATAACATTTCCTATCTTAAATATAGTACATACAGGCTGATTCACGAAACCCAGTCCATTAAAAGTTCTTCAATTTTTTAGAAAAAATAATATCATGAATGTCTCATTTCCGATTATATCGAATGTCATGGTCAACATTGACGTTATAAATAGAAATCTATATTTTTTGCGTAACGGCTATACAGAAAGCATTTATGTGAATTGTGGAGGGTACAGGTACTCTACTATTTACCCAAGGCATTAAAGGTAAACAAAGCTATACAGGATGTCCCACAACCTAGGGTTGATTTGACGTATCTTCTTAGTACTAAAAGCTTCTTTTTCAAACGGAACGTCTTGTATATTTCTACACCATGTGATATAGAATTGAATTCTCTATCGAAAAGCTATAAGTGTTCTTATACCTTTCTCTATGGCTTCTTTTAAAATTAGTGATTTTCAGAAAATGTAGTTTTGAATTAGTACCTTCTTGGAAAATTGGCACGCAGTAGGCTGTGGGGATTACAGAGCATTACTAAACAATATTAATCTAGACTCAAGTGATCCGCCAAATTATCTTGGTCCGTGTTGTGTTTGTTTCATTACAAAAAATGGAAAACCATTTTAATAATCACAGAAACGAAGACATCTTAAATTTATCTTTTATTCACTGAGATTGACAATTGATTTATCGGATACGGGATGTCCAAAATTTGATGACCAATTATCATTTTCATCATCTTCAAAGTTGAAAAAGTTCGGTTTTTCATATGTGACACCATGTATATTATCAAATGGTCGGACGCAGAATTTAGTTCTGCATCGATTCGCTATGCCTTTCCCTATATCTATTTCCATGGGTTTTCTTGTTATTTCATATTGTTTATCAAAAGTTTATGAAACTCCAAAGGTCCTATCTAGTAAGCATTGATATTGACAGGAATTGAAACAATGTTGTTGATTTTATGTCAAAGCAGTTTAAGGCCACCGATTCGTGAGGTATCTATTTACAGTTCTAGTGATTTTGTTAACTTTCTCAAGCGAATTGAAGCTCGGTTTATGGCAACTAGGAGTGTAAGAACAACTCGAAATTACGGAAAGCACATAATAGATAATGAGAATGTTTTGGCTTATTTTCAAGCTTATTAACGGAGTTCAACTACAGCGGAAGAGATAACTGTGCACGGATTACGTCTTGGTGACGAGGCAAGACGAGGCGGCGACTTTTGCGAGTTCATGTGCATAAAAATGACCGAAGATCTGAGATTTCTTCGTAAAATTATATGGACTGATGAATCAAAATTTAGCAGGCAAGGAATTATAAATCGCCGAAATAATCACTACTGAGCAATATATAATCCACTTTAGTTTTAACGTTTTTTTGTTTAATAATGGACAATAAAGTAGCATGTTATGTGTACGATGCAAATTTGACTGGTGCTAGATATCTGGAGATACTCAGAGGGTTTGTTAGTGATTTCCTAAATGCTCTACATCCACGTGACAGAGCAAACAGTTGGTATCAACTGGATGGTGCTCCAGCACATTCCAATGTAGTTGTACATCAGCAGTTGACCTTGATATTCGAGGATTGGTGGATTGGCCCACAGGGACCCTGGAACTAGCCACCCAGATCACCCGATTTGACACCCTTGGAATTTTACCTCTGAGGCCGTACAAAAAAAACTAGTGTACTCTAGGCCTGAACATACTAGGAGGAGGAATTATTGAACCATGTTCAAGATGCCTTTAACAAATCTAAGTCCAGCCGAACTTCGGGGGTCTGTTTCGCGAGGAGTATATGACAGAATTATTCTGTGTTTAAACCAAAATGGCCGTCATATAGAACAACTATTGTAATGATTTCGTTTACATTCATTTATTATTACTTGTCATTATGTAGTTTTTTATGTTTTTCATTTGCTATTACGTTCTAAACTTTGTTATGTTCCTATTTTGTTTTACTGTTCTAATTAAACTGAATTTCTTCCGAGTCATGTTTATTTTGTTTTAAAAAATAAACGATATTTCGGTTTCTGTCAAAAATCACATGAAAACAGAAAATATGGAATACCAAGAAAATCCTTGGAAATAGATATAGCGAATCGATGCAGAATAAATTTTGCATCCGACCATCTAATAATATACAGGTGTCATATTTGAAAAAATCGAATTTTTTCAACACTGAAGATTACGTAATTGGTCATCAAAATTTGAACACCTGTATGCGACAAATCAGTTATTAATGTGGATTTCGAAAATACCATTCTTGTGCTTCCATCTACCCCAGAAGCGCTTACCACCAGTCGAAAATAGGTAAAAGGCGCAGTATTAAAAATAAGGCTACATATTTTCAAAATAATCAAGATATCTAAGAAACAAATGAAAATATGTATAGGGAAACCAGATGGAACACATCATGAAATTTTCTCAGGAATTCAAAAATGAGATAATATATTGGGTGGTATAACCGGGAGTGGTACGACCTTGAAAGTACTTGGGATGCTTGACTAACCCGAAGAGTTCAAAAATTCAGAATTCTAAGTTTTTTTTAACCACGGCGACTTCTAACGAACGGCTACTTTGAGAAATCCTGTATACGCGTGCAATACATAGTACATCACTTTATGTTATATAGTACATTATAGAGCAGCGGTCAGCAACCTTTTTTACCTTGCAATCCATAAAATACGGCTGAAAAATCACGCGACCCATGGTTAATCTTATGTACAAAAACCTTTACTAGGTAGACAAGTAAACGAATTTTGACCTTTTAAAGACGGAAATATGATATGGTCGCTACGAATCCTTGTGCTGGCTCTTTCCAGTCCTTCTGATATAGATCGATACGCAATAAAAGAAGTATGAACGTTTAAAGGAAGATGATTTTTCACGACACATTTTTCAAATTTGTGGCCCATTGGTTGCCGTCCACTGTTGTAAAGAGTCATTGGGGTGAACTACGTGCACTTGCACTTTAGTTCGTTAATTTTTTATTATTTAATTTTAAAGTTTAATCGAACATTTGCAGAATTCGAATTAAGTTTGGTTAATATTGGAATTCTGGCATTTTGATAGTTTATGTTAGTAATTCTTTATATTAAAAAAAAAGTTAAGTTTCATTACAATTTCACAGCATGTACTTAATCTTTCTTTTAAATACAAGCTATGGAATTGGAGAAAATACCATGATTACCTGAAATGTTGTAATAATATGGTCGACATTTTTTTAAATATTAGTTCTTAGCATCCCCAATCTATAAGTATAAGTCCTCCAATAAGACTTAAAATTCATTAGAATTAATATGGGTCTCACACCCGTCGCACTATGAAGATATTTCATTTGCAAAAGTTTGTAAAATCCTTAATTTTCTAAAATCTTCACTTCATGGAATTGATATGGAATCCGTGTAATGAGTGTTCCTTATTACTTGAACTACCCTCAATCGAAAGTTGTGCTTGTGCAATTTAGCGAAGTATTTAAAATTTAATGTTGAACGAAAACTTTTCTGACTTCGCTTAATAAACAAGTTTATTATTTTTAGTAGCTGCCTAAAGTTACCCTTTACTACTATTATGTTTTTAAGTTCAAATATTTTAAAGCTTCGAAATGAGCTTTACCAACTTAGTCTACTTGATCAAGAGCATTTTTTTACCTGTGTAAGTCGTAAGAATTTAGAGCACCGTTTACATAAATATAGATTGTATATCTATAATACTGAAATACATGATTAAAGCTGTAATGGGTTTGTCTTCAAAAAAAACGTTTTGAAAATGTAAACTTATGCATTTCCAGTTTTCATATTGATGAAGGTACTATCGTACAGGTTTATATGTATATACAAACCCTTAATTCAACGTTACTTGTCACGCTAGAGGGGCGAAATCCAGCGAAGAATAAAATACTGCGTATATTCCCATAGTGTTTTGTTCCACGAGCCAAGGGTAAGAACAATCGTAACAGAGTTTTAAATTTGGGGAACTCGCAATGCCGATATACACTTTTAATAAGAGGGTAGGAAATCCGATACGCTTATTTATTAAACAAGCTTACAGTAATCCAATTTACTTCTAATAACATAAAAAGCTTTTGTTGAAGTTGCTTTTAATGTTTGTCACGTTGTCACGTTAGGGATACTCTGTTGGTTATATTTTATGCCAATTTCTTTTTGGTGTAAAACCATTACAAATTCGGAAGTGTAGCATCCATAGGGCCCATTAAATTTGGTGTCGTGGCAATTTCTGCCAGATTGACCGAATGTTAAAATTGAGTGAAGTTCATCTTCATTGTTCATACGTAGGCATAAGAGTAACAAAAAATCCTGAAAAATAACAGCATTGCTTATAAAACGCAAAGTTGAATAATGTTATGGTAATGGTATCTTAATTGCAGTAATCTACAATAGAGTAAAGAGATAATGACAATTAAAAAATGAGGAGTAACATCCAAAGTTAATAACAAAAAGAAGTAAGAATTAGGGTATTTTTTCTGAAAACGTTAGTTCCCAGCGTTCAAAAGTTAGGGAGGGTCGGGATAATATTTTTGGACCTGACTTTACAGGTTATTTCACGAAACTAGTCAGTTAGAAGTTTTAATGATGTTATTGTGAATGAAACACTTAATGTAATGGAGATTAAGATATTTTGTGAAACGAAATGGAAGGTCATACGTACCACACCTTACCATTATCGTCAGTAAGTTTTATAGATAGTGTTCATAAACTGTTTCCAAATATACCTATTTTTAAATGGAAAAAAATCTTTTTTTTTCAAATGGACCATGGTATTCCACGCAGATTCAGATTAGAGTTTGATATACCTATTTTTAATAGTTTTCAAGATAATAACGATTCTTTCTTTAAATTAATTAAAATAAAAATGTCATTTAATACCATGGAACACCACTGTGAAACCCATTTTAAAGAAAGAATCGTTAATATCTTGCAGCAGCGATACAACATGCGGCAGCCCAGATGGATGCATAGAGCTTGCAACTGACAGCGAAACGTCGGCATTCTCGTGCCATTACGACGCGGTTTCAACCCGGAGCTTAAGTTGGTTAAAAGAAAACGTCGACCGCGGAAGTCTACAACAACATATATTGAAAAAAATTGATGTAACGTGACTGTGAAGTGTATGTAAATGATAAACGATATATAACTAAAATAAAGAAAATAAAGAAAACACCGTGATACCGACAACAGTATTTCTGTTTCACTAACTGTTCATGCTGATTGCTTGTGGTCTACCACTCCACTTGCTCCATAAACCAAGATTTAAACACTTTTAATGCCAATTGACTGTTACCATTTACGGAAATGTATACCAGCCGTACGCGAGGATGTGGAAAAAGGTAATCAAATCAGCATTAAAAAATAAACTGCTTTGGCTATGTGACCGAATGACTTCATTCGAATCACTTCATTCGGTCACCGGTTGATGATGAGGACCATTCGTGTCCACGAAACGGCCGTCCCGGACTAATTATTATATTACTATATAATAAATTAAACTTGTGTGGTGCGGAGGGTGCCGATACTTATGTGTTGTTTACCATACTACGCCACAGTCCTTGCTATCATTATTACGTTAGAAATTCGGAACCACATGAATACGTGCCAAAAACCTATCCGCGCAAAGGTGCAATAAAATGTAGCATGTTCCATTAAAAGAAGGCACAACTTTGGATATGTTACGAAATTGTGATACAGCTTGTATATTTCAATATAATTTTAAGCCATGTCGTTCGCGGACCTACAATAACAACAAACCTGTTTTGAATAATTTCCATTCACAAAGCTAAGTTCGTGAATATCACACACCTTGTATATTTCAAATTTTAGTAACGATTATTACTTTATTACTATTATTATTTTCTAAAAAAAACCTGTCAAAACTTCCTATAGAAGGTATTGAGTTGTCATGATCAGCTAAAAACGATGATGTCATGAATAATCGTTTTACAAGAAAATATGGAATTTAAAAAAATGACATTTCCGGGAGACCTTTATAGAAACATTTAATGACGCAATTATAAATTTTATTCAATAAGTGGTTTCTTTTTAATTTTGACACTTCTTCATATATCTAATAAAAGCGTATAATTAGTAGATAGAGGACGACATGTACTGTCTCGCCGTTGTAGACATAATCAGGTCGGTAATTATTTCTCATAACATTTATTTTGAGGTTTTCAACACAAAAAGTTTAGGTGTACTATTATTATCATAGTGCGTGATGAAAGTACGCAAGCAGTGTAATTAACTAATTTTGGCATGTAGTTTAGGTCTCTGTTTATCACTTTCAGATCGTTTAATATTTATAATTTACGTTTATATAATATTTCATAGCCTGTGGTTGTGAAATGTGCAGGCAGGAAGTTTGTACATTTATATTGAGAAATGCATTTCAAATGGTGGAAAGAGATTGATCATTTTGAAGTTACAGAATAGTTTCTGCGTTTTTGATTATGTAAAAAAGATGTTTGCTTTATGTATGTAATTAAAAAGTGCCATTGTACCATGTGCCATTAAAAAAATGACGTGCTTAATATAATTTTATATTATAATTTATAATTACTCAAATTTTATTCTGGAAAAGTTTTTAGTATGTGTTCTACCGTCTCCAAATCTTCTTGGTATAAACGACAGATTTGATCTTCAGCTTTTTCTAGATCAAATAGGTGATATTTTAGGGCTGCATGAACTGTTAGAAATCCCGCTAGTAATCTAAGGTTCCCTCTGCTGAACGATAGCACACTTTGTTGTCTTAGGCAAGCCTGATATGAATGCTTTCGCCTGTTTTTATCCTCGAACATTTTCCTCGTACGAGGTATTTTGATTGTCCTCCCATGTTTTATTTACGTGTTTTATGTGGCTCTCTTGTAGGCCACAGAAGAGGTTAGGACCGATGTCTTTTCATTGCCTTGATGGCCTGAGACCCACCGTGAAGTAATGTGGTTTTTGTTGTGTTTTGTGTTTGCTTTAAATTGTGTATAGATTCGTGAATCAGACCAGATTCGTATGTGTGGGCTTTGATAGCCTTTAGAACTGCCTGACTGTCACTGAATTTAGTTATGGTTGCGTCCCGTATCCCTATCTCGAGGTTCTTTGACATACAAGTTCAAAGCAGAGATCTATGGTTGAAATATGTTTGTGGTGTGGAGTCTTGTAGGTGATAATTAGGCTCACTAATGCCTATACCTGCTCCAACACCTTCTATTCTTGAGCCTTTCGTGTACCATGCCAGGGTGCCTCTTTTGCTTTGAGGCTGACCGGATGCCTACTCAATACGGCTTTTAATGACTGAATAAGGCTGATCAAAATTGTAATGCATAGTCCCTTAATTCTGCAAAGAGTGAGGGCACTCAGTATAGCCTGTTATTGAATGTGGATGTGAAGCGGTGTTAGCCCCAGTGGGACACGTGCGCATCACACCTGTGATGTTGAGATAAGCAAGCCTCTGTATGTGAACTTAAATACATTATAGTTCATTTACAGTGAATGAATTGTGTATCAATTATAGTGTAGTAACAGTGAACGCAACCATGAATAAGTGAAACTATTTACTAGAACTGAAACTATTTATTTACTTTTAATACAGATAATTCTTCTATGGGTGCTGTGCCCGTGGCAACTTTATTTATAGTGTATTTTACCAACATATCTACAACTGCAGGAGTACTATCAACAGTAACAAATGTAATAACTGCTGTAAATTGAGGGATTTGTATACATTAAGTAGACTTACAACATTAGGCAAATAAGTCTTAATTATCTAAATTATGTAAATTATTTAAATGGTTTACTGCATTTTATAATAAATACATAAGCTGTAGATCAGGATCACAAAATGCAGTCTAGAGGTTTTACCACTTGTTGTTTTTTATAGAAATGTTTGCTTATATTTTTCTTTGAAACTATACAAACATTAAAAAGTATACAATATAGCATAAATAGCACCTAGTATCAGGCACGTATGCAATGAATATGTTAATAAAATTAAATAGTTAGGTTTTTAAAAAATGCGAACCATAATAACTACTGTCTGATGATGTTCTGTGTCAGCTGCCTATATAATTGGGCATTGTTCTGTGTCAGTTACCTATGCAACTGATAATGTGTCAATTACTTAACTGATGACGTCCTGTAAACCGTTGTGAACTGAACGAATCGGAAGATTCTATATTCTAATCTATTGACGTGGACCTAGTGTTTCATATGATACCTGCAAATAAAAAATACATAATCGTAAAATATATGCAAAATATAAAACCATAAAAATAGCTAATCGACACACATATATAATATAAACATTTTATATATGGACATTAGCCGCAACAGTAGAGCATGCGCTAGGATGTACTAGTACTTACGTTATACAAAATGTAAATAAGATAAATAAAGCAAGTTACTTGCCTTCAAATACACCACAGTAGTCGTTAAATCCTTTTGCATGTTTGGAGCAGGTTTGTAACAATTTCCTCACCTATCATACAGGGCCAGAAATGTTATATCAACTTACATACCACTGCAGTCCGCAAGTAGTGCAAATACTTGTGAATTGCAACAAAAGAAAATGCCGATTTAATGGCTTCTGTTCGTTTGTGGGAATGATCGAATACACGAAATAAACAGTGTTAATATAATGAATGAAGAATTCACGTAATATTTCAGGTCAACAACTAATCATTTATTTGGAGAATAATCTTTAGTTCATTTGCAAATTACGTTTCTAACAAATATATTGGCACGTTTAATTCGACTAACAATTCATTTGAGACAAATGGACTTTGTTGTAGGTAAAATGCCTTTTTTTATTGTATGTGAACCGTTCTTTGGCACGACTGAAAAGCCTCAAATAAATCAGTTCACTCTGACGGAATAAACAAGATTATTTATAATAAATTGACGTTCATTAGGAGCAAATTATTTTTTCAATTTAGTCAATAATTTTTTGAGTGATAAAGTCCTGTATTGATTTGGAGCAATTTTGCCACTCGTGTATGAATTTCACTTAAACCAGTAATCCCTCTAATTTTACATGAATTTTCTTCACTTGATGTGGAAAATTCGTTTTTCGTGAAATAAAACTAAATCAATATGTCTTTTAAATTTAAAATTTATAACGGATACGTTATTACAAGTATGCTAATTATACCGCCACTAAATTCCCGCGATTTCTATTTTAGCTTAAATTTATATCTAGCTATTAAATTAGAACAGCCGTGCCGAAGAAAGTGTAATCTTCAAACGCGTTAAGATTTGCGGGTTGGATCAGCGAGTTTATACATGTTTAAGTGTTTTGCTTAATTCAATAATCAATAAAAGTGTACACAATTGCTATCTAATATACCATATGATATATAGCGCGTCCACCTAGCGCATGAGCGGAAGGTAATTCATTTCTAGAGGAATGTAGAGAAAATTTTCCATGTCAAAAATATTCAGACACACCATGCGTACCACACAAAATTTGGTCCAAACATATATGCTGCTTGCACTACAAACAATATAAGTATGGTCTTTTAAAGATACATCCTAACGTTTTTGGATGCCTCTTTTCAATTCACGCTACCTATTTTTAATATTCCCCATACTCATTAATCTTAAGTTTTTGGGGTAATTTGCGATTTTTCTGAAATTCCGTTGTCTCTTAATCGACTATTTCACGGAAGTTTCGCCAATACATTGGAAATTTTTTTATATCAAGCACCTTCTACAAGATGGCAATCGAAATCGTTGTGATGTTTGATTCGTTCCATTTCTTTTTTTTTCTTGGACGGAACATTTGTGTATATTTTTTTGTCTGATGGATAAACTGCTCTACATTTATAAACATTTTCCTATTCTTAACGTGTGTTGTTTTTATATGAAACAATGCATATGCAGAAGTTTTTTGTTTACACGCTATAACGAAATACTATAAGCTTTGTTTTTCTAAAGATGTTCATTAAAAATAATCTGTAACATCTACTTTTATGCAAATTGCGTGTTGATTGTTTATTAATATTTCAGCAGCAATACGTATTTTGTGCCTCAAGAAATTTTTTCAGAAAGCTTTTTCATAAACATTTCCATTTAGTTAAATAAGGATTTTCTTTTAATAATTGTATATTACTTATTGCTGAAAAAATTTGAGATGCTTTAAATAAATCTGTTCGTTTTATGCTGAATTCTAATCAAGGTTTGTTTGCTTATTTTCTAGTCAACGAAATATATTTTGTGACCCATATTTCTTTGAGTTAATGTATCGAGGTTTTAAAAACAAACAGCTAGTATTTTCCTTATTATTATACTTATTACATTCTTTCCACATTTATTAATCTTTATCACATACTTTGTTGCAGCGATAGCATGCTTTACCACTATCTAGAGGAATTATTCCCTCAATGTATACTTCTTTGATTTGAAGAAATCTTTCTTTTGGTGTAAACAGCCTATAAGAATATAAAAATTTTGGCTTAGGTAGAGGTTTAGGTAGATAGATTAGGTTTCAAGAAAAGGATGGAAACTGAGCATAGGTTGTTTTCATTTTCTTTCGGTGGAAAATGTCTAGTTTAAAAATTAACGAAAGTAAGTACATAGCAATTTCATAATAATAATGAGGAAGCCTTCTTTAGTAAAACAAAACAAAAATGCTCTATTTTTTAAGACAGTTGTCATTCGGCCACTGAGCACTACATGGAGATAACAGATTACGTACCTTTTAATATATGGTATGAGCTTTTTAGTAATATTGTTGTGCCTCTTCTAAAAAAAATCTGTGGGTGCATGTCCCTGTCCCCCCCCCCATTTTTATATTCTTTCTATGCCAAAGTAAAAAGTTTTGTATTGTATGTGATTTATAAAATTTTTTCTACGTCTAAGTTTTGTACTGTTTTGTACTATTTTCGTTTAGGTGATACAACAATTTCCGGCAGAAGGAGATACTGCACATTAAAATTTTCATTTTCTTTTTGCTCTAATTTGTTGTACTCGTATTTTCGTACCAGAAGCATTTTGTACCAATCTCCTTTAGAAAACACACGCGATTGATGATGCTGAAATCGGCGTTCTAACAGAGTTTCCGGCAAATCTGTGTTTTTGAGTACGAAGTTTGGTTTAGTTTCATATTGTTTTGTGCCAAGCACTAAATGCTGGATTTGTACTGGTTTGTACCGAGCGTCAAACGTTTTACACCAAAGCCATTTAGCGGGTATAGGCCATTTAAAACGAAAGTACAAGTCATAGTGCGTAAATTTCGGTTTTTTGTTATGTTCTAGTTCTGTACTGCTTTGTACTGCTCGCTAAACATTTTGTACCATTATGTACTGTATATTAAAAGTTTTGTGCCAAAGCCATTTAGCAGATATAAGCGATAAGGCGAAAGTAGTAGTCATAAGGCGTAAATTTCAATTTTTTGTATGCTAGTTGATATGTTCTAGTTTTGTGCTGTTTTGTACTGCTCTTTAAACGTTTTGTACTGTATATTAAAAGTTTTGTACGGAAGCCTCAGTAGTTATAAGCAATTTAAAATGAAGGTATATTACTATCTTACTTTATTGAAAACGCCTTACATCTTTTTGAGAAATCTACTTCAGAGAAGTCGACAATTCTACAATTACAATGAAACAGTTGTGGGAGCGCTAATATTTTAAGATAAAGGAAAAAACCATAAATCAAAATGAAGAGCAACCAAATGCATTATCCCGTCTTCAGCAATCCGACACAATAGCCGAGTCTTCCACACAAAGGTTACTGCTGTAGCTTGTTTTATGGGGAGACTCTTGTTATTTGTACTCATTGTGTATTGATGTAAAATGAATTGAAAATTATTCTTGGAAATGTGTTTATTTATGATTATAATAAATATGTATGTATACAACTATAGAATACTGAGCAGAGTAAATGGTGCCAGCACACGTGCTCACCGCCAAAGATGTTTTTGCGTAGCGGCCACCGATGCACGTATTACGCATCGGGGCATCTCCCTTGAGGCATGTAACTGCACAGTTATCCTCCACCCCCCTGCTTGTACTCTGCTTAAAAAGTTTTCTTTAAAAACTTATTACTCCCCTTTTCTAACAGCGGTAGTCTAGTCATAAATGCATAATTAAATTTGACGTAATACAGTTTCCAGGAATTCATGCTATTATAGAATATTGCGTTTCCAAGAGCTCCATCGATAGACCTAATACACAATAAACAACGAAAATTACTTAAAATCCCTAGTGTTCGATACAAAACCAAAACATAAACAAATAGAAGTCTTGGTAATATGAATTCTACTTCCACCATAAATGGCTTGTATGCCTTTGGTACCAAACATTTCATGTTCAGTACGAAACAGTAAAACTATAACAAATCAACTTGTCATCAAAAACCGAAATTAGCGGATTATGACTTCCACTGCAGGGATATGCACCCAAAATGTGTCCCTAGATAATGAAAGGTAATGCAATAAATTATATTAAGAGCTATTATATTTTTCATGCCTGGTATTATCGACATGTTTTGAGCGTATGAAACTTGCAAATAATAATAGGTGAGGTTACCCTCATATTAGAGCCGCATACATGTCGTATGACATATATGCAATATTAAATGCGCGGCTATCAATCATTTACATATCTCTTACTTGCATCTTTAAAATTGTAAAATAATCGCAAAAAGGGTCTGTCTACTAAAAATACGATGATAATAACTAGCAATCACAGTATTTCACGTTTAGAAAATTTAAATTAGGATCTCTGCATTTCCCTCAACACAAATGGTAATAACAAAATTGAATATGAATAACACGCAGAAATTAGTGTTGCCAACCTTCTTAATAGAAAATTCCCGCTCTATGTCAAGTTATCTCTTAAAAGAATTCCTCATATACTTTTTTTTAAAAATGGGGTGGGATTCGGTAGGTAAAATTGTTCCCGCAAATTACTAAAGTTGCACCTCCATTCTTAAATTTTGCACGTTTCAAGATGTTGACATTTATCCTGCATTTGAAATTTTAAAAAATGGATGAAAAAATGTACTAAATTGTTAAGTGAGGTACTGTACCGCATCTTATTTAATTGTACCAAAGTAGTACAATAGTACGCCCTGGAACAACACCGGCTATCATCGCGAATATAGGGATACCACTCAATTTTATTTAAATATAATATAAAGAATAGTCAATGACGTGAACGTGTTCTTAAATAAAAAATCCGTCTTTTCCAATAAAACTCTTTTTTCCCTTTTATCATCAAAATTCCCTAAAAAAGGATGAAATTCGTGGTTGGCAACACTGACATACGCCGATTGATAGATTTAGGTAACTGCACATAGTCCAGGAATTCCCCTAAATGTTGCAATAATTTATGAATTTCATTTACAAAATTCTCACATAATTTAGGATATCAAAATCAAAGAAAAATTTCGAACTTTCAGTAATTATTCCTAAATTTTATTATTTTCGCCAATTATGAAAACGGAAAAGTTTTTGTTTTTAAAGGTACAATTACCAAACTTTTTAAAGCGAACTTAATTATTGAATGCGGTGAAGCTAAGATTAAGCAACCGTTGCGAATGACATACGTATGTAAATTACTTTAGTGTAATAGATTTTGAAATCATTACCCTCATGCTAAATATATTTCCGATTTTTTTTAACGCTCTAAGCAATATTACGGAGCAGCAGCAAATAGCAATATTGTTTGATATGTAAGCGTAATCCTATTTTATTCATTCGATGGTGTCACCCAATTCACTGCTAAAAGTACGTTGTACGAAAATCGAATATTAAATCAGCATGGGTTCAGCACCTCATCTGATATTTCAAACTGGCCATTTGAGGAGAAAAATTACTTTATTGCACGTGAAAATGAAACAACAGTAGATACTGTTGAGCATACCGCTGATGGTTTTAATGCTCTGTTGAATGAATACCAAACTAGCTTAGATCCTCTCGATCATAGCGACGATTGTATTAATAAGGTAGCAAAAACTACATTAGCAGATGAATACGCCGACGCCACATTAACATCAAAAGAAGAAAACAAAGACACGAGTAAAGAACAACATTTATTCAAAGAAGAGGAAGAAGAAAACACAACAACAACAAGAGATATACATTGCAAAATGTTAATTGAAGTAAATTGTGATGTAAAATACAAAACATTAGTAATGCAATTATTTGGGAAATATATACAATTAGTTGACAATACTTCGGTGGTCGCTGATTAGAGGTATGCTCACACTCTCTATGTCGACGAATCCGTTCCATTTTCTTGCAAGACGTACCCAATTCCTGAAGCATATCGCAACGATGTCCATCTGGAAATACAGAACATGTTAAGAAACAACATCGTTGAAAAATCAAGAACTTCTTACATCAATCCTGTGGTAATAGTAAAGAAGAAGGACGATTCCATTCGACTGTGTCTCGACGCTCGAACCTTGAATAAAATCACCAGGAAAGAGTATGAAACGCCGGAAACCATCGAAACCCTGCTAACAAGATTCTCCAATTCAAAAATCTTCTCGAAATTAGATCTTCAAAGTTCGTTCTGGCTCATTCCATTATCAGAAACGAGTAGAAAATTCTGTGGTTTCTCCATCAATGGCACAACATACCATTCCGTTGTGTACCATTTGGCTTATCAACGAGTTCCAGCGCTCTCACCTTCGCCATGAAGAACATCCTCGATCCATTATCAGCATTTTCTTTCCATTATATCGATGACGTCCTGATATTTTCTGAAGGTGAACAATCCCATCATCATCATCTCACAGAAGTCATCTCCAGCTTGGCAAACGCGGGCATGAAATTAAATCTGCAAAAATGTGAATTCTTTAAAACATCAATCTCATACTTGAGCCAACAACGCCAATTTTATTTGTGACTTTATGTCTCGCTGTTGTCCAGGCACATTGTACTTAGCATTTCCTCAAAATTTAATAGTTTTGATTAAATATTTAAATTTAAAATTTATTCATAGGTGTGTTCAGTAGCATATTATAGAAGAAAAGGTGTTCGAAGAAGGACATAAACCTGGTGTTTATGTATTAGAAAGTTACAAGATTTAAGGTTAGTAGTTATTTTGTTTTCTACGTCTTAACACGTCTCTTTTCATCTGCCGAAAGAGTGTCTAGGGATAATCCCGGATTCACGACCCTCAATTTTTGAAGAAAAAATTAAGAATTTCGGAAAATTTCGAAAATTTTCCCAAACGTCATATCGTCAAAACATTACACTACATAATAATTAACGTAAAATTAGTTAAATTAGTGAATACTCGACCAATTTCATTTACCTAACAGGAGTATGCGGTATGCACATAAATTTGTGTTAAAATATCTACAGTTTCAAACGAAAGCACTAATGCAAAAGCATCACAAAAAATATGCAAGGGAGCTTCTGGTAATTTGCTTAACTGTAAATGGTTTAACAACTTAAATAATTTACACCACTGCCAAAGGTGCTATTCCGAAAAAAAGAAATAAGTTAGTGTTAAAAAGATTACGTTTCACTATGAAACTAAAAACATATTACAAACATTATTTTAGTCTTCTTACTGGCAAACATAAATTATCTGATGTATTCTTAGTTTATAGTTTTCCCATAAAATAGTCATAGTAATGTATAAAATGTAAATTTATTAGACGTAATATCCAACTTTAGTGACTTCGTGGAGACAAACAGAGCTTAGCGAATATTTGTTACAGTACCTTCCTCTTAAACTTGTTCGAGTTGCGCTACTTGGAATTTTAGCATACAGATATATACACCCTTAATACAACTCCCGGTCGCAATGTAATACATTTATTGAGAATCTTTGAAGAAATGCTAAAAACAACACACAAACAAGTATTTTATATTATTATATTAGTATTTCATGTGAAGCCTTCAGCAGCCTGAATGGTTTCTTTAATTTTTAGATTATTATGTCACACATCATCAACCTTATCAAGTAATTTTTGTTAAATATTGTTTTGTCTTCAATATATATGTCAGTGACTCCATAACAGGCGAACTCGTTGATCATTCGATGCCTTTTGTTTCTACTACGTGTTATGAAGTATTTGAAATCTTTTCATAGCTTAAAAAATACCAAGTTTACGGCCGTCAACGAAATTTCTGTAATATTATTTTTAAATGTTGTAATATATATAAATTTTTTGCAAACTTTATTAACGCGTCTGCGATACAGGGCAGATTTTCAGCTGCGCTTAAAACTGTTGCGGTTTATTTGGTGCGCATGAAGGACGATCCTAGTAATATTGAAAAATATCGTCCTCTTGCGTTGCTTAGTGTTTTCTGTAAAATTTTTTAAAAATAATATCAAATAGAATTTATTCTTATTTAAACAAATATGGAAGTTCAATATGATTATAGCTTGTCTTTTCACATGAGACAGCAATAACAGGAAATCTTCAACACATTTATGACCACATGTATTCTAGAAAAGATGGAGCTTCAATTTTACTACACCTTTTAAGACAGTTAGGTATTCATTTGTAACCGAAAGGTTGACCAAATTGGGTATATGTACGTAACCCATGAATCGTTTCCTTCCATTTCGATTCGATTATTTTTCTAGATCCTGCTCCGGCTTTCATATGACAGTATCAAAAAAATCCGCCGCTAACCCGTTGAGATAGCGATTGATCTCTCCTTTCGCTTTGCCATCGGTGCAGAAGCGTTGTCGACCCAAGTGTACCTTTAAATTTGAGAACAAGTAGTAATCGCTAGATGCTATTCCCGGATTGTACGGGGGGTGGGAGATTACAGTCCATGCAAACTCTGTTAGCGGGTCCTGGGTTTGACGACAGAAGTAGGGTCCGTGCGTTATCGTGAAGCACCTTTGCTCAGCCTTGCTCTCCCGGGGTTTTGGATCTCCCGTTTGAGTTTTCTCAATGTACCGCAATACCTGTCTGAATTTCGCTCTTAACGGTGGCGGCAATCGGAATCTACATTACGGACGGCTGCTCTACTAACGCTGCGCGACGTAGCGAAGTCAGACAAGGTGGGATCGAAACTCGGGGAATTACTGCACACTGTAGTGTTGCCGGAAGTATTGCTTAAAACCTCTGCGTGGCTCCAGGGCTCCATGTGGCTGAGGGCTTGTCAATTTTGTTTTGTGGCAAGGTACACTGTCGTTCATAAACTTGTAGAGACCTTCATTTGGGTCTAGGTTGCTCGTATACTGTATTAACACATCTTATAATACTTCCCGGGGATTCTGCACGTCTAAACTATAACTGATTGATATTTCACTGATTTTAACACATTTAAATGTAAAGTTATGGCGAATTTCTCTTAATTTTCTCCAAAGGCACACTTTTTTCACCGTAGTAACTTTTGGTTTCTTATTGGGGTGCCTAGACAGTAAATCAGCGCCAGCGTTTGAGTAATGCCTCTACCAGTTAAGAGACGGTTTTTTGTTGCTAATTTAATAAGGTGATCATTTCTACTGGAAGTTATCAGAAAATGATCGTCCGCTGCAGGTACTAGGGATATTTTGTCTCACTAAACCAGCAATACGTTGTACTATGGGGCCGGCCAACTAATATTGTGTCAAAAATCTATAATCTTTTCATTTATTGATCTTAATTTATAAAGGTAAAAAAAATAGAAAATGTAAGTCGAAGGAATGATGTAAGAGGTATTAAAATTCATACCATACTTATTATAGTTGCCAAACGTTTCCTTTAAGTCGGCATTAATATAAGAGATGTATGAAAAAAGCAGGAAATGTATGTAAGTAATAGCATAGTACTATGTTTCAATAATTTACTACAGGGTACAATGTTATACAATATATGGAAAAATGTAAGATTTCAATTACAAAAATATCAAAACAATATATTAGCAATTATTCTTGTTATATATAAACACTGTTTTCTGTATCTTCAGCAATCCACAACATAAACGTATGTTCAACATTTGATTTGCGATTACGTTACTTGTCTTAGCATTAAAAACACATATGATTGTCTTACGAATGAAACTGCTTATATTTTAGTTAACAAAATTGTTGGAAAACTTTGGCGGTAACATAGATATGCTATTGAAACAAGCGTAGTGATGTATAAAACTGCTCATTTGCGTAACAACCTGTTACTATTTACCTTTGGTTAGTGGTTGAAAAACGCTGCTACTTTTTGTAGCAGTTTCCTTTGCATAGGGTATAATGATACATTAAACTGTAAAACTGGTTCTAGGTTTCTACGACTTTGCATTAGCTTATGGTATCTTACTGGTGGCGCTACTCACTGAATATCTACCTACATTATATTGGTATATTAGGGTCAGATACAAATAAACAGCTTTCGAAGTGAGATACTTTAGAAACGTTTTATGCTGTATAGCGTTTTACTACTACGCTGCTATAAAACTACATTTATATTTCACAACGTAATAACATATTGCGTACTCGACGAATGTCTGGCACATCAGAGAACTGATACAGGAAGTAGCAGTTTCTTTTGATATTGAATAATGACAAATTGCTGGTTTTGTAGTTTGGATATTTATCTACTGACCCAACATATAAGTACTATATGCAAACTAAAATAATTATTAAAATGTCTATTGTAATGTTCTAAAAGAGAGGAAAATTGAGAAAAACTGATTTTTCTAAGGTTAATTAATTTTATGGTCTGTAAGTCCGGGAGTGTTCCTAGATATGGCAGCTTGAATTAAAAAATACGTTTTGCAAAAATTTATAAATTGAAAAACTAATCCCAAGTAATGATAATAATTTTGTATAAATTCGAAGGTTACGTATACTTAGAGATTCCACGTACTTTCAAAATGTCAAAATTTGATTTTCACTTCGTATTTAACGTAAAATTTAAACACTACAAACTTCACAAAACAAAAAAAAAAACAAAAAAATACGTTATATATTTGGCTTAAACTGAGAAATTCTAAGCGTCTCTTGACTCTTTTGTCTGCGATAGCTATTGTTTGATTGCAGCCAATTAGGATATATTCTTCGAATTATAATTATATATTAATCTGTACTAAATTTCAATTAACTTTCTCTAGCTCCTGACGATTTTTTTACGAAAGATATTTAACTTACGAAAGTATGTTAAAGATTCAGCGTGTGAAGAATGTGAAGAAAATGGACCCAAGACAGGTTGCTTAGCCGTTTCCCTAAGATCATTGTTGACTGGAGATAACTTAATGTAATACTTCCGCGATAGGGAAAGAGAAACCCGAGGGTATAAATGCGGCTGGAAACAGAGACAGGGGTCAGAAGGATTTTGGTGCTGAACGAGTGGATATACTGAACTCATTATATGTGGCGCTAATGATTGCTACGTTTAATGCTGTAAAGTTATAACATTACACTATATATGAATAAGAGATACACCTGTGTTAATCTTTTGTTCATTAATTAGGCACCATTGTGGTAAAACGTCATTAAATCAAATGAGACCTCTGCTTCTATGGACACAACCGTTGTATTTTCTCTCCTGTTACAAATCCAACAGAGAACCACAGTTGACATCAATTCTAAAATTAGAACTGTTCCATATTTGATCGGGAATAGTTTTTCTTGAGTTTAAGTGATTACTATCAGAAATTATAATGAAATTAAAATTTAAGTCAACATCGATGTGGAAAATACAATCAAATTAATATTTTTTCGCTCATTTTTTTTCTGTGCGTATGTTAACAAAATGTGCAAATATTAGGATAAAACATGTAATCATTTTTTGATACTTGATTTGGTTCAAACAATAGTTATTAACAAATATTTGCAAGTTTTGTAAAATGTCGTATAGACAAATTAATATTCGTATAGCTAATCCATTTGTCTGAATTTTTTTTCATAATGAAATAATGAATTATTGTAATATAAAACAGACAATGCAGTTTTACTTCCTTATATAGTTCAACGGATTGTTATATAAACTTGGTACGCCCCTGTACGATACGTAATCCGCATATGAGGGATTTGCCCACATTTCTAATTACGCTACGTTCGAATAGAAAGCTGTATCAATTACAATATTTTCTCTTACTCCACGTATACAATCTCCATCTATTAAATCTTACATAATATTATAATATGTATATTAGGCGCAATTGAAGGATTATTATTACCGAGCAGAACACAAAGTTTTACTATTATAATCTTGGAAATTAATTAAATCAGCTAGCTGGCGGCAGAAATGAGACAGAGAGTGCTGTACATACAATAGCATACAGTAACATTGGCGATGTAATAAAATATGGAGTAGAAAGAATATCTCATGTGTATGAGGCTACTTCAACCTAATAATGTAAAAATGTAGTAATTACTGTAATTTTGTTAAAGACAGTGATTGTCAAGCATAACATTATTTACTCTGGATTTGGAAACGAAGGAGAAGGAAATCAATTTTGAGAAAACAAGAAATGCTAGAAAAGCTTCTAATAAATATCAGCAGAACAAAAGGTAAGCAATCGTTTTTGGAAATTTGGCCGAGAGCGTCTCGAATGCAAATTATATTACAATGTCGGAAAGAATTCCTGGTGCAGATTTTAAGGTGAAAATATACATTAGAACGTGCCTACAATTGGAGAAATACAGAGACATACATATATACATAGGTATGTAAACAAAAATATTACATCACGTCTTATTAAAACACAACGAAACAAATACTGTAATTATTCCATTGCGGCTGAGATGTCCTTGGTTATTTAGTTTTGTGGCAGTATCAAGCTGATCCCCAATTATATACGCTTAAAAAAAAACCGACACTGGCATATTTACGCTAAGTGTCTGATTTCATCCATTTGCCATCTACTACCTTGTTAAGTATGTATTTCTATTTTTTTTTTCAAAAAACATGTATTATGATTATTATTATTATGATTGAGAAGTAAACTAACAAAATTTTGAAAAATCAAGTATGCGGACTGTTTCTGGATGGTTTTATTAAAACAATTTTTTCTAATACTCAACTTCATGATAATTTAAGGAAGTCAAACGTGATAAAATTAAGTTTAAAGCTTTAACCACTTACAACAAGAATCGAATGTGTTGAGAACAATAATTGAACAATTAAGCATTATAAAAAACAAAAAATTAGAATTTACAAACCACTACTTTTTTTTTAAATATCCAAGGCGACATTAAATTGTGTCTAAACTAAAATATGTGATTGTAATGAATGAAAATTTTTGTACATTTCAGGAAAAAGGATTTCATACATATGTATATATGTTTATGAAAATTTATTATTCATAAGATTTCAAAATAATGCAATAAATGTGATTCAATTGGTCCGTATCTGTATTTGCTGTATTTGCAACAAAACACTATGCTATAAAACACTTTATAAAAAGACGGCTTTTATAATTATTTTGAGTATCTAAAATACCAACACTGTCAAGGTCAAACAAATGGCCCGTTTTTAGCCTATAGTTAGCTAACGCCCAAGTTCTTTTACCATTACGGCAATTACTTCTATGCTAGCTAATTCGGTGTTTCAACCATTGGCAAGTCTGTTCGATGTATCCCGCAGAGTTTTGTAAATAGATTTATTCCTTAATAAAGGGAACTTTGCTACTAACAGGTCGTTAATTTGTAATGAATTATATTTCGCAAGTTTTATATGCCTAAATGGCTTAATTAAATGAACAATTTCTATTAACCGTTTGTGTTTAATCGTTTAATCTTGTTCACTACATTGTCCACCGGTCCATAAGGAATTGTAAATTAATTTATTAAGCAAGGGTTTAGGGTAACACTAATTGGTGAAAGCACCAGTTTTTTTTTTAATTGTTCCTCCGAAATATGTGTGACTCTATTCTTCTTTGTTGTAACTGTATTTAATTTCTGGTTTCAGTGATAGTTGATGAATATACCTGATGCAGTTGATTCAACAACTAATAACTTTAGTATCTAAAAATGGGATACTATTAATAATCTGTATTTCAACTGTGAACTGAAGATGAGGATTGCAGCCGTTGAAGGAACCCTCGATAAAATCATGGGACAGCACAAATTATATCATCTATGTATTTATAAATGAATGGCAATTTAAAAGAGAGGCCGAAAATTACATTGTCCAACAAATTGTCCACAACAATTCTGACTAATACGGGACTGATGAGATAATTCATCGGTGTGTTATTATTATTTAAAAAAGCGAATACAATAACACATCTATCTAATTACCGACTTTTAAAATCTAAATTTTGTATAATAACAAAAACGTGAGCACTAGAATTATCACAAAAGTCAGAAATCTTACCACTAAGACAGGTTGGAAAGGAAGGCGTATTTTGACCACACTGTTAGACAAGGGAGCAGAAATCATCGATGTCCATCTATCTGTACATATAAGTTTAGCGAGAAAATCCTCTTGAACTTAAACTGCCAAATTCAGCTCTCCCAGCTTGAGTGCCAGGACATATTGAAAGGCAGTTGAGCGCATTTTACGCTCTTCTTACAATTAATTTCGAATCTCGTTGGCTGATCCAAATGTGGATATTTCTCGTTAGAAAGACGGCATGTTTTTTTCTAATAGCTGTCAACTTCATAATGAATATAAAATTCAATTATTGGTACTAACAAATTAGTGTTCAGGGTAATATTGAGTTAAAAAGATCTCCCTTTATGAGTTTAAACTGTGGAACTTGGAAACAGAAAATAAGGAATCATGTTTTCTTCGTTTCCTGAAAATTTGTTAACATACTACTTATTGATCCTTTACTGATATTAGTAGTATAAGGATCGATTTCTATACAAGAATATTTTGGAAAACACCATTCCGTCTGCGACAGAGAAAACCATGCTAATTACAACGAGTATTTTAACCTCTTGATAACCTAAGAGAGCTTATCCAAAGCGGTTGAACTACCGTGTTTACGGAGAAACAATATTGTTTTTTTTGGTGTTCCAATGCCGCAACATTTGAATACTTGATTAAGCAATGTAATCTTAAATTATAGTACAACTTCTACTTCTTTCGTAGGAATCCTTTTTGATGTAGAATAATTAGACGGCTCTTAGAAAAGTCCGAAGTGGAAACTTATGAAAAATGGAAAATGAATTATAAACAGATTTTCTCAAAAGATTCATAATTAATATACAATACATTGTAGGGTGTCCGCAGATGGATCTAACTGTACTTATAAACTGTATATTTAATAAAAATTAGACGGTGGTGACTATGATTAGAGCGCAACAGTTTCGCTTGCCTTCCAGTGGTGTTCAACTGCGAGGAGTTAGAGGGATACAGAGCTGCTTCGTTACATGTCGCCACTTCCCGGCCGTCTACGATATGTGGTATAAGTAAGTGCGAAGTTGATAAGTGTCGGAATTGAACGGAAAGCGTTAAAAATGCGTAGAAATGCATCAACTTGTCTGTTTGCTAACAGGGTGAACACGTATTTATGGCAATTTCTAGACTTAATATATAATGGTAAAGAAATCAGTTGGTTAATGTGCGATAAAAGTTTATTATGTTGAAAACCATATATGTGTAGGAACCATGTAAATAGCGCAACACAAAAATTTCAAAAAACCGGAAGGAGACCGTTTGGAGAATTTCTATGTGATTCAACGATGGTGTTAAACGCGTGCAATATACCGTTTGCAAAAATCGGACAATGTTACGTCAGTTTTGGAAGAAATACAATCCAGCGTGCGAACTACCAAGCGCGCAGACGCTGCATAGGTATTTGCCGTCAGTGCGCGAGAAGATTGAGAATTTTGTGAAAACCGTAGTAAAAAATGAATGGTTGTGGCTAACTATAGATGAAACTACAGACATTTAAAGAAATTCCGTAGTATCGATTGTAGCACAGACAATGACCTTGAAAGGACCGTTACACCCTTATTTGCTAGCCTGTAAAAGATAGCAAAGGTGTACTGCCGAAGCTGTTCATAATGTATTAGCTAAAACAGTAGACAACTCTGAAATTTCATCAATGCAAGTGTTGATGATGGTTACCGATGCTGCCACGGTTATGCTTCGCACAGGTTAATTATTCAAAGCTGTTCAACTGAATTTGCTGCACATAACATGTCTGCTTCATGCTTTACACCTTGTAGCAGACGCTATACGAACATGTTATCCCGATGTGGATCAACTAATAGCGCAGACGAAAACGGTTTTTCTTATGTCACCGAAACGTTCGCGGCTATTTCGTCCACAGTGTCCTGACGTACCGAGACGTCGCAGCCAATTCTTACACGGTGGAGTACAGGTCAGATGCAGCATTCTATTATTTTAAACTTTGGAGAGATCAAATTATGATTTTACAACTGGACGCTAAAGAAACAGCTGCAGTGAAGCTAAGTCAAATAAAATTTCAAAATCCTCAAGTTGCAGCAGATTTAAAAATTATTAACGATAATCACGTTCCAGTAGCCGACGCAATAAAAAACTTGCAAAACACTTCGTTCGATTTTTCGAGATTACGCCATCTTTTTAACAATAGTGTTGCGGAAGGTTCGTTATACAAACTCATATTAAAACGATCTTTTTCTGTGTATAAGCAGATACATACGCACCAACGGACGGGTAGATTTTTTGTTTTTAAAATTTTTACACTGAAAAAATGTTATTTCATATATTTTAACAATTTAGGCGCGGGATAGAATGTAAAATAGATTACACAAGAATTTTACCTTGAGTCGATAATATTTCACTTAATCAGTGTTACATGTTACATTCTTGTAATTTAATTGGCTCTTTTGAAACTAATAAACGACATTCATTTAGTGTGAAATGGATCGATAAAGAAGTAAATTGTCTCTGACCATCTTAAATAACACCTCAAACCTGTAACCGAGTTCACGTGTTGCTGCTTATACATAGGCCATCATAGTTTGGTGTACAATGGTTCGTCACTATTATCTATCAGTTTTAATAGGGCGTTTTTAGGTGTTGATTCAAAGTTAGCGAAAATGTTGAAGCTAAACATTAAACGAAAGTGGTTTTTGTAAAATGAAAATTGAGACGACTAGATATAAAAATCTATACGGAATATCTAAATTGCTCTTTCTTAATTTGTGTAAGATGGCATATTTGAAGTATCGTTTAAGGATAACATACAGTTGTAGTATGTTTCAGTAAAAATACATAATATACGTAACACTAGCGAGTGTTAAAATGCTCGCTTTTTAAGAAAATTCAACATTCATGAGAAATACTTTTTAACGTGAAATGCCTCTTAAAACTACACTCGTGAGTGTGGACCTGTATGTACCATTTTTGAGTGGTAATTTTGACACTCGATTTTTTTACCGTATTTACACGCTCACCTTTGTTATGCAACAAATGTATTAATAACATTCTTTATTAGAGGTCTTATGAAAGTATACATTATTTTTTCTAGCAGGCAGATGCTATTTTAGGTAACGTAATTTGCTAGCAGGTTGTCTATGTAAACATTGATACGTCCTCAGAGGAACATTAACGTAACACCTTAAAGTCTAAAGGTTTCTTACTTCGTGCTCGTTCGTCGTTTATTTTTAGGTGGTGATTAATTATATCAACACTAATATAATGAGATAACTATTAAACCAAACTGTTCTTCAACCCGAATTCTTAAATTAAACCTCGTCAATTCATGCGTTAAATTAATTCCATCATGTTACAAGACGGCAACTGTAAATAAATTCAATTTAAATGAAAGAGAAAAAGAAAAAAGGAATCAAGAACGAATGCGCCAGTTATTTAGAATCTTTACAATCAATTAACTTTTGATGTGATCTTTAATACGTATAACTTACACGTACATACGTATGTAAGCGTAACGTAGGATTATTCTGTATATGCATTTGCTGCACATGTTCGGAGATGCTGAAAGTATTATATCGCATATACATATGTTTGTTCTGACAGGTAATTTATGAAAGTGCGGTGAGTGTTCGACCATTCAATGGCATATAATACATATTCATGATACGTCACCCCAATTTTCTTATGACAATAACTGTCCATTCGAAACCACACCCTTATATATTAAATCGGTGCATAAAATCAGAGGCTTTATGTAAATATGACCTGAATATTCTCGCAAGGATCCAGCACAGGCATATATGTGCTGTACATAGACATACATGCGTGTATAGTACGTACCTACACATTTGTCTATAGAAATATGCACATTATTGTTACTTATATACAGGATGTGACCGGTTAACCGAATACTGGGGATTACTACTTGTTGAATGCTGAAAACTTGTCTTCGAGGATTTTTGATACTAATTTTTCAAATAAAAATCGGGTTATACCAGAAACACCTGGCTTATTTTAAAAAGAACATCCTGTATATTCTTTAGTTTTCTGATAGCATATAAATTTACATAAGTTCTAAGATTTGGTTGAGAAAATGTTGAAGTTACGACGTTGAAATTTTATGGATTTGTAGCCAGTACTTTGTACTAGTGTACAAGGTTAAAAAATTGTGAAATTGGTGATACAGGGCTATACAAAAGGTTGTTGGTTTTTATTGATCAATAAGACGCAATAACTTACTTATTTCAGATAGAACACCATGTATATTATCAGCCCATACGATGTGTCCGACTATTCTCTGCAAGAGTTAATCAACGCTGCGTATATTTATCTTTTAGTTTGTGGTTTATTTAAATTTTTTTACATTAAGAATAAATTCAGAATTTTAGAATAATGATCAAGCAATTAAATAAGTAAAAGAACTGAAACCATTTGAATTAAGAACATAATAAGCAAGCAAAGGTAATTAATAAAAATTTTTACCGGGCAGTGTTTAAGTTTGTTGAAATTTTCTGCTTGTGTAGATACGTATATAAAGTTAAAAAATTGTAAAAGTATTAATAAACCGATAAGATACAATAACTTATTTAATTTAAATGGAACATCATGTTCCAGGAACAGAAAATTAAGCAATGACAGGCAAAATATGGTAAATGTAACCACTAAATGTATTGATAATATACAAAACTTTATAAAATGTGTTCAAAATTTAAAATACCTAAATTATCCATGATCATACTCTCAAAAACTATAAGGAGAAATTTTGTGAACTAGATAAATACTTAATTTTAAATATCTAAATAAATAAATAGCTTCAATTAACAATCACTTTTCTATCTTTATTCTTCGAAATATTCAATCAAATGCCATACTTTCAAATGAAAAAGTCAAGTTTGGTTGTAAGTCTATGTTTGTAAATATTTTTAGTTCAGGTTTTAGGTTGTGCATGTTTAAAATGTTTGATGTAATTTTGAAATTAATGTTAATATCCCTTATTATAAACAATTTTGAAGTGTTTTATCTTTGTTCACTATAAACAATGATTCATTTAATATATCTAAAAAAAGCTTTGCATTTCCTAAGGGAGCTCTACAGATTGGTGTTTGTGACCGACAACAACGTAATATCTTTATTTCAATTACTTGAGTGTTGCCATTGATCACTATTAGGCAAACGCCATGTATAATATTAATTCTGCAAAAGCAATTCAGAATTTTAAAGTAAAATCACCATCGAACCGAGTTGATCGAACCGTCTTGGACGCTCTGTACTTTAAGAAGTAAAAAAACGGAAGAAGTAAAAAAAAAGAGTTTAACTAATTAAGTTATGCGCCTAATTGGTTGTAAAAACTTGTTTGTAGATAAATACTTGGAAAAGTTGACAACGTGTGCAACGAACCGTCGCAGTAAAGTAAATAAAGAAGAAGAAGAAGTGCAAAAGTTACCATTATGGTATTCATACGAACGGAATTACTAAATTACTATTCACAGATTGTCATTAAAGCTGTAAAGGAATTTCAGCTAATCATAAAATTTTATACAATAAATAAAGATCATAACAGGGAAGAAGATTGAAGTTGAAGATATAAGTAATACAAATAAGATGACTAAGGTAAAAAATATTATTATGTTATAATTATTACTTCAACAAAAGAGCATACTCCGCGCTACACATAATAGTGAATTAATTCGGAACATATATTTCGGAAATTCATTTCATTATTAACCGTACGACCGAAAAATTAAGCAATTTGTGTGGTGCGCGATTCATGTTATCATAGTTATACTTATTAAATGATTGGAGAAAGCAAAACAAATGGAAACTCATTCTCCTCACAGCAGCAGTATATCATGCAACAGACCACAAGAAGCTCTATGTAATTGAGAGCGAACGTCGGCAGACTCAAGCAATTACGACGCGGTTTCAATCCGGAAACCTAAATTCTTTAAAACAAATGGAAACTGCTTTTTTTTTCTGGAATTGCATATTGTTTTATATTCCTTAAGTGATCAGTATAGGTGTTACAAATTAGAAACTCCGTCGTCTGCAACTCAAGGAAGTCTAGTGTATATGCGTTGACAGTATTACTCTCTATTAATAAACGCGCTCGAATGAGGTTAAGAGGACCATAAGTTAATTACTTTTCACGACAGTAGATAAATAATTTTAGAACATACATGTGTATGTATCGATATTTTAGTTTAAGACACCCCAAGGTAGGGTTGCTTTTTGTAGCAACGGTGATGTAGTAACGGAGGAACGTGCACGACGATTCGACATTCTCGTGCATTTTCCCTGTATATTGTGCACATTGTACTGTGCAACGGAAATACACGAGGAAATCGAATTACGTCCGTTACATCATCACACACCGCTGCTTGTAAAGCTGCAATTAGAAAAGGTCCGCTACTACTCAGAGTCAAATATGCTGTTGGTATACAATATAACTTTTCTATCGTTAGTTCGCTGATTTGTTTGTCCTTATACAGAATAAATCACGTACTCGAATACTGTGGCACTAGAACACTGAAACACTTCACTATACTGAACTAGTTCAGTATTGCTGCTGAAGATGATAGCCTAGCTATCGAAACGTTGTTCAGTGTAAGTGAAGTGTTTGTGATAGAGGGTATAGTGAAGTGTTTCACTTATACAGAATATCATTTTGTCAGTTGGGAAGATTGCGTCTTTGTGAATGGAGATTTCTTGAAATTTGAGATTTGTTGGAATCTCTGTTAAATTTTAAGGCTTTTGTAATATTTACAGAAAAAATTATTTCTTCGGAAATGCGCGCTAGATGTGTTAAAAAATAATTATTCCAATTTCAAATGTCGGTATAACGTCAAAATGGTTGATTTTAGATCACTAACATATTAAAATTTTTTGTCTAGAGTTTACCAAAAATTTGAAACTAATATAATATATAGTGCCTTCTAATAAAATAATGATCAGTAAAAATATGTTATACCTCCTCAATATTGTTATATAAAGGACCTGTGATTATAAACTGAATAAAAAAAATTACACTTTGATGTATCATTAGTGAAGCTGTGCTTTTTAATAATTGGAAATAAGGGGGGCACACATTGATGTCATATATATGTAAAAAAATAAACATCAATCTTCTGTAATGATAGCAAGGACTGAATGAATCGAAAGAATTCGGTTACCGGTTGATGATGAGGACCATTCCTGTCCTTGAAACGGCCGTCCCGGATTAATTATTATAATTTGTGTGGTGCGGAGGTTAATTTAATATGTGTAAGATTGGAATTATTTTTAGTTATTACTCAAATTCTGGCATTTTGATAATGTTCATTATTAATTCTTTATTTCTTAAACAGTCAATTAACGTTTCTTTATGGGGAATAATCAAACACAAGTTATTTTCAATAATTTACATCTTGACAATATCTTGTGTAATAACAGGCAAAAGTCATGCTCAACATAAATTATATGGAATCCAGTAATCGACATTCACAATGTTACCTACAGTGACGAAAATAGCTATTATTAGGTCAAACATTAAAGTATCAAATCGTTGGAACTCAAGAAGCTAACAAAAACTATTGGAGAGAACTTATAAGGAAAGAATTTAGAATATTATTAGAATAGATCATTGAACGTAATAAACACAACTTGCGAATATCTTTTATTTTATAATTTATTTTAGGAAACATGCTACACCAGATCGTAAATATCATTTCAATTATCATCGAATTTTCCTTGAGAATATTACTCGAAACGAAAATATGTGCACGTAAAGTTAGCTATCAAAAATTCTTCGAACTGAATTTAAACTGGAAGAGTAATAGGTTTGTAACATACTAAGATAATGCTTAATTAGTTAGTAACATTATTCATAAATTAATATAGAGGAAGTTTTCTCGGCATGTTATATTTTTGTGTGGACCTAATTACGTTGTCGCCACATAAATGGAGGCTTTTGAGGTCTACAATAGAGTTAATCATTAACGACAATAAATTATGTATTCTATCTTAACCATGAAAATGCAATAACATTAAGTATAAAGTTAAAGTCTGTATTACGTGTTACATTGATTGCATTTAATTTATTTGTGTTTCTACTTACGAAAAGTAACTCACCACTTGAACGTAATAGTAATTATGAACGAACCTTGCGTCTGACATTCAAGGATGCGGTAATGTGAATGTTTTCTACAGAAGTCACTTTCAGAACAAAGAGACTCGCACTTATGAAGCGTATTAGTCGTAATAATGCATTGTAGATTGTGCGACCTGTTCAGATTTTCCAGAAATTCCTATCGATATCTGAATCTGAACTATAGAAATTAGAAAATTTTGTATATTGCTAACACCGATGGGCTCAAATTATCTAAAATATCTGGTGCTTTTGATAACACCGATATATTTTTGGGTGAATTTGTAAAATTGTGTATCATCGTTAACAATTGTGTGAATATCATTAATAAAAATTGTGTTTTGAAAAAATAAATTATTGAGGGTATTTCAATAAACAATTAAACAAGTCTATTAGTTATACTAGAAACAAGAAATGAAATAAGTTACACTTTATCAACACTGGGTAGGTAGTAATTCTGGAGCTTCGAAAATAAAGTTTGCCGTTTCTACTAGGAGTTTGTCAATGGTATCATCAAAGTAATGGATACAACTTTAAGAAAAGGATTGTAAAGTGTATGTTTTGCACTACATTTCTAAAACATCAAAGAATTAACTTATTGGAAATCAAATTAGGATATAAATCGTATCATTCTTTTATGTTACAACTTTTAGGATAACTTCGGCACGATCGATACAGAATTGCCGGGTCAACTTTAATATTATCTAAATTATCACTTTATTCACCGTAATTGTACAACAAATTGTCAAATAATTTAAATTTTATTATATTCCGTCAAAGCTCTTCACTCCGTAGATTTTATTCTGTTCTACTTACTTAGGTTTAAATATTTCCTGCTGTACAACGTCAACGATTTGTTTTGCCAAACTCACCCCATATTAAGTTGCTTGAAGTTAATTTTACATAATACATTTGCAGGTTGTTGTAATTCAACGACATAAAACCTGAGAAGTACGTTCTCTATCAAAAACTGACCGTTTTAAACAAACCTGTTAAAATTAATTAAAAATAACATAGCAAAACAAATAAAAATAAGATAAAATAATAGCGAGTACAAAGAGCGAAAATATGAAAAATGCAAGACATAATAACAATAATAATTTAGGCATTTATATTTGGGATTTGACAGTTTGGCAACTGTTATGAAGGGCCTACGAGAATTTGTCCATCAGAAAAATCTTCGTATATATCGGCTGTGTGTAAGGTAAAATTATGAGCGTTTAAAGTTTTCGGATCAACGAAAAACGACGTTAGAAATAGACAGAAAATCGACACCGCTCCAGTTTTCGTGAATTGTCTCCTTAAGTATGCATCTTTGGTGGACGAGATTCGGAGGTCGAGTCAATTGCGACCAAGCAGAATCCTATAGCTCTTTTGGTTTGCAAGCTATGGTGCTTCAAAGTTGAAAAAGAATTTTCATTTTTCAACTTTAAGACACTGTAATGTCGGGATGGTTAGAGCTAGCGAGTTGAACTCTCCCGCTTTAAAGTGCTCGTCGAGATCTTTCGAACGGGCCCAAACATAACCTCCTAGCTCGTTCAGATGCCGAGGTACAGAAGAGTCGTAGTTGTACCCAAAGTACCCAAAGTTCAAATTTTTACATTTTTGACTAAAAAAAAAGAACTAAAAAAAGTACGTAATTTCGCCAATCTAATGGTTCATATTAGAACTTTTATACGATTATGGTGTGTCTATATTCTTCTATTACTGTTATTGTCGCGATAATTATTTCAATTTCTACCATCTACTGTTATTACCGTTATCATTATTGTTAACGTTAGTTGTATTTTGTGGACCATGGTTGTTGTTACAAGAATGCCTATGGAAGTTGGTATTTGTATTTTGTTTGTGGTGTTCCTAAAACAAAATAAATCATCGCATTCTCTCAATAATTCGCAGAACTGATGATAAGTTGTAATGTGTTGAGTAACTGTTGCCTTTGTTGCATTAAAACCAAAATGCCTTGAGAGATATTTTACCAATTCCTCTTTTGTTAACATAGGAGGCAATTGTTGAGTTGTGGAGAACTTGTTGCTGAAATTTGGTTCCGTGCTTCTGTATTTAGCTGGCTCATATCTGCCCAGTTAGGGCAGGCGTTCGTAAAATTTTATCAAATACTTATTACGTTCTAGCTTTGTTTGAAAGTGTATCTACGTGTAACTTTAAATCGTTCAAGCTTGGCGAAGTAATGGTGGTAGTCTCTGATTCACCAACAACCTCACCATGAGTACGAGTACTTTTTCTCATTTTGGCCGTAGTAGTTAAATCAAAGTAAGATATTGATTAAATGAAATTAGTGATAAAAGTTACATAAGATGTTAAAATGTGCAGAGTCTAGCTTAATTTTATTTTTCGAATAGAATTTGAGTGAAAGTTATACCAGTTTTAATGCCAAAGTGTTTACAGTATTTGTTGAAATCAAAAAAATATTGTGGGAAATTCGGAGGAAACCACCAGTACAGCTTCACCTTGCAACAATATGCTGCTATAAATGTCAACAAAGTAATTTTCAAACGTGAGTAATTTAAAATAGATATTATTTTGAAATAAATATCACAATAAATTAGAAAGCACGCTGAAGAGGTAGCATAATGTAATTTTAATAAAGTTTATGTTATAAAGGTTATTAATTAACTCTTATTATCTAGGTTTTATTGTCTATTTCTGTGTGGGGTTGAAGCAAGTGAACTAAGTTTGGACTGTAGTTAAACTTACAAACTTATATTTCGCTGTCAAAAGTACAGTAACTACTTAAAAACACAATACTTTAGAATTTAAAACTTCCTTTAAATACCCAATTATTGTAATACCTGAAACGCACGTGCAATCGCCGACAAGTAGAATGACCACTCGTCGGGGTACTTGAGCACAGTTTACCGGTCAATGCCGACATATGCATATATCTTAGCGCGGCAGAGTGTAATAAGGTGCTCGAATGAGCGTCAAGCAAAAAAAAAATGGTTTTCTTTTATCGAAACACTTGAGAAATTGAAATAAATTTATAAAAAATAATAAGTGAGATCTCTTTTGTGTTTTTGCCTTACTAGCTACTTTGGTTCACTTCTTTTTATAGTGTTGTTAAGAATAGTATACCTGAGCCATTGCATGACATGTATTTTTTAGAAATTATCTCTTAAATTCTACTACTTTAACATCTTCGCGTGAAAATTTGACTATAGCAGGATGTTAATACGCAGTTAACAACATGAAGTGGAATATATTCTCCGCTTCAAATGTACAATTATATCCCTTTGGTGGTGTAATTACCCAGTTCTAGCGTTAATGCAGTTCGAAAGCAAAAGTTTTTTCTGTCTGCAATACCTTTAACACTTTTTAATTACATTTTAGAAAGTAGAAGTTGAATTAAGCTGCCTCAAATTATTTTTAATTCAGATTGAATATTGAGGTGGAAAGTAATATCTACACTCCCCGACAAAATTTAGACGCGGTAAGATGTTTTACGGGTTTTAAGGGTTACAACATTTCTTTGCGAAACTAGCAAGATATCTAATTAAGTTTTTATTCATAAAAGTAAAATAAACTTAAAAATATCTCCTCCAGTAATATATGAACTAAATAATAAATTATTACTCCGATGTTTAAACAATTTCTGCGACAAAAATTTAGACGCTCTGTTGCAAATTTCAAACAAAAATCAACAAACGAGTGATCAGTAATGCGTAGATCCTCCATTGTTCTTAATCACTTCCAATAGTCTGTTATTAATAGATTTATATAAATTTAACGCATAATTTTGAGGGATATTCTACCATTCAATCACTATTGAAGTTTTCAGTTCCTGTACCGTGAAATATTGACGGCCTCCGCCATAAACGCGACGTGCCAATTCACCCCCCATGTTTTCAATAATGTTTAAGTCTGGTGACTGTGCCGGCCACTGTAAAGATTTAATCTTTTTCTCTTTAAACCATTCAGTAATGGTTTCTGCTTTATGAATTGGCGCGTTATCTTGCTGAAAAACAAAATTGCGCCCGGCCCATTGGTTTCCAAAACGTAGAAGATTGTCACGCAATAAGTCTTTATACGTCGCAGATGTCATTTTGTTCGTGCAAAACACTATCCCACTTTTATCGCGAAATCCAATCTCTGCCCATATCATCACAGATCCACCCCCTAATTGTCCGGTCATTTTCACTTTTGGTTCCTTTCTCAGATCATGATAATAATGCGAGTACCCATTCGGTCCGTCCAAATTAAAACATTTCTCATCGGAAAATAAAACTGTTTCCCATTGTTTCTTCCAGGATACGTGTTCTTCAGCAAATCTCAACCTCGCTTCTTTGTGTTTCGCCGAAAGTGGCGGTTTTCTCAACATTTTCTTCCGTGATATTACCGGTGACGCCTTTAAAATCCGTTGAACATTACGCACGTGCGTTTGTACCCCCGCCTATTCTGCAATAACTCTCGCCGACGCAGAAGAATTGGATGCACACCGCAATATCATGCGTTTATCCCACTCACTTACAGCTTTCGGTTGCCCCTGGCCTTTTGGTTTGCCGTAATTTTCCGGATCTTTTAGGAAATTTCTAACGCAATGATCGCTTCTTCGTAACCGACGAGCAATTTCCTTCTTACTAATACCATCCTGGTGCCAGGCTAGAGCTTTACCGCTTTCTATCAAGGATAATTGCTTTTTTTCTACTCATATTGCAAACACTTTATAAAATATAATTTCTCGTGGTGAAATGTGTACACTTTACCAGTACAACCGCTGCATATAAAGAGAAGTATCAAATTAAAACATTTCTGCTTGTATTAATGTAATAAATGCACGGGGTCTAAATTTTTGTCGCATTTAAAATTCCTATTTTGATCTGGGAAAATCTCAATTACCTTTCATAAAGCAATAAATACCCAGAAATATCTATAAATGGACTATTTAGATAACAAGTATTAATAACCCTCATTTACATTTTATATAATGTCAATAAACTTTGTTTCGTAAATCGAAACGATATCGCGTCTATGTTTTTGTCGGGTAGTGTATGTTACCCGTCAAATCCAATTTCAGGATGGATCACTTTTGCCTCGACCAAAGTAGTTTAGTCAACACAATAGTCTAAGAAATTATGAATATAAATTAAAAGCAATAACAGAAACACCACATTTATTTAAATCAAATTTGCAGTTTCATTAAAAACAAGATTTGTGAAAATATGTTTAGGCATTTTCAGTACCTGAAGCTTTTATTTGTTTTTGTAAGATGTACTCTAGTGAGTATCATTTTTCCTCGCAAAAAACATTGTCGCGTTTCAACTAAATGTTTTATCGCTGCATTCCTTTTAATATCCTGATTGACTTCATCTTCTTGTAAACATTTTTCGGAACAAATGTTGAATTCAGTTCTGTAAACATAACCACAAACAAATTGTATTATATTATGTCTAATTTACCTATGTTGATCAGTTTGTAAGTAGAAAATTTAATTCTGAAAAGAATAATTAAGTTAACTCTGATAGAGTTTCTGTAATATTCCGTACGTGGTACTAATTTTGTATAGGCTATCGTTGAACAACGCCAATAACATTTCTTCTTCTACATCAGGAATCGGTACTATCACATTGTCTCCATCTTTGGCTGGCGAATGTGATTTGTCAGAGGTAGCTTTCACTTTTTTAGCTTGCTTTTCAAGATTTTCGGCAGGTGATTGTCTAGTTTTTTGGATGTCATTACAGAATGTATAACTTTTGTCATTGTCATTATCAATATTATTTCCTGACTCGTTATCATCGTTTGTATCATTATTGGTTATAATTTTCAAAACGTTTTCGAAGTTCATGCTCGTTTTGAATATCACTTATTAGTTCTGGTAGTAATGATGCAAGACCTACTCTAATGATGTATGTATGATACCTCAAGCCTTCCAACAATTTAGTCGATTTGTTTTCTGTTCACCAGCAGCATATTTTCGATGTTTGGATTGGTACGTTTTACGACGACATGGCCTTGGTGTACTTACCTCACCGATATAAACTATACTTTGTGGATGTATAGACCAATGTAATGTAAGAACAATGGTAACTTCCTTAGCTACCCAATCTCGCACTGGGGGACCTAAGCTCTACACTATCCTTCGTTGTTTAATTTAATAATTTGGAAACTATAAGAGACATGAAGAACTTAGGAATTGTTATACACAAGTGTAGTATTGTAGTATATAAAAATTCTGAAATTTGTCAAAAAAATAAGAGGGTGGGGTGTTGTTTTCCTAAATAAATATTTGTTGCAGGGAAATATATAATGGCGTAAATATTTCCCTACAACAAAAATACAAAGCCTACTTTTATTTATTTGTGTAAAAAAATTCCTAAGAACATGTAAAGCAGTTTAAATCTTGTCTTAACTTTTTTTTTATGTGTCTTATAGTTTCTGAGCTATTGAGCCAAACAGTGAAGCGTAGTTTTGAGTTTAAGGCATTCTAGACATCACCACGCCATTGTGAGATTAACCAACTCAGGAAGTTACCGTTATTCCTTTACTACGTCAGCTTATACACCCAACAAAGTGTTATTTAAATCGGTGAGATACAGTTACTTGTGTTCCGTTGTTAGTCGGATGGTCTTGGTCATAATTCATTTGAACTTTTCGTCAGGTTGCGCCTGAAAATCCACCTACTGTTCATTTTAGGTTGTATACGCGATTTTTGAACTAATTTTCCCTTTGTTTTTCCTTTTTTCGACACGTTGCAGACGTAAACAAAAATAGATTTATCATTTTGCGACGTTTGCATACTTTAATGATGTTTCAACCAACACTCAATTACAACCTTCATGGCTGTCAGCCACGCGAGCCGTACAGTTGCAAAATAGTACCTTATGTTTTCTTCACTTCGAGCAATAACTTTTTTTTGCGTTACGAATGTTTAGAACCGCAATCTTTTTTAATCGTCTTCTTTGAAGTGGTGTCTTATTTTCAGTATTTTGAACCTCTTCACTTGTATAAGTTATAAATATTTATCCCATGTCAAAATATTAAAATGTAAGGAGTTTATATTTTCACTTTGCAAGATTTCATTTAGAAATCGCTTTCTCCATTTCAATTGATCAGTTAAATTAAAGGCAAACTTCAATGAAAACGAATAAAGTAAGCGTCTTGTGGAAATACGAATTCAAGTTATCATAGTCAGGTGAATAACAATATAATAACAATAACAAGAACAAAGAAGCACTCCAGTTATATATTAAATTAAAACTCAATTTTCCAGGAATTGCTTGCAGAACAACATATAGATTTTTCAAGGTATTCGGCAGGATATATCGACGTTAAGTGGTTCTCTGAAGTTGATCGTAAACTTGTTCAATGGTGTTGAGACCCGGACTACATGCATACCAAGGTAATTGCTGAACACTAGCCTCGTCCAGATATTGTATTATATCCTGTATTATAGTGAATTAGCACAAATTCTTGACCAACAAGTGAAGCAAACGGTACAATAGCTTTTTGTAGCATATAATTTAGGGTTTAGAACGCCGTTTTCCTAAAACAAAAGTGTTGCAATGCATATATCGGCCCGTACTACAACAGAACCCCTTCGATGTGAGGCACATTTAGATATAGTATATAAGTTAAATACCTCTAACTTTGTTACTCATACACCCGTTCACGACTATCAGGCCATAAACAATACCTAAACTCGTTTATAAAAAGTGCACAATTCTATTGTTGCGTTGCGTTATCTAGTTTACTTGTGTTCGTATCATTTCCAAACGATGTTCAATGTTTTTTTTTTAAGTAGTGATAACATCAACTGCAATTGTTGCTTTCCTTCTATCAGATTCTGGCTTTCTAGTACCTGTCACTACATAACGATTCCTAGCATCTTATATTGTATTGCTGTTCATTCTCAACGTTTGGGACAGATGTCTATCCACAATTTTTTTTTTAACAATATGAAATAGATTTGAAACTGCCAAAATAATGCGGTTATTATTTTTAGTCACCCGCCGACAACGATCATTTTCAACAGAACAAGTCAACAGTCCGACAAACTGGATGTATATATATGTATCAGAATATAAAAACGTATTTGCAACATCTGTATCTTTATTTTTCTAATATTCACTATTCCAGCATGCATTAATATGAGTTTTTTTTAAGTTTCTGCAGAAACACTGATCAAATCGTTCTTCAAACTATTCGTCACTAAGATTTACACACTTTAACATGCGTTCAAACCAATTCTCGAAACATTTTTTCCATTCGGACGGTGATATCACCTCATAGTTTTTGAAGGCTTTAACAGCTTCTTCAGGTGACATAAAGCGCTGTCCACGGATTATTTGCTATTCGGAAATAAGTAGAAGTCCTTAGATGATAAATCTTATAAATAAGTCAATGAGATATTAATTCGATGTTTTTTCCCTTCAAATAATCAACTGTTTGACGTGATGTGTGAAAGCTGGCATTGTTATGCTGTATACCATTCAGTATTAACGGTTCTTCGATTTCCCAAAGCAATGCTTACGATATGTCTAGTTATCGGCTCATACGATTATATCCAAGTTTCGTCACCTGTTACGATGTCCAATTTATGGATCATTTCCTTACGCCAATTGACACGAGCCTTTTTTGTGCTTAGGTCAAATTATACACATTTCATCAGGAACCGATTCTTGTTACACTTAAATGTTCAAGCGCAATCAAATGCACTACAGTTTTCTCTATGCTTAAGGATGCATCTATCTTACAGTAAATCACATGCCGATCCTCTTCAATCGTATTGCGCACAGCATCGATGTTTTTTGAAACAACTACCGATTTTGGTCGATCTTCACGAAATTCATCTCGGACGGAAGCATGATCACGATGATGTCCTGTAAACCAGTTGCAAACAGTTGTTCCTGATGGTACTTCATTACCAAAAGTTGAACGAAGCGATTCAAGACATTGTTGTTGCGTTAGGCTTTTACTAAAATAGTAAAAAACCATTAAACGGAAACCTTTGCGTGAATTTAATTTTTTTTACAAAGTTACTTTCTTTAGGGGCTTACTGTGAACAAACTTCTCGATCGATTGCTGTACTGTTGCTGTTTGAATAACAAATGTCAAAGTTTACGAAAATAGTAATGTAATAGCTCAAAAGCTCCGTGTAGTGGTAGTTCATAAAAAATTAAAACGCTATTTTCTTTGGAATAAACATCAAAGATGATCGTCGTTGTTCTCTAAAAAAAATGTGTTCACAATAGAAAAAAACTTTTTTGAGCAGGTGAGGTGATTTTGTGGAGAAAGATTTTGCTACATACCGATATTAAACTTTAGCAAATTCATGCTTTTCCATAAGATACTGTTTCCAAAGTTTTTTTTACTGAATCCTGCACTTTCCTTTGCGTAAATTCTTGTAACTTTTAACGTAAAGGCGCAAAACACAGTAAAATATAATAATTACTATGTACGCGTGTTTCTTAAAAATTGAACTTTTCTTGTACATTTTACTTTAGCAAGTCGGTGAAACTTGATAGTATCGAAAACATCGCCGGAAGAAATCCCACAACATTTATAATAATTATTTTACACTTGGATAAACGTAGTTATTTTCACCTGAAGCGCATTCTTTTGGCGGCTACGGCTAGCGCAGTGGATTTGTTATTCAACAACAAATTGTTGATCGCGTGCAGTGTGGATTCGTCTTTTGTGTAAGTCTATTGTGTTTCGAATAATAAACCTACTATATTATCCACTAGAAGTAATCGCTTATAACCAGAAGATTGAAGTGAAAGAGGAGAAAAACTAGTCTTTCGTACCCGAAATAATTACATTTTCATGCATCCGCAACCCACGGAGGTTCTTCGAGTTTAGTCTTCTCTCCGTATGAATGTATTGCGTTTTGTCACAACGTCGCGTCGTTCTTGTTAGCGGAACCGAAAAGACAAGAAAAAGGGAGAGAGATGGAGAAACAAGCGAGTATCGCCCGTACGCAACCCCTACTTACCGCATTTACAAGGAACCTTGAGGGGATAGATACAATCAGAGTTTTTATTTGTAGAACGTCTCGTTGTCAAGGCCGCAGAGGGATCGACTTTAATATATAAATTTCAATTCAGTACAGTCAGTGCATGTGTTTAAGTATGATCACGAACTCGTCTCTGCCCTTTATGTATGCTTGTCAGCAGCTGCATTTTTCTTCAGTCTTTTGTGCGTGTGTATGAGTCATTTTTATGTCTAAGTTTTGGAATTAGAAAAAAAAGGAGGGAAATTAACTTAATTCAAAAAGAGAAACGATATACAAGCACTACCTGTGTAAAATGCAATTGGAATGGCTGATTCCAATTATGATACATACATCGGTTTGCTATGTTTGTTTTATTAATATTCTTTGATCTTTCGTTCGAAAACTAAAATGCTTAAGTGTATTTAGAAAGAAAAACAAGAAAGAGTGATTGTAGAGGAGAGAATTCAGTTGAATAGTAAACATTACTCTCTTTTACCACCTAACGTTTAACAATAACAAACAAATGTATGGTAACAAAATACATAATGGAAGTGAAACAAAAACTAACTTCTAATTAGCTCATTTTGCAATCTATCTTAAAATAACAAAAAAGTTGATAGATGTTTCTTACTACTATAAATCAATTTACGGATGCCGTGTTTAAAAGCATAAGTAGGAGGTTTATTTCTAGGTGGATGAGATGGTTTATACCATTTATCAACCCAAAAACTGAAAAACTTTTCCTAGAAATCTCTATGGTGCAAAGGTGCAAATATGCATTTATTCTTAAGCTAACCTTTTTATATACATACACTGACAGAAAGGTTTCTTTCATTTAAAGCAATATATCTTGAAACAGAAATATTTCTCGTATTACAACATTCAGAATTTCTATGAATGAAAGAATAATCAATTTTGTTGTCAAGAAACGCGAAAACGCCAACTTATTTGTATCGGAGTAAAGATTTTACTTCAGTGAAATAAAAGCGATATTTGTAGTGAAAAATATTATACCATTCATTAATTTATATATGTTTTGAGTAGCCGGGGCAGTAATATAGCCGGTAGCAGGAAAAATATATCTTAGTTCACAAGGCGATTATCCAGTTTTATACTTCTGTTTTGCGTATATTTACAAAACTCTTTTTATTTCATGACGGTATTTATCAAAGACTCAATCTTGTAGTAAAAAGTTAATATATGGCATGTGACATTTCACTGCTTTAATGAAATGGCCTGCCAAACTTCGATAACTTGCTTATTTGAGGTAAAACACTTTGTATATATCAATACGGGAATTACATAGTAGAATCATATAAAATACGTCACCAAAAAAACTTAATTGCTCATTTTGCTGTTTTTAAATTGAAAACGAATTTTTCTGTGAATGCACTAATCGAGATCTATTTGCGCTAGTTTACACTAATTTAAGGTATAGTGTGGTTGTATAGGGACGTAGTGTGGTATATATATATATATATATATACCACATATACAAATATACTTTTCATCGCCCAAAAGCAAATAATGACTTTTAACTTGGGCTTTAAAGAGGTTGTCGGAACAAATTTAGAGGCGCTAAAATAATGAGTTTCTATATAGTATCTACATTTACGTGTTCATGTGCGGTATACATATTCGACAAATATAATTTGATACAAATTGTGTCACAATGGAGCGATGTATACATGTGTTCTTTGGAGCAAATCAATAATAAACTAAAGACGATAATAAAAATGTGGCACCGAATCATATGGACGATGCAGCAATTTCACAAACAAATGGAATATCATTCTTTTTTAATTTATCTACAGCTGATTAGATAATTATAAGAAAATGTAATTAATTTAATCAAAAACTGAAATATCTATTGAAACTGTTGTACCTGGGTAGAGCACATGGTTAATAACAATTTTAGCTATTGTGCCAACTAATATAAATCCGTAGAAATATGCAGAACGTTTCATTTAAGATAAGCGACTTATTATCGACCGAAGTTTGCCTATTTTGGCAATTTATTTAGAGCGACTTGAATGACGGCAGGTCATTACGATACGGAAGCAAAATTTCATATATCCGATACTAGGTACCTGAAGTCTATCACAAGTTTCATTCCCTCATCAACGCTGACTACTACCAGTTTCCGGACACACCCTCATATTTTTTTTTCGAATGTAAAAATTTTATTTCCTAAGGAAAACATAATAATAATCTTAAATTTATACATGTATAATAAGTTTGCCTTAAAGTAATCCAATTTGCAGAAAAAGTTTAATACCTTAAGTTAAACATTCCATCTGGTATATATTGTTGTGATATTTGTTTCAAAATGCAGTATTTTCAAATACTCAAGTTTGAAAGTGAACTTGAAGCAATACTGATTACCTCTTCCCTCGATTTTTCCCCTGACCCGTTTTCTTTCTTAGTCTTACATATGCAAGTAAGCATATTTTTGTTAAAAAAAGGGTCAAGCAAAAAACTTTTAGTACATGAAATAAAATTCACTAACGTAAAGTTCACTTATATTTTTTCTTTTCAAAATTCATTAGTAGCACTGCATATCAGTGATTGCAGTACTACTTGCATGTAGTAATTAAAATAGAATGGTAAGTATGGTAAACGTTGTGACCTACTGTGCAACATTTCAACATACATCTCCATGAAAGCGAAAGGCATTTTTGGTGAATATTGGAATCAGAAAGCCTGTTATTTGATGTTATTGATAGAGTAAATTTTGAATCTGGATTAGAAAAATAATAGATGGGATAGGCAAGTTTCGACAAAAAGAGGACCTTTCAAAATTTTTTGATAAATTAAGAAGTTTGAAATAATAAATATGAAACTATTTCATTATTAAAGTTTAAATACCACTTATTAAGACTATTTGGATCCTCCAATAGCAAACTGATGTAACATAAATCAAGTTTTGTAGAAGAAAAAAATAACATTTGGACCTGAATTAAGAGCTGCGTTAAGGTAAGACTTCTGAAAAGTAACATCAAATTAGAACTTTCAATTGAAAAGCTTCAGTGACTAGCTGCAAAATTTATCATTTGGCCAAGTAAATATAAAAATTCAAATAAATAAGTAGATCCTAAAATTTAAAAATATTTTTTCAAGAAACAACAAGTACAATTATTTAGTAGAAATAAATTGAAAAAGGGTATTTTTTTCTCGCAATTTTTTTCTATTGAGAGTGCCTCACACAGAGTCAACCTCAATCCATTACAGTTATTTGATTCAATAAATACTGTAAACTCTTTGCATTAAAAGTTATTTAAGTTTCATTTAATCTCTCTTCGCGAATTAAAATTAAGTTAGATCCTATACGTCTTAATAATTTTTGTAATTTTTTATTTAATTCTTCAGTCTCATTACGATATTGTTTTATTTTAAAGATTGGTGTTAATTAATTATGCCAATTTTTAATTTCGTCTTTCTTTATCCTTGGCTAAACCATTGAATCGCCCTGTAGATTGCAAGTGTATATTGAAAGAAGAAATGGTTCAAGTGTTGTGCCTTGGAAAACAGAAAAAAATAATTTCGTTTAGCGGCTTTTAGTAAGTATTTCTAAATCATCATATGAATAGAACAAGGAATGCAGTCTATAAGAAATTATGTAGTATTTAGATTCTCTTATTATTAATTTTTGTTTTATTGCTTGAAAATTATGCAGAACTAAGTACATACGTGCGTGACAACATTTACGCCATTTTTTAGACCGGTGTGAACTTCTATATAGTTATTTAAAGCCATGGTACACATCGATATGGAAATGTATGCTGTTTCGCCACAGTTGCAGTTCCGAATCTTATTTTAAAATATCACCATGCAATTAACCTCCTTCCTTTAGCCTTTATGATTGAGGTGATTCGTTATCGACGATGTGAACGTGCGCATTGGCTGTTTTTAAGTATAGACTCCGCGTGATGCATTTATATTTCATTTATAGGCCAAAACTCGGGTCAGTATTAATTTTAATCGGAAATATGTTCCACTTGCTGTAATGAGTTAGAGGTAATAATGATAACATTCAATGAACGAAGTCATTAGTTTTTATGGGAAGTTGCATGTAGACACAGTTAGAACAAAAACGCCGCATATTTAAGCATGAAACAGCTAAGTTTGGTTATATTTTTACACAAATTAGAAGTAGAGTATATCGGGATGTTACAGAATTGTGAAAAGTAGATCAGAGAAATCCTGTTGATCGTTTTATTTTTAAGACTGAATCTGCTCTAGTTGTCATTGTCTCAAATTTCTTGTTTTTTTTTTTTTGTAAATCCGATGGTTAAAATAGATGTTGTATCAGGGATAGTTTTTACAAAAACAATGAAAGAAAAAAATTGGTACAAATTGTTTTATTGTTTTTTAAAATATTCGCCCTTAAGATGTTATTTTATATTTAAAGCTCCTTGAGGCGATAAACATCAATGTCGCACGCATTTTTGTTTGACATTCGGGAACAGAAAGATGTTGTTAGGCGATAAATTAGGTGATACGAGCAATGGAGCATTAATTCGATATTTATAATCAGTTGTTTTACGAGCTGTGTAAGAGCTGGCATTGTCATGTTGAAAGATGATGCAACGTTGTTGATTGTTCTCCTCGATTTCAACGGTGATTTTTAACAAACAAATTGTTGTATACTATTCAGCATTAACTGTTCTTCAATCCCTAAAAGTAATGTTCGCGGCATACCCAGCACGATGAGAGAAACGAGCAATCATTTTCTTACAAGTGCTTCGTAAACGAACAACTTCTGTTGGGTTCGGTTCTCCTGAAAGCAGCTGATTCTTGGCTAATTTTAAATATATTGAAGTTTCGTCACCCATTACGATGTTGTATACGGATTTTGAAGTTCCTCTGACGGAAGCACGGCTATGATGAACCAGTTGTAAACTCTTTTCTGATGGTGCTTCATTTCAAAAGTTGAACGAAGCGATTCCAGGCATTGTTGTTTTGTTAAATCTTTACTAATATCATGAAAAATTCCCATTTCTTCACAAGTTTTTTTTTTTTTAACGTAAGCAAACTATTTCTGCTTATCGTTGATTTCTGTGCTGTCATTATGTTAACGGTAAGAAATGTCAGGTTTTACGAAAATAGTAATGTCAAATCTCAATAGCGCCATTTAGTGGTCGTATAAACTGAAAAACTACTCTCGTAATTTTATATATATATAGAACCAACCCATCGCTTTTCACATTTTCATAGATACCTTTTGTTTTGCGATGATCGCCGATGCAAATTTTAACTGATAGGTATATATTATCTATGTCGATAAAGTGTATTTGCAAAAGAGGTTTCTTGAAAATAGATGTTGGCTTTTATTATTACGATGAGAAGAACTGAACTGCTTTTTTGAAATAAATTTGGCAATTTAAATCAATAGAAGGCCAATAATAATATTAAGTAACGACGAATTATGCAGTTTGCACAAAAATGTTACTATGTACCTACGTAAGAAAACGACTCAAGCAAAATAAATAAATTCGTACATGGAATAAAAGTTAAATACAACTGAATCGAATTTCTAGTTACCTATAAGCTTTGCTATATCATTTTAATAATCTTGCAAAAAGGAAAGATAATGTAATTACAATTGCTTTTTATTACGCGCTGTTATTATTGTGTAATCTTAATTACCAATTTACGCAATAAAGGTTGTATAAGCTTAATTTTTAAATAGAAAAGAATAAAAAATGTAACTACTTACATTTATGTATGTGTGCTGTATTAGCATTTAACGAAAGGCAAAGTTCATATTTTGCGTGTGTGCAACATACAAACAGCAACTGTATTCCCATCGCGGTATGGTGCAACAAATTAATTCCTTAATGAGTTTATACAGAATGTGTATAAATAAGCTAGAAAATAATATGAAAGACTTTCTAACGAAGAGAATAAAAATTAAATTTTTTAGCTCAATGCAGGAACTTCGTTTTTCCGGAAACAAAAAAGACTCGAAATTTTTGAAGATGGTTTACACTTTTTTACAAAAAAATAAAGTATGAATATGATTTTTTTTACCGAAAATTGTCAAAATAAACAAACTTCAAGGGGTTAATAAAACAAATCTTCATTTGTTTGCGATTGCGATTTTTAAATGCCCGTGACGTCATAATATTCTTGGGTATTATAAGCGAAGCAGCGTTAAGCTTAGTGGAATATGTAAATAAATATTGTATTATATTTATGTGAAAATACGGGGACTTGTTCGTGAAGATTGATATTTACAGAATCATATGTATTACATTACCCCAGTATCCAATCGTTCTATTAATATTGTACTGTCGCTTAGACCTAAAATAAAAATAAAATTGTGTTAATGTATTATCTTAAAATACGAATTATAGTCATTTTGTTAGTATTCTTAGTGTAAAATGTTACTGCTATTAACTTCTTCCGGTTTCGTCGTTAAAGCTTTCGCTCAACGTTTCGCTGTTCATGCTGACGGCTTCTTTAGGTTCACTGAACAGTTCAGTTTTGACACACGGCGAAACCCGCGAGAGGTTAATAGGAGTAGCAGTTATATCGGCCGTGAAACCCTACGCAGTATCAATATGTAAAATGCATTTATAAGAAATACTATAACGTATCAACAGATAGACTACACTCACATTTATTTGTTTAGACCTTATATTGTATATTATCAAGAATGTTTTTAATTTACTAGTATTACACCACAGCCCCAAATTAAAGTAAATTATAATGTAAAAATCAAACGAATGTACAAATGTGAGGAAAATTGGATGGGTAAGAATAGAGTCTTGTGTCTGTTTAAGTATTATATGCGATAGAGCTAAAGCGTTGTCCTGTGAACATTACATACCGATACAAGTTGTGATAAACATTGTGAGAATAGTACATTGTACGTTCTGTTACAATTTGGCTTCGAACTAACAACAAGGCGTAATCATGTTTATATAAATCTTAACACCAAGAATTACTACCTGAGACTATGCCAATTCGGTCAGGAGAATTCCACTAATTGAACAAGTTTTCTGCTGTTTCCATATTTTTCATCAAGAGACACAAACTTGTCATAATTCGCTCGCCATATCACTTCCAAAGAGAAAAACAATAATCAATGCGCAACGTACGTAGTGTGTCCAACTAATGCGGCAATTTTCTGTAAATATTGGCGAATTCATATCTTTGGTTGAAAAATTCAAATGTACCATCATTTGTCACAGTGAAATTTTGTGTAGCCGGACGTCCGACACGGCCAAAAATTGTAACCATTAACGGTAACATCAGAAAGGTTCACTAAAGGGTGCTAGACGACTGTCGAATTAAGGTTAGAGAGACAACAGAGGCTGTGGACATCTTGAAAGAACGTGCTTGTCATGTACTGACGATTTGGGAGATTTGGGAATGAAAAAGCTAACCGCGCGATGAATGTGGCGCTTGCTTACTTAGGTAAGGCCGAAATTGCGGAAAAATAGCTGTATTTAAACAAAAATAAACCAAAACAGGGCACTGCCTCGCACTTCAGTGGTCGCCATGTCAAAAATTCACGAATTGGGGTTAATTGATAGACCAACTACTCTATTCACCAGACGTGGCCTCCGGCGTATTTCTTCTTTTTGGTGGGATTAAAATTTTGCTCGGGGGAAAGATCTTTATTGAACGATGCCTCGCACTCGCAAACGTGCAGAATAACATTTCAACAATTATTTGGACGGTTTAAAGTGATAGGAGCATTAGTGGGAAAAGTGTACAGACCTAGAATAAGACTGAATTTGACAAAAAAATACTTCTTTCTGTGTTAAGCTGAAAACCTTTCGTAATGAACTTTGAAATTTGTCATAGCCTAAGGAATCTTTTAGTGTATATACGGTGCGTGTAAAGTGTTCCGTTGTTGTTATCACCCCTTCGCCACAAAGGCCGAAGCGCAGTTAATTATTTCCCAACATATAACCCCATACTTGAGATACCAATCTTTTGGCGCATAAATTCGTTCAAAGATATCCTCCAACGTGTACAGCTCCAACTCCGTCAACATTTCCTTGACTATCATTTTCATTACCCTTAGTTCTATTTTGTACAACTTTCATATGTTTATAGTAAAATAACTATTAGTTAGCTACTGCACGTGCTCGTATTAACATGAATGATTGATCAGTGATCAACCAATATTTATGGAAAAGGAAGGTGATCATTTATCACATAAATGCACAACTACAGTTGGTAATGTAATAACTTCTTACTATTTCTAATTTTACGTTCCATTTCAAACGAATTCGATACTTATTAAAAAGATAATTAAAATTGATTTAATAAAGTGATTTGAAGGAATTTCCCAAGGTTTAAGATTTAGCTTAAAATTGCCTAAAAATAAATTCCTTATACGCACCTATCAATTTATTTTGTAATGTTCGTTTGATCTGCATTATACCAAATGTTTAACATAAATGCAATAAATACTAATATTCTTTGTTGCGTTACGTATTAGATATAGTGAGTGATTAGTTTTATTTTATGAATATAGGCATATTTACTTAGACATGCCTCTGGTTCATAGAACTAACACATATATGTTGTAGATATTGAAAATGCCGCCACTCTTATTTCGTGACCATATTACGCTGTAAATGTAATGTACACATCATCGTCCGTGTTTAGTAATAAAATTTGCGTTCTGAGCAATAAAGTTTATCGCTAACGACATTATATCGCAGAAAATAAAAATATACAATGTTTCTATTATGAGCGACACTTAATATTTACATCGTAGCACCTTGAATATTTCATGTTCGATTTATAGAAGCTTAGATAGAAAGCGAATTACACTTGAGGTATTCAAAGAAAATACAAATTCAGTCGTAAATGTTCGTCTAAATGTGACATTAAATTGTTTGTACATTAAAATACCCTAAATGAATTTATATTTGCTTTTCTAATCTTCGGTTTACAACACTTAATCCTGAATTAAGTTAATCTTTAATTCAAATTTAATTTGTGAATAAATGAGCTACTGTCTTCATATATAGTTTGAGCAAATTTGATTTGTGACTATTTAGAATTGAAACTGCATTTGGGGCGACTGGTAGTACATACGTTAGCCTGTGTGACTACATTTAGATGATTATGTGTTGTACTTTAACCAAATTTTTGTATAATTTCTCCAAAAGATAATAGTTGTATATTATCTTGGTATTTTATCTTTTTTTGCGTTGATATTGGCAGATGTCAAACTGACATTTGACTTTAATCACGAATTAATTTAATCGCCGATTAAAGCTGCTTAGTCGTCATTAGAGACGTCACAAAATTAAATGAATCGGGAATTTATACGCGTAACGAGGATTCTGTTTTTTATTTATTTCTCATTTTACAGTGTATAGCTTTCAAACACCAAATTTTGTATATTTACTACAAATTTTACACACGGATATTACATTATACAGTGTAAAGTAATTTATATTAATAGATAATTTTAATTTAATGAAACTAATAATACTATGAAAAGAAAAACTGAGACTAATATGCAGACATGCGAATTTTGATCATAGATTAATATAATAATATTGGAAAATAAAGATTCAAAAAACAACTAATTTTGATTTTGATGGAAACATTGTAGGGTTCCGGTTATTTCTCAGATATAGTAGATATTCACTTCTTCGAAGTTTACTATCCCCGTTGTTTCTGTGTATGATACAACTGTTTATGGCTTTATTCGTAAGAGTTAAAAACACAGTCTAAGGCTATCTGTTAGATACTTTTGATACGGAAAACGTTTTTTGAAGTTCATCGTTTGGATCTACACCAAATTTTTTGTGATTATAAGCTATTATCATACTTGGTTTACGGAATATTCCAGCAGATAGGTCATCATGTTGAGAGAGGACAATTATAACTTATATATACTTTTCTTTTTCTTTTTCGACAGAAGAGTACAGTGGTCTTTTAAATTGGCAGTAAGAATTGGAGAGTTCGCTTTTGTAGTTTTCCTGATTGTATCAATTATTGTTAGGCCCATACCCAACAAATCTTCCGCAAGTCTTATGAATGTGAAATAATTATCGCAGATAATATTTCTTCCCGATCCTGAGCCTAGTGATCCTGGTCTATTACTCAAGTGATATGGACCTTGCTGTTGCTACCTACACTAATATTTTAAAAAATAAAATATAAATTTAGAGGTAGCATTTCGTCAACTGTAACATGCCATCTACGTTTAATGTTCCTTACAGGGGTACACAAGTTCTATTTCCCGAATGTTTTCTTGGACATCAAAAATGAAACGTTTGAAGAAGAAAACGAAACTTATTTACTCCCATTTAAATCTGAATACCTCAACACCTGTACCATCTGACTTCTAGGTATAAAAAACATTTTGGTGCCTTGCTCGGTTTACATCGGCCAAATACAATCACCCAACAAATGTATTTAGTTTCACAATATCAGTTTCATTAGCATTTTTTGACTTGCAATACTTGGTACCAACTTATACAATTTTTATATTTGTATATTTTACAATTTTTTGTAACACAATAATTGCCAACTTTGAAGAATATCCGTTATATTTAGTCACTGGCTTTTGAGCAGCTAATTTTATTTTCTAGAACGACCGTTTTTTGATGTTATAGGGTGTCCACTCCATATTGTCGAATTACCGTCACCAATGAAAGTTGTATGGGGTGTTTCTAAACTGTCAGCTTTGGGAATCACTCTTTTCAGAAATATGCTCCATAACTTGTGGAAGAAAATTTTCAACATCATCGAATTCAGTGCTCGGTTTCTTTTTCTTTATCACTAACAAATTTCATCGTACAAATCTAATAAACGTTTATGTTCTTTCTTGTACAATGCCGATATTTTGATACTCGTTTCAGAAGTACTGTTTGGACTCAGACACACCTATGTGCATGGAACTTAGCAATTAAGCAATAATTCTAACCGTAATATCGGCTACAACCTGAATGTTTCATATTGTTTTTATTATCTACTTTTCTCGAAGTATCATGGTGCCTACAGCTTTCGTGTGTTTCACACGTGTAATAATTCGTGTAAAAGAAATTATCACATAAGTTGTATCGATCTTTCATTTGAGGTGTATACTAAAATGAAAGAAGATGGTACAATAAAAATGTGGAGTACCGACTGTAATGAAAATAACATCGACAATATTAGTAATTTAACATCTGAAGACAGTAGATACAGGTATGTCAACTGAAAATCTTTTACAATACCTAAAAAGTAATTTGATCAATGCTATCACCATCTCGGTAATAGTGCAATTAAAAAAAGAAATTCAACATTTTAGTAAACAAAATTCGGATTTATCTAGAGAAGTGGAAACATTGAAATCTGTAGTACAAATATTGAACAACAGTCCTCGTAATTGAAATATAAATGGTGCTATAGATCAAGATACTTTGACATTGAAAAAAACAATAACAAAGGACAAAAAAACAGGCGACAAATGCTAAGGAAAACATAAATAAACATAAACCCGATGACATTGAACTTGGAAATGATACCCGTAGTCAAAAAAACTTAAATATCACCTGGTCTTCAGTTGTTAAGAAAAATTAACAGCCTCCAATACAAGATGAGCAAATTGAAAATTGTAATACCTCAAGCTCCACTAATGACGGATTTACTGAAGTAAAGCGGAGAATAGATAAGAAACGGTCTAATAAAAATACATCTATCCACGGCAATGCGTCAGGTTTATCTATAAAAGGTGCTATACAGTATGCTCACTTTCATATTTGCGGATTGGATGTCGACACTACGGTGGATGAAGTTACATCTCATTTAAAAAACAATAACTTTTTGGAGGTGAAATGTGAAAAAGTGACATCAAAACGACCTGAAGAGTATTCGTCATATAAAGTCTCTATTCCTCTTGATAAGGCAAGTGAAATTAAGCAACCTGAATTATGGCCGTTTGGTGCTCGAATTACTAAATATTTTTTCCATCAATTTATTAAAAAAACAACACCGAACTAACAACAATTACTAATAATATTCCGATTAGAATATACCATCAGAATATTCAGTGTCTGAATACGTGCTGCAATGAACTTGAAGCAATTCTTAGCGAGAAATCTGATTACGCTGTAGTATGCGTGACTGAACATTGGCAATCTCAAGAGCAATTATCGTCATTTCATCTAGGAAGATATCACCTGGTAACCAGTTATTGTAGGAAAATATTGAAACGGGGCGGCTCAGTTATATATGTGAATAACACATTTTTGTCTAATTTACATGTTGTGAATTCACCTAACGCGCTCGCTATTAGTTATGTTTTTGAATGTTGCGCTGTAATCGTTAACATAAATAACAAGCGTTACGTAATAGTGTGTATTTATAAAACACCAAACAGTGATATTTGGATCTTTTTAAGAAATTTTGAAAAAATGTTAGATATTTTAGTAGATTTGAACACTGACTGCATAATTATTGGAGGTGATTTTAATATTGATATTCTCAAAACATCTGTGGCATGCGATAAGTTTAAAGATTTATTGTCTGCTTATAATTTAATAGTTACTGTTAATTGCCCTAGCCGAATAACGAACTCGGGTGTTAGTTGTATCGACAATATTATCATATCTGAAATTTTTGCTAGTAGTAGTGATGTTAAAACTGAAGCGTTCTTTACAGGGTTCTCAGACCATCTTGCTCAATTATTAGAATTTGTTGCAGACGTGCCTTTTAATCACGTTGAATACAGATTTGTAAGAAGTTTTGATGAATACAGCTATAATAGTTTTCATCGAGATATTTCAAGTGAAACATTTGCCAGATGTATACAACAAATGTCATGTAAATGAAATGTTTAATGCCTTCTTAAACACCCTTTTATGGTATTTTGAAAAACATTTTCCTGTATATAAAACTAAAATTGCAAGTAAGGTAACCAAATCACGAAATAACAATGAAACCATTTTAAACGTTAAGAATAATGTTATACTGACTCAGATGTTGTCTACCTTTGACCTTCGGTATAAAGAATTGTTTAAATATTATCAAAACCGGTATAACTGTTTGCTTCAGGCGCATAGAAAAGCCTACTATAATCGTAGAATAATGAATTCAAGTAATAGAAGCAGAGAAATGTGGAATATTGTTCCAGAAATACGTGGCGATGTAAAAGAGCCAATACTTCCTAAAGGAGATTCTTGTGTGTGGCTACTTCCTTTAATGTTCATTTTACTACAATGGCTACAAATTTAATAAATTCAATAAAACAACCAAGGGATAAGACATTTAGTAGTTTCAAATCTAACTCTGATTCATTCTTTTTTGCTCCTATTGACGCAAATGAACTTAAAAATCTAATTATAAGCTTTCAAAACAAGAAATCATCTGGTGTAGATGAGATTCTCATATCTATATTGAAAAAATGTGTCAATATAATAGTTCCTCCACTTTCCCATATAATCAATACATCCTTTACAACTGGTATTTATCCTGACAGACTGAAAATTGCCTTCTATATACAAAAAAGGAGATAAAAATGATCCTGCAAATTACAGGCCGATAAGCGCATTAACATCGCTAAATAAAGTATTTGAGTCAGTAGTGGCTAATCGTGTGTTTAAATTCTTTTCTAAATATAAGTTGTTCGTGCCTTCTCAACATGGTTACGTATCAGATAAATCCATAGAAACTGCGCTTTATGATTATATTACAAATATCCTGGAGATCTGGGAGCAACGCGGCCTGGCTTGTGGTATCTTCCTTGACCTCTCAAAAGCTTTTGGCTACGTTGATCATTCTTTGTTACTCAAAAAACTTGAATGCTACGGAGTACGTGGAGTGACTAACTTGTGGTTTTCATCCTACCTTTCTAATAGATATCAAACAGTCAAAATAAATAAGGGCAGTGCAGCAGTACAGTCTAGACCGGAAGTAATCAGTGTGGGGGTTCCACAGGGCAGTGTAGTTGGTTCTCTGCTGTTTATAATTTTCTTAAATGATATGTTCCTGTCGACTTGTGGTACCGAATGCACAATAACTAGTTATGCAGATGATACAAATCTATTAATTAGAGCGGACACATACGAAGATCTGTTGAGAAATTGCAACACACATTTTGGAACTGTGGAAAAATGGTTTACATTAAATAATTTAGTACTAAACAAAGAAAAAACTTCCTGAATAATTTTCAGAAGTAATACTATAGCATCAATACCGGATAAAACTGTCCTTGGCAATAATACTTGCAGAGTAAGGAACGTTGGTAAGTTCATGGGAACTTTTATAGATCAACACCTTAGATGGAACTTACACATAAACGAACTTCTAATTAAAATTCTGTTACAGCTGCTAGACATGGGTGCTTTAATGACGGTGTATTATGGGAACTTTTATTCCAAAGCCAAATTTGGCATTATATTTTGGGACTGGGACTGACATCAACAGAATTTTTACTCTACAAAAAAGGACAATAAGGTTTATTTTTGCTAAAAACTATCTAGAAACTTGTAGAGGATTTTTCAAGTTAGGTAACATTTTAACAATATACGCACTTTATATTTTAGAATGCATAATATTTGTTTGTAAACATAAATATACTGTTAGCGAATGCTTTTTTGAGCATGAATATTCTACAAGAAACAAGAATAATTGCAGGCTACCTAAACACAGACTGACTGCTAGTGACAAGTCTGGGCAATACGTTGGTATAACTTTCTTTAGTAAGTTACCACGCTGTATAAAAACAATTAAAACTATTGGTTTATTTAAGAAGCAATTAATAAGGTATCTTTGCGATAGAGAGCCATATTCAATACAAGAATATTTAAATTATTAGAACCTTGCAGCTTCCTATTCTCTGCTTCTATTACGAGTTTTCTATCTTTTACTTGCGTTGTAATATCACTTTGTATTTAGTTCTTATTCAAGAGTTTGTGATTTAATTGTTAGCTAAGCATTATATACGCTTGACTATTTTCTCTAAAATTTTGTTTGTGAAATACATTGCTATTATTATTATTATTATTATTGTATAAATGATGTTAGATTTATAACTATTGACAAATTTTCCTGTCATTTAGAAATTAAGGTTTTACCCATAGTATACTTGTACTTTTAAGGTAAATTTCATTTTGCTGCACATCATTGGTCAGCATGCAATTGTGGGCGGAACAACGCTCACTTAAATAGTATTCAGGTAGTACTAAAGAAGTATTCAAGAAGCAGTCTATGCCAGAAATGTAACAGATAGACTCTCATCACGATTCCTTAGTTGTTAGTTTGCTAATAAACGTCTGAAGTGTCTGAAGTGAAGTACGAAAGTGTTTCATTTCGCGAGTGTCCATTTTCTTCAATTTCACATTATAACTAATAGTTATATGGTTTTTTGAACCTCGGAATAAGAGTCGTGCTACCGATAAATTCATTGGAACCGTCAAGACATCCAGTCGCAATAAGTACTATAATTACTTACGTACTTTTCACCTCACAGTACGCGAAATAATGACAAAAACAACAAGCGCTACATTACATCAGGATGCGGAAGCCTATCTACAGATAATACTCACCTGAATCTGCGCATCATTCGAGGAGATTACCCGAAAACAAATTAAACGAAGAATAATTTAACAGCATATGTAACTACATAATTCAGAAAGGTACCTAAAACCTCAAGTGATTCCGACGATAGAAAAAAGAGATATGTTTTTTTTTTCTGTTACCGGTGAAAAGCCGACGATGCGTATAATAGCAGGTTAAAATCTGTTAAAAAAGACAGCTCATATAATTTATTAGTGTAAATTAATTGCAATTACTTTAATGAATATGTAGATATCTATATATAGAATGATATGTATATATATATATATATATATATATATATATATATATATATACATATGATTCTAATAGTTATTGCTCACAAAATATAAATATGGTGTCAATGTAATGTAAACTTTTCCTCTATAGCACATAATTAAGTTCTGGAAAATTAAATTGAATTTCTATTTTTCTATAAACTTTTGGTGTTATCAGTAATTCAAATTGCACAAGAAACTTGTACTTCCAATTTATATTGTTGTTGTTTGTTGTTAGCAAATGAAGTCAAATATTAAATGATTTTCGAAGTAGATAGTGCGTGGTAGATTGAAAGTCTGTTATTAAACTTATTCGTACCCCATTATTAATAATCTGGAAATAAAGACAATAGTTACCTGGTGGTATCCTAACTCATAGAATTTTGCTATGACGACAACACAAGTGTGAATACGTGCATTTTCTTGATAAAACAGAATTCTTATCTTCGCTAAGTGTTGACGTTTTCTTTTCATAGCAGTTTTGAAACGATCCAATAGTCATTTTGCCCTATTTAAGGTAATCAACATGGATTATGTTGCGTACTTTCTAAACCACTGTGGCTATGATCTTGTTGGCCGATAAAGTGGCTTTGGCCCTCTTTGTCGTCGGTTGGCCTCGAAAAATCCATTGTCGGGACTGTTCTTTGGCCTCTGGTCTGGTGTGGGTCCATGTTTCTCATTCGGATTGCGTTTTAACATCGCCAAACATTCCTTTGAATTTGACACACGTGCGTGTTTATGGTCATTTATGATCAATCACGGCACCCATCCTGCGGAAAGCATCCCTACATTTAAATAAGTTGTTAAAATGTTATGGACTTGGTCAACTGAGATGCTCACACTCAGCAATCTCACGTACTGTCAATCTCCGATCATTAATTACCATATCGTGAATCCTTTTAATCATTTCTGATACGGTAACTGCACTTGGATAACCTGGACATTCTTCATCACATATAAATTTAAATTCTGCTGTTCAATATTTTATGGTAGATAACGGTAAAATACAGGATCCTCATGAACTTCACTGAGTTCCACTTTTATTTCATTATTCCTTAAAAAAAAAAAATTTAATCATTGCTCTATATTCGATTTTTTCCTGATTGTAGTTAAATTACGAAAGTTATTCATTTTAAATAGCTGTCGTTCACAAACTGACTGGCATATCTATTTAAAAAGTTAACAGGACTCTTGTCAAAGGTTACTTTTTCGAAAAATAGAGTTACTTCAATTCTAGCAGCATCATCTCTTGCAGATGCCAGGTAATTATCGAACTCTCCTCGTATATGACTAGCACTGAGGAAAGCAGTTCCTAACGTGAAGTTATTTCACTAAAGTTATGAATCCCAAATAAATTGTACAGTTACTGTTAATGACTGTGGATGTTATCTTGTATATACACCAGCTGTAATTAAAAATGCACCACCGCTAAATTATTCGAGTATTTTAGTAAAATTATTTTATTTGCATTTCAAAAGTACAAAAATTAGTAAAATGCGTGCAGTACGTTTCAAGCAATTGCGAGTGATGCCTGATGCAGTGAGAACGTGCACCTCATAAACAATTAATTTCCTTCGAATGTAGTGGAATTATTAGCCTACACGAAGGCAGTGTTAGTTTCCGGGAAATTGCGCGTAGACTTAGTCGTAACATTCGGCTGTACTACAGTACTGTAACCTGTGGATTACAAATCTATGTAAAGCGTGGGTGCATCCAGAAGGGCCATCGCCAGAGATTTTCTTTGAAGCGCTTGGTTGTGCAACACCAGTTTTTGTCGGTACATCTGTGCATAGACGCGATAGAGTTCCTTTGTTGAACTGTCTTTCGTTTATGTGTTTTCAAGTAGTATAAGCATTTCTGATACTAATAAACATTATTTTGCAAAAATTTGTTGGTGGAGCATTTTTAATTGCGGCCGGTGTATGTTGGCCATCACAGGTATGAGCGCATAATATCTGATAAAATTGTATAATATATTATACCACTTTATGTACTAGTCAGTTTCGAAAAGTATATTGGTAATAATTTTCATTATGATAATTCATAATTAAAATATGCACAATTTTACAAAGTAAAGTTGTAGAAAATATAAGTAAATATTGTTGTTATTAAATTACTTAGGCAGTTAGAAAAACACAGCTTATATTCGCAAAATACTGCTGTAATCTAAGTTAAACCTAAACCTAAAATACGATATCTTGACAGCCACAGCAGTTTAAAATTTCTCACATTAATTACGTAGTGGCCTTCACCCAATTATAGCAAAATTAGTGGTTATGGCTGGTAAATTATAGGTAACACGGTTAAATTATAAGCGCATGTGTTTCTTTTCAAGAACGTGAAATTTTATGAATAATTTATAATGATAAGTTATTAATGGTTTGGTATACGTCTAAAATGTGATTAAAATTTAATTTTCGATATTGAAATAATTAATTGTATCGATTCAAATACAATATAAACCTTGATTCCTTAACGAAATTTTTATGTAATTAATCTGTTGCATTTGAGACAGCATTATAAAAGATATTTTCTGTTTCACAGCCAGTTATGCTAGGCAGCTACCTAATTTTTGACTTAGACATGCAGTAATAAGTTAACACGATTTCCTTCAACATATCAACAAAAGGAGAAAATTACAGTGCAATTTACATCGAATAAATCAGACGTTCCAAGGTAGTTTTACTTTAACAGTGCAAATGTTTTAACTAAGGTTTATAAGTTAAAATTTATGGAGTTGTTTCCTTATTTGGACGATCTGTTCTACCATTTATGTCAGCTTTTTATCATTTTTATACGTGTAACCGTCAATCACATAACCACCGTAAATAATCATAATACTAATCTTTATAATGCTAAATGACAATTCCCCAAGTGTATGGATTAATTACATCAACTGTTCTTTGTAACTAACAAGGTGATGTATGCATAGTTTTATAAGTACACAGTGAATTAATGTTGGCGTACATTGTGGAATATATTCACGCACTTCTATGTACAGGGATAATAATTCCCCATAATCTTCTGCTTTAGGCGAATAAATATCTAAATAATAAGGTTAGCAAATAAAAAAATGCGGAGAAATCATCAGCACATAAAAAGTTGCTTTATGATTTTTCTGGTTCATCAATTTTTGAGTACGTTGTATTTCAATTACGAATAAATTAATTGCGTCTTCAATTGGGTTTGCCTGCGTATAAGCAAAAGATGTAACAATGGCAATCTCAACGAAATGCTATAAACAGTTTTTTTAATGAAAATAGCAGAACTTAGGGGGGAAAATTTTTATATAATTTATCTATATCTGGCCATGATGAAATGAGTGGTGTTTGCTACTCTTTGATGTCAAAATAGCTGATATTTCGACACAAACTGACCAAATTTCGTTCATATTCCAGTTGTGTTGTTTTTATAAAGGTTTAATCAACAAAAAAATAACTGAAATTTTGCTAGAACACAGAAGTTCTTAACGAAGGAAGGAAGTGGACCTAAGACTACTTATGACAGCATAATTTATGTCTATGATAAAGGTGGACCGTCATATTTTACGTTAAAGTTTTAGTTTGTCAGCTAGGTAATCAATTCAAAATGACCCCAGATGGGGAAAGCGTGTTGAAGCAAGAACCAACGAAAACGCTAAGAAAGTTAAGAAATTAGTCTTGACAAACCGTGAAGAAGGTTTTAATGGTTGCTGCAGTTAAAAAAATGTACGTGAAAATTTGGGATCGAACGAGGAGTTTGTACGTTGGATTTCGAAGTTGCTTCCTCTTGAGCAAAAATTGTGTCGGCAACAAATTTGTGCGGAAGACCTAGCGGCATTAGCTGACGACAAGGTCCTTTTAAAAACAGGGTAGTTTTCGGACACAAAAGGATATTGTTAATTGAATATACGGAGAAAGGACTACAATCACAGGAAAAGTGTGTAAGCAAACAACTAAAGAATTGAAAATTGCCATTCAATAAAAGAAGCCTTAAGATTGTGAGCGAAAGATTATTTTGCTTCATGATAATGTCAGAGGTTACAAAGCTCACCAAGTCCAAAAAGTAATCAACGACTGCTGTTTTGTAGAGTTACCTTACAGTGCGAACTTGGCACCCAGCGATTACTATCTCTTTCTTAAGTTAAAAAGCACTTGGGGAGTTAGCTTTTCTCGTAAGATGAATGCTCGGAAGTGGTGGAAGAAGAGAATTTATTTAAGCCCTACCGAAAGATTTTTTTCTTTGAGGATATAAGTTTATTAGAATAGAATAAGCGTGTGACCATTAATGGGACACATGTTGAAAAATATATTTTTTTGTTTCCTAAATTTTGTTTTTCATGGCTAAGTTGATGATATAAATCTGTCTCCCCTCGTACTTTGAGCAGTGACAACTTTATGTGAGTTCTCTTGTTTTTCTTTTGAAGTTGTAGTGTCAATCTAGTAGGGATTAATATATTATGTTATTACATTGAAGCGGAACCACCGTTACCCGTAAAAGATATCTTTTTAGACCAGTCGAAACGAAGTAAGCCAGGGACAGTCATGCGACTACGCAGAAAGGAGCTGTCGTAGCCCCGATTTCAGTCTGTCACCTGCTATGCCATTCCGTGGAGATATATAAATTAAAAACCAAAAGAAACCATTCAAAAGGATACCCAGCAATTTCTTAAACGTAAACGTATACAGACACCTGTATAATTTAATCTAAATGTCATTTTGATTAAATTATCAAAATTATACAAAACAACCAAAGATAAGAAAAGTGGACGTTGATGAATAGTTTAAGTAGTATATAAGAATTTTTTAAATGTAGCTTAGAATAGATGAAGTTAAATATTCATAATCATCACCACTAGAGCTGTCAAACTTAAATATCACAAATTTTAAGTAAAAATAAGTTTAAAGTAAAAGAAAATTTATACAAAAGAAGGGGAAAGCCCTATATTCAAACATCAGGTACAGAGTTGTATCAGCAAATGTGCCTTACAATGAAGATGCATTAAAATTATTCGGTGCCATACTGGAATTATTAATAGAAAGATTTAAAATGAGAAAATTGGTGGACATAAGTGTCAAATTTATGTGAATTCAATGGATTTCATTACTTTCTAAATTAATTTTGGGAATTTCTTTTTCTGATATTTTCTTCTTCTTAAAAAAGATTCCTATGTCTATTCTAAGCTCTAACCCAATGGGAGTCATTTTGGAAAAGGACGCTACTCCATGAATTGCTAAAATTTCAGTAAACTGCTGCATTTTTCTACAAAACGACGCCAGAATATAGTAATTCAATACAATAGTTTTTGTTAGTTAAATTAAATGGCGTTTCTAACATGATGTAAGTGCATATTCTTGTTTTCTGACGTTTGAAATGTATTTTAATCGTTCTCCCACTTATTCGGACTAAAGTGGTAGTCCCAATCATACCTACATCGCATGTCTCATGCCAATCATTTACGATTGATTACATCCAGTTAATTTTATATTGACAAGACTTACCTTTGTGTTTTGCTTAAATGTAGTTTTCTTAGTCTGATAAAAAAAGAAAGATCAAACATTAAGTCGTATTAAAGGAAAACAAATTTAAAACCAAATGAGAAAATACCGAAAAGAGCCTTTGAAAGTACACATTGCATCAAGATATGTTTATTTGTCTTGAAAATTATTTCCTAATATTACAATGAGTAGTTTAGGTAATTATAAACATTGAATGAGATAGAATTATCTTATATACTCAAGAAAAAGATGTGGGTGGTTAACAGCATAAAAAACTCGTTTCGATTTTATACATTATTTATTTCTTTATTGATAGATATTAGTTTAAATAAGCTATGCTATAGTTTCTATAACTGTTCTTTGGTACAACATAAAAATTATTTTCTATTTATTATAATATATTATAAAATCAATGACAACTAAATACACTTTCAGTTTACAATACACCAAAATCGCCAGTATAAGCGTTTTATCCATTTTAAACAGTTTTTTTCCTCTCTACAAATAAATTTTCACAACTTGTTATTGTCTACACTTTTAATACCGTGTACACCTCAGCATGCATACATCAACGCGTTTCCAATAACATTAAATTGATGTCAGTACATGCGGATATACACGGAAATATTAAAAAAAATATAGCGATATGTATTTAGGTTTCTCGTTACGTTCACAGTAAATTTCAACATTGGTAACAAACAGAAATAATAATGCTCAATGCTGATCAAAAATTAGAACTCGAAAACAGAAACATGTACATATATATATATATATCTAGCTTTCGAAAATTATTATCAATGAGATTTCCTCCATACCAAACCCTTGAAAACATACTGATGAACGGAAATAAATACGGATTACCAAGTATAAACCATTTGCCTTAATAAAAAAATCACACGAACAAAACCAAACTTTTGTTCTTTTGTAGATTCTTTAATAATATTGAACGCCTCTTGAGGAACTGCTATAATCTAATTATTTTTAGTAGTGTACACGGTATTGATATTTTACTAGGTGTCTTAATTTCATGTCTATTTTAAAACTAAATAGTGCATATTCTATAATCGCATCATTCCACCAGTGGCGTTCATTCACTACCTTTTATATCATAACTAAAGGGGAATGTCCACATCTTTTTTTGTTGATTCTATTCAAATCGAAGGAGAAATTGCAAGTAATTGTTAACTAACATGTTATTACCGCTATTCAAATTATTACGAACAATCAAAGCAAATCTAAATTTATTCAATATTTTACACTGGCACAGAAAATATTATCTAAAAAGTATATTTTAATTTCATCGTTTTTCATGTATCCTAACACAATCAAAGTTCGTTTGGGGATTTATTGGACAGCGGCAATTGACATTTAATGAAAAGTGTCTCTGATTTCATCAAAGTCTGTGCCAAGCCTTCACACAGTTAACATAATTTATTGCTTTCAATGGCAGCAAAGAGGAAATTAATTTTGAAATTATAATAGCAATTTACATACAAAGGAATCGTGAGGTTTCATGGAGCTATTTTATTTTCGTGCACAGAGATATATTTATCAAATATAGTTTGATTTATATGCTACGAAGTGAAATATTCTGCAATAAAGAGTATAGAAATTGCATGGTGTTAATAACACCGAATTCTTTCGGTACATAGCAATCTTTCTTCATGCAAGGGTTGGGCGTTAACGCGAAGGCAACGGTGAGATATTATCGCAACTGTAGACAGAAAAAGAAAGAAGATGATACAAGGTGGATAAATAGTTTAGTGGAAATACCTAAACATGTTCACTAACAAGGGAACATAGGTACCCCCAAAAATTCCAAGAGAATTGAAACTTTGTGCATCCACAGACTGATATAGTGTGATTTTTTTTGGTACCCAATCATTCGTGGACCACACTAAGCGCAATACCACCCGTAGCAATTTACGTCAATATCTCCGAAACTATGAGAAATATGTAAAAAAACACTTTAGATAACTCTTTATCCGTTTCGAGGAGACTATATGCCGGTGCCAACCCCCTTTTTTTTTAATCAAAATTTCTATTTGTTGGAAAAATACCTACATACGTCACACATATATATTAAACTTGTCTTAGTTGATTTTGATTTGGAGAAAAAAAACTAAAACTGCCACATTCAGTACTTGAACCGTATCATTGCAATAATCCGCAATACCAATCATTAAATGAGATAGTAGTACTAAAGTCTAAATATATTATGCGGTATGTTCGTCAAAATTTTGTTCTGGAGAAACAAAGTATATTGTTTTAGGAAAAGCACCGCCTCTATTTTTATACCAAAGAATATAAGAGTAATGCAGAATTTGATCATTTAAATAAAATCTATCGCCAAATAATTCTACATATTGCAAAAAAAGATACTCGAGTGCTTGTTATTGCATAATAAAATGTAAGTCTAGTGTTTTCTTACACCTGCGCGTAAAGTAAGTAAAAAATTCATTACAATGGTTTGGGTCTTTGTAGGTTAATCAAACAATAACGCTTATACAATATAAACATACTTTTATAACTATATGTTTATAATACAATTGTAAAAGAAATTTGATCACAGGTGCTCTAAGATATAAGTCGCATTAATGATATTAAAAAACAAATCAAGTAATATATAATATTATGTAATAAAATAAAATTACACATATCAAACAAATTGATTTTATTGTACATAGTTCTTGCAATAATAGTACTCTTTATGAAAATGTCGAAAAGCTTGAATTGAAGAATTTTGGGGAGGAAAATTGATTATGAATCAAAGATTGTAATATTTCCTTGATGATTCAAAAGTAGCACTTCATCTATTTCTATAGTCTAAACCATAAAGAGCTAAGGGTTGCACCAGTGACGTTTCCCTTGGAATTGTGTAAATATTAACTTTTTTGTTTGCAGGTACTAAATTTTGAATGTCACCTGGAAAAGCACAATTGAACATAACATCAAATTACTTATCGATATTAAATTTGCCTATTCATTTTAATCTAATAATAATCATAATAATTATCACAAAAAAGCATTATCATTGTAGCATGATGTGTGTAGCAAAACGTGCATATAATTAGAAATAATAAGTAGGGCTGGACATTTTACGTATAATCTTTATTCTCCGGGCAATAAACAGTAATAACATACATATAAGTTTTAAAAATTTAAAAAAGAATTAGAAGTGTTTTTTAATATTCCTTACAGTTTCAGGGAATTTAATGTAAATTGCTTGCATTTAGGGGGCTCGGTTCCCCAAAAACGGGCGATTGGGTACATAAAAAATTACCGTTGCTTTTATACTGTCTACGAACCCGCAAAGTTTACATCTTTTCTGAATTTTCGGGTTACCTGTGTTCCCCTGTAAGTTCAATTCATTGTTTCACTCGTTATACGGTCAACTTGAAATTGAAATTAATACGGCCAGAAACGAAAAAGTAGAGTGCATGCTGGCGATAGTTTCTCAACGGTTGTATAAACCCACAAGATTTTTGGAATATATTTAAAAGTGCCTTTTAATCTCACACTGAGAGGAGGACGGTTGTTGATTCAACAAAATTTTTGTAACATTAACAGGTAGTCTGTAACATTTTTTTTTATTCTAACAAAATGCATTGAGTGGTTGGAGTACTTTTTGTTGATGTGTGCCCAAATATGAAATTGAACTTATTGTAGTACGCGTCGCGTATTTTTGAAACATTCCAAATATAAGTTCTTGCATTTCCGGCGTGATCTGTCAGCAACGTTCTAAATAGGTACCTATACATATTATTTTATTAAAAAAATGTTGACAAATTCATTGGATTGCGAAAGAGTACCTTAAACGATCAAAATCATCCAACACTTCTTAGATGATATTTTCAATAAACTTTGTTTCAAGCTGGTAATATCATTCCGATATGTTTTGTAATTATTGCAAGTGTGAACATAAATATATATAAGAATTAAAATGTTGAACAAATTAAAGCATTTAGGTATGTTCCAGTTTCGTACGTGGTATGCTTTAAGGAGTGTTGAATTTGAATCGCATTCGGCAATCGCCATTGTTCTTTATGAAAGTTCGTGCGAATTGCGGTGCGCGAAAATTTCTCTTTCTTTTTGTCACTAATAAATATGTCATTCTTGTACACACCTTTTAAATTAATGTCTGATCTGGAATGAATTATATGCCAAACACAGAAAGACATGATATCCGGGATTTGCAGTGCATTGATACGTTATACGATTGTTCAAATTTCGAGGTATTACTGACAGTTTTTTATGTTCAGCCTATAATTTTGATTTAGTTGATTTATTTTTTTGATAAACTACTGTAGGGGGGCAAATGTTTCTTTCGTCTTTTTGGATTAGTAGACTTTATAAAACTGTCAAAAATAAGAGTGATTATTAGTATCTACTATATTAAACACCATTGTCTTGTGTGTTGCGAGTATGTGTAACTTAGCCATCTGACGAATTTATTGATTTGACTCGAATGCCCAAACAAATAGAGACTTTGTCAAATTTTTCGTCGTAAATGGAAATTAGGTAGAAGCGCCGATGATGCCATTCGTATATTCCGTGAAATTGTTCGGACTTCTACTATGTAACAACTATCATAGCAGCTGTGTTTCATAAATTCAGTGGAGAATAGGCATGGTGACGAGAGCAAATATGTAATCAACTTCTCGTCAATCCACAAGATCTCCATTTCTATCGACGAATTATAACGAGGATCTACCTTCTTAATCCAATTAAATCAAGTCAGTGGTTAACCCGTGGCCAATCTGCAGAACCTATGATCAAGCACAAAATCTCTGGAGCAAATGTGTTGCTGTGTTTGACGTTTGAACTGGTACCGGTGGGTAGGGCGTTAAACTCCGAACAATAATTGGTAATTGGATCACATTTTTACGTCTTCCTGGGCGTGTTTTTGCCAATATCGAGGAGGCAGAAGAAGGATGCCGTGAGATCTCCAAAAACTATATATAGATGGCAAAGAATTATCGAAAATAAGTTTTGAATATGAATAAATTATCTGTGTGTTTCTAAAATTTGATAATATAAATGCTCTTGTTCTCATTCTTAAAACAAACTTGCAATAATTATAACCCATAATGCCAATTTACGTTTGATATCTCCACTTACGGATTATTTATAGGAAACAATCATATGTATTAAACTTTAGCTAACATAAACGTCAATTATATGGGCATATTCAATGATTATAAGAATAGTTACAATTAATTACAGTCGTTAATTTTTGTTTAAAGATGTATATTGTATACTCATCCATGTGTGTTAGTGCAAAGTATACCAATAAGTAGAAAATCCAAATAAGTCAACATTCGTAATAGCTATTTTCTTCGATTTTATTTTCACTACTTTTAAGTTTATTATGAATCTTACCTTAGATATTCAATTTACATTATAATTACGATATTTTACTCCATATAAAATGTATAATTTTTTCAATGCGTTTTAAAGTTATTACGGGTTTACTGGTTGGTATTTTTAAAAGTTAATTCATACGAAAGATATCTGGAATGACGTGTGTTCTGAAATAGTTTCTTTTTGTACTATATACATAAAAGATATTTGTTATATATAATGCGGATATAAAACAACAGTTTTCTTTTCCATAATTATTTCATCTTACTTATTTTAGTTGTCAGACCCCAAATTTAGGGTCGGCAAAAACAACATATTGCACTACATATAATGTAATAGAATGTAAAATATTAACAGACAACAATGCAGTATTAAAAGAAAAACTTGCATAGCACAAGGAAAGGGTACGATGTCGCTTAAATAAATATAACAATTAAATTATAACTGTAACAATAATTGCTTTCGCGTTTTAATACACCATATGCAACGCAATTTAAGAACGTTAACAATCAATCAAACATTATAATAACGCAAAAAATGAAAGGTCTTTTACGTTTGTAGATTTAACCTAAAAACTCTAGATAAAAATCTTGATCCACCGTGTCCTGTCCTTGTTAAAAAAAGAAAATACGAACGTTTTACATACGACAGTTGCGTTTTAAACAACGTGCGATTATAATAATGAAAGTATAAAGAGAAAACATTTAGCACTTAAAAATGTTTAATATGTCATTAATATCAATTACAGCCTATATACATCAAAAACATAAGGGATTAATAATCTTTTTTCGTACGATTATATACAATAAAATTGAATAATACATACATATATTTAGTTACATGTGTATTATACACGCAGGAACATTTCGTTTTGTTTAAAATTAATTACACGTGTGTGGAATGTATACAGTGATAATTAATTCTAATTTATTATAATCTCTTCCGTAGAAATATTTTCACGTCACTATAAAATTTCAATTTATAAACATGTCTAAAAATATCCGTACTTCCAGAATAAAATCTGCAACACCGATTTTTAGAGCAACAATCATACATATCGGGCGACTACTTCGTTTACAAACGCTTCTTCAAAAGCAATTTGGTCAGCCTGTAATCTTCAAGATTACTATTTCTTTTTAAATATTGGAAGGCTCACGTTAACGGTACATACTACATAGACACCTTTTCAATTCGTGTAGGATTAAGAATCTATTAAATCGGTTTTCCTTAGGCGAGGCTAAAAGGTTAAGATTGCACTATCTGTAAAATGTTAATTGTTTCGCTAAAGGTGAGTAAATACAGTAATAACCAGGACGAAGCATTTTATATTTTATGCCAGGATTTTTTTCAATACTCAGCGGCGTAGAACGCGTCAGAGTTTTTTCTACATCCATACATATGTATAAACATTAGTTATCGTAGCGCAGTAAGCATCTGTGTGGTGTCGGACACGTTACGTAGAATTAATTTTAGAAGTGTCTATCAATAGTTGATGCGTCCTCTGATTCTTTGTGTTATGTATTTACATATATGTGTATGGATATGTTATTGTCACGCAGGATATTGTTGTTTTCTAACATTTTTTTTTGTTTGTAAAAGTTCCAAAGTTCTTCTTTTGGGTTTCCCTGTTTAGTTTAGTGGGGTTAGGTATTGTTTTCTTCTTCTTATTATTATTATTTATCTCCATAGTTTCCTTTACGTTAGAAGGTTTTTGAATTATTTACTTTAGTTCGTTTGTAGTTGTTGATAAACTTGTATGTTTCAAAATGGCTTCTGGTTCTGCCTTCCAAAATTGTGCAAAGGTGCACGCATGGATTGCGGAGTATGGAAAACGTTTTACCATCGTAAGTGATTCTGCTATATTGTGAAACTTGTGGTATAAATCTGTTGTGTAAGCAGAAATCACAATTACTTATTGCGACTAAACTTTGTAATAAGGTAAACTCTGAAATTATGGTGCAAATAATTAACGAAAGTCTGGATATGTTATTTGAAAATCCATTGCAGGGAAATAGAAGCATTCTCTTATTTATTAGCGATGCAGCAGCATATATGCTTAAAACCGGAAGGATACTAAAGAAGCAATACCCATCTATGCTACATAGCATATGCCTTGCACCGTATTGCTGAGCATGTCAGGGATGAATTTCCCGATGTGGATTTTAGTAAAAAAAACTTTTTTTTGAAAGCTTAGTAACATTGTACAAAGAAAAATTTCTAGATTTGTCACCACCTCCAGCTCCTACCATCACCAGATGGGGCACGTGGACAGAAGCATGTGAATTTTATTCGTTGCACTTTGATATAAATGTCATGAAAAACTTTGCTCATGCTCCACTAAGCAATTGCGATGTGGAAAGGTCTTTTTCTGTCTTTCAAAATATTGTACAACCTAAGAGATGTAGTTTTACCACAGATAATTTAGAAAAGAGATTAGTCGTCAATGTTGGTCATACATTTCAAAGGTCATAAGATTAACAACGAACACATACATACGTATATGTAATATTGGATAAATTTACCTACATATGTGTATTATGAATAATATTGTAAGTAGTAGTAGTTACGCCAATAGAGGTTTCCTAAACGTCATCAATACGTGACGAATTTCGAGCTTTGTCCGCCATCGAATACAATGACATGTATTGACGCACACGTGATCGATAAGGATTTATTAGGGTTTATAGTAACTTACTATAGATACATTGTAGAGTTGATGGATTGTTTCCCGCTTTCCCATAAAAAATATGTTTTGGTTTGCCGTCGTAATAACATGTCACGGAATTAGTTTGGTGTAACATTTAGATTGCACTGGTTGTATTTGTTAATTATTGGATGATTTCTAATGCTAGGTTTGCTTTATTACCAACTTTGGAGTGTAATCATAATAGATAGAGATATCAGAAAATTAAGATTTCTAAAATAAAGGAATTTTTTCTAGGTATTACGAGGAATTTGCATAATTCAGCAACTTCGAGAACTTAATTTACAGCAGTTATTTACCAAGTTTTAAAAGATAAGTTTTCTATGTTTTCTTAATTCCTGAGGCTGTATTAACATCAATAAATTACCACTGCTGAGACATAACCGTTGTCTATCCTTATACGGACATCCATATTTAAGACATCAATGTTCAGTTAGTTCCTTTACAATAATTACCGAGAAAGCTTATAGACACATATGTTCAATCCTTCTTAAATTCTCATATTCATTTTTTGACAATAATTCTTTATAATTGCAAAAAATGTATAGATTCCCACATTTCTTATAATTCTAAATAATTTGAAAATTAATAAAATCTTCAACGTCAATAAAGATGCGCTTGCAGGCACACAGACGCGATTGTGTTGGTGTGTTAGTTACGAAATTGAGGCTGTTATTCTGATGAAATTATTTCTAAATTGAGAAAGTCATCCAAATAAAATATGTACTTGAGACAATTTTGTTGGCACAAATTTAAACAATCTCGGAGTTCCTCGGTATCGTTGCGTTATATATTTCTAAATTTTCTAGTCGTAAATCGCTTATAATTATCCTTTATTTAAACCTGACATTTTTGGGAAATGTCTTGGCTATATGAAAATGCTACGACAACAATAAATTAAAGACATTACTATCTTTTTAAATGGGCGTGTATTTGAAAATATTGTTTGGTTTTGTAAGTAGAGTGGGTTGGACTTTATATCTTAACGTTAATGTTTTGAAGATATTAATTTTTTTTGCTACCTAATTTTGTTGTTGAATATAAAATAACAGAACTGAAAGTTGTTATAAATGTTACTAGAAGCTCGAAACTGAAATGTTTTCCACATTTATCTTGTACTGGATTTAATGTACTAACGAGACTGAAGAAAGCCATATGTTAAAGATAAGAATAGCAATTATTCGTTATTATTTTTGTACTTATTGTGAATCCTTTATCTTATAAACGACTAAATCCACTTTTTGCTTAAATTAACACAGAAATGAGATAATTAGTGAATGCTTTAGAATATTGTAAGCCAACAACTTCTTAGGAAACTAGACTTGATTAAGGTAAAACTATCGACAATGAAAAACAACATTCAAATTTCATACCTGCACTTCTTGCACTTCTAATGATAACTGATGAGTGATGATTTACACCGGGCATAATTCCCTGTTTCATTAATTTTTAATCACTCAGTAGATTATTCAACACCAATATCATAAAACATTACTCGAAATAATCCAATTTTTTCTATAAAGAATGCGTTTCTATCAAAACGAAAACTTTAAAGCTTATAAGTGTAGTTAAATTCATCCGTGGACACATTGTACAACTAAATGTATACCACCGAGAATATGTGTTTATTTTGTTGTATTATTGTATTTATTGGCGTAATAGCCAACTTGTTCTAATTAACAAATTTTAGCCCTTAAGACTATTTAACTTTGAAGTGGCGACTTCATTGCATAATATACTAATTTAATAATTTACCAATTTTAATTTGTTTCCATTATTATTACCAGATATAAGAATGTTAGGGCTATACCAGCATGTGTTGCAATGTTATTGATTTGGCAAAAAATGAATTATACTGAAATAATGAATGTACAATATACAGTTTTTCTTTAAATTTTTTTAAGTCTACGAGCATAAAAGCATAATTAATGATAGTGAAACTCATTTAGGAGGTATTTTTTTATTACCGCATTACGCATTCTTGGGGACCACGAATAAAAAATAATTAGATTTAAATCTTATATTCTCGGATACTTTAATATCGTTATAACTTAGAATTGTGTATGTATTTGATGGACACTGTGTGAATTCGACATCTACTCTGTCTGAAAAGGTGTTTAGAGAATTGTTCAAACGACATGATGTGCTAACACTATTGGTAGTGTTAGCACATCCGCATCCACGTGACGCGTGATGAGGATGCGGGTGGGCAATTCAAACCATCATGACGTTTTGAAATCATACAACGATATATGCGATGTTATAATCGGCAACATTTGCAATGATTCCCGAATGTACTGTTTTATTTGCTATACTGTAGCTCGAATATTTTGGGAAAAGACCTTAATGGGAGCGATATATTGAATATGCATGTAGGTTGGAAAATTATATTCATATTGCAAGATCGGTTTCTATTCATAGAAATCTGTAATGTGCGATAAGCTGTTATCGGTATTAATTGGCCGTCTTTCTACGTAATTAGTAAGTTTAAAGCTTGGATAACCTTTAATTTAAGAGAATAAAATATTCCAGAGTATTTAATATTTTTCCCATGAACTAAGTTCAAAATTGTTATCTATTAATAGTCGGTATCTACAAAAGTAATAATAATTAAAAAACAAAACGTTTCCAAATTGAAAATTAGCATAAATTTTCCATTATTATTATTATATGCTTAGGATGAGATAATTTATTTTGCACACATGTATCTGTGGTCGGAAATAAAGAAGTTAAATGCAATAAATCATACATTTGGGATCTGCACAATTTGTATTGATTATAAATTTATGCATACATATTAATTGTGCACCACAATTTACGATCCTAAACTTTGCCGACAGGACTATTAGAGATGGATGTGTTGATTATAGCATATACTGTATTCGTTATACCACTTAACGTTTTATAATAATATTAGAATTAAAAAATACCCAGACTAAACAATTTTCAATCACATTAAAATAGTTCTCCTTTATTATTCATAATCTCCCGTACCTAATTTTGATTTCGAAAGTGCGTTATCTTTTCGCCAAAGCTGTTCCAAATATTTACTTAATTTTATTGCCACAAGTACCTTACTTAAACTGTGTTTATCCAATAACAAAATATGTTCTATTTTTTATTCGTATTTTAAAGCTTAGAATACACCTCCAGTCGTTGCTATTGTTTGAAAATTACGTACATAGTTCTTTGTCTACATGTAACTATTTAAGAGGTGTAATTATATTATACAAACTAATATCTGTTAAAATGCTACATTTCAATACATAAATTAAAGAAGTGCTCAAATGTAATGCGTATGTTTATACAAGTATAGAAAATTGACATAGAATATTTTCTGTGGAAAGATATTTCTTAGAGTGAAAGTATTCGTATTGCAGGTGTCCAAGTTTATCTAAGTACATTGGCAACATAAAGATTTCGCTTATTATAAAACAAGTGTTTAGCAAGTAGCTAAATTTAGTTTTGGCAAGGGATATAAATTAATCGCAAAAGAAAGTTGCACAAATTCAAAATTTTTGCAATTACTATAATTCTATGCATATATATTTGGGCATATCATTTATTCAAACGTTTCGTAAATACAAACGCATCATCCAGTTTATTTTTCTAAAACTAACGATATAAAAGTCTACGTATATTAGGAAACTAGCTAGAGACGTATTCTCATGTTATTATTTAACAATAATTTTTATTTTTATTCGGGGGAAAACAAGTCATTTAATCGAAAAACAAGAGATACAAGTAGGAAAGAGTGGGGTAGACTGTTATGCAATACATTTTTGCATATTCGACCAGCATTTATTTAGTTTACGAAACTCCTTTCTTCATACTTACAATAAATCACAGATTGGCCATATACTGACGTAATTTGAAATCTCTAGCTAAATGGAAGTAGAAAACAATGCAGTTTCGATTTGTACAAAGTAAAGTGAGAATCCTGTGAATATTTGAATTATAAATTGAGAGGGTAATAAATATGTTTAGTCTGAACACTGCAATTATTTTCTATTGTGAACACTATACGTGAACGTTTTTATGGACAAAATTTTATTTCTTTTCAAAGAAATGATGAGGAGGATATTTTTTGTTTGTTATTACCTCAGACAAAAGTATCCTAATTATCCCATTGGAGATAGTAAGGAACAAGTTCTCAAATTTTACCCTGCTATTAAATAGAATTCACCGGGCGTAATAGGAAATTGCTTCCAGGTTTATAAATGAGGAATTAGAAAAATGCTGATTGAAAGCCTTAACGTAAAAAATCAAAAGAGAATACCTCATCAAAATTCAGAAAAAAATGTGTACTTTCAAAAACACAATTTTCAATTGGTGAAGTTTATGCTACTCATCTCGAAAAGCAAATATTTTTGCAAAAAGAATAAATGGCGTCAATGAACTTTTTTATAGTTTGTGAACAATGAATCTATGTGCCTTACGTATCTTACTACTTTTGTTTCTTATAATCCCTACTGATGCTGTTGGGTTCTATGTCAATGTGATAGTAGGTTGTTAGTTTAACAATTTGCGAAAAATAGAAATAAAAATGCAGAAATAAACTGTTTTAATATGATTTTGAAGATGTAGATTCTGTGTTTGCTATATATGTTTACAAAGCTTGGTTTAGTGAAAAGAAAATGGATCCAGCGCAACAATCGCAAGACATGGGCGAAAGAAATTATGGTAGAGGGGGCCCCCTTAATCTAGAAGTAAATGTTATCACTCAGAAGATTCCTTTTACGTAAAAGTTTGGTATTGCTATTGAATATAATCTTAATTCACCTACTTCATGTTGCCAATTATTAATTGAAGCTAGATTACGTTGCGTCACCTTTACACACAGAAAAGTATTACTACGTGGAATACAATAGTTGTCTTGGTTGTAATAAAATATTTTCTTAATATATTCCTTGGGGTACGAAGAGAATTTTTTATATCAAAGAAGAACACGACGTACTCGTATAGAATACGAAAACTTACTTCTTATTTGCTTCTTATAAGAAAGGAATTTTATTTTGATATAAGGTCTGAATTATCAAGAAATTAAAGTATTAGCTTGGAAACAATATCTTTTATTTATATATGAAAATGGGAATCACGTAGATTTATCTTTCTTGCCAGTAGAAAATACCACTCCATGTGCATAACAAAGCTATAGGATATATTTATTTTTTTCATTTTTGAGTTGATATTAGAAAAATAATACACGAATGCAAAAAAAGAAATCTAGTTTTAGAAAAAGATGACAAATTATTAAAGGTGAGTTCAAGAAATGCAATCGCTCATGTATTAATTTTGAATCGTATAATAAAAGCCACCAATTAAATCTACTCTCCTAGAAATTATCTTTTTATTTCCAAAATGATTAACCAAAAAAATATAATGCTATAGTAACTTCCTTATGGAATTGATGGAATTACTTAATCCAAAAGCAATGCAAGGAGAGAAAAAACACACTACCCACAGACATGCCTGTTTAGAAAGCAGTGACATAAACCCTTTGCTCTCTAAACGGCAAGCATGCGTTTTTTGAACAACCGAAGGTTGTCAAGAGATGTCTGGCTTGTCGTTTTGAATGTTACGGTATTAACTGTGAGGCAAACAGTAACACAAGGTGCACTCTCGGAATCACGCTGATGACGCGGGGTAGGCAGAAACATGTCTAGATAGTGTTTTCCTCTTCTTGCATTGCTTTTGCTGTAAACGGTTCCATCAATATAGTAAGGATTAATAACCAGAAACTAATACTAAAATACATTATTTTTTGACTATTGTTCCTAGGTATCTTCCAAAATGATTGTTTATATAAATTAACAACCAGAAATGAGTAGCTCTTTAGTGTAACTAGACGAGTTGTTATATTTTGCATAACATTTATTAATTATACACTTCGCCGCAAAATTACAGGATCTTTTTTGAAAAAAAAATCAAAATTTCTATAAATAAGCAATTTTTTTATAAATATTTTTGTTGTTGGTTTTTCATTGCAATCGCAGAAAGTAAAAAATGTATTGATTTTAATTAAAAATACGAATAAATTTCCATTACACCATTTTGACTTTCTGTTTTTAAAAAACGTTGCTGCAAGATTTAAAGTGTTATTGATAGGACATGGACTAGGTACCAGGGGACCTTGGATTATTGTAAGACCTGAACAAGGCACAAAAATTGAAACAAATCCCATAGAAGATCGTTTTATACGCTTAAACGCTAAAAGGAAAAGGTTTTGCACTGCAAGGACATTAAAACAAAACCTTCAGCTTGCTACTGGTAACGACGTATGCGCGAATACGCCAAAAAAAAGGGTTTGAGGACCTGCGACGCGTTCTACTTTGACTGGAGCTCACAAAAGAACTAGATTCGAATTTGCTCGTCAACATGTTGATTGGAGCTACCGAGGAATGGGTATTCTTCACTAACGAGTCAAAGTTTTGTCTCTTTTCAAGTAATGGACGGGAAACAGTTTGGAGAAAACTAGGGGAGCGATTTATGAAATATACTGTCAGAAGGATCGATGGATTTGCTAGAAGGTTTGCTGTAGTATGGTGAGGTATACGTCTGTATGTACGAATCTTGTAGTGGTAAACCGAGGCTATCTGATAGCATTAAGGTATAGAGATGAAGTTATCATCCCTATTGCGGAACCTATTGCTGTCCTTCATGGACCAGGATTCATTTTAGTGGACGATAATGTTCGTCCGTACTTAGCGAATATCGTAACAGACGAGCATATTGCTACGAATATCAATGTTTTAAACTTGTCAGCTGGAAGTCCGGACCTAAGTCCTATTGAGCATTTGCGGGATAATCTTATAGACACACTAGTAGAAGTTCTCGCAGATATTGCAGCAATATTCCACCAAAATAAAGAAGAAGAGATTGCAACCCTATCCAAAAGCATGCGTTCCAGGCTAAGACCGATTGCAGCAAGAGATGCTCCTACAAGATATCAGTCAACTTTAAAACTATTTTAATTTTCTATATAAAATATTGAATGATGCAATTAAAAGTAAAAAAAGAAACCTTATGGTTTTGATCCCATAATTTTGCGGTGAAGTTTATAAATAGAAAGTCTATAAAGCTGAATAGTAATAATTGTTCAATATGCAAGCTTAGATTTTTTATTAAATCAGCTCTTTAAAATTAGATTCATACAAAAATCCTAACAATTTGCACCCTTTTCGTAGCTACTCAATTTTTCAGTATTTCTGGAATGGTAGAAGAGAAAATAAATATATCCAACGTTTTCAAATAACAAGAAGTAGTTATAATAGAACATAAAGTATTGTAATATTCTTTGCTTGTAAAAGATTGTTGTTCTCGTGGCGCCTCTAGTATATGCAGCGTATGAAATAATGTTTCTATAGCTATATGGAAAAATATTTTATATAAAAGTTGACAACTGCTTTGGGTTATGGAAGAACAGTCATTGTCAGTTTTGTTGTTCTTTCGATTCTTTTTTGTTGGAGTATAAGCATTTATAAATGTTGTATGCAGTTATAGTTATTTTAACTGAAACTGAGAGAATAACAATCCTAATTATGGTTGGGTATGGTGACTGTATGAGAAGACACACATAGGTGTATCCTTTTACATGAAGAATTACTCAATCTGCTATGAGTAAATTTTTGTGGCATTTTGGAGAAACGGGTCATATGAAGATGGAGAATATTAATAACTACGTAAATTTACTTAAGAGGTTTATTTTCCCGGCGAAGCATTATTTTCAGCAATATCTACAATTAATATAACTGCCAGTATTGATCCGGGGAAAATTCTCATTTAATGATTCAGCACCATACCTAGAGACCACAAAAATAAACGCATGAGCAGGAATTTCCGCTTTGTGCATTATCGCCACTTTCTTTATCAATGAAAATCTTACCGGTGATAGGACCACCTCGTTATCAACTTAATTTTGGAAATTATTTAAATGAAATTCCAAATTATTGGGTAGGAAGAAGGGCAGTTGTAGGACGCCACGATTACCAGATCTTACCCCGTATGATTTTTATGATTAATGTTGGGCACTATCAAGTTAAGGACTTAACATTTTATTTTGTTTTATTTTATTTTATAAATTTAGCCATTTTTATTTATTTGTGAAAGTAATATTTTGTTTGTGTCTATTTTATGATAAGTTGAATGTTTCATTTGTTTTGCCTAATATAAATTTATATATTTAATATTTAGCATCATTTAAACTGTAACGTGTACGCATTCAATGTAAAAATACGTTTAATTTCTTATAAAGTTTGCAAATATTTAAAATTCGTCAATGCTCTAATTAAAAATATCTTTAATAGTTATTTATTATATCTGTTTGATGAAACTACTGCTAATGTACGTATCGGATCGAGCGCTAGGCAAGGAATCTCCGCCCGTTACCGCCGGTAACGTACACACACGTACAAAGTATTCAAACTTCGTCGGAAGTCGAACGTGCGAACTGCTACGACTGCCTGCCTTCGCTCTTTCGCTTGTGAGTCGCGCAGCGCTCAGACCGGCACTATTGTTGGTTTCTGATTTTTCCGCTTATACATGGGGACAGCAGTTCGGAGCAAGATACTAGAGGTGGTGTATTAAATAAGTACATGAAATAACGAGAGCGTCTGGGTAGCCGTGAGTTGTATAGCATTTTTTTGCGGTAGTGATCGGCTATTTGCTGCTGTCGCCTAACCAGACCGATACATTTAAATGCGTACACAAAGAAGGAACCGAATTATGAAATCCAAATATGCTATTTATGGATTTGAATTTTGATATATAGGAAAGAGTACCATATTTATTTCATTTTTGTCAAGGGAATTGTTTATTTCATAAATATATTTTGTATATCTACGTACTGTGTTTAATTTGAGATCAACTGATTAAGCGAGTAAACACACAAGAATTACATATAAGCAATTGGTCCTTTCGCCTCACAAGAAAGATACACCGAAGCAGACCACTAGCGGCAGTGTATTTCAAATTAGGACAACGTAATAATTGGTATCTTTTGCTATCGATAGTCAGACCAACCAACGATATATATCGACCGTCCCCGTACTGATAGTAATACCGATAGCCCAATTCTAACTCTATTTCTAAACATATTTCAAAAATTTGGCGTTATTTAAAATTTTTGACAAATGAGCGAGTGTATCGGAACTGTGAAAATGTTTAATTTGGAAAATTGAAATTTTGCAGACCTGTTGATCGTATAGGGTAATATTAGAATCTGATTAAATTTTTCGAAAACATTATACTTTGTGTCCGACAACTATGGTTAAACTTTCAAATCGAAATAGTGTCAAACCTTAATTTTTTTAATACAACTACTTATTTACTCCGTCTTATTAAAGTACTCTTATAAAAATGTCATATTCACTGTGCATGTAAAATTGATACTCAAGATATTTCGGAACATGTATTCTAGCACAATTTCCTTAAAAAAAAAAACCGCTAATGTTTGTACGGAGTGAGAATATAGCTTACTTAGTTTTTTGAAATATCATTCAATTTTTGTATATCTAATCTATCACTTAATTTTCAATTATAAACAATGTTGGCACGCTTAAATTATATAAACGAAGATTATTTAAATTTGTTCATTGTTTATGGAGAGTGCAATAAAGTGATATTAAAAGCGCAAAAGCACCTTTGCTTTTGCGCTCGGTATCCACAAAATTAGAAAACAGTTCTTAGGAATTTATTTTAATATGAACTCAATAGCACTAATTATATTTGGACAACAGTATCTGAATAAACGAAAACAAATCTACAAGAAATGGACTCCTGAACAAGCACAATTCTAATTACTGGAGAACTTTAAATCCCCGCATATTTAAACCGGAAAAATTCAACATTTCAGTAATGCTGGATTGTTTGCTAATGGTTACGACTAACTTGGATATCTCCAAATTTTAAAAGACTACACAAGCTACATTCTCATCACTAGGTACTGTTTTTTGGAACAAAATTGTGTTACCAAATGTGTATGATAAATATCTTCAAAAGTATGATTTCAGTATTTTAAATCCGTAAAGAATATCAGTCTTTTGCGCTACTTCTTTATTTATTCCTCCGACGTTTCGTTACACGTGATGTTAACAAGCATATAGATACAAAGACGTTTTTACAATTCGATGGATACATAATTCATTTAATTAACTTCTTTTTTTCTTTTTCTTTTTTTCCGTTTTCTTATCTCTTTATCTTCCTTTTGTTTCTTACACACGTTTTATTACATTGGAAAAAAACCAAAAAGAAGAGGTTAATTAAATAAATTAGGTATCCATCTAAAAGTTGACATCACGTAGAACGAAACGCCCCAGAAGAAGAAGGACAAAAAACTTTTTTCGTTTCCCTTCTTTAATAAACGAACTATATTCCAATACAAATAGCCATCAATATACAAATAATTATACCAAGATCAAGAAAAAGAATAACAAGATGTACACTTTACATCTTTTTAATTCCTCTATAAATAAAAATTGTTAAAAAGATTTTTTTTTTAATTTTTAAATAATAATTACAAAAAAACAGCTTTATCAACTAGCTACAAAACTATACGATTATATTAAAAAAAAATGAAGTCGTAATGTAAATACGTCAAAACAATATTTTTACTTGCACAACCCAAAATAATTTCAAGATGGAGCTTTTATATAAAACATTTTTAATATATTTTTTATATAAGGAAATTTGAATACGCTTCATATTCAATCAGTGTTTCCATTTGCTGTGGAGTATTATTAGATTCATTGCATATTTAGCTGAAGTCGGTAGAATAATCAATTATCTACCGGAATTGTTTAGGCCCATGTTATTTATTCGTATTGAAGTTTGTGGGTAACTGGTGAAAAATATCTTGTAAAATAATGAGGAAGCGTAATAAATTATTTAGCGCTGTAGCCGTGTCATAGATACGCTAGTTGCCTCGACTGTGCCTCCGCGCTGGTGCTACCGACCCGACCGGGAAAATCAATAGCGTTTCTGTGTATTTACGCTGCGCCGGTCGGTCGTTACTTCGTTGTTCCGTTCAGCGGCACCGGCTCACCCAGAGACGTTTTCGTTTTGGGCGTATGTATATAATACATTCAGCTATACATCGAATGTAGGTCGACGGACAGAAATAGTGAAATTGGAACGTTTTAACCTGGTCTACAATTTGCAATAGCATCTCTTTAATGTGTGTCAGTCGAAGCGATGCGATGTTCATTAACCGTAATACGTCTCTTCGTCCATGTACAATGTGTATAATAATAAGAAAGAGTATAAAATGAAGTGTATATTAATGTATTTACGTATAATCGGACGCCTTCTTCGCGATTTTCATGAATATTCATTAACGCTAGAATTGTTTAATGAAAGAAATGTGCGAAAATATGTCGCATTAATTGCGAAAGAAAGTTTTTTAATGATTAGTTAGTCGAATAGATGAACGCAATTACATTTCAGTTGTCTTTTGTTGTAAAATATGTGAGTATGCAATTAAAAGCAGTTATGATAAGTGCCTCAAAACGAGAATGTGCAGAATTATCATATTATTTGGAACAAATTCTATTTGCATTTATATGTAGGAAAATTAATTTTATAAAAGTGTGTACTTTTCAGGGTTATCTAGGACGAACTTCGAAAGTTTACAGGCGGCGCTAGCTATTGGAAATTTGAAGAGAATTATTTTTATATAGATTGGTCTCCTTCTTCGGGTTTCCTTGTTAAGGATGACCGCACGGGCCCTGCTGTGATAATAGGCGACGAGACGGTTTAATGTTTTGAGGTGGCATTTCGATATATTATTTATAAAAAAAACGCGCATACATATTTCTTTATTTAACAAACAGATCAAGGTTGAATAACGAAAAACTTTGGAATTTATTAATTCTTCTAATTGAAGCTGACATTGCGGTCATCTTAGATTGCAATTAGTTAATTTTAGTTTTATTATTTGCATTTATACTTTGTTCTATTTTGTTTTATTGTGTTATTATTGTATTTTAGCTGCAAAGTAATTAGCTCTTCTTCAAACACACTTATATTTTGATTGATTTTGCAGCCTTATATTTTCCGAACGGCATGAAGAATTGAGATGTGCTTTTCACCATTAAGTTTTATATGAGTCTTCTTATGCCTTTTATAAATATCTAATTTTTTATAAAAAGCGACATAATTTGTCAGAAGCGATACTGATTTGCGATGTTTTCTGCCTATTCGATTACTGACACCTGTCTCCCTATTTCCTTTGTAAGTAGTACCATCTGTTCTTAGCGACTTCATAAGAAAAAGAGATGTCACCATTTATCTCGCCAGTAATCGGCTAACGCGTTAACTTCATTGGGGTATATATCCACAAGACTTTTCGCCTAAAAGAATTTAATATCCGTATGGGCTCAGCACAACTTGTTACTATATCAAGAATTAACAGATGAAAAGATTCTTTAACCGACCATATTAGCTACCACTGTCGGTGCAGTCAAAAACTGCCTAACCGCTCATGAGTTTTAGTTTAAAAATCAAATGGTCTGGGACCAATTCGAAACATTTGTTTCCCGTTAAGAAAAAAAAAACAAAGCAATAAACAAAAGGAAAATTAAAAGTTTGTTACTATGTAGGACAACTTATGAAAAAAGAAGATATTGACTATGAAGTGAAAATATATTGCTAAAACAGGAAGAAATACTTTTGTTTTAAGAAACAAGACACTGTGTATGAAATCGACGAGGATGAAATAGTTTACAAACTGTCAAAGCCGATTATTCCAGGAAAATAAGAACTGCAATCCTAAAATTTCCTGTTGACTTCGGTGCTTATGAAATGCCTACCGACCGAGTTTCCTTTCTATAAAGCTGGTAAAGTAAATTCACCTTTCTTCAAATGTAGTTTTTATAATTTGTTGAAATAGTTTTGTTTAGAAAAAACAGTTAATATATCCTTTAGGTTATCAACAATGCCAAATCTTCTAGTAGTAACGATAATAATTGTATTTAGTTAATAATTAAGTTATAGAATAAATATTTCTTTTGTAAATGAGGGTTTATTTTGCTTTTTGTTCCCAGTCCCAAGATACAGCATAGGGTGCAACATACTGTTGTACCTTGGGATACTTGCAAGGGTCTTCAAAAAAATGTAATGCACTCTTCTTATAACCGATAAACCTAATTTAAAAATATTAGTCGATTGCTTATATGGTTGGCTTTAATATACTTATGTCGTACAACTTTCAACTGTATCCGAGTTTTTAACAGAATATTTTTTAAACTGCCCCAAGGTACAACGCATTCTCCTACAAAGTAAATCCTGACACAATTAGAATACTTTGCAAAACTTTCGATGTCAACACTAGTCCATTTATTTAAACGTGGCAATGAAGCAGAAGACTGGAAAAGAGTGTGAATTCTAAACAAAAACGTCCAGACAGAAGATGACTGGCGATATCGGGGTTTTTGAATTTGATACAGAAAGTACGTTAGAATGAATCAGGACATGAGCTTCAAATATGAGAGCATGATTTTAATTCTATAAGTTCTTTATAATCATGTCTGGGACGTTATTTTCAAAGTGAAAGGATTTACTACGATAACTACGATTCAATATCTTGAGACATATTTAACAAATGGTGTTTATATTGATATTGTACTACTATCACTAGAGATAATTCAATAGAAAAGATACTTTAAGTACATTCTTTTAAACGGACAACTCTGATAACCGGACAGAAATCGTTGAACTGCGTGAAAATAATTTGCCATTATTTCAGAGCGAGCCTTAATTCTCAACCACCCTTAGGTGCGCCTTTGAGCGATATATTTCACCTAATTTTGGATGACCTAATAAAACCGTCCAATTGATAGGGTATTACCTGATGAGCATTGCTAATGTAAAACATTTTCAGATTCTGAACAACTTCCGTAAGATTAGTATAAGAGCGTATCCAATTGTTTTGTAAATATGGCAATGAAAAAAATTCTATTTTTTAATTAGTAAGTTATTTTTAGCATAGTTTTTATTCAAATTAAATTTGATAGTTACGGAGTGCTTAATGGAGATCAATATATTTCTACTCGTGTTTGTATAATACGATCGAAATTTGTAGCTTTTACACGTGTGTAAATATTTATAAACGTCAACCGGAACGATGAGCAACCTGCCCGAGTGATAATTATATATAGCTAATGATTTTGTTATGGAGCTTGTGTACTATCTATTTGCCAGGAAGATAATAGTTACATTACGTCGAGAATTAAAATTTATCTGCATATTTACGGATTTACTTTAACAAGCAAAAGAGGAGACGACTGGGGCATTAGCAATAGTATTTCGTATTTGTCGTTAGCTGTAGGACGATTATGGTAGTATAATTCAAACTTCAAACGTAAGTTGTTCGGCGGGGTCACGGGTTGATGACGGTCGACCTATGACTTTCTAATTAATGCAGCATGTGTTCGATATGCGTGCTCGTGTAGTTTGTATGGTATGTTCGACAACTTTACATTCCTGGACTTGTTTTATTAATCATGTATTCGATCGGAATATCAAAGTTACTTCTGTAACTGCCTACTAAATAAATTTTGTTTTCGGCACATATTATTATAAGATTGGGTTAAATGATATTCCTGAAAAATCAATATCTATATACAGATCAATTGTGAACATACTTAGAATTACCGCTGTCGAATCCAAAAATTCTTAAATTCGTACATACAAATTTATTTAGAATTTCCAACATTTCTAATCGAATTAGAATTGTAACTTTGGTAATTTAAATTCGAATTCGCAGACGCATCGGAGTGCCACAAGAGGAAAAGTCTACATACATATGCTTTTTGTATCGTGTTATCGATAGTAACGTATTTATGCAAATAGAAGATAATAGAATAATAGAAGATTTAATTAAATGAAGTAACAAATTACGTACTCAAACACAATGGCATTGAAACATTTAACCATGGAACTGATTCAGTATTTCTTGGAGTTTTCCAAATGCGTCGTTATAGCAACTAGCGACCATTGAAGTCAGCCCCATGTTTGATTCGGAAAACTATACACGAAAACTATATACGTTTCACTTGAGATATTCATTAAAACTAATGTAAAAACAATTATTTTACTACAATTCCGACAACGACTTGAGGTAATCATAATTTTTTTAAATACATTGTCTAGCAAGTTAACAACAATATATTTATAAATAAGGGAGACAAACATTGATTAGAGCTCAGCTTAAACCGAATTGATTTATTTAAAGCAGCGCATACAAAGTTTTTTCAACAATAAAAAATATAGTAAGAGCATAGAAAGGTACTGAAAAATTGTAATATGACTAAATATAAGTGCTTACAAAAGAATTTTCTGGATGAATTTCCCAAGGCAGTGCGTCATGTGGACATTACACAAAATTTTACTCCCGGAATGTATGTTAGTAAACGGGATCGCTTTATAGTTTGTATCAGAGAAAATGGTGCTTACTTAAAATGGATGTTGAAATTATACGCATAAATTAAATTTTACAGATCATTTTAAACGAATATTTTTAGAAAAACAAAAGTTTATTTTCGTCGCGGCACTGTAAGCCTTTTAGCAAAAAAAAACTATCTGCATGGCGTCAATAAAGAACGACGCATTGCAGAATAAGATACTCTGAAAATATACAGGATGTTTGCTAAAAAAAATTGAAATAGGATGTGAAGGCGGGGGCTATGTTTGCAATTTTTAAGCTGAAAGCCGACAGTTTGTGGTACCCCAATATTAGAGTTAGAGGGCACACTGATATTATGGGGTCAGTACTGGAAAAGCCTTTATTACAAATGCCAGCAGACAGTATGGCTTCTGACATTAGTTTTACTGATAGGCATGGAGTAACTTCAGTGCTCCTGATGACAAGTTTACGGACGGACGCTATTCAGTTAAGACAGCAGTCGGTATTTGTGGACCAAGCGCTAGACAAAGGATATCGTAAAGCCTGGGAGAGCACGCATGCAAATCTATTCGTAGTTGCAATCTGTGCTGAAGTCATTGCAAAGAGGGGTTACACGAGGAGGAAAATAAATATAATGACCGCTATCAAGGCAGTTATGAATCCTAGGTCTAAATAGTAGTAGTTGTAAACAGTTCCTCAATAGAGTGGCACAAGACAATAAATTATCTTTGATCTGGGAAATCTGGTTTTGAGTAGATAAAGAATATATAAAGAAATAATGAAATATTGCTAATCTGGAGATATTAAGTTTTTTGTTAACCTAATTTGACGCAGCAAGAAAGAAATCAAAACCACTACCGGGTTACTGGACACTACCTCCTGAAAAAGCATCATTGAGTAAGCGAACCTTGTGAAAGATATGAATTACAAGAGGAAACGAGTGTGCATATAACCTGCACATGTGTGGAAGTAAAGGTACTCAGGCAGAAATATTTTGAAAAGAATCTAGTGGTGCCTCTGGAGAATTTTATTTGGAATAGTACAAAGACCATTAAGTTCAAATGCTTGGACTACCGGTGATCCGCCCAAATAGTATGATTGAATCAAACATGGCAACAATTTCAATAGCCATCTTGTGGATCCTAGTTGTTTCGATGGATTGCCACCAACTCCAAAAGATACTCAGTTGAGTAAAATATGACACATCGTTGTAGCGTGCAAGCGTTTAAGATATATGCCGTTGAAGAAAGAGCAGCATCTGGTAAAAATATGTCAGTTAAAAAAAAAAAATAAGAAGAAATAGATATAGTGAATATTCATGAAGGTTGAAATTGAATTGACGAGGGACATTCAAAGACGTAATAATGTACATGATGTTCTATTGAAAAAAGAAAACATAGTTGTAGCACGTACTGCGAGTACTGAACCGCCTGTATACTCGAATATTATTTTGTATTGTGCAGCATTTGCCTCCTTTTTGTTTATAGAACATATTTTTTGCCATAAATGCATAACAACATTTTTTTTCTTTTGACACCTACCCGATAAACAGTATTTACGAATTTGAAATCTGAATTCGAATGTTAAATTCAAAATCTAAATTTAAACTCGGCTCCAAATTTCTTTACGAATTCGATATTTCGAATTCGACAAAATTCTAAAATTTGGAGTTTATCAATCAAAAACCTAGTTGTAATTTTTCCTTCCAAACTTTTGTTTTACAAGAATCGCTAGTTATTTTTTAATTACTACAGGATAAGATCTGAAGAAACCAAAATGTTAGTAATAATAATATGAAGAGTTCCTTTCGAACATTACCTGCCAAAAAATGTACCAAAAACATTGCAATAATAGCAGTACTGCATTAGTTGTATTTCTGGGAAAAAAAGTCGAAACTATAGTCAGAGGTTAATTATACAAGGTTGGGAAAATATCAGCCCATTTTTATTAATAGTTGAAATGTTATTGACTTTTCGCAAATGTTTTTTTTACCTGTTGGCGTAATTATTGTATATAATTTCGTTTATCAATTAACAATTTTTTAGGAACATATATATATATATATATATACGTAAACTTAAGCTTGTAAGCGTTGAAATATGTGACCTCTGGTTGTCTAATAGAGGTTAAATTTTGTTTTATCGACAAATGCTGTTTTATGATTTGCGGAGGCTCTTAAGTACTCATCCTATAATCAAATTTTCAACTGACAGTAAGCGGTCATAAAGAAAATAGTGTTCGATCTGCTTTACTAACAATAAGTATTTTTAAACCGAAGGATATTCATCTTTTTAAATTTTATTTCGTTGTTTTATTATCAAACAACCGTTCATCGGACATTGCAATCATATAGAAGTATTATTTTAAACAAAAATAATACGACCCCCGTTAAAAATGTATGTTGTTGAGAGGATTAAATATTTATAATTGCTATTAAGGTTATTCCGTTTTAACTATTGGTTCAAATAGAAATCTGTTTTTTCTCCACACTTGTTCAATCCTATGATATTATCACACTGCTGAAGATGGTAAACCTTGTTTGAAAAAATGACAATTTTGGTGCTTTTTTCATAATATCTGATAACTGTAACGCTTGTTTCATAGATTGTTGCTTCTGTTTTATTTATTTTTGACATGTTAATGTAATATGGTAGCGTTAAGTGATTTTATTTATAATATATCTATATAGTACAGGGTTGCTGGAATTTCAGAAAATTTTGTAGTAGCGTCTTATAATTAGTGAACACGCTAATTTTCAATTATCCCGTTTAGACCTTAGGTGGCCGTTAAAAGCTAAATAGATAAATCTGCATAAATTCTGTGCTAATTGTTACTGACTTCGTATATTTTGATAAATGTGTAAAAATCAAATATTAATTAAAAAAGAGAACATTAACAATTTTTGATCCGAATAGTTATAATACCCGTGTTTTGGTTTACAATATATTTCGCATACATTGAGGGAGATATTTTCTTCATTATTAATGTGCCAATATTTTTTTACTATTTGAAAAGAATGTTCATATAGTACTTGTTTAAGGCTACACCACGTATAATATTACATGTTAATCGATACCGCAGCCTTTGTCTTTAAACGACCTTCGGAATTAATATTTAGCAACCGTGGTGTATTAAGTATTAATATACGCCCTTGCAAGGACCGTTCCGTGAAAAACACGCTCTAGAACATGGAAGTATATTACTACTACGGTTATACTCATATCCAATTTTATGTTTACGTGTTATTTTCCTATACATCAAGCAAATCGTTGTAATAATTTATTTAATAATTCATTATTTTGCGCTCTAAGGTCGCATTGAGCATAATATGTAAATTGGATACGAGATCTTATATTGTTTTATTGCTCATTTTAAGCGACCTTTTTATTACTGCATTATCTTTGTTCAATGAAGTATTTAATTACCTTTTTGTTTTGTATACACCGTATTAGGTTTAAATAAGCGCTTTTTTATGTGTAAGACTCAGCAGTGTCTATTATATTGAAACAGTTGAGATTTAAAATTGGTTATTTACACAGTGGATTTAAATATATGAATAACTATTTACCTGCCATGTTTTCATTAATGTTGTTTACTGTAAAAATTTAGTCCTTCAAATTTGTGTAAAAATATTTTTCTTTCTGAGAAGGTAGCAGGGTAAAGCCACGACAGAGTACATGAAAGAATTGTAATTTAATATGACAATTAGCTCTATATCCTAGATGACTTTTTTCCACGCGTCACTTTAAATAAGCAATATATAGCTGGTAGTTATTTGTGTAATTGTCAAAAGTTACTTAAAAACGTTCCTGTGGAAAGTATAGCTCTATATAAGTAGCTATATCGTCGTTAAGTGTTTATGCAAAAACAATATGTTTTGTAGTTTTAGAAATTATTCCATTTTGTTAGAAAAACATAACTTAACGAAAATAGATTTTTTAAATAAATATAACCTTAAAAGGTTCATAAATATAGAGTATTGTACAGATGGACGAGAGTACGCACGGAGAGTCTGCAATTCGCAATTTTAAACATAACAATATTGACTGTATGTCGGAAATATATAAATATGTTTAGTGAATTGATGTGTATTAATTAATTAATACCATATACAATTAATAATAATATTGTTGTAGAATATAGGCTGCATATTGGAGAACTATGTTACTTAGTATATTACTTAAATATTATTAAATAACTAAGTACGATCCCGATTAATATCACCAGTAAAAACTTTGACTAGATCTCTATCGGCTAAATACTGTATTAACCAAAAGTATTTGTCACCATCTCTTAATTCTTAGACTTCTTTTGACTTTAACCAATTATATTGTATGTTGATCTTGGTATTTAATTTGCTGCGGAAGCTCGAAGTATGAACATTATTCAATAATCCCCAACTTGTAGTGCGAATTAGTTTTAGCTAAACGTTTGAAAATACATCTACCTTATGAGCGAGAAAAAAATAAACACGAATCACAAAAATTGTGAAACGTCCTTATAGTATGGTGAAAACATAAAAAGAAGTGAATGAAAAGGTATCACATCTGCGAAAGAAGTTGGAGCAATTGGTACGCAATTTCTTAAAAAATTGAAGACATCTTCTGAGTGTACTGCTGATTTATTCGAAAGCTTCGAGAAAAAAGTTTCTGCCAGAGCAGTAAGGCGAAAGCTTCAAAATGTCGCCTTCAAATGCGGTTAGAGTAGTGTACGGAACGTCACAATTTCACTGTTGGGGGATTGATCGAATATCATGTGGTCGGACTAGTCCAATTTCGAGGTATTTTATGAATCTTAGAAGTAAATATTTATCTTTTAATAATTGAACGCACTTGTAATTTGTCAGACGCAAAGTCGGCGAAGAATATAAGCCAGAGATACGGTACCAACCGTAAAAGACGGACGTGGAGGTATAATAGCATGAGGTTGCTGATTGGCAACTGGAAACGGCGAAATCCTGGTGCGTGAATTCAAAAAATACGTACTGCGTTGCAACTATATTAGGGAAATGTTTGGTGACACCAATATGGATACCATCTGTTTTTTTTTGCAAGAGAACGAGTTGCAAATAATAATAAAATGATTCTCCGATAATGGGGTAACGTCTTCGCAGTTACCGGACCTCGGTTTCATTGAACATCTTTAATCGATACTGAAGCGCAAGCTTAGGGAGCATTCACATCACTAAAATTACTTTGATTAAGGACTGGCAAGCTATGCACAAGAATGTTGACGCGTAGTATTGAGTTTACCAAAAATAATACTGCGGTTACTAAAACACAATGTTTTTTTTTTTATATAAGGTATTAACTTAGGTACTGTAATAAATATTGGCAATTTTATCAACTAGCATTTTTTATTTAACCTGAATGTAAAGTAATTAAAGTTATTGAGATTTTACAAACGTGGAAAATAATTCTGGCCAAGGATGTATGTGGTTTAAATATTGTTGGATGTAAAAAATGTTCTTCTTGGTTTTAGTCCATGACCTAACCTTTTCAAAGGGTTTCCTACTTTTAAAATAATAGTCGTTGCAAAAATTCTTTGCAAATGGAAGGAGAACACAATATATAATGATTAGCATCTCTGCAATCACCAAAAAATCAATCTAATTTTTTGTTTTTTGATACTTAAAACACATTTGGTATCTATAATAATACAATATTCAAAACGCAGATTGAATCCAAAAAATGTGTTCTTTGAATATTTATGCATATGTACAGGCTGTTCCAACCTTCTGGAATTGTAAAACTGCGTCTGTCGTGTGAATAGTACGAAATTCAAATTTTCCAGTAACATAATAGACATTAAAAAGTATCTTTCAAAAATGTATTCGCACATACAGGGCGATCGATAAATAGCCAACGAGGAACCTACTTTGTTATTTTAAATAGAATAGCCTGTTTCCTAGTTTCCCTTTTACCATGATCTGTCTATTTCTAATAGATTTTGAGATATTTGTAAATTTATATGAGATTAAATTGCATGCTTGCTTCTCTCTAGACACGGTTTTAAGCAGCTTTCGAAATGTACAGGGTGCTCAGTATCGAATTTAAGTACTAGCATCGTAATTTCTTTAAAGAGCGAGTAAGTCTTGCACTTGGAAGTTGCCTCGAAATGGTTTCAGGTGTTAACATAGTTCGATTACCTTGACAACAAAACCTACTGTCACGGACAATTTCAGACTATTGATTGCAAGCCTAAGTATAGTAGTTTGGTAGTAGGTATAATTTATGCCATTGGAAAAGGTGAAAGAAATGATGTATTTTAACTGGTAGAATGTATAAGTTGCTCTATACGGACTGATGATGTCCACAATCAAAAACATTTATTAAACCAGAGCTAAGATTTGGTGGCTACTGTAGGCTTTCGATCTGTTAATGTAGAAACAGAAAAGCAATAAACTACAATGCGAATGCACTTTCTTAGCAAGAAATAACAACAATATTTCAATAAAAGTTCATACAGGGTAACAATAAATGATGTAACTATACATATATCAGCAACAAATCAAAACAAAAAATGGGAAAGAAACAGTAACATGTAACACCATTGAAGTACACTACGAACAAACTTAATATCTTCACAGTAATTCTTATTGCAATAATAAATCTATCTACTTATTTATCTATCTACAGTTAACACTCGAAATTCCTTTCATTTGGCTGTTTCTGTACTTTCCTTACCACACTAAGTGCTGCACCCCAGAATGCTTGCGTTATCCATAATTTCATACGTAAATCATATGTCGTACCAGTTTTAATTAATTCATTTCGTAAGAAGCTAATTTTGAATCAATAGTTAGAAACAGCAATGCCAGTATGTTTTGCTCATTGTTGTCATGGTAACCAGATAATACTGGTACCTGAAATTACTTGGATGTATTTCCATGTATGATGTATATCCAAATTCAAAACTAGCATTTAACTGTAAATATCTCTTTTATTGTTAGTCATACCTATACGTCATTATAAAAATAATGTAAAAGTATCGGTATACTCCGCACCACAGAAGTTTATTTAATTAATTAATCCAGAACAGCTGTTTCGAGGATGCGTCGGTCCTCGTTTTCAACCGTTGACCGAATGATTGAAAATGATGATCGAGACATCCTAGAAACAGCTGTCTTGGATTATCTAATTAAACTTCTGTGGTGCGGAATGTGCCGATATTTTTGTATTGTTTGCCATACTACCCCACAGCCCTTACTATCATTATTGGTTATTATACAAAAACGTAAGTAAAGTTTAGTTTTCCATTGTTTACATAATACGCGCAATTTTAAAATGTCTGAGGGTTGGGACACCTGTATGTTGTATTGCGCGATTAATACTGCAAATCCATTTGAAATAGGCATTTTTAAAATCTATATACGCAAATCAACCGTTCTGTCCCTTTCCCAACGTCCTACTCAGTAAAGCAGTGGTTCTTAAGCTTCACCAGAGTGGGGATCCCCTAATACAAAATAATTTTCCCACGGACCCTTTACATAAATGAAGTTCTGTATTGTTTACTTTTTCATATATTTTTGATACAGAATAATTTTACATCTTTAATAAAAATAATGACAAAAGCAAAAAAATAGTTTAGTCGAATTGATGATGCTGTTTTTTAGAAACTAGTGAATTTATGTTTGAAGCAACATTTTAAATATTTATTCGTAAATCTGGTTCCATGTCCAGACGAGTCCTATATTTATTTTTTAGGTATATTGCGATAGAAACGATGATGATATCTTAAAGTCCGATGGTGCGTTGAATATCGAATTTCATTGATTCGTGACATGAAAGCTTTACTAGTTAATCGTGTTCAATGCTGTTTAGTTTATGAAATATGTGATTCTTGCACCTAAAATGATGCCGAATTCATTAACTCTCAGGATTTGGTTCTGGAAAATATCTTCTTAACGATTCTTTCAAACTTTGTAAACGAATGATGAAGAAGTTATTTTTGCGTTTAATATCCGTTTTGGGTCTTTCCACGTAATCATTTAATAAGTTTACCAATCTACCGTTTTTTATTCTGATCGTACAAATTCCATTATTTTCCTCATAAATGAAATTCAAGAATTTAATGGGCGGGCTTTTTTAAAATTCACAATTGAAACTGCTTCATTCAACACTGTCTAAATCATATGGTACATATGTATATCTTTTACAGTTAATGCCTCTCAATGTGTACAACGATGGGTTCATGCAGCATTTGTTGCAAGAAAGATTAAGTCGCGGGTCCCTACTCATTGCTTTGCGAACACTCAGGTATCCGCGGACCCATGTTTAAGAACCGCTGCAGTAAAGAATAATGATATCATAAAGAAGCCCCTACGAGCAGTAGCGTAACTAGACCAATGAAACCAACACGTTGCGTTGGAGATCCGGAGCTTATGTTAAAACAGACTAAGAACAAAGAACAAATACTTGAAATTTTTTTATGAACATGCAGAAGATCATTGTTTTAAAAATCCTGAAAAATCATTTCAAATAAATGTGTATATAGTGCAATGAATGTAGATAAAGTACAGTTTCAATTAACTAATCGACTTAAAGGAACGCAAAGCACAATTAAGTATAAATGGAAAGGAGATTAAAAATCGCGCAACAAATATTAGAGAAACATATAAAGATTTTTCTGAAAATTTAGATACACAATTCATCTTATTTATAAAAACTTTCAAAGAAGAACTAGGAAAAGTCAAAACTATTGGAGAACTGGGAGAAATTACAATATTTGATATAGTGTCATGAGTATAAGTTAGCCAGCTGTTTCCCTTGACTCTTTTATTCTCGACTAAGCCGATCAAAGTGCGACTTCGGAGAGGTAATATTCGAAAAAATTATGTGCGTAATTCTATGGTGGAAGAGCGTTTGTCTGGCTATTTTGAAGCCAAGACAGCTGAACAAATGGAAATACAACACTGCACTTTATTATAATATTTTTAAATCTTACATGATTTCAATGGGCCAATAACAATTTTTGCATTGGGGTCCACAATATGTAGTTACGCCACTTCTCATTAGTATCTTAAGAACACACATCTAATTAATCGAAGACATTATTTTTTCTATTCTTCTATACATAAAACGATGCTTCAATCGATAGTCAATATTGAATTTGAATCTTATTGCATGAAAAGTTAACAGTATATATAGTTTGCTGAATCGTTATTATAGCTGTCGTAGTCATATTATCAATACGACTTATAAATTTGAAATGAACGCGTTCAATTCTGTTATAAATCAATTACAATCACTTGTAGTTCAAAGTAAAACCTTTTAGTATAAATTAAAAGCATTATGAGCGTTAACGTAAGATAAATTGCTACTATTAGTTAAGACATATGCATCGGCTCTAATTAATTGCACTTCTGAAATACTAAAAGCAATCAAGGTAGTGCATTGAGAGCAATCATTCGATTTGGCGTATCTTTAAGCGTTCGTAAGTAGTCTGTATGCATAGGAAGAGAATAAATACACTAAAGGAGAAGAAATACAATTTCAAAGCTAGTCAGCGGTGTTGTATCTTATAGAAGATAAAAAAAAACTTAAAGCCAACAAACCGTGAACTAAAGGAAAGAATAAGTGTCAAGTCAACGTCCTCAATTCATTGTAATTTAGGGAATTTAGATTAATGGGGAGCAAAATTATACCTTTTATATCAGATGTCGGCAAACCATCGACACTTACATCCTATTTATTATGTAAATTTCCTTTCATGGAAAATATGTTACTGATCCTATCTGTTTTCGGACGATCCCCCAATTATAATTTTATATTAATAATACCTCTGTCAGCGTTTATAAAATGTTTCATGTTAACATTGCGATAAAAACTATTTGCCATCATATTTGAAAAACGACGAATGTTTACTTTATGAGAACAGGAAGTTCCTGAAGTTTCAAACGCTGATTTTTAGTGGAATTATAGACATTGATGTAAATAACTGTGGTTATAAGATCTGTTTAATTTCTTTTAAATCTTGGTATCTAACAATATTGTTTTAATAAAAAACCAATCATTTTAAATACTACATACACATACTTAAAAATTTGGACCATGTTTGCGTATGTATACAGAAATATGAATTGTAGAAATTTCAGAATTTAGCAGGCTACTAACACCAACTAAAATATTTTGATACATCTGTCGCTTCCGGTTATGACGGAACTCGATACCAACTTGCTTATTTTAAAACATCCTTTACATAATAATAATAATGTATTTCTATGCTAAGCAAAAATAGGCAACAAGGAAGAAGGCAGGTATACAAATACATGTCAAATCGTTATAAACAAATATAAAAATGTATAGATGTATGGGCAAACTTTTTTTAGGACCGGTTAAAAAAAACAGGAGAAAAATAGACGGGCCAGTATAATTTATTAAGAAACAATAAACTTGGAGGCACTGATTGTGAGGAGTGTTTCTGTTTCTAATGGAACCCTTGAAGGTTCATTATAGAAAACGTCTGTTAACATATGTAAGAAGATGAACCAAACATGACACGAACTTTCTGTGAGTGAGATATGAAATTTGGAAAATTCAATTTTGACGTAGGCTTGTAAAATTCTAATTTGGGACATAAGAGAAATAACTGTTTCAGATGACTTTTGTATCAAAATCCAATCAATTCAAGCTGCAAGTTAGATTTCACAATTTCTCGGTTCACATTGAAAAGCATGTCGAAAACATCCAAGTCGTTTTCAATAGCAGTGCAATCTTGAAATCTCCATTCAAATTCGCAATGAAGTCATTTCAGGCTATATTCATAGCTCCTCCGACGTTATATGTCACGAGATATTAGGCTGTATTTGATGTTTGCAAGCAATTTTTCCTGTAAGCTAAGTAGGGGGAGGGAACATTGTTGACATGTGTTAGCACCTTTGTTGCAGTTAATATAAAGTCATGTGCAGTAAATTAAAACTTTTCTTTCAAAATTTTATTTCTACTTCCTTTTATTTAAATTTTAAATGCGAACAAGAATATTGAAATAATTTTATACACATTTAGATATATTTTTTTTTTAACATTAGATCTGAAAATTTATATGATACTGTTTTAAAATTTGGGGCGGGCCGAATAGAAGCTCTAAGCGGGCTGCAGTTTGCACATCACTGGTATAAGGGATAGACATTAGCAAATGCATAGTTGCATTTAGACGTTTTCAACTTTGATTTGAATTGTGTTAAACTTGGCGCGTTTTTTATTTCCATTTCCAACTTATTATATATAATTTGACAAGCATGTGCTGGTAACTTTTCGAGGGAATTACTTTAATCATGTATCTCTGTAGTAGATGTGTTGTGTTTATAATTGTTTTTAAATGCTTCTTGAAATCCCGTTTTCCCTCCTTTTTCGTTAATGCTTCAAATCCCTTTGTCCCAAATCCTTTCTGGTGGATTTCTTTTTGCTTCTTGAATTTCATTTGTTCCCTTCAGATTACTTTACACTTTTCAATGAACGTAATGCTTTTTCCATTGATTAAAATTAAATTTCTTAATGGTTTCTTTGAGAAATTTGTCTATTGTCAAAATGTGTTTATGTTTCTGTCTTCCTTATTCGTTGTACCAGAGATGCCAATCCAACGATTTGATACTTTTAATACTAGGCCTAACGACAATTACTTGTTCATATTGTGAATTTAGATTGCTGGATTCCAAATAGTGTGAGTTGTGAGAGTTTTGTGTGTTGTTATAAAAAATATATTTAATTATCAAAATGCCAGAATTCGGATACTAACCAACATAATTTCGAATTCTGCAAATGTTCAATTAAACTTTGATATTTCGTGTATATTGAAATTAAATAACAAAAAATTAAGGAACTAAAGTGTAAATGCATGTATTTCAGTGATCCATTACAATACGCATGGTAATTATTTTTTCGCTTTGAAAAACTGCCCTATAGATTTATCATTTCTTAAATTAAAAATTAAACATAGCATCTGTTTTTGTTGTATAAAAATTCAGTTAGCATTTATAGAATTACCCCATAGGAAGTAGTATACCAAAGGATTGAATATACAACCGTATAGTATACATTCATAATATAATTATTATGAAGGTTATTTTTGAGTTTTATAATCGCGTAGTATGCAAAATTTAATTAGCACATACATATATATGATTATTCCAAGTTATTTGCGTATCGAAAAGGAGACCTAGAAACTGTAGATTGTCCGTGACACTCAGTATATTCGAAAAAAAGTTATCCACATTATTGACTTTGTGTTTATAAAACTTTCAACACGTGTGGATTTACTTGTATTAATAAAGATTGTATAAAAATTGCTGCATCTTTGTCCAGTGATTTCACTATTAGAAACCATAAGGATAGAAGCGTTTTCATTCGTGCCGATATGCTTTGGTAAGTCATTTGTAAATAAAGAGATAACAATGGACCAAGCACCGAACCCTATGGAACGCCATATTGAACTTGATGTTCACTGGAGGTTTACCTTCTAATTTCATACTCATTCTTCTGTCAGACAGGTACGATCTGGGCCAACAAAGCCATGTAGCTCTCACTTCTAAAGCGGCGTCTTTGGCTTCTCAATTAGGTGGTACCACGAATGATTTCTTAGAAAGAGTAGGAAGCATAGATGTACTTATAGTTCAATTGGAAGATGTAATAACCGCTTTCTGAGGTCCATGGATGATTTTATCAACAACGTTGGAATATAATTGTACCGGTGAATCCAATTTTTGAGTCTGATTAGAAGATGCTATTTCCTGCCAGCTGATGTCATGCAAGAACAGGATCCTCACCCAAAGTACACACATAAGACAGTCCAGAGGTGAAACGATGCTTCATTTTATTCTTAACATTATTGTTGACATGCTCAGCAAATTTCTCAGTAGTGGTTACAGTATTAATATTAATATTAAATTATAATATAATGTGTTTGTATTTAGTCCTTCCAATGTCATTATTAATGATTCTCCATATCGGATTATTTTTTTTGATTTGCTTATTAAATAGTATTATTTTTATTTAATTATATTCTTTTTGATGAACCAAGCATTTATTTTTTTTTATCTCTGCAAACATTAATCAATTCATTATAATTAATTGACTTAATTACCCAGCATAAATCTTTTAGAGATCTACTTTCTTTGAAATATTCGTTATCGAGTTTCTTTTCACAATTCGAGACGGTCATTATTAATCACAAAGTAGGCTATATCGAGCATGCTAGGTGAATGTGTCAATAAATGTCATGTGTATTATTCCATTTTGAATTTTTTCATTACGTAACTGGTACTTGTTACAATATTTCCAACTGCCCAATACAATATGTTTCATAATGAGCACCTAAAAAGTTTATTTTTCATAGTTTCCTAATTTAAACCCTATTTTTTTTGTGGATATCAAGCCTAAAATGTACAACCTTTCCCATAATACTTTATTTTCCATAAATAACTGTCAAATTAAATTATAATTTTTAATTATAATTTGAATGTTAGAATTTGGGAGTTCAAGAAACCTAATAGAATATATTAAGTAATCACCTGATTTGTTCTATGGTCCTGGGCAGTTACAATATAAATCAATATAAAAAAATATTTTTCAAAATAATTAGAAAATGCTTATGGTTACATGTAAATACAAAAATATTGGAGGTTATCATTTGAAATTTTGTAATTTTAGAATTAATTTACTACAATGCTTTATGGTCGTATCCTGTGTAAAAAAAAATATAGTTCGCGTAGTCGACTTACTTTTACTACAAAAAACAGTTGCGGGTTTGGAAATTATAATATTAACTTAATGTTATGTAGGATTCAAAGATGAAGGACGTAGTGTTCCATTTAAAACAAGCAAGGAGGTATAACCGGAGGTGACAGAGATGTTTTCAGTAAATTGTTCCCATTGGTGTTTATCACTCTTGTTCGGAAAAAGAGTTTACAATAATCAAAAACTGTTTTTTCCACCATATTTCAATAAAAATTTAATTCAACCTGACTTCCACCTGAATACAATCAGTGCAAGTGTTATATAAAACAAAGATACATTTCCGCAATTCTTCCAGTTTTAATTTAAGTCGCTTTAAAAAGATGACACTTTTATATGAGTATTACAGGAACTTTGTACAAGTCACTTTCTTTTACTAAGCGGCAATATTAAATAGTAATCCTCGTAAAGTCCACATTAACCAAATTATTAAATTTTATGCTTCTAGCAGACGCATCTATGTGCATGATGTATTTAACCTTTAGCCTCTAAATAAACGAATTAAATTCTTTATCGAATACATTTACAATGCGTACATTCATGTTTTGTCGATATTTTTCAAGTGAACTATCAATAAAAGAAAGTTGAAGATGTTGAAATTGATTTTCGGTAAAAATAATTCAGTGGTTATTAACGAAAGCGATATAATAAACAATTCTGGTACGCTCTTTGAGACTGAATTAAACTAATGAGCTAAATTTGTTCCGTCACAGCCTTTGTGCAACAAAACCAGTGGGCTGTGGAGAGTGTTAGGTTTAATTCACAAAATATGTGAGCCTACCAGACGGAAAAAATTACTTACGTCGTTATTGCGTTTGTTTCTTTTTAACATATATCAGTAGACTTAATTTTAACTCATGCTTTGAATTGTACGTACGATACGTAATTGGTGTCTTATAGATTTTATTCTAGATGTTTTTTAACACACGCAAAAATGACCTAGATATATGATCAGTATCTATAAATAGTTGATTGATGTACACCTCGCCTTTCACTACATTCATATAAATACATGTACGTGTTTGTAGTAATACGTTTGCCGTTTTTAGTCTGCTCTATTTAACTGTCTTATGTTTTTTATGCATTCGTACGACAATGTAAATTAAACATGCGCTGCGATTCAGTTCACATTCCACGCTAAACATACAGTCCACGTTATTTTATTTAGAAAGAAAGCCAAAGTCTAACCCTGTAAAAGTATCTAACGAGGAGTTCTGATGCTGAGATGGTAGCCTCCAAGATGACGGAGGCAGTTGCCGATGTTATTCGCCTGTAGCTGTCACCGTCGTCCAGTTCCACGGGCTCGTGTAGTTTTTCTGGCTGAAACAGGAAAAAGTCTTACTTAATACTCTGTTGAGTTCTAAAAGAAACTTACTAATATTTAAACTCTTACATAGCACTTGATTTTGATAAATAAAAAGTTATGGTATATTAATCTGATTTTTCTTCAACTCGATTTATGAATATAGCTACGAAACAATAGAAATTAGTGATCTTTCGTTTAATTTAATAAGTAAACTTGGAATTAGTTTGAAATATTTGATGTCTATTTACGTTTTTGGTTCTTATTTTAATCGTAGGTAGAATACTACAAAATTCAAAAAAGTTTACAAGTTTTAACTTTGACTTTATCATATGCGCTGTGGAAAAACATTTTAAATTTACCAAAAAAGCACATGATACATACAGGGTCTTTCACAGTATATGGTATATGCCTCTATTTTTCATAGCTAGAAATATGGAGTAGAAATTAGTATATTGGAAAACAAGTTTCATGCAATAACATTTTGTCACACGCGTTCGAAATTTGAAACGGATAAAATGCCCTATGAAACGAGCTTTTTCTATTTTGCATTTCTATTTACTTAAAAAAGGTATTTTACTGCGTATTTTTGGTAGCTATTGGAGAATTTAATCTTAAGTGATGAAGTAACCAATATTGACATTGAATAAAGGAATATCACATTGACATTGTTTAAATGAAAAAAAAATGTTACTGCAATTTATTTAAAAGTACATAAAAGAGATGGACGGTACTGGCATATTTTCAAGTACAAGGTAAAACAAAGAAGCTTTATGATCGATGTACTCCACGTTATGTTCATGTTTCAGTAATTACAAAAATGTAGATATGTCAAAATGTATTCTAAATCACAAGCATTTTTGAAATATTCATCAGTAGGTTATGAACTAAAAAGATCTAAAATATACCAGATGTAAGAAATTAATGAATTTATTGAGAAAGCTGATAACTGGAGCTGGCATTACTCTTACTTATAGCAGCGTCGCCGAGCATAAATTGAAGGGGGTTTGTCGGTTATATCGATGATCTCGTAATTTGCGCACTATTTGAGTACATAGACGCGAATTGTGTGTTATTAAGATATATAATAAAGATATGTCGGACGTGCGGAAACGTAGAATGTTACCCTTTGCCGAAACAATTAATAACTTTATCAGTAAATACCCGGATTTTTTGTAAAATTTGAGAAAAAAATTGATCTGCCGGCAGGAATGTGACTGTGAAGTGCAGTAAATCAAAAAACGGCTCAACACCGGCAACAGTATTTCTATTTGACTTACTGTTCATGCTGATTGGTCTACTACCCCCTTTGTTCGATAAACTAGATTTTATGCACTTCTGGAGCAAATACAATCCCGGTTGGTAATTACTAAATCGAGCAACTTTACGGAAGTGTATACCATCTGCACGCGAGGATGTGGAGAAAATCAGCATTGAAAAATGAACTGCTTTGGCTATATGTCGATGAAACCACTAATTGTAAAAGTAATCTATTATGCATGTTATAATACGTATACTAGAGATTTTTAAACCTACATCGGCAATATTATTAGCGAGCAGAAGTAAAGAAACTTGTACTGCTGTTGTAGTGTTGATGTTCATGAGCGATGGCGCCAGGACAATGCTTAGTGTAGGCCGTTCTCTTAGAGAAAATGGTGGGAGGTTTGCGCATGTAACATGTAAAGTTCGTGGTTTACATATTCTGACGCAAATTATTAGAGCTTCTTATTCAAAAGTAGATGCACGAACAGTATACGAAAAAGGTGTTTCCCAAATCTCCTATTCCGTATTCGACAATTTAACGTACAGTGTCCTGGCGTTCCCCAACTACCACAGCCGATTGTTACAAGTTGGGGAACTTGGTTCAAGGCAGTTTTTTATTATTCAAAATATTATCAAGAAATAAAATCACTGATTTTCGAGTTTAATATTAATGAAGTAGCTATTAAGGAAAGTTAGAAACAATTCCATGAAACTTCCGTAGAAGCTGATGTAAAAATTATTCATGGCAATTATGCTGGTTTACATGATGGAATAGAGCGATTACAGAATAGTTCGTTGTCATTAGAAAAGTCAGTGCAAATAGTGAATGATGTGCACTCATTGCTATGTCCTATAAGTGTCATAAAAAATAAGAGTGTAATAGAAAAATTCGACAGTGTTATAAACAAGATTTTGATTTTACTAGATTAAGACAAATTTGTGATGGTGCATCTGTAGATCCCTGATCTATTTATAAAAATTATTTCAATTGTGTGTGTCTGACATCAGTGAATGTGGAGCGGTCTTTTTCAAGACATAAAAACTTTTTAACATCATAGCGAACATCTTTTGCTGAGAGAACAGTGGAAACGTACTTGATGCTGCTAATTTCGTGAAGCGCGCGGAAAGTGGCGAACATTATTGAGAACACATGCCCTGCGTAATAAAAGTATGGAGTTTAGTCAGGCTTTATGCTTCATACGGTATTAGTTGTTACACAACAGTGTTCAATTTAGGTAGCCTTAGTAATACATTGTGCGTGACGTAATCAATATAGTGTTAAAGGACATAGAATATAAGATTGTAGTATATACTTATTTATTATTGTAATAACAAAAATAATAGTTCAGAAGTTTTTGCACTCATTCGCCGTCTTCTTCAGAGCTGCACGCAAAGAAATTAAAAACAGTAACAATAAGTTTTACATGTTAAAAATAAATACTTACTAAATATGTCGAGATTAGTTAAAGATGACATCTTTAAAATAATGCACCATGAACTTTTCTTCAAAGTCACAGTTGGTTGGTGTTTCATTTGTTTAAATGATATTAATGAACGGTGAAAAACTAATTAAGGTGAATGAAATGTCGAAACTAAGTGTAAAAAAAAATAATGGTTGAAATTGACACGTGTGAAGCATTGGCGTTGTATAAGATATTTAAATCTTTAAAAAAAGAAAAAAAAAGAAATGATAAGAAGTAAAAGGAGAGCTTGGATTAATTGAAAGTCATCCCGGAAAGGAGTGAAATTTACATATTAAAATAAATAAAAGACGTTAATACAACGGATGGCTACAAACAAATAAGGAAACTTCATGTGTGTCAAATTGCAAAGGCAAATTCAGCTTGGCTGTGAAAGGATACCAACTTACGAAAAACCATCGACAGCAGAAGCGGCAACAGTAAAGTTATCTTATATTTCTTCATAGCATTCGGTTGTTTTTTTGGTTTATAAAAACAAACGTTTGTTTGTATTATGCTGTAGCTGAAATTTTTGAATTACCATAATTGACATTGCATTTAGTAGTGTTGTTCGTTAACGTTATTATTATCGCTTTTATGTGAAATGATTCTTGAATGCAAAGTGCGCGAGGACTGACCGAGTAAACCAATTCACATTCGCAACAAGGTATCTGATAAATAATATATGTATTAAACTGTTTTTTTAAGGAAAATTTGGTTTTTGAAAAAATCAATTATTGGTAATAATAAGTTTAGTGAATATTTTAGCTTTACTGTGGAAAAGTTTAAGTTTAAAAGTTAGGACGTGAATGTAGGGTAAAATCTTGAAGAGAACATTATCGTCTGTAGCACGGTTTTGAGTGTTATCATAGATAATGTCATTCATAACATTCATTGAAAAGGATGCATAAGCCAGTTGCCATCATGTAATTTGTCATCGATGTTTAGGAATACCCACATTAAAAAATAACATTTTACGTATCGCAATAAAATTTATTTCGATAAGCATTTGCGTGCGGAAAAGTACATATTTCATATGGAAGATAGAAGAACGTTTATTCCCTTAAAATCTGTAAATTTGGGAAAAATTCAAGTAATAGAGAAGTGAAAAAGAGGTTGAATGACATTGATTGTTTACTTCTATGAACATGTATATAAAGGAGTAACTGTAAAATTCCCTTAACGTAACGTTTGCAGACCTGGGCATCCTTTTACATCGGTTTGTGTTAAGAACAATTTTCTTTAGAAAGCAAATTTATCTGGTTATATATACTGCGTTTTCTGTTTTAAGTAGAATGTGAAGAATCTGAATTGATTTGACATTTTTCGAACACAAAATAAATATATGAATCATGTGGGCTAAGGGAAGACATCATTAGATGGACCGATGACTCCAATTGTAGAAGGCATGATAAAGCTAAAACATAGAAGAAAACGTAAAGAAGATATAAATGCCAAAGACCAGCGGATGAAAATACGTAAAGTATATAAATACCATGCTTTGGTGTGTTTGTGTGTTTTCCTCTGTGGGATTTTAATAAATATTTAATTCCCCAAATCATAGAGTATATCCGTTTTCTTTTAATAACGTTTTCTTCAGCTAACATGTAATACGCATGGTATTCGGGGTATAAAATTTATTCCAATTACGTCCCCTAATTGCTATTGAAGTGTTATTTATTTAAAAGTAATGAATGGAGCTGGTTCTGTGTTACATCTAGCAGGCATCTTGAACAGAAGTTATTTGGTAATTTATTTTTTATAATATACACGGATAAAAATTTCTCGGAGTAAAAGGGGACGGTGTTAAATTTCTCCGTAGTACTGTAAATACACGCCGAAATTTAGTTAACTCGCCACGTGTTTTATTTTAAAATAACGCCGTTGTGATGAAAAGTAACTAACTAGCAAAATAGTTGCTTTTTTTAGTATCCCAAACGTTGACAGGTTTCATTTTAGCATATCCTTGGGCAGTTAACATAATTGTAACATCGCAAAGGATGTAATTTTATATATATATATATATATATAATGCTGAATATTTTATATTCTGTGTAGTTAGTAATGTGTTAACATTATTCCTTAGTTAGAAATTTACCTAAACAAAATTAAACTAACACCATTCAGTTCTTGTTAATGCAATTAATACAATAGGTAACTGGTGAAATTATTCTCACTACATACAACGGATTTTTTTAACAACGCTTTTACACGTCTTATTGTTTGGATTCTTGCCGTATTTAGTACATTTATTTATTCTTATAAGTGCACGTCATGTTACTTACGTATCTATAATGCATTCAATTTTATTAACGTAAGTAGAATTTTTTGTTGGTTATCCAAATCAAATTTGTTTTTTTTTTTTTTTATTAAACCGTCGTTTAATTATGGATTGTCCTATTTATCTTCACCGCGAAGGAAAAATATTATTGCCGCAATGGTGAATCTTTCCACTGCGGGAAGCAAGATTAATACCGAAATGGAGAATTGTGGCAGTTCTTGATACCAAATTTTTACTGAAACGGAGAAATTTTTCACCGAAACGGAGAGAATTTTCACCGAAACGGAGAAAGTTTCCACCGAAACGGAACATACGTAACACTACACGTTTTTATTCTTATTCAATTCTGTTTACGTTGAAGCCATACCGTAACGTTTAAACTCCGCCAATTCTAACTACTTGTGCAAGTGGAAACGGTGTCAAAACGATGTTAGATCTGACACCATATTTTTATTTGTGTAAATCATAATCCTCTAAAATATTATTTATTTTTAGTAGGTACTTTAGTGCAAATCTCTACAAAATTATTATCGTATTCAGAAGTTCTGTACTTATACAGAGACGTATCCAAAGAAGTATTCTGCATGTCAGCTTCACATTACTATCTATAATATTTACATAATTACATATTGACATTATTAGCTTGCCGCATACGAAAGTTTTTTTAAACAAAGTTTAATATCTTTTGTCTGTTAGCACTTAGGAAGATCTTGTGAATTATAGCATCTAGTTTGATGTAAGTCCTCCTTCGTTTTTTCGTTCTAAATTTAATTGCTTCCGTTTGAATACGAAACGATTTTCTTCTGCTTCTTGTTTCAGAATCTTTATCAGCTTGAATAATTTTTGATTATTATTCCATCCTTCCACAGTGTTAGTTGTTCCATATAATTAACTCCGCACATCTATCAGTATGAATTCATTTTGTATTCATTGCTCCTTACAATAAACGTGAAATTTCCGTTATTTGGCGTATTTTCGTAAGTATTCTAACGCGGACATGAAGCCTGATGTCATCATTATAGTCTGTTACTAATCATAATTCTTGCACTTTTCGCCACCGATTTAAGTGGAAATGGCAACTGCTTATTTAAACTTACAATATACATTTTTGATAGCAAATATTACTGATTGCTCAAAATTTATTATTATTATTCAGCAGTTATTCAGCAACGCATACACCACAACCATGATGTTGATTCCTATATGGTTACTTCCAACATCAACATGTAAATAGCTTGTTTTAATTTAACAAACTGTACGCACTACTTACCAATTACAGTAACATTTAAACTGAAACCTTATTATTTTTGTACGGATGAACTTTATTGTAAATCCCCTATTTATAAACATAAACAATGAGAGTCAAAAGGTAAGCGTATATATAAACATATACCTGCAAATAATAATATAAATTAAGAAGACAAATACTTAGGTGTCTGAGATTCACGAACAATAAGCAACGAAGGTTTTGTTATTTTTAGTGATTGTTTGTACCTATGAAGAAAAGCAATAACGTTCACAAAGATGTACATATTTATTATCCATAATCGTTCACATTATTGTGTAATTGGCTGATTATATGATTCACTGTAAATTGCTGTTATATAACTTATTAGTACTATTACGCAGTTTGTGTGATTACACTGCAAAGTATTTCAAATAGAATTCCAATTAGAGTTTGAAATAAGAATTGTTCCAATCAGGTTTTCGACGTTTATTTATATGGATAATGCTAATTACCTGTTTATGTATACCTTATGCTGATAGAAGGGCATTTCCGTTAATTTATTGAAATTACCTAGCTAATAATAATTAATAAACTAATGTATATATATATATATATATATATATATATATATATATATATATATATATATTCATTTATTGTTTCTCTGTTGCTCGGCTTAGTATAAGAAGGTCTGTAAAGTTTTGATAATGAGTTAATGTTAGAAATGCACTACGTCACTTCTACAATGTTAGAAAAGTAGATTCATTTACAATAAAATAATTGCTATCAATTGTTAATAAAAATTATACTTTGCAAATTTTGAACGTGGAATCATAGTAGTCTTAGCGGTTGGCAATCAAGAAAAACCAAAACGTTAAGTAATAAAGGTAAAAAGTAATAATTATCTTTTATTTTATTACTTATGAACTAAGCGTACACGTTCATCAAAATTTAAACAAAACTGAGAGACTCCAAATTAAATACTGCCATCCTTCGGTTAATTAAATGATTAATTATTTCCAAATAAAATTGACAAGTACTCTAAGTCATTTAACTGGGACAGCAAAGTCTGAATAGATGAAACAGGATTATTGTTCTAAGCTTCGAAACTGTGACAAAATAGGTGATTTTACTGCATATTAAGTCCGTTGATCTACCATCAGTGCGTGAAAAAATTGGGACATGAAAAATATTCCATTGCATCTATTCTAGTGCGTACAATGAATTCGCCAGGGACTATCACAACCTTATTATACTAGCCTGTAAAAGACTGCAACAATCCATTCAACAAATTCAAAGGTTATTAGCGAACATTACATCGTTAGACCACAACAGGCGAATCTTAGAGAAACAACTGCAGAGACGTACGCAAGGCCGCAGGTGTTTAGCTACGCCCATCAGGATTTTTTATAGATGCAAGCATACTGCGCAAATTGTTTACTATTAGATTTAGGTTTTCTCATAATTTATATAAACTACTCGGATTTTTATTTGAGTAAAATAACCGCACTGACGCTACTGCTAGGGAAACCAAGTGGTGGTCTCTAATAAAGAAGTAAACACACCCATAATCAGATTGCTAACTTGCATTATTTTAACCATTGTTTCGTATTACAAAAATCAAAAGTAACGAGTAACCGAGAACGACACCATATTATTAGCAGCATTTGAAAATATATAAATATATAAAATATATATATATATATTTTTGAAGAAATAACTTATGGTAGATTATAGAAGGTTTTATCCCTCGGCAAGACAGGACGATTGTACATGAGTTTTGTTTCTGTTGGAAGAATTCACCCTCTCTATGGCATGGAACTTCTACTATCAGGATTATGTCTACGATGCAACGTCGCAAAACTTGCCCGTGCTTCGTGTCGGGATTACGTCGTCTATGTCTCAAAGTAAGTTACCAAAATTCCCAAATTTCTAAATAGGGATTTGCCCCATGAATTATCTGTTCGCAAACGATCTAATTTGTGGCAAAAATTGCGACATGGTTGTTTCCGGTTACGAGAATAGAAAATAGTGTGCTCCTTTGCTTCAAGCATAATTGGGCCAGCTAGCCGAATTAGACCGGACCGTGAGTACAATCTATCCTTTCCGTAGGACTCTAGGAGAAACAATCATTGAATTATGCCTTTGCTTATATTGATATCACACCAAGGAGTATAACGGTTGTTAGGAACTAACATGCGGTTCAAAATTGTCGGGATGACCAACAAGGTTTAAAAAAATGCAATTCTTTTAAATTTTGGTAATACTTTGCTTTTGTTTTTAATGTTTCAACTGGATCATAAGTGCCTTAAAGTGTATCTATACAAGATTCAATGATGTATACGTTAGAGGCTGTGACTGGATGAATATTGGTGAAATTTAAGAGTTACGTTTTTTTTTTTTAACTTTGGTCGTCATCCAGACAGTTTTAACTACGCGTTTATTGATATCGTGATATAATAATAATGATAATTTAATTAAGCTAATTTATCATCCATTTCAAACAATCATACCATTAGATTTCAAGGAGCGGTAGTAATTATTTAGACAAAAGTGGTAATCAAATAGATGAAACGATAACCATTGAATTTTGTAAGTGAATTTAACTAAACTAGTGATAATTGTTTCTCTACATATGTACCTATGTGCAATAAAATGAAAGATCAAACATATTATATTCTCAAGCTATTGTGATTGTTAATCAAATCCATAACAATTAAGTGCAAATATAAAAATAAATTAGAAATGGGAGTATCCAATCATAAAGACGACGGTTATCCAAACAGAAACTCTTCCGAATATAAATCCCATTTCATAATTGATGTATGAACAGCACCTCTCCAAATAAGATCAGTATCTATTCATATACTTGTCTAAATATAGCTAAGATGTATTACACATTCGACGAATGTGAATTTATCAGATTTAGATTAATTGCTTTTTCCTGAAGTAAACGTTGGGGCACCTACCTATGATTGTTTGCAGTGTGAATCACTGGCAAATAATTTTCCAAATGCGATTTGCCAGAGATTAGGCTATTCCGTTTATGAAAAACGTATTTACCTAACAATAGATAATTTTTTATCAAAAGTACACTTAAATATCTGCAATATTTTGAATGTAACGCAATCTCATTTCATTAGTTGCAGAATATCCGTATAAATATACGTGCCTGCTGGTTAAAGTAGCTTTTAGTGAAAGGAAATTACAAGCAGTAAAATTCTTCGAGTTTAGTAATTTGCTGCTATCAATAAAATCAATTTCATCAACATACTTTGACGTGTTTAGTGTTTTGTTGGTTACAGCGACGTCCTTGCTTTATTTCAAATGAAACATTCCGTATATTATTACATTTTATTATTCTAATATCCACATTCACATATCAATTTTCGACTCTAATTTATTTCGTAATGACTTAGAGTGGCTATGGTAGCAAGTGCAAAACATCAATGAAAGATGAATTATTTCTATAATCTAATTATCGTCGTTGTTTGACGAATATGCACTATACAAAAGGATTTTCTTTAATAGGTCTGAAGCGCCTTGGCTTACAGATAATTTATAGTCGATGATTGAACTTAGAGCTTGAATTGTTATAACAGACGAGAAATTTTCTAAAGTTACCAGTTTCAAGCAAAAGCGCTCATCATCAGACCAATTGAAAGCCGTTCAATACAAGATATGTTATTGACATAAACAAATTAAAAAATACAAGTAATAGTTTTTAGAAAAATTTAAATAAGGTATCTATCTAAATAAATATAGTAACAAATTTTTTAAGTTGTAATACAAATTGTAAAAATTATTGTAAGTTGTAATACGACAAAATTGTAAAATAAAAACAGAGATGATTACTAAATGCGTACATAAGTAAGTATAAATAGAAATGTTTACAACAGATCTTTCTGGATAAATTTAAAGGCAATGCGTAACGTGGACGTCACAAAAAACTTAGCCCCGAAATGTTAGTAAATGTTCAACAAAAAATAAGGAATTGCGTTCCAGTTTGTACGAAGGAAGATTGTGCTCACTTGGAATGGATATTGAAATTGAAATCAAATCTTACAGATTATTCTTTAGTTAACATAGGAATTCGTCACAGTATTCTTCGCATTTTAGCAAAAACTTGCATTGCGCCATATTTATTTTACCAAAGAACGGATTTTAGGTATAAAGAAATATTTCTGAGTTCCAGAATAGTTTCTGTAATTAGACTGGAAAAATACGCAAGATCTTCCGATTGAAAGATTTGAAATAGCATAAATCAAATATGGCAATGATTTCTATGGCCATCTTGTAGACGTTGGTTGATAAATGAGTTAATAAAAAAGTCAATGTATTATCGAAAACTCCACGAAATACTCAAATGATATGTGGATCTTTGGTGTGTGGCGTTTGAGATATCAGCAGCTAGAGAAACAGCGACATTTCGAAAAAGGTCAAATTGTGTCAATTATCTCAAAAGGTAAAGAATATTGATGAAAATTGATATGAACTGAAGGAAGACACCCAAAATTGTTATAATATGCAGGATGTTGCATTCAGAAACGCTTTGGAAACCGGGCACTGTGTTGAATCTTGTATTGTGTTATGAAGCATCTGTCCCTGAATATTTTTTATTCAGAATTTTTTTTCGGAATTACTCAATGAAAGAATTATCTCCTATCCATGCTGTATAATTAAACTATTTTAAAATAATTCACTTGCATAGTGATATTAATCACGTGCAGTTGTTCTACTTTTGGGTGGCATGTTCCTTAACTCATTATAAGCCAGTAATTTCGACTAATTTTAAGCTTTGTTCGCCTGTTGCCCGAAGAAAAAGTTAAAAAATAAAATTTTGAATGCATTCATCAGTAGTGGAAGTGGACTTCAAAATGAATTAATTTCAATGTTGTAAACACTTGACTGTAATTTAATAGATTGCTTCGTCAGAGCTTCTTATGGAATACGGTAATTAAAATGTATGATAAGAAAGCCTCAAAACAGTGTAATGTTTGTATAAAAGCAATAACATAGAATGTAAAATTTAGCTTCAAGTTTATTGAAATGTTTCTGGAATATAAAGATATAAAGTGGTTGCACAGAAGATCGAAGCTCAAAGAAATGTAGTTTCGGAAATAATTTATCAGAAAATACTTATATATACAATACGCATTGAAATCGTGTTTGTGTTTCATGAGCTAGCTGTATATAAAATGCTTTTAATTTTTTATAGTGGACAAATTCACCAATTTAATTAAATAAATACTAAATAAAAACTATTTTTTTTCGGATAGAAATATTGTGATTATTAGTTGGAAAGGCGCAGGGTATTATTATTTTGTGCATAACCTTGTTTACAAATAGTAAAATGTATAAAAATGAATAAAATGATTCATGTTTATGCAAATGCAACTAATTCCCTGCGATGGGATTATTAGCTTATCTCGCTTTCCGATTATTATATTTGGATTATTATTGTAGAAAATGGACATTACTGAGGTAAGATCATATATTTTATCATTAATTATTGGAATCTATCCGTTTTAAAAATGTATTAATTTATGATAATATTCGATAGAGAAAAACTTAGTTATCCCCAAGAACTCCCAAGGATTTCTCTTCCTAATTGGTTTCTCGATGCTTAGTTTTAAAATGTAAGATTTAATGCGTTTCATGCGATTTGGTGGTTCGAGTTAAACGGAGGCAATTTTATGAAGAATAGGTAAAACTCATGGTTGGTAACGCACATTCTTAGTCTTATTCATAACGCCGGTCCAGAAGACATTATGATAGGACTTTTGAAAGGCAGTGTAGCTCGCGTTTCCGACAAATTTTGGAACAGTGGAAAAAGTGTGATTGAAAACCTCAAGTTTCTTTTAACAAACACTCATCTTGGTTTGAAATGGATGACCTAGAGTTCAATATTTCACGATAAAATATCCAACCCACGTCTTAACGCACAGATCGGTTTGAAAAGTCTTTTTAGACTCAAGTGATAAAACTGAAAGAAGGAAAATTGATGATTTATTGTCAGTTGACTGTGAAAATTAACTCATGCAGCACGAATGTCGCTTTATAGTTCTTGGAAGCGCAGTGTTTCAAAAGTAACAAAAGAGGCCTCCCAACCGGAACCATCTTCCACTACGATAGGCGATATTAATCCCCTAATGAAGCTTTAGCTTTGTTTGTTGACTGTAAATTAACTAAAGCTTCTTATTGTTTGTTGAGCTTTGTCTCAACAGACAATAAGAAATAAGTTGGTCACGATTTATATCCTTCATATACCTACTTATGTAGATGAATTATACATATGATTATAAAACATAGAGTTTATAAAAAAAACGATTCTATTAGAATAGATTTCTGGATCTCCTGCGGTTATATATTATTATTATTATTAAGATATTAGAAATTGCCTACATTAATTACTCACCTCTTCAGAAAATCTAATATAGGTTCAATTAGTTTTTTAAATTGCGAATAATCAAATGGGATTTTCAAGTTATGTTGGCCACGGTGTAATTCACAAAGTTAACTCCAGTTGACACTACCTTCTCGAACTTACTGCGAAAGTACTGCACCTGAAGAGAATATCTTTTCAGACCTAGACCCGACATATCATAGGTACATGCTATACCGTTTTTTTTTGCAAAAAATTGCAATAAAACCTATTGTAGCATATAGTCTAAGTAGGTACATTTTGGTGAATAGTACCTTATTGCAAGGAGTAATTGTTAAATGAATTTTACGGTAAAACGTGTTTTTGGTGATATTTCCACAAATATAAAGGTAATTTCACTGTAAAGAGTTGATTTTACACATTCGGGGGAATAATCAACATATTTATGGGCTGTTATGTATGACACTGAATTGGTAGCTACTGTTAATTTTATGGTATTATGAATACGTATAATAATAAAAAAATAGTTTTGTGAATTCAAACTTTTTCTTAATTTTTCTTAATCAGTCGAGAAATCATAGACAGCCGACTACCTTCACTAAATGCAATACTTCTCTTTGAAGGTCTCTCATAAGTCCAGCCAACGACTGTAGTGGTGGAACGGAATAGTAATTTCTCTTCCATTTAATATCCCCATATCCTAAAACTTCCGATTTAATGTAATCTTTTCCTATATTAACTCTCAGAATAATTTTAGGCATATCTCAGTGTAATTTCGTAAATTAGTTATTGTTTGTCAGATAACAAATTAGATTTGTCAATAAAATTAAATATTGTACAAAGTGGTGTCACATGCCTTAGAATAGCATAGAAATAGGTGTTTAGTTGCGTCCATGCTTCACATGTTTTATGCTGTTTCTAAAGAAAAGAGGATAATATGTTTTCAATTATGCCAAACCAAACGAGTACGTCGTGGATTAACTAAAACTAGTAATTAGGGAAGATTAGGTTTAGTAGAACCCAAACGTTTTAGAGCCTCTAAAAATTGTATCCGATTGTCATCCTTACCGTTAAATTTTGGTAAAACTTCTTTTAATTTTTACTTGAACTATCTGATGAAACACTTGAACTAGAACCACATACCAAACACGTGTTACCTTGACGACTATTAGACTCAAAAGTCAGAAAATTAATTCGCGCTTCCATATTGCTTTATTTAACCGCGATAGCGATTGTTTTGACTACTGCAAATTTTGATAATTTTACTTTTCCAAAAATACATTAATAACAAGAATTCTTATCTTTAGACTTACGTTCTTTGTTGCTTAAATAAGGATTTTCAAATTTTTAAATTGCCTAAACGTTAAGCGCCAAAGCGATCTCTATGATGATTAAATAAAGAGTCTAATAGTCATCAAGGTAATAGCCTTCAAGATAACACAATTTCAAAGTGACTGTTTGAATTCTATCTTTAATTGCAAGTTCTGGTCAGTATGAGTCAATATGAGAAAGCTGAGTTTCAGTAAGGAACATAAAAACATGTTGTCTATATGCGCTGGAACATCGCTATTTTAGGTTAGTTTCCCCTAATACTCGCTAAATTTACTTCTTGATTTCTATTTCAACTTAAATTGCCAAAAGTGTGTTTTTGTGTCATTTCATTTCGAAAAATCATCTATTTTTTAAATTTTCACTAATACAACAAACATTACAAAATACATATTTTGGTACTTTAATCACGTTTGCTTTACACTTACATACGTTTTTACGACACAATAAATTTATATGAACAATTTCAGAGCAATGTGTAAATAAATAAAAGCGTCACAAAGTGCTGTTAGTATAGTATCGAATGACAGTAGATTGAAATACAAAGAGATAAATTATGTAAGACGTATTCATATTCTAAAGCTTAAGTGTTGTATGCAATAAATTCTTGTTTGGACGAATAAAAACGTGTTGTATTAAGTGTATATAAAAATCGTCTGAAATCATTCACGATTTAGGTTCATTAACAGTTCAAGGTGGCTTCTATTGTGGCGGCTGGTTTTTGCTAGTCATCAATCATTGATCCTACATATAATACTACTTTAAATGGAAAGGATAGGTTTGTCCATGGAAAAAACAGATTGATATTTATTATAGATATAATAAAACCCGCCACGTAATCAGCAATTTTACGAATATTAATGAAAAATTATATGTTCAAGTAGGAGACGACAATGTATTGGACATACGAGTTGGGTCTCAATAACACCGCGTATATTAAAAGAAACTATATAAATGGAACACGCATGAAATTTTTCATAGCATTCAATTAACGAAAGGCAATTTTCATACACAATATCAGATTTAGCTCATTTCTAAATGTTTAATCTTTCGCAGTTGATAATAAGTTTGTATAACTTTCGATGTAATCAGCAGGTAAATGAGATGCGAGAAAATATTGTAAGCATCCCAAGGCTAATTTTCGAGAAAAATTCATGAGTGAAATCGAATTTTGGATTTTTATTATTATTACTATTATTATTATTCAGTTCAATATATATACAAAATATTGACAATATATTAATTATTTAAATTTTTCAAAAATTAGTATTCACTGGACGAAAAAAAAATACCATAATATTTTTGATCGAAAAATTTATGTTTTAGGGAAATATGTGTACCCTCAAAAAACAGATAATATACCAGGTCTAAGAAATATAATACCTATTAGTATAATATATTATTCGTCACATTGTCTATAAACTGCCAAATTTTACTCAATTTTATTCGTTTTAAATAAACATTTTTGCATCAATTTCAGGTTTCTCTAGTTTTCAAGTAATAACGTAAACGATAATTCTTTTTAATAACCTCCGATTTTTTTGATAGATAATTTAAGTGTCTAATGATAAATGCGGTTATTCAAGAAGTTAAACGATTTAAATCAATATTCGAAATACTATTGATCTGTTCATAAATTTTGTTACTGACAAAAAGCCTAGCAAAAAGTAAAGTTACGGATCAAATAAGAATCAATCAAAAATGTAGAATACAATTCTTTTTTTGAACGTTAATTTACTGTAAACATGGATCATTTAAGTGAAACTCGCATGGAAAAGCGCATGGAAATATTAATTCTTGTTGGATCCAGCGATAAAAGCAGAACGTAGTAAGTGTGCAATTTGTTTAATGCGAAATATCCAGGGAGAAATATCAGCCAAAATACAGTAAGTAAAATCGAATGAAAATCAATATTAAAGCAGTAACTGTATTAAAAACAGGAAAGCGCCATCTTTACAATATACAACTACTGCAAGGACGGAATGAACATGATCCCGATTGCCGAATGCAGTTCTGCGATATAATACAGAATTCACGTAATCTTAATCCAGGTTTCGTTCGTCAAATTCCCTTTGAAGCCTCATTTTACATAAATGTACATAATAGTAAATCGACATAGAGAAAATAGTTAATGGGTTACTGAACATACTCGTGAAGTTAATGTGTGCAGGGATGGTTGACAGTAGAACCATTGGTCCTTACTTTTATGATAATACTCTCACGGGGTAACGAAACGATATCTGGATTTTCTGAAGGATGCACTTATACCTCCTCTTGCCGAAGTTTTTCGAAATGAAGATGATTGTAAATTACCAAATGGCCATAAAGTACACTTCCGCAACTTTGATCGTCCTGTTCGTGAGTTTTTAAACAGCTGCTTTCCTGAAGAGCAGATCGGTAGGCAAGCACCCATAGAGTGACTCGCCAGGTCTTATGCCTCTTGATTTTTTTGATTTACATAATTGCCTTGGAAGCATTTATATGAAGCAATTAATTGATTAACGAATCAATCTATTATAGTTTAAATTATCGTTAAATTAAAATCGTTAATTTCAAGCATTAGTACGTATTTGAAGAGGTTCGGTAACAGCAACAAATATGCACAAAATTAAGTATGGCGTCAATTGCGATTTATGTCAGAAGCATTGAACCGTGCTCCACCGTCCAGCGTTTCAAGTGATCCTTCAATTAATTTATGATATCTGAAGTGAACATAAACATGTTCAAAGTTTAATTTAGTAAATGAAATGCTTATTTATGCGACAGTGATAGATTAGAGCAATAATCAAAGGTATTGATTTGAAAATCAGTTTATTTTTTTCTCATTTAAGGAGTCATTACAATGAAAAGAAATTACGCATTTGACTTAGCGAAAGTAAAGATGTATAAATTACAAAAATTAAATAGGTTGATTCAATTTAAGAATACGCAATTTTATATTATTCTATTGTATGGTGTTTCATTACAGAGCGTACTATCGTTTATAGATTCAAATGCACGTATTTCTGAGGTGTATATATAGCGAATTGGATTTTTTCTTCATGACACAGAGAAGAATTATAGTTACTTATGGTACTAGTGAGTTATGTAGCAAATAACATACGCGAGAAAAAGTTAAAGGGTTACTTTTCTCATGGCATATAGTGAACATGTGCCATACAAAATTTTATCCAACCCCATATACTGAGAAAAAAAATGGTTGAACCAATGCAAGATGCATTCAACGAACTACAAGTTTTAGTCACCTATTAGCAATGCACTTTACTTGTTCATAGAACATCTCAACAATGTCAAATAATGTAGTTTTAATTCAACAATGTTTCGTTTCTAATCAACAATGTTACTGTTTCAGTGAAGTGTTAAACGCTTAGTGAACATTAGAGACAGTTAGGCAGACCTTTGAAATTTTAATTAGTTGATTGGGAGAAGAATGCGCATTTAGATTAAATTAAAGAACGAAATGTATTGGGCTAGACTACTGTTTCAGCCGGTTCAACAAATTTTAAGGATTCCTTTAACACTTACATTATTTGTTCAAATAAAAGGATCAACTCAAGAATTTTCACATTTTTGCAATGTTGCTACTGCAATATAACTAAAAATCAGTTCACCAAACTACAAACGATTTGACATTCACTAGATAGTTGATTTGAGACATTCATTTTTCTCAGTGCAGAATAAGTGCGGAAAAGTAAAATAATAGATCCGGCCAACGTAAAGGAAAATCTGCGACACGGTTCATGTAAGAGGTTCATTGTTTATAGCATTTTCTGAACTGTGGGATTGTCTTGTTGGAAGTATCCATCCCTCAGTTCATCATGCAACTACTTCAAAAAATGTTATTACGATATCTTTCTGCGTTTACTGTTTCATGAAAAAATAATGGATCAGTAATTTTTTTCTGAGAAGAAGATTCGTTAAGGATATTTTCACCATTCATGTGGTTTTCAAACCAATTGCAGTGTTTCACCTTCACTACATGATCAATGGGCTAGAGTTCTTTTACAACTTAAATTTTATGTGGATGATTGTCGGGACTTATGACATAGGACCATTTAGTTTCCCGTGGAAGTTTTCTAATTAATATTTGAAGTGAATAATGATCTATGCGCTTCCTCACATACCATAGCAACAGACAATTTGTTGACATAAATCGACATATAATACTGCAAAATGTGTACAGTGAAGAGGAGACTCGTCCATCCATACATAGTTGCATTCTCCATCCTGCTGCATTTGTCCATTACGAAAATAACTTTCAATGATATGCGTTTGGTGATATATAATACTAAAGACGTGGCCTTCTCGATTAGGTTATTTTATTGTAGTATTTAATATTACTAAAGGACGATACCAAGATGCATTTATCGAAATTGTGTATTTTTGGCGAGATGAAAGAGGTTCCTGGATATATTCAACGAAATTTTGCTATGAGCAGTACATCGCAATGAATTTGACACTTTTGCCCAACACCAACAACGATCTGTTAACAATTTATGGATTTTCGAAATGTATGCCAAATGAAGTCCACTGGTGGATCTAGAATTGTAACAGAAGAGATTCACGAAAATATCAGCCGACGAATGAAATATTTTTTCGTAAACTATTACAGCAAACAAGTCAATTTTTCGTATATATGTATAGATCTTCATGCAAATGTGACATCCGAACTGAAAGAAAGGAATTGGTTCATCAACATGTTCATTCAACTAAAACTATGTTCATTTAACACTTTAGCGAGTATATCCAACTTACCTTGTAAGTTAACAGAACCTACTAGTTGTGGTTCAATCAGATCAAACCAATATTTGTGTTGGTTGTGCTTCAAAACATATTACTTTCATATTAACCAAAAAATTTCGCTTCAAACAACAGATGCAAATAGAGTTCCATAAACACATCCTTTATTTAAGACAACGCACATTCAGATTTGCAGAATCGACGTTTGCATCTATTTTACTTTCCGTTTCCGAATACTTATTTCTTTATGCACACGTGTTCATGTTTAATTTTACACATGTATTTTTTGCTTTCTGCATACAATCTAATATAGGTTGGTTGAACATTGGATTTAAAGTTGCTTCAATTCAAAAGGTTATGGTGTTGTTTTAAACCATATAGAATGTTGTGTATATTTAATAAAGAAAGTAAGGTTGACTCAACCACTTTTGGTTGGTGGTGGTTAGCCCAACTAATATTTTTTCTCAGTGTGTAGGTACAGTATAAGGGCGATCTCGGAAGTGAAAGAGTGATACGAAGCAAATTCCATGAAACTAAACACTGGGAAAACAAGAATATTAACACACAAGATATGCTACCACATTGTCCAGTCGGCAAAGTTTTTGGTTATCTGGTTTCAAAGTAACCTAGAAGATAAGATGTACATGTATAGGAACGAAAGCTTACCAAATCAATATTTCTCGTACGCTACAGCATTTTCTATAGCGACTTCCAATATGCCATATTAAAATGGATAGCATCCAAGAAAATTGAGGACGTCTTGTTACTTCAAAAAGAGTATTAAGAACTCTGAATTGTGCGAATGCAAGAGAAAGTTGTAGAGAACTGTTTAAACAATTGACGATATTAATTGTGATTTCTACTGGTATATTCATATACACATTGAGCTTATCGAGGGCAACAATAGTCATCACGAATATTAAACCAAAAATAAAAGTAGCTTGTGAATATTGTTTCATTTAGTTTCCAGGTCGAGAAACGGTGCAAACTTCCAGTGTGTCAACAAGCTGCCATGAAGTTGTCCAAAGGTACTTGTGTGATATATAACGTGATACATCAAACTGATTTTGATGGTATCACGTTTCAAGTGGGAAATAAAGGAAATATTGTTGACTCATAGTTTTTATTCTATTCACAAATTTATGGAAATGAACCTGAACGATGATTGATTAAAATGTTTTCGTTTAATTTATTAGATTTATTTGCTATCATATCTTTATTTATGCATAATTTTTTGTATTTACATATATTTGTATTATTAATATGGCCGTGTAACCTTTAGTTTTATGCATTCATATACAATGAAGTTCAAGATTTTAATGCTCGAATACAATACCGTTCTTGCTTTCTTAATGAAACGAATGATAATGTTATATTGGATAATACATTTTTTTTACTGAGAAGGCTTGGTGTTATCTGCTTATGAAAACTGCTGGAACTATTGTATTTGGTCCAGAGAAGATCCCCACATTTTGGTTGATATAAGTTTACACTCAATTAAAATTGGTGTAGGGGTAGCAATGTCATGTAGGCGGGTTATCGGTTCCATTTCTTTTCACGAGACTATTAATGCTGAGAGGTAGTAGAATATATTTTAAATACATTTATAGCTGAACTAAATGATCATGAAATGCAACGTGTGTGTCTCCAATAGGATGGTGCCACTCCATATCTGTAAGAACACCTTCCTGGGAGAGTAATTAGCAAAGGAAGATGGCCACCAATAATTAATGTAATAAATAAGTCATATCCATAAACAACACATAAGTATCGGCACCCTCCGCACCCCACAAGTTTAATTTATTATATAGTAATATAATAATTAGTCCGGGACGGCCGTTTCGAGGACACGAATGGTCCTCATCATCAACCGGTGACCGAATTCGGTCACCGGTCGGTTTATTATTTTTATTATACTATTATATAATAAATTAAACTTGTGTGGTGCGGAGGGTGTCGATACTTATGTGTTGTTTACCATACTACGCCACAGTCCTTGCTATCATTATTGATCATATCCATAAATTAATTTAAATTTGTTATCTTCATAATCTTCGTAATTAATTAGAAAATTTATCAATATTTTTTTCTTTATTTTGTGTTTTAGATCGTTTGTTACGAGAGAAACAAAACATTTTTTTGCATTTCTTCGTTCTTTTCACTATTGCAACATTTCGTTGAACATGTTGTCAACTTTATCAAGCATTTGTCAACAAAGAGGTTTTTCGATAATCAGTTGGCTACGTAATTTGAACCCAAATTAATAAAAAAATAACCATCAACACCAATATTTAAATGTGAAATTTTTATAACTGTGAATTTGTTTTGTGTTGCTACCAATTTTTTAGGTACGCTAACACAATCAGAGATTCTTGATATTGCTGTGTAGTAATTATTCACCGCCAAGACAGTGTGAAAATGATTTCGATTAATTTATGTTAGTTAAAGTAAACGCAACAATATTGTCAAACTAATGACGTGTTATTGCTATTATGTGAAAGTAGACTTTCTGTGTATTATTTATGTTTATTGTTGTTGACGTACGAGGTATTTTAAAATAATATGATATTTCTTTTTATTTTTACCATACAAAATTGGAAGTATAGATAGTAATTGATGTCAGTTAGTGAAATAATTAGGAAAGACAGAATTGTCATAAAATAACATAGCAAGCATAGTTTGTATTTAGTCAAATCAAGTGCTGTTAAAAAATCACTTTGTTTATTTTCTTTCCCAGCATGCAAAGTTTAAGTGGCGAAATCAAATAATTAAAAATAGATTGGTTTTAATAATTTGCTTAGCACAGTTATTATTGGACATTATTTTAAAATAATATTTTGCCTATAAAGAATTCAATAAAGAATAAGAAAAGTTTACTTACTTTCCAAAAAGTGGGTGCCATAAATATTTCTGTGCGTCCTGCATTTCTTCTATGCTCGCCGTCGTACTGCCTACTTCGGGAACGTCATCCTGTTTCAAAAGTCTCGCTGTGTGACTAGGATCAATAAGATGCTGTCTGACCTTGAGTTTGCCGCTTCCCGTAGCTGTCGACCCGGAAAGATCGATAGGTTGCATGGTTGCCGCCACTACTGCTGACGAGTGGTGTTTAGGCCCTTCCGATACTGCTGCTCCAATCTTGTTCCCCACCATTGCATTTTCGTGATTCGTATAATGAGGATAGGCTTTTCTATTAGACATTTTCATCGTATTACCATTAACGCCCGATTGATGTTGGTCTATCAGTCTTGCAGAATGAGACGAAGTATGAGGTAATTTATTCTCTTCCGTTAGCCTCTGAGATTGGTTAATACTGTATGGCATTTCCGACCTATTTCCGGACTGTTTACCGGACGCCGCTGTAGTATTCGTGTGATGCATCTTATTTTTATTGGCATTGCTAACATTTCTATGCGACGACAACATCGGATTATACTGTGGAATTTGAATGTTACTTCTGTTATTCGCCGGTTGTTGGTATGCAGACGACATATTCAGCAACGAGCTGTGATGATTTTGATAGGGCATACTTGGCGGATACAAATTGGGCGGGCAATTTGATTTATGCATTTGTTTCGTAGGATAATGAGACTGTTTCTTATTGCCACTTAAAGCACTTGGACCTTTTTCCGCATAATCTCTGTAGAAATTCTTCGGATTCATCATCTCGTATTGATTTTTTGGTCTAAGTAGGTTTGCTTGTAGCATAGCTTCTTGCCATGTCGAGTATTCCAAGGGGTTGCAATTAAAAGGTGGTTGCATGGAAAATGCAGCAGGATGTACGAAGCGGTTCATTCCTAATAAGTGCGTCATTTCTGGTGTATGTGTTGAATATGGTGGCAACATTGTTAATAATTTCAAAAATTCATTGCTGTTTGCAAAGGAACTATTATCAAGTTGGTTTAAGTAAGGCAGCCACATCATTTGATTAAATGCAGCATTTGTAGCTGCGTCGATATCACTTGCCAATTCACTCGCATGCCCACTCTTCCGCAATGCATCTTTGTTGTTGTAATTTGATAATCTTTCTTCTTTATTTTCTGCTGATTTTGCGGTAGAATTAGATAGTTTCACATTTTCAGACTTTGTAATTCTTTTTTCATTCGTCGGTGGTTTGTCTTCACTCATTTTGAGATCCTTCAAGGGTAAAATTTGACTTTGTTTATGAATAATGGTTTGCAATTGCGACAAAGTTATAACTAAAATATCAGGATCTTGTAAGAGGTGAGGAAAAGCTAAGGCCTGTGGAAGTCTTAATTCCGGCCTATCTATCAGCAGTCTAGGGATTTCTCTACCTGGACTTGATAGTATTAGGCTTAGTCTTTCTTTAGGCACTAACATTGGATCAGGAATATTTATTGTAGTTTCCGAGAGTATTTGAGTTAATTGAGCTACTGGATCTTGCTCTAAAGGTAGTGATAACAGTTCTAGTAGCCTTGAAGTTTCTTTCAAATTTTGTTCACTAGAAAAGATCTTACCATCTAATCCCTTATTTGGTGTTACATCCAACAGTTTTTTTAAAGTTATGTCTTCAACTTTCATTTTTTTAGAAGCGGGCTCACCATCTCGTTTTGGTTTGTTCTTTACTTCCTCGGAGCATGTTACTGTAGGGCTGGCAGATTTGCGAAAATTCCCTAAGTCTAATGGTTCCTTTTCTGGCGCAACTTCTGACGATTCCGAACTCTTTTGACAGGCGCTAGTTAGTAAGGATTCTAAAAATATAGACTTGGATTTATTGTTTACGTTTGAAAATATATCTGGTGACGGTGGAACTGCTGGAATACCGCTGGGTTGCGGAGATTGTATAGTTTCTGAACTATGCGAAGACGGTCGCGGTGGAGGAGATTTAGTTTCTTTTCTTTTGGGCAGACTTAAATCAGTAGGTTGGATGTCGTCTATCGTTTCTGAATAAACAAAATTATTTTTTGTAGATAAATCAGTCGGAGAATCAACTTCTTCTGTAGTAGGCTGTGTCAGAGTTTCAGTGTCAACTGTATTGGCTTTGTAACCTTTAGTGTTTTGTTCATTTTTTATAGGTGGAGATTTACCTACAGCAACTTCTTCAGATTCGTTGAAATTTTCTTTCTCCTCAAAACAAAATTCCTCTTGGTCTTTCACGTCCATTTGCCCTACATTTACATTTTGTTCGGATTCGCTTAGTATCCCGTTGACCTCGGTGTTGCCAAGTTCGGGGGATCTCAGCGACTGTTCTAATCGATTCAGAATATCGTCCATTGCCAAATTGTTATCATCCTCTTCATTATAATCGCAATCGTCCGCTTTCGACCCTTCCTGTTGTTGTTCCTCGTCGTCATTGAACTGAATCTGTTCCTCCTCTGTTTCGTTCTCGTTATTCGTGGTGGCACACGAATCGATAAAGTTATTCAGTTCTATGTTGTCGATAAACTCGTCATTTTTTTCCTTTAGTTCTGCGTCGTCATTTGTTGTGTTATCCGTACTGCATTTATTCCACTCACCCGATTGCAGTTGATGGTTAAACTCGAGCTCAGCCACGGCGAGGAGATTGTCGAGTGGCGTGACGTCACAACTTTTATTGATATTACGTTCAATCACCGGGTTCTCTACACTATTATTAGAGTTCGTGGCCGCACTACTGTTTACGTTTCTATCGGGCGATGGTTTTCGGGTTATGTGAATTGTATGGGACGGTAAATGGGACTCTACATTGACGGGATCCGACCACGAAGGCGAGACCGGTCTCTCCGCGACTGTTTCCGCTTCCGACATATTATCCTCATCTACCTGAACTCCCGTCGATTTTCTTTTAATTTTATGCGTTTTGCGTTGCTTGCGTACGCGTTGCTGCTGTTGTGGTTGTTGTTGTAGCTCTGGTTGTTGCTGTTGTTGTTGTTGTTGGTCGCGATCTCTATTCTTGAGGTCATCCTCCTCCTTCAAAGTAGGCACAAGTGTTTCGGTGCGCGGAATGGCCCGCCACCCCTGTGCCGTCTTCGTCAGCAGTATCCGGTTCCGCTTGTCGTAATCTTCGCATTTCACGTCCACGATGTGCGTGTCTTCTTGACGTACCCACACGAATATCGGATTAACACGTGGATTTACCGGCCTCTCCGGAGAGGTTGTGGATAATCGAGATGAGCGTGATCTTTGTTTACTCCCGGAACGTTTTCGTCGGCCGGTGCTCCTGTGCTCGCGCCTACGATCTGATTTACGATGACGTTCGGGCCTTGTTTTCCGGAACGGCGCTTGCGGGGCGGCGCTCAGACCACGTGACCGCGACGTATCGATTAGGTCGATGGCAGGTTGTTTCCCCGTTCGCCGCGAGCGTTGTTCTCCCATAACCTCACCGTGAACGGAACAGGGGGCGCACTCACTTAAACGACGGTTGTTATTCAATGTTTGATAATGATGATGCGGATGATGAGAATTCTTATGGAATTCCGAGATAGGAATAAGGTCCGGTATAGGAGGCAAAAGCCCGCAGCTCATTGCACTCACAACATCACCATCAACAACAACATTCCATTGCTGGGTCGTTTGCTTAATCGGTTCATCGGCCGCCGCGGAGTACCCTCACTGGTTCTCTCCGGGCGGCACATTCCACCCGAGAAAACACTATGACGATCTACCTTTGCACCAACGATCCGGTTGCGATCCCGACAATAAAATCCATTCACGCGCACACGAACGCACATATGTTTCTATCTATATACCTGGACATGTAACGTAAATACTCCCTTCGAACTCGGGCGATCGTACGACACGGCACACACGCATACAATATTCTTCTTTATTCACGAACTAAACACTGACAATGTTCTTATTCCACTATGAGAATTTCATACGAGAACAGCCGACCGTGACACGAACGTAGCCGACACATCGTGTCTGACGTCAATCTGTTTGCAGTTCGAACTCGTATTCGGAGATTGTTGGCTCATAGGAGGAGTTTGCGAGCGAGTACACGCCCTAGCCGCGCCTATGCTGCGCCGAGCTCCTAATCTAGAATCTTGCTTCCAACTCACCCATCTACTGGTGCATCTGGTGGCAATGAACGCTACTAGTACAAAAGAATAACCTTGACTCTGTGAAATCACTTATTATATAACTTATAACTTCGAGTCGGCCTGTACAAAGAATACGAATACAAACCACACTATTTGTACGTTGTAAATATAAACTGGTTCAACAAACTGTGATGTTAACTAGTTTGGTTATAAAAAAATGCTTGATTTAGATGAAAAAACCTAAAGGAAATAATATTAAAATTAAAAAAAAAGTATCTGCAAATAAACAAAATGACTTAGTCGTTGATTATTATTATTATTATTTATTTCTACTCTTTTGTTTACGTACATTAGGGTAAATTAAAAAAAGTTGTAATAATAATAAAAATCCTATTTTTTTTAAACGTGTCGTTGGTTTAAATATGTAAATTACCTGTAATTAATTAATCATAATTAAGAGAAGTTTCTTACATCATGCAGTTCTATCTTAGTTTACAATTATCACTAACTGAACAGTATTCAACCTAAAATATATCATTTATTAAAAAGCAAAATATCAAATAAATTACACGATGATGATACGTCATGTATATAGGGTACAGTTTTCAGACGAATGAAGGTTAATGCAGTGAATAAGTCTGAAACTGGAGAAAATTATTTGCTGCGCACAGTAATAAGAGCACCTAGTAGAAAAGATATAAAAATAAATGGTAATTCCTTTTTGTACCAGATACATACATATGGTGAAGCCATAAAAAAAAATAGTAGTATATTAAGAGTATGGAAACTTACTTAATCACAAAAGGTAAATTTCTACATCATCTAATTTTTGCAAAAATCAACATTTCTTCTATAGTTGCTTTTTGTTTGTTTGCGAAAGGTTTTTGTCATGCACTTACGCGAGTATTTATCTATTTTTTACTCAAGATCAAGAAGGTTAACTTTCTAGAAATAAGTATTATCTATAGAATTTCCGTTCCAGCTTTGCGCGAATGATCGTTATGTGCGTGCAAATAGAATATTTTAATAATTATTCTTTAATCATAAAGATTTTACATAAATTTAGCAGAATATCCACTGGAATACACATACTTCTTTTAAAACTATAATTTTATAAATAGTTAAAATACCCATAAAATACAGCGTCCTTTACGATATTGACCATAAATGATAATATCTACATAGTCATGAACTACGCACAAAGAAATTCCTATGTAGGAAGCTGTATTTTTAAGAAGTTACTGGCAAATAACACTACCACCGGAATTCTAGTTCCTCCTATACGTATCCTACATCTACACTATTTTTATTGTTGCTATTCCCCAAATAACAGCAGAAAAAGAACTGTACTTGGCGTCTGTGTATCTGATTAAGTAAAATCATATGCAAAAACTGAATAACCAGCGTATAAAGCTATTACGTCAGACAGTATTAACTCTGTTTAGCGAACAAATAATAGTCTCCAAAAATAGCACAAGTAAGGGGAAAGGAACAGGGAAACAAACATCATGGCAGAATAATGAAATTAAAAGAGAAACCGAAGCAAGAAGCTATTATGGAATAAATACATTAGAGATAAATGAACACACACACAATTTATACAAATAATAAAGGTCAAAGAAGTAGTAGAATAAACAAGAAGGGAAAGTTGGAAAAGTTTCGAGAGAAGGAAATATAACAGAGAAAACGGAAAAGTGTTAAAGAATCTCAGAAAAAAGAAAGAAATACCGACAAAATATAACGAAGAACGAATAGCAACCAACAAAACGATACTTGTATAATGAATAACCGGCAAATAAAAGGGAAATACAATGTACAGAGTGAAAATTCTATAACGAAAAAAGGACTAAACGAGGCAATTATAAAATAAAATTAGGAAAAGCGCAGGGTGTGATGAAATTTACTCGCAAACATTATAGACGAATATCGTTTCTATTCGTTGCAGCAAAGATATTTCAAATGATCACAGAAAAAGGGATTACTTAAGAAATAGGAGACAAAGTGCAAGAAGAACCAACTAAAAAAAACAATCAGGGGTATTCAAAACCATACTTTCATTACACAGCACACTGATAGAAAGGATTCTTTAAACCAAATAGTTTAATTTTTAAAACATATTTCTTTCAAGACAATATTTTTTTACAGTCGAAAAATCACACATCTCTAATGAAAGAATTTTTATTTTCGATTCTTCCTTTAACTCACAGTATAATTGCTTTCTTTGAAAGAATATATAATTAATTCGAAAAACGTATAGACTTGAAACAAAATCCATAATGTCTTTATTTAAACGGAAGTTCATTTTCTTCTATTTAAAGAAACCCTTACTCATATTAAAAAAATATGGCGATAAGTTTGTCTCTCGATGAAAAATATGGAAACAGTCAAAAGTTCGTTCGATGAGTGGCGTTTTCCGAATCGAATTGGCTTGCTGTCAGGTAAATAATTCTTGGTGTTAAGGTTTATATAAATATAATTACGCCTTGTTGTTAATTCGAAACAAAACGTACAAAGTACTGTTCTCACAATGCCTATCAAAAGATGTATCGGTATGTAATATAAATGGCCTTTTTACAGGAGAACGCCTTAGTTCTATCACTACAGACACAAAACTGTTGTTACTTTATAAACATCAATCAAAGTCAAACTTATAAGTTTGCTTTAATTTAGACCTTCGGCATAATATCAATAAATTAAAAAAAATATTGATATTCTGTAACCCTAGCGTTTACAGTTTACGTAACATATAATTAATAATTTATAACAGAAATACTACAGTGAAGTATAAGGTCTTTATTTCTATTTTAATAACGAAATAGTTATGCAAAGATACAACGAAATAACTTTATATTAATACACATATTCTCATTGAATACGAATTCATAATTGTTGGTATTTTAAAAATAGATTAGTCCTAATACTTTTGAAGCTATATAATTTAATATTTTCTTTCACGGTTTCGCATCTTTTCAATTGTAAAGAAAACACAAAATATGAACCTAAACATATGAACCGATAATTGTCTATTATATACGTTTGTATACGTCAAATTTTAATTTTGTGTTTTTTCGAGAGAATAAATCGGCGTTGCCAAACCGTTGTCATCCTGTATACGTGTACAGACGCCAAGATTAGTTAGAATTGCTCGTTGAATTAAGTGTCTTTTAGAAAATCAAATAGATGAAGAGCCATTGCAGAAATTGGACGATGCAGAGTGTTTACATTAATTCCCTGGTAAGTTGGAGTTTCTACGTTGATTACCTCGATCGAAAGCTAAATATTGTTGCTTATCAAATTTGAAAGATCGTAGAAACTACAAATGTTGATATAGACAAATTCATTATTATGCAAATTTTTACTCCGTTGTAAACAACAATATATAATATATAAATTGAAGGGATGTGCAAGAGCTATTGCTCATGTGAGTAAGATGGCATGTTAAACCTATTTTAAAGAACTACAAATATTACCAGTTCTCTCATTATTTGTCTTTAATTGTTTAGTAACCTTGAAAAAAGCAGAAGCAAAATTAATTATTATTATCATTTAGGAAAAAGATAACCTAATACAATACCGTATTGATGATAATGCAACTTCATTGTTTTTGATAATTACATTTCTCAAATTATTTCCAATCGGGTGATTTAATTTTCATTTTTAATTTCCTTTCTTCGGCCACTTTCTACACATCCTATATAATCGTATAAATAATATTCAGTTTTATTGGTAACTACAAATTTGTTCAATACTGACACTATATAGTATGTGTTGTGAAGGGGAAAATTGCGGAAATTTTCAACTTTATGATTTTCTGAAATTGTTTAGATGAAATTTAGGATCGTGAGATTCGGGAGTGTCTCTAAAACACTCATTCGGTAATATAAATTTCGATTCAAAGAGATAAATGAATTTTTAAGTGAGTTTTAGAAACTTAAACGAAAACCAGCCATATAGAGTGAAGTTCCAATACATAAACACCATGTTTATGCAGTTTCTTTCAGGAAATTATCTACTACTGAACAATAACCGTAACTTACACTTTGAATTCTGGAGATTAACACCTTTGGTTGGAAATTTACTTAGATACAAGTTACCTGGATGATAGGCTCAAGGTCAAAATTAGCATGTGACCCCATTGTTTAATTGGGTCGGCGGTTGTTTTCTTTTCACAGCAAATTTTGATCATATTCCTAATTAAAGATACATTGATGTCACGAATACTATTATGGTCTATTTTTTAATTCGGAAGAGTAAAATGAAAAGATGCGTTTACACAATGGAATTCTTCAAAGCTACTTTTTGGCGGCAATTTTAAAACTAGCTAGGATTTTGTATAAGTTGTAGCTAAGTAATTAATTACATATTCATTACAAAAATAAATAAATAATTAATTAAATATAGAAAATACTCTAGAATAATATTTATTGATCAAATACACATCATACTAGATTTTAACTTTATATATGGTTTCTGAATGTTGCTCTATTCTACTATAATTCTATTTTTATGTGATTATTTACAAGTGCACAACAATTTAGACTAATATTAAGTATAGCGTATACATATTAAACAATAACTTGGCCTTAAATATATGTTAATACAATACATTACCTTCTAAAATAATTATTCACTATTACTTTCCATTTCATTTGAACTACTTATCTTTGCCCACTGATATAATAAATGGCTCGATTATATCATCGATTAATCCATCTAATCTATTCTAATTGAAAAGTACCCTTACATTTGCTAATTTCGATGAGGTATCCTTAGTTGCCACTTCATTTTTTATTTGAGCCTGCACTAACTCAATTGGGTTGAGTTCGCAGTGATAAGTGGTAATCTCAACATAGTCTTGTTGCAACTTCTGACCATCTCATCCGTCACATGTGTATTATATTGGTCTTTATTAAGGCGAATTAAATGAAGAAGTTGATCGAACCATTTCTTCATCGTACTCGATATTTTTTGACTTCAATCAAACCTGCATATCGAGTTTTCTAGATGTTGTAGCACTGGTAGCACTGGCAATATTTGATGAAACTATCTTTCAAACACATTGGCATTCATTTCTTCATGATAATCGGTTGTTTTCTGTTTACCTTCGAAAAGCAATAAGCCATTCTTCACAAAACCAGCCTCATATCCTATGTGCAAAATAATGAGACGTCTTCCTTTCCCCGCAGGACTACGTAAGTTTGTAGTCAGTCTTTCATTAAATGCTTGTTAACGAGTTTTTATGTTATCATCTACCCAAACTTTTTGTTTAGTATGATCTTCGTTTAGCCATGTTTCGTATAAATAATAAAATTGGTCGATTTTGAGGACGATAATCTTTTATTGTCATCAAATACTTCCTTCTCAACTCGATTATATCATCACGTTCTAGTAAAACACTTTTTCGATCTGTCTTCATTTACGATGGCACAAACACAAACTTGGAAGATACGCAGTCAATCTGTACGAAAGTGAGCCTTGTGTACACTGCCCATATTGCTTCATCGTTTGCCACTCCTAAAAATAAGATAACATTATAATATGTATAATGATGGTATACCAACATATCATGCTTGATATTCTTGCGACAATAGCAGTGATTCTAATTCTGAGGGTATCAGTTCGAAGTTTTTTGAATACATTGAATATGTTCTGTTTCTCTATAAAAGATAGATGTCCTAAGCGCAGAAATTTTTGCCTTCTCGGCGGGGATATTTGAGTTCCAGAAGTAGTTGCTACTTCCTATATATCCACGAAAAACGCTGTGACAATGTTTTACACCGAGAATATATCAGCCGATTAGTTCTCAGAAGAACTTTTTTATTATTACAACGTAAATTTAAGGAGACGAATTAAATACAAACGCATTCAGAAAAATGTACGATCTAAACGTAAATCAGCTGTATATCAAATTTCGCTAGTGTGATTTTTGCCGAAAACTGACCAATAGCAAACCTACTTTTTGGGGCTTAATTTAAAACCCCTAATCGGAAATAAAAAATAGAGGTTAGTTTTAGTTTATGAAAATGATGCAGAGACGCAGCTTTTATCCTTTTTGATAACGTTTTACACCACATACAATTCTACAACGTGAAGTTTTGCTAAGAATTTTTATGAAGACTAAACGAACGATTATTAATTGATGGAATTGATATGCCTAAATTTGCAATAATTTCGAAGTTTTGAGAAAAGAAAAAATGGAATACAAAAGAAGTGATCATCACTATCGTCAGCCTCCACTTTAGATAGGTGGCCAAATTGAAGTCACTAAACGTAATGTGGGTGGCGCTGACGACAGATAACCCCTGAAACGTTAGTTGCAACGTTACAATAGATTCAAATAGTGCAGGTTAAAAAAAAATTAATACTTCTTATTTCATTTCATATCAGGATCTGATTATTATTTCAGAGTTTGTAATTGTCGTACAAAGCTTTAACAATTTAATACGCAACGCAAGTAAAAAAGAAATAATGGTCAAAATGCATTTTTTTACTAAAATTGTTGCACCGAACAGCTTTATTGATTTAATAAGGGCAAGTTTATTAATATCTAATCTATTTTATTGATTGCATTAACACAGTAGGTTATTAATATCTACAACCGACGGAAGCGATACTGTTAAAAAAAGAATATCAGAATATATTAGACTGATAAGTGCAATTTTCGAAAATTAAATAACCATCATCATAAAAGCAATTCTAGTTGAGAGCAATCATATTCATCCACCCAATGTTCATATTTTCATTACATGCATCCCGGTGTATAGTGTACATGGTACAATATTAACAAAAGTGCAACATTATTTCTGTCGCGTATATTGCAGGTATGAGATACTTAATTAAAGTTATCAGTTTTAGAGCCAACATAAAACTTATTATTGCATCAGAAATCAATATATTTTATAATCAGCACAAATGGTTTATGATATCAGTGGCGATGAATAAATGCGACACATTTGATCATTTCTAAAGCAAATTAATGATGTAATTACAACTGCGAACATCTCTAGTAAACTCTACTAGCTACACTCTCCTTCGGTTCAATGCAGATGCAATTAACAATATTAAACTAAAATCACTTTGCTTTCATGATTACAGAAAAATCAACAACACAAATTCTTTAAATCCATTTCAAATGCTAAAAATAAAATAAAAAAACAGACTCAAGCTGTATTCAAATTATATGTAAAAAAAGTTTTGGTCATTTGTTCGAGATAAGCGGAATCATGCTCTTATTCCTGAAGTAATGGTTTGGAATAACAGCAGAGTTAGTAGTTCGCAAGATACAGTAGAGGGTTTTGCAAGCTATTTCATGTGCACTTCTTCAGTTAGTAACGGAAACGGGGTTTCAAGACGAAAAAAATAGTAAAATTATATTGCCGCTTTTCCTGCCGAAGATTTCAAATACACACAAGAAATGGAGTTAATAATTTCCACAACAACCATGTGTAGGCAGTAGAAAATCCGCATGCTGCGACAAGAACCCATTTTCAGCATGAATTTTCTGTGAATGTTTGGGCTGGTGTAGTAAATGGCATGCTTATTGGGCCTTACTTTCTTTCAGCTTGACTGATAGGTGAAATTTATTTAGACTTTCTTCAACATACTATGCTCAATTATTAGAAGATGTTCCTTTAAATGTGAGACAGAATATGTGGTTTCTACATGATGGAGCTCCGCCATATTTTAAACGAGGAGTTCACGCACATTTAAATAATGAGTTTACTAATAGATGGATAGGGGGCAATGGACCCATTTCTTGGCCTGTACGCTCCTCGGATCTAACGCTGTGCGATTTTTTTCTATGAGTTTATTTAAAACAGTTTATTTATTACGATGGAGGTTTACTTCTCCATCTTACCATTTTTCTCATTTTTATTGTAACTAGCAACTACAATTACTTAAACTCGGTTATTCTGCAACTTTGATATAAATGATTTTTGATAAACTAACTTCTCTTTACGGGTTGTACAACCTGTTGAAATAAATGACTCAACTTTGAGAACACCCTGTGTAATAGATACGTTAGATCTGCGCTGGATTTGCTCTAAGGCTAATGTACAGGGATTGAATGTCATGTCACACGCCAAGATCTCGAACTTCCGTTTTACGACTTAGAGTACTACCGTCATCATGAACATGATGAAGTGTACGGTAGACGAGGACAACTGCAGGCGTTTGATACTGATATAAAAAAATTTCTCGTATATCCTGGCAAAGTTAGGTGTTATACATATCAGTACGTACTTACAAAGAGTCTGTCACCGTCTTATGAATTGGTGTAACTCTCACTATTTTCCGTCTATTGGGAAATGTGTTGGTTGCAACATACAGGTTAATAATTATACGTAGCGGGAATGCAAACATGTACCTACAGTCCCGGATTAGCCATTAATATTTTTTCATCTCTTACAGGTGATATAATATGTGCGAGGAAGTTAAGACCAGAATTAATGCATGGAAAATCAGAAGAGTGTGTAGGCAAATGCGAAAACATGCCAGGGATTGCTTATATATTGCTTATATTGCTATATATTGCTTAACTATATCTTTGGGATCTTCCATCATTATCATGAAGTTTATCAGGAATTCTCTTTGGACATCACTTAGCACGGAGGAAGTTCCACAGCTGAGATCATGTCTTGATAGAGCCTTCCAGGTTAATCAGGTACAGCATGTAATCGTTATATGTTTGACCTTTGGTAAGGTTTTTCATTCTTTTGAATTTATTAAGAAAAAATATGTTTCTAGTTATATTCTATTTTCTGTGATAGTAATGTTTAATTTTGATATTGGCGATGCACGTAAAAATCAAGGTGGATAACTAGTATTGCGCTTAGGTTTGTAAGATACATCGTGCATCGTTTACACAAATAAAACATACGTTTTTTAGAAGCAAGGCATGAAATTCATGTTTCTGTTTACGTTTGTTTAAAAAATTACAGAAACAATTTGATTTATGATCGTCACGTTTTTATAATAGTCAACGCGGCTACCACCTGAGAAATGTAACTTTACAAATGGATCGTTTCTAATGGAGTAGCAGGTAGAAAGAATTTTACTTTTTATGATAATTCAATGCGTATTTTTATAAAGAATAATATTGTGTGTATTGAGTGTGCACAACCAAAAATATTATAGCTTCTGGTGGTCCTTACCTAACTATAACCACGACATTCGAATTACTGTTTATAAAATATGTAGACCACAGGTGTTTTTCTTTATCAACATGCCTAATCTTTGCGGGAGTTTATATCTTTTTTTTATTTTAACATTATAGCAACTGTGCAATTAACCAGCTACACTCGAATACTGCTCTCTACAGCCATGGGCTAATCGGTAGTATGCAATTCATACAATCGTTTTATTTATTACCGCAATGCGGTTTTTATGAACGAAGAAATAAATACTCATGTCACATGTCAATCATATCATGATGCAATCCGATCAAATCATTGTATTATGAAACGTTACATGTTACTTCACACGAATTTTGTATATAACTCCTTATAGGATTCTTTTCATTTTAGTCAAAGGTTCTTCAGAAGGAATATGTTAAGAATGTTAAAAGTAAACTATATTCCAGCTTATCTATTTGATATTTTCATTTTTAATAACTAATGAATTTTCATATCAATTTCAGTGTCATGATTACTATATTTGGTGACTTAGTAATTACCTATATGTATTACATATGCGTTAAACTATTTTGTTTCATTCTCAAGTTTTTGCACAATACGTTCGAGCGCTCTATAGTCAATCGATGATACCCGAACTACTGCAAGCGACCCTATGAGCAACGAACAATCAATATATCAAATATATTTAAAAGTGATAATTCGCCCTACATGGTCCTTTGGATACGAAACTTCTTCTTTGTATAATAGTTATAACTTGCCAAATCCTATAACTCCAGCTGGATGCATTTACGTAAAAATACTACCGTTCGGATTCTTTGGAAATTGCTACATTTTATTAGACAAACGCTTTGTTTAAAAAAAAAAAGGTTAATAAATTTTGGATGTTGTTTACAGATGAACAAGAGTACGCAAAAATGCAATTACATACTACTTTCAATCATATGATTTGAATATTGAGTTTACAAAATTTGATCAACTTGATTTCCAACTCGGTATTTATATTCTAGCATTTTGATGATTTATATTACAAAATTTAGATTCAAAAAATAGTCAGTTAAATTTACTTTAAGAGACTAATAAAAGTCATCAGTTATGAAATTCTTCGATCTTGCAGTTACAAATTTGTGAAAAACACAAACATTTAATACAATTTCAATATTCAAAACCAGATATCAAAATTATTATCATCATGGAAATTAAATTAAATTAAATATATTCATCATAATAGAAGAAATCGGAAAGAATTATCCTCAACATGCAGGAACAAAATAAATACTGTAAATACGAAAAGAACACTGAACATAAATCTAATTCAATAAATATGGAAGAAAACATAAACCGAGAAGAACTAGACCAACAACAGGAAATATGAGGAAGTAGTGGAAGAACCTATACAAAAGTGCAAGATAGGAAAAGTAAACGAAGAAGATGGTATATTACCGGAAATTATCGAATGATTAGGACAAGAAGGAGAGAGAAAAAAGGAGGATGATGAAAGTAGTATGGAAGTAACAGAAAATAAAAGGAATGGGAAAATATTCTGATAATAACGATTTATATGAATGGAGATCAGATCCAATGCGAAAATTACAGAGTTCAGAGATGTTTAGCACAGACAACTTATACTTGTGTATATTACAAATTATACACAAGAAAACTAGAAAAACGACTAAAAGAATATGTAGACAAAAATCAGAAAAAGAACAGACAGCCTTCAAGCCTGAAAGGCAAATGACGGCATATGTATAATAAAGAATTTAATAGAACGAAAAATGGAAGAAGAAGAAGAAGAAATGTTCTTGGCATTCATTGATTTGAAGCCAGTGTTTGACACGATGGATAGAAGAGAAATATGGAAGGGTTTAGAAGAAAAGAAAACACCGAAAGCTCTAATAAGTGTCATCAGAACTACATATGAGGGAGTTAAAGTTAGAATAGAAAATAGCAGGGAAAGAATCTGAACAATTTAAAATCAAAAAAGGAATAAAAAAAGGGGATAGTTCAGGCCCACTATTATTTGTACTGATTGCGGATAAGATAGTTAAGCGAATTAAAGCACAAAGCAAAAATCTCATATAAACCCAGAACCGATAAGACTGAGTAGCCTGTTGTATGCAGCCGATGGATTGCAAACTCAAAAAAACTAACAAAAACTATGTCACAGATCAAGACCAAAACAATTAAGTAAGTAAAAAGACTAGGTGCACAGCAACGAAGGATGGATGGATAGAGAAATGACAAACAGATGGAATAAATCAACAAGAACGTATTGCTCAATAAATAAGACAATACTAGGACGCAGGGATACACACAAAAATTAAAATTCATAATGCAATAATAATCCCAATAATAACCTTCGCATGTGAAAACTAGATACCACGGAAGAAAGATAAAACAAAGATAAATGCACCCAAAGAGAACACAGGGGAAGACAAAATGGGATGGGAATAAGAATGACAACATTTGACAAGAAAAATAATAGAAATAGGATATTCAAACAAGAAACGAACAGGAACGCTAAGACTAAGAAAAAAAAAGGTAAATACTTTGGAAGAAACGAAAATAATGACAAGAAACATAGGAAACTAGAAAAAAATGGGTACAAGAGGAACCGGAATCTACATCAGACACCTGAAGAATGGCGAGGGATGGAGAAGAAGAATAATACATTGAAGCATATTCTTTTACTGAAATTTTACAAATTAAAATGCATTTTGTGAATTATTGCTACTTTTATCACGGCAGAATTCTCTACAGTGTTGATTTTTACTATTGGCCTATACTACAATATTCAAAAATTCAATGGCGATAACCTTAGAAGTTATTTTGTTTGTTTACGGAGTTTCAATTTAAAAACATGCATAATCCTCAAATAATTATATTTTTATATGTTGATCATTTATGATATAGCTTGTTAGCTGTACATATTTAATATCTAAAATATTTGTTATGGTTCACGAATTAATTACCAAACGATAAATATTAATTGTGATGATTCCTAGAATTTATGAATGTCAGAATTATCTCGTTTACACAAATTGAACCGAAAATTGACGTCAGCGGAGAATTGGGAGAGATTATTGTTCAGCGATGCGTACTGATAATTGATTACCAAGTGATTAATAAAAAATAACTTTTTGTTTGCCCAAGGTATTGTTTGCTAATGCCAGATCCATTTATTCATTTGGTAAACAATGGATGGATTAGGTGTATAAACGACTGTTGATAATATAATAGGTGTTTTTGGACTAAGAAACATATACAGTACAAAATGTTTTATTAATTTTATTACAATTTAACAAAATATCGGTAGTCATATTTGCAAACTAGTCTTCTCTTAATATTATATGTTACCAGTTACAATTTCATTTCAAATTAAATTTCAAACTTAGCAAAAATGCTTCCGAATTGTCCACAAACACGGTTGTTGTATTAGTACTCTTAAAAGAATTGGTAGCATTATTTTGAGTAGAATCTATAATTTTGTTTAGAATATTTTATTATAATTATAAAAAATATGTAAGGAATCATCTCTTAAGAAACAGTAACTGTGCTTAATAATCTTAGGAAGTTTTAATGAAGTAATTTGTCATAATTACAAAAGGTGGGATAGAATTCTATAAGCACCATACGGAAAAGTTCGGATTTATAGCTACAAATAGCTTCATCCACCACACGAAATGATTTTACCTTAGATGATTTTGAAAGAGGAAATGAAATGCCTCTCAAGACTATTCAGATCCATCTATTGTGAGAGAATTTAACTTATGGAAGATGTAGACTTGTAACCTTGGATATAAATTAGAAAGAGTCTTCTACCTTAAAATACGACAGCAATTGTTGCTGTACGTGCTATATTCTTTGTACATATAGATATCCAATACTAAAAAGAATGTGTCGCGAATATTTAAATAGCAACCAATTTTAGTCAAATAAGAAAATGCTCGTCCCAATGTTACAAAGAATTCAATTTTAGCATCTGAAATACTTTGGAAGATACTTGTCAAAACTCCATCACGTATTAACTTTGCTTTGATTTTATCAGGTGGATGAATATCAAGGAACAACGAAAAGTAACACCATTTACAAACTAGGAGGGAAATTACAAGTTAAATTTATTTCTTCCATACAAACCCAAAAAATCCAAAGTATTTAGAGATGGAAGAAATTAACTAGTTTATTAAAGAAACATAATACTGTGTACTTCACAATAAATGTAAGGAGTATATTTAGGCCTGAGTTAAATACAGTTCTAGTTCTTGTAATTGTGTTCAATTTAGGTTGTCTTAATGAATAGTACATTACGCTGCTTTATGTAGGTGTGAAGAACTAATTAGTACAACATTAAACAAAATAGAATATAAGACTAATACTTAAAACAACGAATAATATTTTAAGAGTTTTTGCAATCAGAGTTAGTACATGGATTGTGTTAAGTTCTTTGATAATATTGTTCATTCTTACATATCTAAATAGTTATTGCATATCGGCTCTCATGAGTATTAATAATCGGAAAATTGCGTAAAGTGATTACAATTTTTCTCAAACTGTCCAATTCTGAGTTATATGGTGGAGCATGTTTTCGACATATCAGTGTTTGCCATTTGGCTAATACAGGTAACGATTTGATCATAATCCAACCGTTGTGTGGATGCTTACGGTTGCTAATTGTTTTTTAATCTTTTCTAATACGTCGATTCTTGCCTGTTTGTTTTTATAATATGTTTTTTCTTAGCTTGTATAAAAAAGGATATTGTTTATACGTGTCAATTATATGGCTTCCTAGCATCACATTTTTTTAATATTACATTTGTGACACGTAATCACGTAAGATAGAACAAGTTCTAATTTCTTCTAAAAAGTGTTAATTTTTGTTATCAGTATTTTTATTTTTCTCTGAATTTGCATTCTGCAAATTATTCTCTTGTTTCACTAAACAATATCTATACGTCATCACAATTTTCAATGGTTTAACTTGCATTTGTAATAAATAATTTAGACTTGCTATAAAGCACATGCTATTTTCCACAAACAAAACATTTTATTGCACTTATGATAACAATCAAAATAACCCGGCCTAAGAAGCCATGGATCATGGATACCACAAAATAAATAAGCGCACTATGGCTATTGTTGATTGGAATTATTACAAGCAATTACACAATCATACCACCGTTGCAATCAAAAATGAGAAAGAGGTGTACTATCAGTACGTATAGTGGTCCAATAACCGCAAACGATTATAGTCTGAGTTTCGTCAATAAAACCTAACACGAAAAAAGAAACCTAAACTTCCCTTTCATTTACTTGATCCTGGTAGAATTAATGCAGTTTCCGTTGGTAATGTACCTGAGGTGGATGGTGATAGCGCTTAGATTATCGCACAGGACATATGATAACACTGGTGCTATATTTCATCAAAACATCTTCAGTGTCAAAAGTAACGCTGTTGGTGATGACAAGGTCACGTTCTATTGTGGTTCCTATTCCTAAGAAAAGAGACTTTTCTGATTGAAAAAATATTGCACAGTTTATAGGCTACTTAAATACTTTCAACATACTGCCCACTTATCAGCCTGTTAAAAACTAAGGATGACATTATTGAATCTCGTGATAAACGCCAGTTAGTTGCTTTGGTTCCGCTGGAATTCAGTAAAACTTTCTATACCACTAACTACAAGATATTACTATCCACATCACGTTATATGAGTTTCAGGAACGACGCCGTAAAAATGCTGGACTCGTATTTGAGCGGGCGCTTCTGCAGTATGTGTTTGCTAGAGAATAATATTTTGTCTCTTTCTTCTTTCTTTTGCTTTTGTATTTTCCATTTCACATGAGAGAGGACTTAGCATAGGTTTTAGTCTTAAGCAAGTATCTATGTGTAGTGAGGTCAGTCCTACTGCACTTGTATCTAACCTTTTTTTTCACTTTTGGTATATTAAGGATACAGGCTAAAAGCAGAGGGTGGTAGTTATGTTACCCATCTGAACTGCTTCTTAAGGTTTAGCACGGGTTTAAGCTGTTTCGTTTCTGATTTTTGTTTTGTAAATTTGTTTTTGTTAATAACGTGCCGATAAAAAGATATTATTATTATTACTATTAATTATAAATTGAGAAAGATTTTAAGAATAGATAGGAACGAATATTTGTTGACATAATATTTTAGAATGGCGCGACGTACAGCTTCTACTAAATATAACAATAAATTGGGACAACTCGTGAAGTTTGAATAATTCAAATATAATTTTAATTCAAAGTTAATTGAATTATTGAAAACAGTTAATTTTCATTTGAAATTAATTAGTTTGTGAAATGTCATGTAAGTATAGTTAATAATTGAGTGGCATTCGAATTCGGGACAAATTAGCAATGGTTTAAATAAATAACGTTTGAAATGAGCACAACCCATTATTGTATGTACAAGTATTTATAGACGCTGAAACGCAGATATTAATAACGCTAGCAAAGTTATTGCATGCAGTAATATTTGAAATTTGCATCTCTGAAAGCATTACTGCACTCATAGTTTGCAAATTATGCGAACTAATGAAGCGGCAAAATAAATTACTGCGGGTCATGGGAATGTCAGAGATGGAAGCAAAGCTGTTCTCATTTGCACCTTAAAAAATATAAAAAGGTAGTAGTAAGTGATGGCGATGCATTTTTGTTGTCAGAGCAAAATAAATACACTTGAGATTTTATACTTCATAGGGGACTTACTTATAACTCTCTCGCTAAATTTTATTGTATAAAGTAAATACATTTTACGTCTGATTTTAATATGTACCCGCAAATTCAACGATGAAAATGCATCTCTTTAAAAATATAAAATTTTAATACGTAGATACATTTCAATTTATGGCGTAAAATTGCAACCCAAAAATTTAGCGTAATTATCAGTACTAAATTTTTTAACTAATTGTCTACATATATATTGACCAACTGTAATTTATCAAAGTAGCTGCAGCTTATGCCTTTGACCGTATTAAGACGGTAGAAACCGTGCATTGTGTGAAAAATACTGCAGTTTAAACGAGTAACGTAGGTTTCATATATTTGCGTTTATTTTTATTAAATTACTGTCTGGTGTAGGGTCTGTCTAATGTTTACGAAATTGTCAGCAATAGGTGTGTGGTAATGGCAAGATCTCATTTGTGTACAAAATTATGTCAGCTTTATCCTGGCATGCAGCGAATAATGTTCAATACAGCTTCCAACCCTTCAACTTTTTTGAAACTTTGACTATTTCAATGTAAGGGAAGCCGTTGGTATTTTTTGAAATGTCTCGAAAGTAGTTGTCTGTATCCACTTTGAAGTTTCCATATCACATGTTGAGATACATGTGCAGGTATTAGTTTTTCTCATGTACTTATTACTAGAGTAGCGACGTTGCATGCTGTTTGTCATTGGCGTTACGTTCGGTGGCAGGCTAAGTCTCGCATGTGTGTAACTCGCCACATAGGAGATAGGCAGAGAGCGACGGCAGTACTGGCCAACGAAACCAATTTACAACGAACAATTTAGAAAAATATATCATAGTTAATTCCTATTACAATCGTATCGAAAACGTACTTGACAATTAACAAAATATAACTTTCAATTTATCTACGCTACCGCATATACCCGATCCACGCTTGGCTGACTAACACTCGCTAGCAAACTGCAGCGAACGTCCTCACTCTACTTATAACCTCTTAAAACTCGGGTGTCTCGGAATGGGAGGAAGCACAACTTAATAAATTTATTTTGAGTTACTAGTGAAGATACCAATCTTCATCTACCAATCTATTATGGTAAAAGCAATAAGCAAGAAACCTAGTATAATAGATAGTTATTCCAACTGTAGAAAATGATTGTCCTCCTTTTTTTTTGAAAATAGTACTTGTAATAGATAATAGACAATTGAAGTCGTTAGCTTACATATTAATAAAGTTTTTATAAAAAGATGTAATTTTGAAACTGCGCCCAACCTTTCTTGTTGTCAATTTCGAATGCAGTCTATTTGACTGGTTTTATTTTTTATTTAGAACTGAAAAACTGCAGACACTATAGTTAATCAAGAAGCATGCGAGATTTTGTTCTTTTCTAAACACCAGTTTTCGGAATTGTAAATTTTTCGACTAATATATGATTAAACATGATGGCAGTTTCTTTTCTACGATGTTGGATGTCGAAGTGTCTAAGCTTAGAATATGCTTACAATATAAATAGCAGAGAGACGGGGCTGAGATTATTGGTGCTATACTCTAAAGCGTGCTTACTCCAGAATTTTTACAAAAAAACTATTTGGATATTGTCTATCATTCTCCGTTCGTAAAGAAGTAACATTTCTATGGATATTAACAAGCGCGCTTGCCTGCAGCGTTATTTCGTATATTTCATTGTCAAATTTATAACTATGTGTTCGCCACAAAGTTGCGCAGGTAAGAGGGAGAGAAAACAATAGATTAACAGGAACCAATCTCAAGCATACTTACATGTTTTACATATTTTGCGTTCATAACGACATTATTATGAAACCCAATAAGAGACTCATTTCGATACGTAAAATTTCACTGTCTGTTTTACCGAAAAATTAAAATGTTTAAATTGTCAATACGCTGCTGATGAAGTTCCTCATACATAAATGGGTTATATTGTTTATTTAACAAGTATGAAACGCCAAATAGAAAAAATTGTCATTGAAGATATATTATCATAGAAAATGGGAATATAGTGGATTTCTTGTTTTCAAGTAGTATATTAAAGAACGTTTGTCGCACTAGTCCTTTAGAAAACGTGCCGTTAACGCAGCTTATTTTTTAAACTTAGACTCATGCGACAAAGCCACGTTTTATGGAACTCATTCTTTAATATACTATTTGAAAACAATAAATCCAGTATATTCCCATTTTCTATGATAATATATCTTCAATGACAATTTATAATTTATATCTCTTGTGAACCATAGCACAATAATAAGATGTGGATTTGGAAGACCAATTTGGAAACGCGTCATCCAGAGTATATCATCTATAGAATTGGTTAAAAATCAAATCTACATCGTGAAGTATATTCAAGGATTACCAGACCAATACCAGAAAATCTGCCAGCAATTTATGAAAATTTGTCTTTTTTTGAAGTTGGATTTATAATTGTTATCGCAAGGAAACAAAACAGTTTTGACAGTACTAACTAATTTTAGATATCTAGAGTTGATAGTAAAAATCTTCTGCATCAAATCACGGTCAATGCTTATGTCGCTTGATGTATTCGACACTATCAAATCAAGAAGTCTACTGTTGCTGCTAAGTATACTGTTAAGTGCAACGCCCATGGAACTAACAAAATTAATAAAACTGTAGAGGAAGACTCATAGAATTGCAGTATGTTGAGTAAACCTAGCAGTAATGCCGGTCTATTCAAAATTAACCATTCAAGTTGATCAAAAAATAACTCCAGATCGTTAATTGTAATATCTGGAGGGGCATAGCGTGTTATAATAATAAAAGAGTGCTGGGCTAGTGAACGTCGACATGCGACCAAGTCAATTGCGGGGAATTAAGGATATTAAGCACAATGTATCACGGTCGTCGTAAGTAGTATTTTACGTAAAAGCGACCAAAACTCCACCTCTTTGCCTCCAACAGCAATTCCCATCCCATCCCACAATATTGCCATTTGATAGAAACAGTTCACTATTCATAACTGAATCACACAGACAGGTTTCAGTCAAACACAAGATGTCATATTAGAAAAAATACGAGGTACATATGTTGAACATGTGAGTCTTGTTCCGTTATCCTCTAACATCTTGATTGTAAATACGAAAGGAATAATCTGGTGGTGGTATTCACCTTTCTGCTTTTACATTTTCACTCCTCCTTTGTACTTAATCCGAATGTTGGTTTCAATTCAGTTCCGCTTTAAATGATATATGCATATTTATCAGCATTATGACCAGGAAGCAAAACCACTCACCATGCAATCAGTGGTCTAGCATTCATTCTGGAGTCTTTACATGATAGGTTGCACTGTTTGACAACTACTTGACAGTTATTGATATTAGATATTCAGATAATATGCATACTATTGTAAAACATTAACCCATTATATGCAGATTAAAGAAAGAACGGTTCATTTTCTGAAAGGATGGAAAAATGGACCTTCATTTTATAGTTTGATTATAAAATGAATCGATGTGGAATTTTCTTTTCTATCCAATAGTGTAGTTAAAAATACTACGGGCCGTTTGAAAAAAAGGAATTTTTCAATTTGAATATATCTAGTTTATGAACATCATGTATAAAATTTAGCAACGATACTAAGGTGTGGTACGCATGACCTTCCATTTCGTTCTAGAAAAGTAAATATGTTGAATGAAATGCTAAAATTTCAACATGGTCGTAAATATCTCGAAAGCAGTTGACTTTATGGGTAAGGTGCCCTAATATATGCGATGCGTAAGATCATTTTGTTCAAAATATGAAAGTTGGTAACTACTTCTGGTTTAACCGAAAGCGTTCCGTAGGCGAAAATATTTTAGATTTAGATCCGATGCTATAACTACCTATTCCAAAATTTCCATTCATAATATCATTAAAACTTCTCATTAAACCTTGTATCAAATATTTTACCTTGCACTGTCCTGGTGGCTTGCTTATTGAGTTTTACTAGACTGATAACAGAGAATTACCTACGTGTTTTGGTTTCGTTATCGAATCCGTCAGCTGAATAATGAAACAGAGAAACAATAGTATTAGTATCTATTGGTTAGAATTTTGTTTTAATGGTTCCACGCAAAGTTGCAATAAATAAAAGGTACGCATTTTACGTATATTCTTTACGCATGACACAATAAAATAAAAGTTGAATAAATTATGCTAGAACAGAAACACATCACGTTGATGGGTTTGAAACATGAAGCGGTAATAAATTTTTTAAATTAGTTGTTCACAAATTTGTTTTCTGTCTTTATTAGTTGTAAAAGAAGTCAAATTATACTGACATACGTGTTGTAACATTGTGGAAGCAATACAGTTATATTTTAATTTAACTGAAACGGGTTATTTTCACTGAATTTAGAATTTGCGTATTTATAACTGATCCAGAAGGATCGATATTCGCGGCAGTAATTCTGCATCTGCTTCAAGTTGGAGCTTGGAGTTTCATAAACTAACCCCACAAAAAGAAATGCAAGGGATTCAGATTTGGCAACCAAGCTGGCCAGAGTGTTGGACCATTTCATCCTATCCATCGGAGTAAGTGAAATCAAGAAAGGCTCGTGCATGGCTAAAATGAGCAGGTGCACTTTTGTGCATAAAACAGATTTTCTGTCTAAGTTGAAGGTTGAGTTCATCCATTAAATTTAGGGAGTCAATTGCTAAAAACTTCGTGTAAACTTCGCATGTTAAGCCACCTGGTAGTATAAAAGGGCTTAAGTAATTATCAATAATTCCTCACCATACATTAATAGCAAATCTATGTTGACGGCGTCTTCGATGTACCTCATGTGGATTATCCTCCATCCACATGTGCATATTGCGGTCACTAGGCATTCCTTTCTTCGTAAACGTGACTATTACGCTGCGTGTTGTTTAAAAACCATATACAGAATTGCACTCGTGCACGAAAATTATGAGGAAGTAGTGCTTTCACTTTTTGAATGAGAAAAGGGTGTAAGAGTTGCTTATGTAGAATTCGCCACCCCACATAAGCACTAACTTCGCTTTCTTGTGTAATAGCTCGAGTACTGCTTTTGGAGTTGTTAGCATCAATATCTAACACATTTTCCTCGACTGCTGCTGCTAACAGTTGCATTACGTCCCGTAACCGTCGTAGCTCTTTGTGGAAGTTGTTCGTGATAGATTCTGGCGGAATTAAACCATTACTTATACAAGTCATAGTGATTTTTTCTAAATATAGGATTGTCACGAAGTTTTAAGAAATTGTCTATACGTATGAATTGGCTTCTAGTTGCTATAGTAACGAGATTCTACCGTATCTACGTCACATGACAACCATTGGCACAAGTGTCGAAGCAAAGCGATTGCGATTTAGTGATTTATTCTGAAAATAAAACTGATGTGTTGTGATTATGCACTCAGTTTAAATTTCCCGGACTATGGCCTTGCGTATTTGTTTGTATAGCTATTGTTCATATTTTAATGAACAGTCACTGACATATAAAATGGCGACAGAGAGCCACGTGTGTAATAATATTAATTGTCGATTAAACTCCATAGTTTAAAGCCAAACCCATTCTTGTGTAAAATGAACGATATATCTGCAAATGTTAAGAGGACGCAATTGAAAACAGTTTTTTATGTAAGACGGAGCACCCCTGCGCATTTACCAAGCAGTTAAAGACTTGTTAACTGCTTCTATGTCAATTCGATAGGATTATGATCCAGTTTCCAGTACGAGTTTACATTTTAAAAATTACACGTATCTGCGTAGAGAACTGTGTAAATATGCACCATCGTTGTTTACATTTATACCTAAAATATTAGTGTAATTTTGCAAATTTAAACTCGTACCGATTAGGTGTACATGTTTTTCCATAAAGTTATTATATAAAGGAACGATCTGAGATGTAAATGAGAAAACGAAACAATTTTGAAAAAGGAACAAATTTCGAAATGTAATGAAATAAGAGTTTTTATTCGCCCAATAATAACACAACCGGTGTACCAAAAAATGAAGATTTTAAATATTTGAACTAAAACCTGTTAAAAAGGAAAAAAAGAAGATATATTAACTACAGAATTTGGTTTTCTTAATTCTGTACATACAATTCAGGGTTACTCAGACGTTCTCGTTCTTTTGATATACCACTTTTAATACATGTTACTTTTTGCTACTCTTCCTTACAGAAGAAACAAAGACGGGAACCGCATATTGTGCGGTAACTATGGGCTGTATTACATATACACAGGGAGCGACAAATGGCAATCGTTGTTCATGCTTTGACAAAGTTACGTGGGTCCTTACGAAGACGTGCATTTTTGTAATCTGCCTTTTCTGCAGCGATTTTTTATCTAGCGCTCGGATTTTGACATTATAGAAAATTGCGACATCATCTAGTATATATTTTTAATTTCATCATTGAAACAAATATCACATACAAGCGCACCTTTGTAACAATTCGAGAAAGGATGGCTTTATAGTTATTTTTATATGTAAATTTGACAGTATTTGAAGAGGCGGTACATATATGAATCTCAGTGCTATAGCTGGGGAGGTTTATGGTGAGCGCCAGTTAACACTTGGTGTTATTAACAGTACAGTTTACTGATGTCAAGTTTTCTATCTGAAATAATAGGCTGTGTTTTATAAACTTGGAAAGGTAATGAAAACACAAATTCAATATCATGTCGTATTGTTGGATTACATCGTATTCAAAAAGTATTACGATATACAATAATAACGGTTTTGGCACTTTTTATGGAAAGTTGTCTAGAAAAGGAAGGTATATTAAACAATATGTATAATGGTGCGATCCTAAGTACAGCAAATTCCATTGTGACGCTTTAGAAGCAACTTATCAACGCGTCGTCTGAGGAAGAGACAATTAGATCTAAGATTTCACTAGAGGTAGTTCAATTTAGAATTAAGAAATATAAACCTGTGTTCATCTTTGGTAAATCATTGGAAGCTGCAAAAACTGAATAAAGAATCGTAACACTTCAAAAAGCAAAAGTTGGTGTTATATTTTCCTTGAGTGAATGTCGACCTCAAGCTAAGTCAAGTCCCTCTTGTGACGACAGGTTCATCCAAAAATCGTTACAGCAATTGTCAGTTTGCAAGAACTTCCAAGTTGGAATTTTAGACGATTGTTGATTGTTATTGAATGCTGTGTTTCACATTTCCATCTTTGGTTGTCGTTATTATTTTCTTTTATGTATTCCTGCTGTTATTCACTTACCTTATTCTGAATTATCGCAGTTAGTTAGATACGCTGATAACGCCGACTGAGTTTGTCAGTTTTCTCTTTTTTAAAATTATGTGTTAGTATTTTTATGTCAATTTAAATATTCGTTTTACTTAGGAATACTAGAACCCTGCAGTTACTGTTTTTGCCGTATCAAAAAAAATATTTTATGCGATCTATGGTTAAAATTAAATTCGACGATATGTATGCAAGATAGAGATGGATAAATAATTAAAAATGATCGCCTCTAGTTTGGAATTTAAGCGTTAAAAAGTAACAAGAAACAATTAGTATTAAATTAAATGATTTGTTTGTTGTTATGCAGTTGTTAGAAAAATACGATTCATGTTAAACGTATGTACAGCAGATTGTTTTTAGTACTAATTTTGGAAATAAAATTATAAGTTGCTCTTCTATAATTACGCTTAATGAGATGCCTACTGTACCTGTGCACGTTCAAAGTAATTAAATGTTCGTCAAAACAGTTGAAACCGGAATTTTCGTTGTCTACTCTAACAATGAGATAGGTAATTTAATGCGTATGAATTATGCACAGTTATCTTTTTGTGGCTAGGGCTTTTTATGTTTATTAAAGTATGAAGATAAAAGGATTAAATTGTTAATTAGATGTATTGACGACGTTCCAATTTAAAAAATACCATTTCAGATAGCGAATGCCTATCAGTTATCTAATCTTTTGCATGTGCATAATTCATTAAAATATATTTTGTTACTATAATTAGTACACGAGTGGTAGGGGCCACGTAAGTATAATACGCTTGTTTTTTGGGGATAGAAAGTATTAACAATAAAAATAAATGCAGCTACCTTTGGTAACGATAAAAGTAATATATGATAAAAGTATAATGAAAACTAATAAAAACTAAAATTATAACAATACAAAAACGTAAATAAGTACGCAAAGAAATAAAAAGATAGAAAGAGTAAAGTTTAGTCAAAAATATTAGCAGATAGGTTTAGAGCCTAAACAAATCGTACAGTATCCCTCCAGGATCTTATTATATTCCAAATGTAGACAATTGCATGCAGTTTTAATAATCTTGTCACGTTACAGCTTATTGATCAGCGTCTGTTCCTGCCTTTTACGGTCGTATTACTTGAATTTACGGTAGAATCGCGTTTTGCATTTTACCATATTAAACACTTAGTAACTGAAAGGACCAATCAAAGCTTTTCTTTTGGTTGTTTGATTTTAAAGAGCCCTATTTCTATCTCTAGACTATTAATGAATCGCCGAAATCATGACGCATACTATATATTCGTTGTTTTTCAGGAAAAAAAACTAAATTTAAGTTTTTCACTAGATTCTTAATTAATCTCAAACCACAAATAAGTAACGTTTGAATTTGACAAAGGAACTTTGATACTTCTGTCCTGGTATTTGCGAGTATGGTCAAGATAAATACGGAAAATAATACACATTTATTTGTACTGGAATAAGAAGAAAAACAGTGTGGTATATGTATTATATCAATTTTCTTTGTTTTTTGTGACTGCGTTAAAATGCAAAACTCATGGTTGTACATCGTAGGGATGTGAGTTACTTGTTTTATGGTGGGAAGCAATACACAAAGTAATTCCTCTTTAAGATTCGACCAATTTACTTTTATGCTGCAAACAGCTACTTGCTTTAAAAATGTCAAATCGACAGTTGAATATAGCCGTAATCAGTGACAATCATAACAAACTCAAATGGTGAAAACGTATGCCAATAAGCGAAACCATAGGCAAAACAAAATTTGGGTTAATTAAATTTTATATCCCTGCAAAATTTTACTTGCACATTATTTCCTCGTCATAAATTTAGTGCGTTTAAGCTGGAGTGTAATATGGCGAAAAGAGCAATGCTATATTGTCAGTGCAAATACCCTACCTGTGAATTGCAAATACTACGATGATTTTGTTATGAGTTTACATGTTAGCCTCGTCTTTCTTGTATTTTTGAACAGATTGTATTACATGTTTGAAATTCAATAATTGTATCTATAAATGGGGTGAAATAGAGTAAAATGTATTGTCGCATTGTAGGGCCGATTGACCAGTATCACCTCAAGAATCTGTTGTGCGTTACGTCAATATTACTGTGTTCCAAAGGACCGTAAAATAGAGTTTGAAAAATGCTGATTAAAGAAAACTAACAACGTTTATTCGTCTTTGCATACATAATTAAGCCTGCAGAAACGAGTGCTTTCGCAATAGCATACGCCCCGGTTATATGTCATTACTTACTATTTTAGATTGATGTGTTGTTGATGTAGACTGACGCAAAAATTCGCTGTAGTATTGCTTCATTAGCATGGCTTCCATTGATGACTCCTACGGTGAGGTGAAAATATGTTGGTGTAATTGGAAAATGTGTTCTCCGTCTAATGATGCTTAAAAAGGGCCATTCGCAGTCTAGTTTTCACTTGAACTTTTGTTTATACACACTATACTTTGAAAGTCGGGATTCTTATCCATAACCGCACATAATTTATCTGTTGTTAACCTTCCTACATTATCTGTTAGATTTCCTAACGAGGCATTGAGGTCATCTTCCATATTTAGCGCTTCATGTAATGAAAGCTTATTATTCTCTAATTTGGAAATAGTATCTAAAAGAATTGAATAATTTTCGGAAATTTGCTCTATTTGAGTATGGATTTCGATAACTGAAACCAGCCACTGGCTTACTGAAATTGCTCGGGCTTCTTGCGAATTTAAACTTAAGGTACAAGGTTTAATAACGAGCAAAAATTTCTCATAATATAAAGCAGCTTTAAGCCACGTTCCCCATCTTGTCAATACCGGCTGTGGTGGCTGAGGAATATCCGGAGATTTAATAAAAACTTTTGGTAGAAACTATTAATTAATTTATTTTTGGATAACTGTTTCTAATAAATTCAGCTACAAGATGACATGCATGGAGCAAACGGGTTACATGAAGCAATTGAGGATGAGATTGTTTTAGTAACTTTCCAAATGTAACCATGTTTGCACCCCCATCTGAACCAATATTACAAGTTGGGTTTATCTTCTGCAATAATGTGCTACATAGAAGAAGAGGCACGGATGCTACATCGCTTTTAAAAGTGCGCACTAACACATTTAAAATACAATTTTTTCTTGCATCCGTTCTTTCATGCACCGGCAATTAGTATATGTTCTGTGAAGTTTTAATTCGCACGTTGAGATTGACAATAACGCTATCTGTGTTGTTAGACTAATTTTCATAGCTAATGCACATAACCCGAGAACCATTGTTTTAATAATCTTATCATTGGTGTATTCGTTCGATCCTTACAATTTCTTTTGTGATAAAAGTACATTTAACTGAGATTATATTTTGCAATTATTCACACAGTGGTTTTGTCTGGTTTGCATAATTTGATTGATTTAGTTCGTTTGAGAATCAACAGTTTAGAATTGATACTTTTCCATTAATTTCGACGTATGTGTATATTAGTGTGTATTAAAAAATTTATGTCCCTGAAATAAAAGCGAAAATAGATAAGCATAATTTTAAATATTTTAGCGGGGGCACAATTTAAATTCTTGCCACGAGCGTCATTTTAGGTAGATACGTCACTGGGGATTCGTGTATAGTATTTTTATTGTGGTCTATCATTTCGTGAATCCCTATTCAAAATCATATGTGGTGCTAGTGGAATGTTGGGTTTTGTTCTACGAGCAATGCAGTAAACTTTACAATTTTAGAACATTTTTTACACAATGGTACGTTACAAACTTGAGTACGGAAGTATTGTTTGGAATCCACTGTATGAGGTATATACATTAGTTATAGACAATGGGAAGAATTACAAAGTAACAAAGTGGCACAGAATAATATCTGGTGGCCAGTGTTTAGATGATATTCAGCAATAGCCGAATTCGAGGAGAGGCATATTTTAGCGCAACGTTCTCTGTCAGACGAGTTTTGACAAAGCGTCCTGTTTCGCCGACAGACACTAAACCACATGAATAAGGGATCCTACGGGAAAAATATAAGGAAAGGAATTTAGCTTCACCGAGTTAGCTGGATTCTCATGCGTGGGAAATCAAACAGACCCGGTTGGAGCTTGATTCCTTTTCCAAGCAACTTTACTCACTTCATCTCGAGCTTGCACAGATTTTGAGTTCCGACGATTTGTATTTCTTCGACCACTGAAACTTGTTTCCGCAAATTTCAGAAACTCACCCTTGAGGAACTTATAAGCAGATTTTAATTCTTTCACTATACCAATTATCTAAGGATGAGATCAATAGATCTGAATTTCTCAGTTACCCAAGAAATTATCCCAGTTGAACAAATTATAGTGTCCGTCGAAGCATTTCTTAAAACTCGAAAGATATTGCAGACCGAATTCGTTTTGAAACGGCCAAATGTCTTAAATCGGCCAAACCTCCTAACAGCCTCCTAACATATCGAAAGGTGAAAGAATAGCTCGTAAGTTGAAATCTAATTCATCTATTACCATTTTTTTTTTGTCTATAGAGGCAACGCTGCAGTAGTACTTGGAAATAAGAACCCTTATTAAATGATCAGACATTCCTTCTAAAACCCAAAAACGTTTAATCTCGGGCGAATCCAAAGGACCCCATGTTGTATGGTTTTCCCAAGTTTCACAAACAAGGCATATTTCCCAGGTCTATTGCTAGTATTATAGACACTTGCCTACCACTTATCCAAGAATTTGGCTAACATCTTCAAAAGGTGAACGAGAAACACCTCTTCATATGTATTTAATTCTGCTCATTTCGTGGAACTTATCTCCAACATTCACATTGCACCGGGAGATATTTTAGTCAGCTTCGGCGTAACATCCTTATTTACTAAAGTTCCTTCCTTAGTGAGTAAAGGTGTTAATAGTATCCCTTGTTCGTGTGGTTTAGTGTATATCGGCGAAACAGGACACTTTATCAAAACTCGTTTGTCAGAGCACGAACGTTCCGCTAGAACACGCCTCCCCTTGAATTCGGCTATAGCTGAACATCATCTGGATACTGGCCACTAGATACTATTCAGCGCAACTTTATTACTTTCTGATTCTTCCCACTATTGTAATCGGAAAATTAGAGAGTTCATAGAGATCCTTAAACATTCTTAGAATGTTCTTTTGTTTAAAACAAACAATATATAGTAGTTCACGTTCTATATGGCAAAGTATAGACAACTGAAAAGTATAGCATTTTCCTCGGACTTGATGACTTACTACCGAATAATATTATATTTGCATTAATACGGAACATTTACAACGCGAAGAAAATGCAGACGAGTTATATTGCAGTTTCCACGGAATTACCGTCGAATGGATAGGGTAGCCGGAGGCTGTACAAGCAGTTGATGAATTGAAAATCGACAAGGATTACTCGGACATAGGCGCTCGGGCTGCACTTGGGTGAACGCCACTCCACACAGTGCTCTGTCAATGTTGTAATTTGTTATATAATGTTACTTGCGTTTTTAAGTTTGGATCTAGGAACAAGACTCCTCCCATATTTATAGTGTGTAATTTTTCTAGTTTTTGAACAAGTGAACATTGGCACGTTGTTGGTAAATTGTCGCGAACGCAACATGGATTTATTAGAGGCAGATCAATTGTGTCTAATTTGTGTATGTTTACTGAAGATGTATTTGAGGTAACGTTGTCAACCAGATATGATTTATAACGATTTCTCTAAGGACTTAGATAATGTTGAACATCAACTCAAAATGCATGTATTGGATATTTCTGACGATATACTGTTATTACAATCTTATCTGAGCCAATGTACCAACTATGTTGGATATCTGCGTTTTTTAGTGAAACATGTCTGTCTTTGTCGGGTGTACCATAGGGCTCTGTTTTTGGGCCACTCCTTCTTATGTTCATTAACGATATTCGTAACCGGCTAATTTTTAAATGTTTTTTGTATTCTGATCTTAAAATTTTTCGTGAAATATATGCCACTAGAAATTGTGACATTTTGCAGAGTAACCTGTTATTTGTTCACCATAAGTGTCTGGAGAATGATTTACCGTTAAACATTGCTAAATACGTTTTTTTCGTAAAATTGACACTATTTAGTATACATACAATGTTAACGCTGAATTTTTAGCGAGTTGTGGGAAGTTCAGAGATCATGGGATACTTCTTAATACCAAGTTAGCATTTAAAAACATATTGCAGACGTATGTCAACAGTGTCTTAAAACACTTAGCTATTTATTTTGTAACATTCGACATCTGAGCACTAAAGCGGTTGTTGTTACATATTAGTATTTCCTCGAGGTTAGAGCATGGTTCTATTGCATGGAATTCCGATTATCACGACTATTTGAATTTAGCACGTGGTGTAACCTGTCGGGATGACAACCAAAGTTTCAGGAAAAATGTAACTCTTAAATTTCATCAGCAAAATATTGCTGAATTTTCTTTTTTCTGAAACTCCGGTTGTCATCCCGACAGTTTTAACTACGTATTAGTTCCTAACGACCACCATACTTCTTGGTGTATCTGAATTTAGTTGAGACGGTACAGCGAAAATTTTTGAAAACTTTATATTTTCGTAGATATTGCGTTTTTTTTTTCAACACAATCTTTTGAAAGAGTTTGCACTTGTTTCTTTAATTTTTATACATAAGAATTTTTATATATCTAGGTTCAACATTAGTTTTTTGTGGCTAGCACGCTTCACCAATGATGTCAAGGTGTAATAGCATTAACATACATGCATCTACGTTTGATTTGTTTAAAATTACTATGCCAACAGCTGTGTGCTGTTGGTTAATGAATTATTAATATTATATACATTTCAAGGATCTGTTTTGCTATTTCATGAAACATTATAGTTAAGGAAATGTTTACAAAAGTACGTACTACAGAAATAGGGCTGTCGTTTTTAATATTATTTTTGTTTGAGACTTAAAAGGAGATTGGTAGGATATTTCAACGTAAAGTAGTTTTTGTTTCAGTTTGTACTACGTTATGCATTTATGAGACATGTAGGTTATTGCAGTGTAGTTTTATGCTGTCAATAACGCGTTCCGTAAAATAAAAAAAGCCAATAACGGCGAGGTTACTCCATTCTCTCTAAATTGCTCCAACTCATTCATTCAGCATTTTGGCAATTGCCATTAAGTGTATATCTTCTGTAACGCAGTCAGTGTATAAATTTCAATTTTATTTCGACTGGCTAAATCCATATAAAAGGCAGGTAACTTTTTTTACTTCTGGATTTCGATATTTGGACATATAAAAATAGAACAATTATAAATAAAACCAAATAATAAAGCTTTTTTGTGGCATTGTTGTCTGCGGATTGTCACGCAAGTTGTGTTTCAGTTTTTGTATGTAATATTATTAGTCACACCATATAACCACGTGTAATTAGCTGTTAATACTTTTTGTTGTTGTTGCTGTTATGCGGTTTCCGAGTTAATTGGCTTGCGTATGGAAATCTATTTTAAAATATTGACCAACGTATTTAATCTTTAAATTCAATATTTACATGGTTTTAATGATGATAATTGTAAATTTATTTAATAGTGGTGTATTTTGAAGTAATAAAGTGATGATGCACAGTGTGTGGATATACTGTCCTAGGCTTGTATGGTATTTCTTCAATGTCTTGCTTAATTCTTTCACTACAACGATTTACAGCTAATTATGTTCTTTGAAGATATTAAGAGTTACTAGAATTTTTCATTACAATAACACGAAATCAGTATGTTTGCATTGTATCCAGCATTACAGTCCACTTATTCTCGAAGATCAATCAGATTAAGACTAAGATCATTTCGAATATGGAAAGAAAATAAATCGATACAGCTTCTAAGCAACCTGTTGACTAATGGCCTGGTGCATTTCCTCGAATTATGGAACCAATGACACTTTATTGGCGGCGATAAGGCAGTTTGAAACGGTTTGATTAACAGATTTTCTATAATTCTAATCATTTAGAATTTTACTTTTACTTTTGATCACATAGGTCAAATTATGCAATTATCATGAGTAAAAGAGGTCGCTACCATTTGAAAACGCTAAAATAAATATCAAATGTTTACGAAATTAATGCACATTATTTATAAAAGATAGACATTGAGAAGCGCGTGCCATTACTTTTTGTTAAATGTAAATGCATAGAACGTAAATAAAATTATAAACACGAGTGCACTTGATCTAAATACATAGTGAGAGGATATCACTGGCGGCGTTTTCGTTTCCTCTGTTAATTACGCAGTTAAGATAATGACTAAATGAATGAATATCATTTATCACGCAGGAAATAAAATACGAAATAAAAAGCACAAGTAATTTATCACATTTTTATTATTTCACGTAGATTATCTCTACTTGGTTTTAATTTTATTTCGTATGGATTGTAATTACGATCACAGCCGATTGAAGAATTTTAATTAGGACTTCTGCCCGTCATTAAATAAATGCAATAAAGTTTTAAATAATGGGATTATTGTGCAATAAGGGAGGTCGAGAATTATATTATTTGAAAACTGCTTATCGTAAAATTAATCTGGACTTAATCCGTATGAGTTAATTGGTTTTAGTAATATTCATTTTAAATAAAAGAAAACCTAGAGTATTCCTGCAATATTGATTATAAAAACAAAAATGCTATTCAAGTATCTATTAGAAATATTCATCCTATGTTTTGTTGTGAATATATGTGAGAAAGAGGACGAAAGAGACGAAGTACGAAGCAACTTGCTATTTTCTAACTGCTAACTACAATTAGTAGTTTGGATAGCAACTAATCAATATCAAAAGGAAGCTATTTTCTAAAGCAGATTTCAGACGTACCAGACAACCAGATATTCGACGAGTACGCAGTATATTCAACACGTCGTGAAACATAAATGTGGATTTATAGCAGTATATAGGAGTAAAACACTACAAAGTCTAAATCGTTTCTAGATATTTCGCTTCCAAAACTATTTTTTTCTCTTTTTTTTTGCATTACATGTGATTATTAGATTATAATTAAGTTATTTTCAAACAGATCTTAATTTTTCTTTTTAAATTATATACATTATTTCTTTTGTAGTAATGTTGATATTATTACTTTTATTTAGTAGTTTTACCAAATTGCTAAAAATGTGCAGGTAAAATAATATAAAGCCAGATTCATAAGAGAAAATTTATATGAAAATTAAAACATAATACTATACGAAAATATATAAAAAAACAGTGAGAATAATGGTTATAAGAATAATTAAAAAAATAATTAAAAGAAAACAGTCGGTATAAAAAATTCTTTTATCGAATTAATATTTGAATGTTTTTAGAATCAGACTGTAATATAGATAGCGAGTAGCCTCAGCAGTAAGATACCATAAGTTATAAATTTGTAGAAATCTATCAGTTTAATGTATACACCGCTGTGTAAGGAAAACTGGTGCAAAAAGTGGCAGGTTCTGCAAACTACTAACCAAAAGTGCCGGTAGCAAGTTGTAGCTACTAACTTAACGAACAGTTTTATACATCACTAAAGCCGGTTTATTCATTGCAGGAAAGTATGCTAATGAAGGTTATAAACGTATGTAATTTAATTACATCGATATGTTTTGTTAACTGCGGCGCTTAGTCTTATTGTTATTTATTGCTACAATATCTACTGATGATCTATTTAATAAAGATGAGTATAATTTAAACATTCGTAAATCACATAGAGCAGCGAGGACGATTGAATATATAGGATGCAGTAAAATCCGGTAAATTATACTACGTATTAGTATTTAATGAAAACTTACCAAAAAGAGGAGGCGAGGAGAATTTAAGAAGAGTGGAAGAGAGGGAGGAAATATTTTATGTAGTCTGCCGATCCTTTTAACGATTCCTTTTATTAACATTACTTCACAAAAAATGTAACAAAGTTTACAATACTCGTAGAAACAACATGTTTTGCTTTCATTTTTGAAGAAGTTCTAGTTTTAATCCTACAATAGATAAATAACACTTTAGTTAAGAAATTCTGATTAAGTGATTAAATGCAATTAGCCTATAATAGAAAGAAAAAAAGGGTACAGCACTTACAATATGCATGATTAAATACCTGTTGATTTTCGACTTGTCTTAAACTTTTAGGGTGAATTAATAATAATGCCAGATATCAAATATCTCTGACCACATTTATGTTTAACATTAATACTAAAACAGCGCCCTCAACTTCATCAGACTCTAGTTTTGATGTATGTGTTTTAGAAAAGAGGTGTTAGTATCTTGTATCTAATAGACAGTTTTCCATTAAAACCATTCTGTAACATTCATACATAGATATGGAAGCAAATCAAGAATTATACGTATGTATATCGACAAGTTTACTATTATTGTGGATAGACTATATTGTACCAATTTCTTTGTACTTTACCGTAATATTCTCTTTTTATCTCTGTTCGTTTGGAAAGAAAAAGTGGGAAAATATATATGAGACCTCTGTGATATAAGATCTCATCAAATGACTTTGCATTCATTTACTTACGCGATAAAACCCAAAAAAGTGCACAAGAATGAAAAGAAACAATTTACAAAACTGACGGTTTTTGTAAATTAGCTATATTTCATTGAAATCGATAAGTTACACTTGTTGATCTAAACATAGGTATTCAAATTCTTCTATATCTGGGGTTGCTGATGTAGAATTACCGAAATTGTTTGTAGCCTATTAAACCTTCGTAGTTTACACATAAATTTGCAGTTCAATTTCACTCAACATTATAGCATTGACAAAAATATATGACTTTAATCAAGGTTATATTTCGTCATTATAATTATACATGCATATTTACAAAATATGTAGAGTCATATAGCTTACATAATCGTGGAAAATGCTGTTTCATTGTGCAAAATTAACATAAAGCGATATCCATTTTTTGGAATATGAATGGTTTAGCTCGGGCACTTGTATTTATGTACGGAAAAAATATTAATAACATGTCATCTTTACAAAATGCTATCGAGAAAAGTTTAGATTAAAATATTTTGATGGGTTCTTCTGTATAAACAGTACATTTAAACGTTCAGCAAAGTCATTTGGATCATTTTTTAAATAAATTTCCCCACCTACGGATTTGGAATCGCTCAGATCCGAGTTTCGCAAGGATTTCCAGATTAGAACAGGCTCCTGGGGTTTGGATTTGAAGACTACGATATCACAGGTATCAAAAAATTAAACGTTTGGCCAAAAATAAAACCCAAGTTCAATTTTCTAGTAGAAATCAATTATTAATCTTAATGATCAAGTTAAATTAGGTTTTTGTGATCATATTAATTTAAAAGAAATTTTTAAATTTAGTTTATGATAAGATAAGGAATCATCGACGCATGTTCTTTGCAAGATAGGATACAACATGCAGCTAAATCGTGATAGCAAATAGTGAACAGTATTAAAGTGAGGCAGCCATTTAAACGACGAGTTATTCAGAACATAATGTAACTGAATGTATTTTAAAATAATATGACAAAATTAATTTTGTTAGTAAGAGATTTACATCGAATGAAAGAAAAGAAGCTAGGATGTTCGTATAAAAAAATAGCTTTTGAAAAAGTGATTATTGAAAAACATACATTTTATTTTAGTTATGAAGTTTGCTAACGAAGAAGACATGCATTTCACGTATTGTAATTTGGCTCGGCGGTTTTATGCTGAATCCAAGATATTCGGCTAAAGTAACTTTCGCGGCAATCTACCAACGTCTTCGTGAGAGAGGATTTTTTTAAACGGAAAACTGTATATTATGGGGTTCAAAGAAACATCAGAAGTTCGGAGTTGCGGAGTCATTGCGCGTCGGATTATTATCGCGTTATATGCGTTCATATTTCAATTCTAGAAAGCTTCTGGCTTTTTGGATTTATTGTCACCAACTGGGGAATTCTATGACTACCAATGGCATTGGCACAGACTATAATAGTGATGCCAATGTCTTTTGTGGCAAAGCTTTCCAATTGAGCCTGGTTTGAATGAATCGAAGTTTGTTTTTAACTTGTGATTTGATACGTTTGCTCACATATACTATTGTTATTGTATTATTGTAATATTCATTGATTTCATAGACGATGAGGGATAACAGAATTTGGCGGTGAAATGAGTGACGATTAATCGAATTTTTACTGTATATTACGTATATAGTTATACTAACAAATGACGCGATCAACTCAATTTGCTCAAAACTCAATTGTATAGAACAATATTTGTATAAATGTTAGCAAAATTGTGAATTACGGTCTTTTGTTTAATAATTGTTATATACAGCTCGTCACAAAACCTTTTAACGATTTTGGAAAAAGGTTTCATAGCGTCAAATGAATTGTTAAGGTACAGTTCATTTTGCAAGTTTACATTTCGCAAGTTGTACACAACGTGATCTAGTGCATAATTATTTCTTGAATAATTTAGAAACAATGTTTTCACATAAAAGTTATGTGGAAAGTCCTGCATAACAAAGAATTATGTTTAAGTGTAGAAGGTGATGGCATTGTTGGTGATTACCTAGTAGGATCGATATTCTTACCAGACAAATTAAATGCGACAAATTACAGGGATTTCTTGGTAAATGATCTACCTATCTTACATAAGAACGTTTCGTTGTTAGGGAGTATTTAAGTAAAAAATTTTCAAATCGTTAGATTGGTCAGTTATATATCCACCACACTCTCCAGACTGCGATGCATTTTGAGTTAAAAAAAAATCTTGTTTACTGTTCGCCGATTCTTACATTAGAAGACCTCTGCAACTGACTACTACATCGTTTTCATGTAATCCAGGATAGCTCCGGACTCCTGGAGCGAAGTTCGCAATCAATGGTTCGACGATGCGAAGCTTGTATTGCTGTCAAAAGACATTTCCAGCAACTACTCTAAGGTTTAATCGTAGAATATTTAATGAACCGTGTTCTTGTTGTTTTAATAAAAATTGTTATTGATTATTCTCAATTTTGAAATTCACGCGTAACTTTTTAAAGAAGCATTTTTGGACAGGCGTTTATAGGGACATTTTTTACATTTTTATTCCATACGTTTAATTAGTAAAGTTTCCCCAAGCATTCAAATACACCCTGTGTACTTAGTGTGTAAATTAAATTATCAGGATTCCAAAATAATGTAAAAGACACAGAAATTATATAAAACTTGCTACTATATGTGTAAGCTCAATTTCTACATTTGTACTTAATATACACACGAGTTTTTGACAATAAAAAGGAAGTTATTAAACTGAGTAACTTAAGTAACATTTGAACATAAAACAAACCACAGGTAGTTTTTGCTGTAATCAAATCGGAAACCATTTAAAGAGAATACCGATAGGTTTTTATTGTCAATAGTTGCTGGGTATTGATCGATGTATTCCATACGCACATATGATAAACCGAGAACTAGTCGTAATTAAATGGAAATTATTTTTTTTACACTAACAGATGTGCATTCCCGTTCAGTTCAGGAGGCGAAGAAAAAAGATACAGTAAGTAGAATATACATACATACGCGCAGATAAGCGGTGATGAGTGGAGGTGAATATTTTAAAAACCAGCTTACGGCTTAAAGATACCAAGGCAGACAATTGGGTGTGGCTTTCTAAAGAGTGTAGTGGGAAAAACGGCGCTCGAATTGCATGCACATCGAAAAATAACAACAGAGAAATATACAGATGGAAATATACGTGGGAGTAATTGCTTTTTATTTTTACTGCTCTTTGAAGCTCGAGAGATAATTACTGCAGATTAGCTATTATTATACGCCAGTATTTCCATTTCTTCACAGTTAATATTCCGTAGAGTTGTAACTCGTGTCGCATCAACCAATTTGATTTTATTGTGTTTGTACCTATGTACATGTTTTTAAGTAGTAATAGTAGAGTTAAAATCACAGGAAAAAATTACTGAAAATTACAAATTGATGGTGTATTAACGAGTAATGCGGATAAAGAATATTGTCTTGGAACGGTTTATGTTCGAAAACTCAATTTTTTAAAATAGCACCTCCTAATTTTCTAAGCGGTATATTCTGCATAAAAAAATAAAGCGAGAATGTTTAGCAAACGCTATCGCTAAAGTTAATAGTTTAGAAGATATTTCGTGAAAACCACCTTAATCTTAAATATCGCATTGGTGTGTTTGTAAAGATTTTGGTTCGCTTATGAAAACACTAAGAAGTGCCAAATCCCTGGTAGGTGACGAAGATACAAAAGTACGACATTGGACTATTTTAATGCATATCGATTCACGATGCGGAATTGGCCATCCAAAACAATTCACAGAATTCTGGTACAACAGGTGGCAGTAGTATGGTGCAAAGTAAAAGGTTTACACAACGTCGGAGGTAATTCAGTGAATGGTTTTTAGTTCGAACATAAATATTGTAGAAACGGAATCTATAACCGTAAGAATGTTAATTTTTGGGCCTTAGAAAACCTGCGCGTGCTAAAGAAACGAAATTGTCAAGACTCCTGGGGTTTTAATGTATTCTGCGATTTGAGGAACAATAAAATTCTGTCTGTTTACCTTTATGAATACATTTTGAATCGAATGCGTTATGAGAAAATTTTATGTTAACGATGTCCGAGAACCATTACGCCTTCGACCAGAAGAAGAAACGTGGAATGCATGATATCAAATGAACGGCGCTCCGTATACTGATTGAAATGTTTGGCGATCGATGGTTCTTTTAAAACGATTCTTCGAAGTGCCCACCACGATTTCCGAATTTAACTCCACCTGATTTCTTTCTTGTGAGGTTATATTAAAAACGTTGATATCTAGTTAGTACAAAAGATGACGCGATTGACAGAGCAAGAAGAATCCTCGATGAACTGGCCGCAAGATCTATTCAGTGTGCTACTCATGAGGAATTAATGAAGAATAACAGCACCCTCGGACCAAAATAGCCGTGTTTTCGAGTATTTAATAATGAAATACGCATTCAATTTTATTTTGCCATTTGTACATTTGTTTGGTTTATGCTTTTCTTCTTTTTTGTTTATTAATAAAAAGTTCGATTTTTGAAAGTTTTATTTTTCAAATAATAAGAGAGTTAATTATGTTGACTAATTTGACAACTATCTTCAATTACTTAATTACGGCAACAGTACGATATCTAAGAATAAGGTGGTTTTCGCAAAATATCTCCTAAACTATTAATTTTAGCGATGCAGTTGTTATACATTTTTGCTTTATTTTTTAATGCAGAGTCTAGTACCTCTTAGAAAATTAGGAGTTGTTATTAAAAAAATCGAGATTTCTCGGTTTAAATATCTCTGGCATTGCCCCTTCTATACTGGAACGCCTGTATAATTCAATAAAAATGGGTACATATTGCATAAACCAATTTTAAAAACAAGGAATCCAAATTTGACACAAAATGATAAGGTTCTATTTAAAATAGGAATGTTGACGGCTATCTCCAGTATAAGAGGGAGTTACCAGCAGTTGAAAATATTTTGGCTGAGTTAGATTTTAAGGATTTATGTGTGTTAATTTTTAAATGCCTGTTTTAATCACTTCCGAATATACTTTTAACCAACGCACATCGTTTTAACGTGTGTTTGCGTGCGCTAGAATAATAATTTTCCACTAACAATTTTAAAGAAAAAAATATTTCGGTGTAACTGTTTTAGTATTAGCAATCTTGTGAGGTTTATGTAGGTTGAGATATCATACCATAGACATTGGTTAAAATGGATAATGCATTATGTACTACATCCATGAAGTAAGAATAGTTAAATATAGCAGCAATATTATTCCAGTAGCTATTTTAGTGTTCTCCAGCGTTAGCGTGTTTCTTTAAAATTATTGTCATTACAAAATTTATGGCCATCGATTCTTTCTTTTACGTCTTGTTTTGTTTGTCCTATGTATAGTTGGTTACAATCATTACATGGAAATGCGTAAACGACATGTGCTACTTTCCAAGAGGGCATTTCACGTGGGAAATTGCCATGTATTTTGAGTTTTGCTAATCTTTTCTTTTTTTTAAATATTTGAACAGTCTATTTTTCATAGTTTTGTTTGTAATTTGTAATGAATAATTATTGTCACCGAGTTAAAGTGTAAGATTTCTATCCGAAATTCTAGGCTCCTTAAAGTAATACCTATATACATCTATGTATTAACGTGCACATAACATTTTTTATGAATAAAAGGTCGAGATGACAAAAAAAAATTACATCTTCCAGCAGTTAGTATATTGTAAAGCTTGGTTCAAATGTTGTTAGAGGTTTCTATTATTGACAAATCTAAAAAGACTAAATGTTATTAATTTATTCTTCCAATGACAATTTTACTTTTGGAAGACTTAATCTAAAAAAAATAAAAAAAAAACAGTCAACACATTGCTTGAATAAAGATGGTTTAACAATCAAATCGGTAACGTTCTGAGGGTCCTCGAGAACTAAAGCTATTACACTGTAGATACGGGTGCATCCATCATACTTCTTCCTTTTGTAGAATTTATTTGTAAAATTGCGAATATGTACTACTCAAAGGTTTTAATAAACTATTTCAACGGGAGAATCGTATTGTTCGTTGTTTTACATCTAATTCTATTTTTTTTGTGCTTGTTTGGCCATGTCAAAGGAAATCATTTTTTAACAATTATATTCTTGACTTCAAAGGAATTCTTTATCGTTTTAACATTTTTTAGGTAATTGGCTACGAATTTTGATAATTTATGTAACGGGTTCTGGACACAAGACATAATAGTTCTGAATGGGTTTCTTTATGTAGTTTAGGCAAATTGTTGGGGATAAGGCGCTGTCTATTTTTAACTGTTTTCCTAGGTTAGGTAAAATAAGGGTTCTACTTTCCCATTCCTTAATGAGTTTGTTGTTAATATTTTAGTAATTACATATTAGTGGGATCGGCTTTGATTTGGGAGTATGTGTTGTTATTAGTTAATAAATCGTACATTTTTTTGTTTATAATCCTTACTGTTCATAATAACTGTTTTATTACTTTTGTCAGGATTTAGGATGTTACTTTGGGGATTTAGTTTTACAAAAGTTTAGATATATTGTATATCCTTATGTAAAGATTTCCGTAATGAGAGGTTTGGTTTATTAATATTGGGTTTCAAAAAATTATGTATGACATTGCTAATATTTGATCAAATGTTGTTTTGTTCATTCTTATTCAAAAGAGTATTAGATGGTTCAATATTTGTGACTACGGATACAAAGGTAATTTCTCATCTTTTTTTATTGTAGTTCATAGCAAAATTATAAGTCAAGCTCGACACAACATTGCAACAATTTGAGTTGAAAAAAATTTTGTTTACCGTATCTTTATTTTTATTTGGTAAATTACTTATTTTTTGCTGTTTGTATTTGATTTTTTAAATCAATACTATTATATATAATTACTCATTCCTACGAAATGATCGTCGTCACTTATACTATTATCGATAGTTGTCCGTAATCGGTTGATTTCTTTACGTAACGTTTCAATGGTTTTAGCGGTATCAATAATCTATCAGTAATCAAATAATAATTCTAACTAATATGGTTAAATTGCTCTCCTTTGCTATCAATTTTATCTGTTGATTTTCCATCAACAAACCTCAGATGATCAAATTTAAAATTCAACAACTTTGGTGTTAAACTATATTTCTTTGTAAAAAAAAATTCCTCCGTGTTCCGTTTTACAAAGCGTGAGGTTCTTCCTCATTAGAACCTTAACCCATATATAGACGTCGTTATCGTACGAATTTTTTAGGTTTAGTTATAACGGTGTTGTCTCATTTTTCAACCACAGTTATAATCAATTGAGGAAATTTCGGTTGTTCTCTGGCCGTAATTTTGTAATAAAAGGAGTAAAAAATAATTTCACATCTAACGAGATAAAGGGGATTTTGCACCATTTATTGCCAAACTGTAAACGTGATCAAAGTGGTCAAGGTATTACACAAACTACTATAAAGTCTTAAAATATTGACCAAAACCGAAAATAAAATTCCTAGCGCAGCAGTATTTTTAGATTACTAATGACGGCCATTCATTGGATTTAAATGTTGTCACTGTTACATATGTATTTGACTGCGAATAAAATTGTGGGTACTGAAATGTTTTACACGAGCATTTAGAATTTGAGTGCAGCAGCATAGTTTGTTCAAACTATAAAAGCTACAATAAAGGTTGTTCCAGTTTGTAGTAAATAAGGTTCATATTTGTTGAATATATTGAAAGAAAAGTATGTATATCCCAGCTCACTGAACATTAGGAAGAAATATTAATAAAAGGGAATGTCAGATACAAAGCATTAAGCCAAAATGTATAATGTTTTATTGATTACTAACGTTTGCTTATGTAATATACTCAGAATTCTTGATTTTCCTCCAATAGAACTTGCTTCATGATAAAAACGAACCCTTAAAAACTCATTAACGGTAAGTTTAACCAACCGGAATGCTAGTCCATTAAGATACTAATCGTATATTTATTTTTCCAAAGTTAGTGCAGGTTTCTCTGGGTAATTAATCAATAATTTTCGTTCTTAATTGAAATAATATTTTTAGTGAAATAAGGAATTATACTAAGCTTTGCGCAGGGTAGCGTCTACAATCTTACCCTTGGTGCCTGGGGCTTGATGTAAATATTTCGGTTCTATGTGGGTCACGCTCGTAAATGTAAACCACTTTTCTGATTGCATAGTATTTATTAATGTTATAATTGAAGTAGACGCGAATTTGTGAGCCAACGTTGTAAATATTTTGTTGTTGCAATAACGTTAGGAAAATTTTCAAATAAGTTGCCTGCCTAAGTTCAGAGTTTATTCAGGTTAAATTATGCTAACATTGTTCAAATTTGTAAGCTGTAATTTTAGTTTCCCGTGAAACATCGACCATAAGTAGAGCGCAACGTTCTCGCTTGCCTTCCAGTGGTGTTTCACCCCGAGAGGTTGGGGGTCCTGGCCTTCTATGCAGTGTGCTATATGTAATACATATAGCAGTGCGAAGTCGATAAGTGTGGGAATTGAACGGAAAGCATTAAAAATGTTGAAAATACGCAGAAATGCATCAACTTGTCTGTTTACTAACAGGGTAAATACGTATTTATGGCAATTTCCAGACTTGATATATAATGGTAAAGAAATTAGGTGTTCAGTTTGCCATAAAAGTTTGTTATGTTTGTTGTATAGAGCAACACATAAATTAAAAAATAGCCGTATGGAGACCGTATAAAGAATTTCTATGCGATTTCACGATGATGCGTGTAATATACCGTTTGCAAAAATCCGACGAACAATGTTTCGACAGTTTTGGAAGAAATACAATCCAACGTGGGAACTACCAAGTGCGCAGACGCTACATAGGTATTTGCCGTCAGTGCGCGAGAAGATTGAGAATTATGTGAAAACCGCAGAAAAAAATGAACGGTTGTGGCTAACTATAGATTAAACTAGACATTAAAAAAATTCCTTAGTATCGATTGTAGCACGGACAATGAGCTTGAGAGGACCGTCACACCCTTATTTGCTAGCTTATAAAAGACAGCAAAGATGTATTGCCGAAACTGTTCATAATGTATTAGTTAGAATACTGGACAACTTTGAAATTTCACCAAAGCAAGTGTTAATGATGGTTACCGATTCCGCTGCGGTAATGCTTCGCACAGGTCAATTATTCAAAGCTGTTTAACCGAATTTGCTGCACATAACATGTCTGCTTCATGCTTTACACCTTGTAGTAGACACTATACGAACATGTTATCCCGATGTGGATCAACTAATAGCACAGACGAAAGCGGTTTTTCTTATGTCACCGAAACGTATTCGGCTATTTCGTTCACAGTGTCCTGATATACCGGAACCGCTGCAGCCAATTCTTACACGGTGGAGTACATGGTTAGATGCAACATTCTATTATTTTAAACATTTTGAAAAGATAACATTAATGATTTTACAACTGGTCGCTAAATAAGCCGCTGCAACGATGCTCAGTCAAATGCAATTCAAAAATCCTCAAGTTGTAGCAGATTTAAAAACTATTAACGACAATTACGTTTCAGTAGCCGACGCAACAAAAAAAATTGCAAAACACTTCGTTGTCCTTACGGGATTCGCGTGAAATTGTTGACCACGTACAAGCTTCTTTCTTTTTACATATTTCTCCATCATCTGTTGTGTGAAAGATTAAATTTCAAATTGAATGCTTGGAAATAGAAACTGCTTAAATAATTAGGCGTTACTAAACCTTACGCTTGAGGAAACTTATGCACAAACTTAAGCGGTGAACTAGTGTCTTAAACGAATAAAGTATATTATTTTCTTCTTTCTATTTATTTTTGTGTTTATTATAAATTTTATAATTTACTATGCATATCCGCACAATTAAGTAGAGTTGTCAATGCTAAAAGCTTTTCCCGAGTTTTACCGGTTGTAAAAGCTTTCTCCCCACGTTCCGCTGTCATTTCTGCATTGAAACTCAATTATAACGGAAACTAATTCCTTTGATGTTAGCGTCGGCATGTCTTCGTATACTAAAACGTAAATTGCTAATAATATACATCACGACGGTGTGACGCAGTAATGCTTTCCAGGTACTCGTATTCCTTATATTACCGTACTAGTACAAAACAAAAACATTGCCGGCTTAGATAACACAGTTATTTATAATTATGTACATACAAAATATAAATACCAAAGATGACAAAGACTGAGATAGCTTCTATTACAGTCAGCTCCAGAAAACTTTTTTGAAAAGTAAACTGGGGGGAAGACGCGACAGTACTTGTTTAATCACGGTATCCTTTCTTGCCTACTTTACTCCAGACAATATTGCTATTTAATTCTGCTGCAGCAATGCGGAAAAATTAAGATTCAGATATCCAGAGTTAAAAGTTCTACATTTCTGATTTTGGTGAGTTGCATATCAAACTAAACCCGTGAGTCGTAGGGATATCAGCCATGTTGAAGAAACATGGGGCGTATACCAACTCCTGAGGAACGCCGGCTGCTCAGACGACATCGCATCACCCCCACAGATTGCAAACTTATAGTCAGAGAGGTATGAACTGATAATCTTGACTAAAGCGTGATCAGTGTTTGAGCAAAAGGGCTTATACACCAACCCGTCGTGGCAGACGGAATCAAACCGCTTCTTAATATCAAAAAAGACCACCAGAGTTACTTTCCACCTATTGAATCCGTCCAGTATATCGTTCGTCACCCGTATAGCCTGAAAATCTGGCGACAATTTTTGTCCAAATTGGATGTAGGAAATTATTCTTAGATCTTGATATAGATATATAGATTCTTATGAGCTAGAGAATCATCACTATAATTTATAACATACTTTGAATAATGAACACCAAAGAGTAATGTGGATGCTTTTTTTTTAACTGACGGAAATATTGATATTGGCACGTACTTCCTTCAAATATGTAGTCTTGTGTGGTGACAAACATTAAGCAAGTGAGCAGTGGTTTAGGATATAAAATTTCTTTCGAAATCACAGATTTAAACTTATAATACAAAATGTTAGCAATGAAATTACTAAACTGTTATTGATTACGTAGTTTAAAATTTTCGATAATATGTAGCGGTCTTATACTTTGATCCTGAGATTTCAGATCATCATGTGCAGCCGATTTTTTGCTAAGTTTTATCACAATTTTATGTATGCTTTACCATGGCTTTCAGAAAAAACAAGCGGTTTATAAAAAATCGTTAAAGTATATTATCTGATAAGATTTATTTACCAATTTATTTAATCGATCACATCACACACCACTTAAAATACTTAAATTGGTTGCAAAGATTAAATCGTTATTGTCTTATTTCATTGTTTAAAATAACATAATTATAATAATCCATATTTACATTAAAGGCAGAGTATAAATGTGATAAAATAGAACAGTTCTATAAAAGTGATGATAGAAGGAATTATAGAAGTAATACGAAAGTTAAAATAACATTAATTAATTATAAATTGTACTAATTGTCATCTAGAAAATTAAACTCACCACCAGAAGACTCATTTTCCAAATTTATAGACTCCTTACTATACATATATGTCTGGTATGTGTCCTTCTCTACATAATCTCTTTCTTCTATATTAATTGCAAGACACATTCGCCCGTTCATGATTAACTTGATAAAATCTTTCTCCCAGCAGAGTTTTAACAGCGTCCAATTTGAAGGTTATTTTATTTGTAGCAATCCAATTTTTAACGGTTGCACATTTTCTCAGTTGCCTTTAATTTCTGATATGATGGAAGTCGACAGACTGTATGTTAATGCTTGGCAAACATCTCACCGCTGTATTTACAGTATGATGGCGTATATAATTGTATTAATGCATCTAATTCGGCTTTCGTATCATATTTAATATCACGTTCATTTAAAAAAGTCTACATTTCATCTCTTTACTGTTTGTATTTGGATGCATTGCCGCTAAAACATTATGGTAACTTGCATTATCTATGACCAACATTGATTTTGGAGGTAGATTTGGTATTAACCATCCTTTATGATATGATTCATCTCATCATGGTAATATACATATTCTTGATGAGACAAAAATTAGTAACGAACCCCCTTTGTACACGGAGTCCTGTTCAAATAGGTGATAAATTTTTTGGAAATGAAACGGTTCTTTAAAGACTTATGTAATTCACGGTTAGCATTTCGTACAGCCGAACTTATTTTTCTAAGGCTTATGCACGTCAATAAATGTTCTAACACTAGGAACATACCTTAATGGTATCTTAATATCTCTCTCGACAGATACGTTAATCTTTGGAAGAATTTGATCGAGCTTCTCCATAACATGTATTCTTCAAAGGTGTAGAGAACCATTTTTAAAAGAAATTTAAAAGAACGACAAACAGAATCAAATAAAAACGTAAACTAAAATACAGTAATTTTTCTGAAAATACTTTTAAGATTTTGTATCTGTAAAGGACTTACGAACGTTAGTGTATAACATATTTTTTTATTATTTATGGTCCTTTATTTTTCGAAATTAATTAATTAATTGTATAGTCTGTAGGTCCGGGGTGTTCTTAGGCAGTCTTTCGGCATGAGATTGCCCTTGTTTTATGTCACGATTGTTTAGGCTACGTTGATTACCAATCTGTACAAATACAATGCGCATAGATACGTCGGTTTTCTGACCTAAATATATAGATTCTCATGGAAAATATGCAAATAAAAGTATACTACAAACAGGAAAAAATGCAAAAGCACAAAAAGAAATATTCTTTTGTGTTTATTATAGGTTTATTTATATTATTATAATGTATTAATTTCTATCCCCATTCTGACGATATTCATTAGTTGCAGATGGTCCATGTTGTAAAGTTCGGTAATGTTGGAATAAAATTCATAAATCCTCTTTATTCTTTACAAAATTTTTATTTATTAGCCATACTTGAGATTCCAGTTGATGATGGTATATTGCTGAATTAGTTATATTTTATTTACTTATCTAGCCTTCTAAAACCCTCGTTCTCTTAGATGATACTCGTAAATTTTTCATATTTGTTTATTATTATTATTAGTTTAAAAAATGCTAATTGCTAAGGTACTTCGATATTAGAACATACCTTTTCGGCGTCTATCGCAAACTGTGCATTGCTATTGAAAACCTTAATTATTGGCATTAAGTTTTCGCAATGAAGAATAGCAATTTCCAACTACATGCTCCACTATGCCAGGTAAATCTTCTGTATAGAACTGGATTCGCAATTGAACTTCCAAAAACACTTTTTAATATTACTAACAAGAGTATTTATTAAGAGAAAGTTATGTGAATTAAATTCGAGTAAATGATTTTTAAATTGTGAACTACCTCACTATGTATAGCACGACATCTGTTAACAATACAATTTTCGCTTATAAATAAATATGCCAAATACAGGAAATTACTACAAAATATGTAAATAATATACAAACTGGGTATTTTATATAAACAACGGTTTTCAGATCAATATCTTGACCCTTATTTATGCATATCAGAATTCCCTTATCTGTTGTTGTTTCATTAAAATACGAAGGTTATCACTCGTGTTTTTCCATCTAAAACCAAAGTTTTGTTTAAACATTTATCTGCGTGTATTTTTATTATAAAAATCTGAATTCCATGTTTCTTAATAATATGCTTCGGTAGTAGTAGAAGATGCTGTGGGTTCCAACATTCTAACCTCTACAATAAATATTAAATTAGATCATATATACAGGATGGGTCGGGAGGAACGGCTAAACTGTAGGAGTGTATTGCACACGTGAAAAGAATGTAAAAACAACTCATATGTTCTTATCCAATTTCGATTTATTTTTAAGTTATAGTTATAGACATAAAACTAATCTATTTCCTTTGTAGAAATCAGTTACTTTTCTAGAAATGAACGTGACTCAAACTTTGATTTACAATTAGAATTTTTGATTTCGATGATAATTTGACTTAAAGTCAGATATAAAATTAGCGTCAGTCCCTTTATTTAATCGCGATGGCAATTATTTTATGTCCACAGCAAATTTTGATCATTTTTCTGTCCAAAAATACATTGATCTCGAAAAACATACGGAAACTCTAATTTTTGCTGTAGCATAGATTCTATACTGAAGTTACTAAACATGATGTGTTGGTAGCGCTGATGATCGCGAACCTCTATGCTAGGAATAATAACAATATAATACACAATTAAATAAAAGTTGTAGTATCCCCAAAATCAGTATTAATAAATTCTTCCGCGGAATAGAAGGCCTTACACGCCAAATACGTTTTCAAAATTATTCGTATACTGACTATACTTATGTAAAACAAAAAGTCAGGTACGTTCAGTTCTACATCAATAGCTTTTTCCGCCTCTTCCCATGTATGACTTACCGGCTATCTCAATCAATCCTTTCAATGCTCAAAATCATTTCAATAACTTTGTTGCTTTGACGATGTATCAGTATATTGTTTACTTCCGAGTTTGTACATTATTTTGTTAGAAAATGCCACATAATTATTTGTAATATACAAACATGGTGTTTGCGATTTTTGTAATGGGAATGTTACAGTTGCTGTTGAAGAGTACCATCAACGGTTTCCACATTAGAGAAATACACGTATTTATGAGAATTATCAACAAATTTTGGGAGACTGGAATGCTTCGCGGAGCCAAAATAACATCTCAACGAGCTACTCGACATTGTTTAGAAGAAGTAGAAAACATTCTGGATTTCGCAAAAAAAAATGTAACGAAGAACTGGTACCCAAGTGGGCATTTCACAAAGAAGCACACTCTACGACCAAGGCTTATATTCATACTATTTTTAATATATACAGCACCTACAACCGGAAGATTATGCTAATTGTAAGCGTATGGAATTTTATTGGTGGTTGGATAATAATCGTATAATGTTACGGATGAAACAAGAATCACCCGTAACGGCATTAATAATGCCTGGAACTCTTATATATGGTCAAACGAAAATTTCCACGTAACAATCGAAAGTAATTTTCGGAACATTTGGACGATAGGTTTCCAAGGCTTTGGATTGGTCGTGGTGATACTATTAATTGGTCTTCAAGATCTTCAGATTTCACAGCAGTATACTATCGCTTATCGATTTGGTTCAAATATGAAGTTTGCAAGGTAAAAATCGACACTTGGGATGCAGAATTCGAAGTATTACTGCAACCGATATTAAAGAAAGACGTAGAGCAATCAGGAGAGTATCAAGCGAGCATAAAATTTTTAGAAATCATGGGCAGTATTTTTGAACAATTATTATGATTAAAAGAATAGATCATGTGCGAAATGCGGTTTATTTGTAATTACGTTATATTAAGAAAATAAATGTAAATCGGATAAGAAGATATGAGTTTTTTAATATTATTTTCACATGTATACACTCCTGGAGTTTGGTCCGTTCCTCCCGACTCATCCTCTTTAACTAATTTACTCCTTAGCGTAAAGTATAAAGCAAAGTAGCTTTGACCAAAGCTTTCATGTAATAAAATAAGTAATATTCGAAAATAAACGGAAAAACACAATATGAAAGTGTAAGCAGGCGACGTTGACGGGAGGGATAAGGCGCGAATGTTTATCTAACCAGATCGATATTTTTAGCAATGCCATGGATATTTACTTCCCTTTTCAATTATATGTGCATCCTTTTTTAGTTTCATCCGTGCTAATGCGATGAGAAACAGAGCGGATCTCTAAATATTAACAATCTTCGCCATATTTGGTGTTAGTTTTGAATATGTTCTGCTCCAAATATGTTCTTAAGCAGCTATATGCGTATGTCTGTTGCAATTGTATAGAATGGAGTAGGCACGTTAAAATATATGTATATTCACATACATACCATTTAGACTGAAATTCCTATGTTCGTACAAATTTGTGATCCTTACTGTACGTTTGTTTATGCAAACGTCCCTTATATAAATGTTATTGGAACGATACTGATTTAAACATTATCAATCTACCTGTCGTCATGTTTACCACACACTCTATTTCTCAACTGTATATGCTGATTTATAAATGTAAGGCATCCTTCTTACTCAATATTCGAAAAAATAATAAATCAAAGAAGAAATTTAAAATTTGACTTGGAATTTATTATTTTTTGAGGGTAATTGAACATTTACAATAACGACCCGCCTTTTCACAGCATCTACTTACGTAATTGTTTAATGGTTGTGCCGACAACTATTAGGTAATTAATGGGATGAAATGCAGATTAAAAGATATATTATACAGCCGAAATGATGTATATATACGTGTGATGATGGATTCCAAACGTTGCACAAAATAATATATACAACTTGGAACAGCGGAATTATACCTGAAGATTGAATGCCGGCTGCTACTCTGCCAATATTCAAAAATGGGGACTCGAAAGAATATTCAAATTACAGAGGACTATCTATACTACAAGTGACTTTAAAAATTATATTAGAGAAGGTAGATTAATACTATTATTATTAATTATTAAAGTATTATTAATACTATTGGAAAACCACTTAATGATAATCGATGCGGATTTGGAGTTGGAGTTTTGTTAGGATGTAGAGACCTAGAAAAAGGGTTCGATTCATCCTCGGCATATTTTGAAAAGCAGAGAAGTAGGAGAAGAGCTTTTGCGAACGAGTATTTGTAGATGCACTAAGAAAGTTAAAGAAAGAAAATTTGGCGAAGAAAAGTAAATTAAGCAATACTAAAAAGGCAAGCAAATCGAAAATAAAGCTATGTAGAAATAAATGTAGAGCAAAGCCAAGTCTGTAAACTTACATAAATTTGTCGGTCATCCATAGAAACAAAAGACAGTCTAGTTCCTTTATTGTTGGAAAAATGCGGCCATTATAAGCCCATATCTTATGTTTTCTCTGGAGTTTTAAGAATTTTCAGACGATTTGCCGTGAGATCTTCTTTAATAATAACGCCAGAACATTTTAATTTCTTTTTAGAGCTGAAAACTTTCTTTTTCATGTTGAAAGTAGTACTCCTTGGCCGACCACGGTAATTTCTGTTTCCTTTATTGTTTACATATCTTGTAGGTTTTTTACTGGTTCGATGGCAACGATTGATTTTATCTTCGGCGATGAGCTTCTGCAAGATGTTTTTGACTGTTACTTCAACGTTCAATTATGGCATTCTTCTATACCAAAAATTCGAATATAATTCTGTGTTTAATATTGCTCCCATTGATCAATTAGCTTCTTATTATCAGCTCGTACCGCAGATATACGAGCTTCATATTTAGTTAAAATATTAATAGTTTGTTTCAAGCGAGTTACAGCCGTATACAAAGCTTCCATTTTGTTTAAATTTTTACTTGTTTCCAAATGATTTTCCAACGTTGTCTCGATAAATTCTTCTTTCTCGGCGCGAGTTAAAATCGTTTTCGAACATAAAATTAAAGACAGATCCAACTTTAACATGTCTACTCAGTATGCGCCATCTACGCTGTAGTTGTTTTCTGATCTTTTTCAATTCTTTACTGCTTATCGCCAGCACTACCACGTCATCCATATGCGATGCACTGGTGCCTTTTTTTGATTAGTGTCCCTTCCCTGTTGATCCTACTTTTCCTTATTATCTCTTTTAACGTCACAAAAGGCTACTCTTTTAGATATTTTAAAGGTTTTGCTTACGCTTCCTTTGAACATTACTGCAGTGCTTGTATTTCGTAACGTCATTTCTGTAAGTTTTGATTGATTGTTGATCTGCTCTTTCTGAAACCTCCTTGGTCATCTTTTCTTCTATCCTGTGTTTTAGTAACGTTGCTAATACTTTGTATGTGACGTCAAGTGATGCTATGGCCTTATAATTTTTACAGCCTGTTTTGTCCCCTTTTTTTGCTTTACTCCAGGGCATTGACATAATTTCTGTTTCACAGATCTTTTTTATTAGTTCTGCTATCCGCACTTGTAAGAAGGCCCCTCCTTGCTTCAGGTATTCTGCTGCTATTTTGTTTTCCCCCGGACTTTTGTAGTTCTTCATGGTTTTTATGATGGTTCCTATTTTTTTAAGGTCGTTACTTCTTCTGATGGTTGCTTTTCTACATCTTTCGTTAAGTTCTCTTTAAAATGCTCTTTCCATCTTTCTAGTATTATCTCTTTACTAGTTAGTAACCTACTGCTAACAAATAATGAAGGTAACTGCGGTTGTTTTTGATGACAATTTTCTACCAGATTCTCACATATTCTGCGAATATGTAAAGATTACTATGGTGAATTGTAAGTATAGACGTTTTTAAGGTAAATAAGTGAAGAAGTACTTTATCCACAGGGAATGTTCACGTGCCATATCCTCGAGGTAAGAGGGATAATAAGCTTCGAATTAAGCAAGACGCAAGAGAAGTTTTTAGATCGAATGACTAATATGCAAACAGACATTCACAATAGATAGTAAGGAAAATACTCTTTTGTATTTATGTATAAACAAATCGTTTAGAAATTTATATAATAACTGATATTTTTCATTTGTTTATTAAGCAACGTAACAGTGTATTAAATGCAAAATAACTATCTTATTTTAAAAGAAGCGCATAGAGGACATTCTTTCGGATTATTTTAAAATATAGTAGTAGAAAAATTTCATAATGGTGTTTGATAGAATTTATTATATTATTAATAGTTTTAGAAAGTTTTCTTTTCACTAGTATTAATTTAATTAATTTAATGAATAATTGAAGTTTTACATTTTTATCTAATATCTAGATTATTGTAAATCTGCGATTACTTCCTATACCCTGTAGCGATTATTATAGATAACGTTATCGATTAAATCAGCTGATGATATAACAGGTATTTGTAGGTGAACTACTAGTGGAATATTTTTTTAAAAAGAAACATTTCCAACCTTGATTTGTTATATTTAATTGCTCACTTTTAAAAAGTATATTAGCGTTGTTAGATATCTTATACTTACATATTTTAATACTAAATGCTAAGTGAATTCTATCATATACTTGTAGGTTTATTTAATTTTTCATAGTTTGCACCGTGTAGTACACAGTGTGTACACAGTTTGCACCTCCAATATTAGATGTGTTAATGAGTTAATATTCTCCAATATCGCAGACCCACACAACGACAGCCTTGTTGGCTTCTAAATTTGTCGTTCTTTATTAACCATTAAAAACTTTTAGACATTAACAAGAAGACATCTATGTTTCCTGTACAGTAATAGAATACTAAATTTAAACTTAACTAGCGAATTGGTATCTGGTCTGCTTTACATTGAAATATTATATGTAAGCTATTCAGAAAACCATAGTATCTTACATTTTTACAAGGCGCACAACCACCTCTTCCTTTACCCTTTTAGGCAACTATCACTCAATGATTTTTAAAAAATGTATGTAAAATGGAAGTAGATTGAATTTAAAACCTATTAGAACTATTTAAATGCGCCCGTGAAGGAGCATGGTTTATATGTTTCTCATATACAGTAGATACCGAGTTTTGTTTAAAGATTAGCAATAATTAACAAATTAAATTGTATTTGTTCTTTCCTTGTATTCGCGTATGCTTAGAAATAGTTGTTCTGTAAAACAGTATACAGTAATAAATTGAACACGGTCAAAGTTTTATGTTGACGTGTAGAAAGCTTTCATGTTTAACGATAGCGACATGTGCACTTAATATGCTATTCTTTTCTAAGATGACGAGCAACTATAGGCACTAGCCTAGCAGATTAGTAAATTAGTAAAGCAGATTACTAAATCTACTTTACTAATTTAGTAACTCACAAATCGATTATATGTTTACTGTATCATTCGATCCAACTCTTGTAAATAGCTTTCTGCACGTAACCACTTTGAAAAGTAGGTATTCCTTAAATAAAGAGAAAACCATTTTTGATATTATCTTATTTACTAACTTTACCTTCTTATAAATGTTAAAATATATTGAAGACGGAGTTATTAGGAACACTTTATTATTTCTTTTTTTTTTCGACTACTTTTTAACTTGCGCTTTATACTAAATCAGTTACTGTTATGATCAGCATTATGTTCCTTAAAGAGAAAATATTTCTTTCAGAATGTTGTAGAACTCCCAAATATTGCCAGAACGCAAAATCAAACGTTGATTATTTAGTACGTAGAGCAGGCAATTGGAACACAATAAATCACGTTACTGTACGCCGGGTCACAATCACCAAGGGATTGAGAGGAATGCAAAGGCCGATAAGTTGTTACAAGGTGTAAGTTTCGTACTGGCAAGACATGCGAGAACAAAATCAGTTCCTAAAGTATCACTTAGATAAACAGAGGGAAAGCTGAGGATTAAATCTAACGCTTATGAAGTTTTGAGAATAGCAAAACACATTCTATGCAAATGTATTGCCACAGATGACATTAACATTTCAGTAGGTCATTCATTTCATTACCACCTACTGAACTGAAGGAAGGAGGTCCTGGAGTAGCAGTAAGATTCATCAAACGCCTTCAACTACTCTAATATACAAAAGGGCAGAATTGCAAATGGCCGCAGTGACCAAAGGCATCAGTGCCACGATCCGTCTCAATAATAATATGATAATAATTAGAAATTTTAAAATACAATAAAACAATCATGTGTATTTATTGGCATAAGTAAAATGAACAATAAAAGAGTACAACAAATGGTTACGCATAAATACCACGTAAAAAAAAAATCAAATGATTCAATACATATGGGATTGTCGGCGTTGCTTCCTTTGGCCTACTAAAAATAACAGTGAGATTCTAAAGTATTAACATGCAAGTGTGGGTTTGTAGAACAGTACTTTTGATCCAAATAGTATGACTTGCGATTTTGTAGGGTTCACGTGTGTTTGCGTATACAGAGTGTCGCAGGATGAGTCTTCAATCGTCTCTCACTCACTTCTTCCATTGTTTCCTATCTCTGACCAGTCCTCTCATATCCTGTATTGTTATTTTTCTTCTTCAAACCTATTTGTTTTATTTTCCCCATCCATGTTTTCCTTGGTCTTCCTCTTTTTTCTTTCTATTCCTTCTCCTGTTAATAGACTAAGCAAGTTGTAAATTTGGAAATTTGCAGACTTAGTTTATTCGAGAGGGCTATTAGAAAATATCCACACATCTGATCACACCCTTAATTTTCTTAAATGCATTTCCCTAATTTGTATGCATTTAAATTGACGTAAAATCGATCTATTTCGATAGATCTAAACATCACCGATTTAGAGTTAACTTGACTTTTATTAAGACCAGCAAAATCATGGTAGTACTTTATCGCTTAATTTTGTTATGCAAAAGCGTTAATTAATAATTGTTACGAGTAAGCTATAAATATGGGCTATTGAAAAGAATTTTCAGTTTTGTGGAAGTGTTATGCAGGGCACCAATAAAAACAAAATGAGGACGATAAGAAAAAATGTTATGAGAAAAGAAAAGTTTTTTCCTCTTCTGGTTACATAAAAATAAAAAGAACAATATTTATATAAGTAGTTATATAAACGACTCTATTTTTTTTTGTATCCCACTACACACATTTCTGTATGCGAACATATTAAAATAAAAAAATGAAATGTTGAAAATCCTTGAAATCGGTATGTTTCATATCGTGAGATTTCCTTGTAAGGTGTTATTCAATATATTGCAATTAAAACCGCATCAAATTGTGCTATTTTTATGTGAATAACTGGTATAGTTCGCACTTTATAAAGTACTAATGATATAAGAACATTAACGCGAAGGTTAATTTACCATTTATTCAACTTGCAAGGGGGAGCTGTATTATTATAGAAATATAAATTTATTCCTTTACATAATCTCCTTGTAGCTTTATTCACTAGTTCAATGTTGTTTAACTTTAAGTCATCGAAATAAGATTTGTCAGATTCTATAAAATAGGCTTCTGTCTCCGCAATAATCTTCATTTGACGTGAGCCGCTGGCCATTTTTTCAAGGGGGCCAAGTGGTACTATGATAGAGATTTTTTTCTCTAGATAGGGCCTTTTTTTCTCTTTAGTACAGCGTCGAATGGGTCCAATAAATCAGCACAATACTATATCGTGATTGTCCTCCCTTTCTCTAAATAAATTACGAATCTCAGAAAGTTGTCGTCATAATTTCTGCGGCTGATGGAATCGTCTTCACCTTCTTTGGTGCGCGTTCGCCGGAAAAGTCCATTTTGCCCACTAGCCTTTGATTTCTGGCGTCTACAGTCACATAACAACGCAGAAACGCACTTAAACGTGCACAAACGTTGCTTCGAAGTTATTACACGATTTCGTTTTGTTTAATCGTCGGCAGACGTGGGACCCATACTGCATACACCTCCTTTTTGATTTTTGTAACGTGTTCCCATCGAAACAAGAAATCGAATCACTGATCGGTACTGTTCTTTTTCCATTATTATACAAATCTCACTTTCAATAGCTCTTACAGCATCACCACTCGATGAATTTTGAAATTTTGGCAAACGCCGATTAAAGAATCGTACTCACAGTCGGTGGTACAGATTTTGAAATAAACCGCCATCTGCCTTCAACTGGAGTACTTCTCGTATCATCCAACCTCAAGAAGAAGATCTATGCGATTACATCGAAACGTCAGGACGAATTCGGTTCTTCTGAGAACTAAAGCTGAACGCGGGATGAAACCCGAGAGAAGAACAGCAGGAACAATTCAATGATTTAGACCACCGTCATATCTTATATGATCATGAATTCTTTCTGACAATGGCTTTGAAGTTTTAGAACGTCTACCGATGATGGGAATCTGCCCTCTGTTCTAAATTTTATAAAATCTACTTTTTCACAGTTGGGCTGACGTCTATAACTTTGCTAAGCGTTATGCATGCACGTGTGTCTAAGCAAATGGCAAACAGAGGCTACTACCACTTCTTAGTTCGCAGGCTAATTTTGTAATTGTTAATATTTTGGTCGATACGATCCACATCACCCATATTTTTGTTGTATTGGAGAAGTTTCTTTTCTTCTTTTGATATTCACCTTTTCATTTATGTAACAGGATTAACCGGATCACTAGATCACTAACAGTTGCTTGAGTTGTAGTATCAGTGAGATGATCGTATATTCTTCGGGATGTTTTTCTCATCTAATATTGATGGCAATGAACATTTTTCTAATCTGTTCGGATTGATGGTTGCAGTACATCCAATTAGCCACTTTAGTAGGTGATTGAAGTATCTGTGTCAACTTCACGTAGCATACGCCATGACAAGATAAAAACAAAATTGCTATATAGAATTTTATAGAATTCAATATCTCCTTCATTTATATGAAAATTATGATTCCTTTTTTGTTTTGAACATGTCTGAGGTAATTACAAATGTCAATATCAAAAAATATTTCAAAATAAGCAACTGCCTCCATATTCTGTTTTTCTGTTGCTTGTGATGGTGATATAGATCTACTTTGCATCAATTTCGTTGGAGGTTTTGCGTTACTGTTTCTGGTTCTTAGACAACTAACTGAGATAATGGTATATTATCATCACTTTCGCTGCTAGATTCAATATCTTGTCAACAATTTTGAATTTCCGCGAAAGAAATTTCAGGTCGCAACTGACTGCATTCTTCGTTTTCAGTTTATACCTCAATATACAAGACTCCATCAACATTTTTAATTTTTGCGTAAGCCTCGGCTTCCATTTGTCGTCCACTAACAATAAGATGATTTAACCTATCGAGTAGGGTTGTATACTACAACTTAATTAAATCTCCCGAATTTACTGTAAAAACAGTATCTAATGTTTACTTGCTGGAGGCCATTCCACTGATTGATTTACAGATTTATTATTACTATTTATTATTTAAGTCAACACTTAAAACAAAACACAATGAAAATTAATTTGAACTATTCTTCCAGCTTAAACGCAGGCAAACAAAAAAAAACACTAGCATTTCTTGATAGTGGGGAAGGACACTACTAATGTTTCCTTATCGAAGTATCGATAACGAAAGGATTGTTTCCAATGTTTGAACACCGGGTTAATACCGGTTAAATGACTGAAATATTAATCGCTTTTCTGTTAGTTTTAACAGAAAAGAAAAAAAATCTTTTTTATTCTTTTTCCCTACATTTATTTAATTGTTACGTTTCGTTGATTTTTTGTCAATCTTTTCACACATACCATCCTCTTTGTATTTTTATACGTTTCTTCGTTGCTAATGTCAAATAATTACACCTAATGTTTGAAATTTTTATAAAAGCTTTAATGTCAAGGTAATGTTTAATATCCTTGAAACATATTTTTACAAAAAAGAAATTTTCGGTGTGTAGTCGTTTCGTCCTGGGTCGTACACCTTTTATGTTTAATTTGATAAAAGTGTTTAAACATAGCCAACCCAAGTTGGTCGCTAGACATTTCATTGAAATGTAGGAGAAGGAGAAAAAAAAATTTGTTCCTCTTTGATAATGACCTAAAAACCAACAAAAAAAACATATTTATGCATGTAGTTATATAAGCAATTCTATTTTCTTAGTTTTCCCACTACGCATACTTCTATATACGAACTTAATAAATATTTTTTTTTTACACAGATTAACGGTAAAATTAGATCTTTTTATTTTGTAACGTGTTGATTAACCGTTATAACAGTGTTTATACGTAAACGGAACGGTAATTCTCGATCTCAGAAACGTGAAGAGGATTTATTGATCCAAGATATGGCGTCAGCACGTGGATGTCGGACGTTTACTGCGTTGTAGGCGCCCTCGTAGGTTGAAGTGTGAAAATTGTGACAATATGAAACAAAGGATAGCCATTTACTGTTGCCAATGTTTGTTACTGTATTAAATACACGTTGATATTGGAAAAAGAAAGGATGCACAAAGTTGAAAATTATTTAACAACCTCTACTTCTCATATAATTTTACATTAGTTAGTTGTCCCAATGATAGATTGCTCTATTAATTTTCAAATTGTGCAGATGAGCTTTTGGTTAGTTGCTAGTCCATCATATACGATACATGTTTACCACGCACTTCCATTAAGATTAACCATCCACTATAATATTGTTGTTATACTTTCAGAAGAATCTTGAAGTATGTTAGTGAGATTGCTTTGAATACTTACTCATGGATAAATTTAAAGAACACTGTTAATTTTATAACAACAATGGCTTAAACCAAATTTTTTGACATGCATTCGTTGATGTTGCGTAATATTTTATATTTAATCAAGGTGCAATGTGTTCTAAACATTTTGAGACACAATTGTTTCTTTATTTGTATATGATCTCTATTCCGATTATATTGTAAGATTGACTCGTTAAAGATACTTATGATAAATTTCATTTTCTTTTTCAAACAATCTTTGTTAATATCCAAGTTTACTCTATCGATAAGTAATTCTAAGTCAAGGTTAGTGAAGTTGAGGTTTCTAGAGTTGCCAGTCAACATGTCAGGTGAATATAAGCATAAAGCTGTTAAATGAAGAATCAGAGAATTAGGAATGGTTTTAGGTATACTTGCCAAAGGTCTTTTGTTAACCAAACAACACAGAGTAGTTCGTAAAACTTTTGCTTGAAATCACCAACGTCTTGTCTGCAAGTAATTAGAGTCAGGTGCTCTACAGTGATGAATGATATGTTCAATGTCAATACATTGTCCAAAGAGTTTCTTATGGTGGCACAGAACTTCATATTGCAGAAGGTGGATCTTTAACGGCAGGCAGGTATGTGACAAAAATTTTTGACCTTGTGGTACCGTTCGTACCATATATTGCTGGCGACTTTCTTTGGATGCATGATATTGCGAGACCTTAGTTTGTAGGCATTGTTACTCAGTATTTACAAGAGGTCCAGTTGAATATCCTGGAACTGTCAGTCTCTGGATTTAAATCCAGAGCATGTTTGGGACAGAGTCGAGAAACAATTAAAACATAGAAATCCTATACCTCAGAACCTACAAGAACTTAGAAATGCGCTACTGGAGGAATGGGATCAAATTCCCTAAAAGTAGATTGATAAGTTATATAAGGCTGCACGGAGTGTTATGGGTAAAAGGACGCAATGCACGATGTTATTTTTTCCCGTATGCCAAACATTAAATATTTCTTCTTGATTGGGTTGGATACGTTAAGGTTGTATTTGGTTGAAATGTTGCTTTTGAAAATTTCTTTAAATTTAGGGGAAAAAAGTAAAATTGTACGTAAATATTTCATGTGCACGTTTTATGCGAATTAAAATATCAATCATATTAAGCATCTTTGTTATTTTACTTATTTTTTGGTAAAAGCAAATAAAAGATAAAATGACCTGTAGCAGCCAAGTACGTAGGATGACAGAATAAAGAATTAAAAGTCTTATTATTGGCCCCTTTATTTACATGTAATTTAATTACATATGTAGAGAAAGAACAAACGAGCACGTACAGTGGAAAAAATACAGTTCACTGCGCACCTATCATCTGATAATCGTGTGACACTATTGTTGCCTAAAAAAAACATCTGTACTTAATTTGGAACAGAAGTACGTGCCGGTACAACGTCAGGATTTAGCAGAACTAGACTGGATAAAACGGTCAAAAGTAACTAATTCTTAGATCACTGTTTGATGAAGCTTTATTTCTACTTCATCACTATAATAGTAAATAATTGTTGTCGATGTTTGAATGTGCATTAGAATAAACATTAGGAAGGTAAACAATCGGTTTTTACTAAGTAAAAGTAGATAATAGCGATTATATTTTACGAAAATTATATAAAACTTTTTATTCAACAAGAGCAGCGATATGAAAGCAGTAAGTACAACATTCGACTGAAGACACTCACAGTATTCTTACTCACAGCCAAAATAAGAGTAAACTACCTTGGTTCTTATCCCTGAAAGTTATTTTAGAGTTTTAGAGTTGAACTTGAGTAGAACAAATTATAACAGATGCTTAATCACACAAAATTGTTTTTAAATCTTTTGTTGGTATTCTATTATATCTTGCGGGAATGGTTAGTGGTAACGATATTGAAAAAATCCGTTTATCGAAACCTAAAAATGTTTCATTGGGGAAAGTTACACGTTGACAACCAACTCTAATTTAATAACTACATACGTATAAAACAGAGAAGGAATATTTCGTAGATATACGTCAGATAATAAGCGATAGAATCCATTGTTTCCACCACAATATTATTTCTCTGTTAGATACGTATAATTATTAAATCAGTTTTGGTTGCCAACGTGTACAGTGTGCGGAGTCCGCTTCCTCTGTTGTAAAAGATTGTGGGTTCATCGGAATTAGGCGCGTTGGTGATTACTTTATAGCATGATTTACATTATCGACAAACAAATTATGAACTGCTTTTAAATTTAAGGCCTGATTTCCACTATGCTGCAGTTTTGAAGCTGCAATGAAACCGCAACTTGCTCAATGCAATATATAAAGTACACGCACGCTGTCGCATTGCTTGAACTTAAAACATGCCATTTATTTACATTACGTAATTTGTACATACATTTAGTGAATTCTCTGCAGCTAATATGTTTATATTATGTGGTAGCGTTTCTGTTACTAATAAACAAACATCCAAATCAAACGCATTATGGTCTTATAATCTATTTAATAATTTTATGTAATTGTTAAATTTCAACCATTTATTTACCCACAGTTTCAACGAATTATCAAATGTAAACATTATAAATTACCGCCAGCATAAGTAAGTATGTCACAAATAACAAATTTCGCTGATGAAAAATGAATTTGCAATTTATAGGCAACGTGAATATATGTAACAATTTGAATGCATTGCAATAAGAACCGCATGTATATTTACGCATATGTATATTTCGAATTATTGCTGCAACATCAATGTTGCATGGTGAAAATGTAGCTTTATGTATTTTTATAAAAATTTGGTGTATTATCGTATATTTACATTAAGCCTGCAGTGACAAATAAAACAAGAACATAGGTTTTGGCAACAATGACCACAATAATGTAGCAGCATTGTGATTATCGTTTTTAGGAATTTTTTCCTATTTTATATTGCCCTATTAGCAAATACAGCGACTTACGTAATGTTCTGACATTGGACAAAGCAAATATCGAGAACAAAAATAAGCGTCTTTTGGTATAAAATAGGATAGCAAAACAATTATTTCCCGTCCTCACTTTCTTTTGAGTGACAAACATAATGTCTTATACCGACTAACTGATGCACATTGCAAAGGATACAATACAATTTTGAACAACCTTATAAAGTGATAATTGAATGGTACATGGACGGCCCGAGAAATAGAAAGTGTTGGAACAAGTACAAGCATTAGTGGGCCTAACTACCACCTACAAATACAGGACCTCACACTAATATATTTCAAGCAGATATTTCTGCTTTAAACCTATGCGCCCTAAAGAATCTCGGGAAAGGGATACTAGCCGCAACTATAAATATATACAGCGACAATCAGGCAGTTTTAAGGCAATTGGAATGCGTTACTTTGCGGTGAATCCTAAGCCACCAAGGAACCGAAGGATATGGAAAGGTAGATAAGCTGTCCAAAGGAGCAGCGAACATGCCTTTCATTGGTCCTAACCGCTTTTCTGGCCTCCGAAAGAGCCACATGGAAGGACAATTAAAAGGCCTCGTACCGGGAATGTGTTCCAGGACAAAAACTGGCGAAACTAGGCTCGCCAAAGACAACAAAAATAGCGTTATCGTTCAACAAAGAGGGTTTTAGGTTACTGGCAGGATTTTCGATAGAGTATGTAGCAGTAAATTATTACTATTTGTTGTATCTACTGAATTGAACGAAGAGGATCTTAGAACGGCACTAATGTTTATTAAAAGCTTCTTTTCTAACACACACAACAGCATTTTGTTACAATAGATCTATTAAGGTTGCAGTGACCAAAAGCATTTGTACCATGGCCCGACTGTAGTCATTGTATAGGTGTACTGCATATAGTTTTTTGGAAACATTGCTAAAACCAAAGGAATATTAATATCGCAGTATTTTATGTTTTTTGTTATTCTATTCTACTGTCTTGCTGATGTAGGCCAAGTCTTTTGTTATTGTGTTAGCTTTCAGCGATCATTTGACTTTTGATTTGGAATAAGGTCCTTAATCTATATTTTGTACCAAACATGCTTCATTCTTGTCGTTGCAATGGAATAGTTTGCGTTTTGCTTTTTGCGGCAACATATTATATTTGTATAAACAACAATTTTCACAAAACTTAACGTAAATTAATGCATACTAAATGTAAGGTAAATGGCAACATCTAGTGCTATCTGATTATTATACATATAACTTTTGTTGTTTGAAATTTAAAAGTCTCCATTCGCTTTTAAAGTTTCTAATATGATTAACTGCTATGTAAGTAAATGTAATTATATTCACGATTACGGTAGAAAGTAACTCATCGATGCATGTATTCATGCCAAGTATATTTATTACCTTGACTGTTAGTAAATGATGCATAGAACGTACATCAACCATATGTGTTGGTTTCTATAATTTGTAATTAATAATTTTACTGTTTCACTTTAAGTATTGGTTTTTAATAATTGGTTTATGAATAGATAGATTAAGGTACTGACGCGTAAGTACTGAGTGTATTTTATGATTATCTACGGTATTATAACATCACGCAGCTCTAATTAAAAATGGTCCGTTTAGAGATAATACAACGGCATATTTAGACCGGTTACTCTCATTACAGAGAGGCTTATGCCTTTCCAATGTAATTTAGTAATTACCTATATCATATTACTGTTTATTACTACAGAAGATTGGTCGTAAATTTGAAATTAAACTTGGATTGTCACGATCGCTAAAGAATGTAACAGCTTACCATTGTCTGAGTCTTCGCTGTATTTAACATTCGTTTGCTTTTAATAATCATTTCGAAGTATGTCTTTTCAAGTTTTCCATTGAACTTCTCTACGTTCTAAAAAACTGTGTTATTTTGCTTACAATTAATAATATTACTGGTAAGAGCATTTCAAATTTACAACGATAAGTGATGTAAATTTTAGCTTACTTATCTTTTAAGCGACCTTTCAGATGTAGTAAAAATGTTAACAAAAAATTCCCAGATATTTTGATAATTTTTAAGGTGGAAGCACATTTCATGAAAATCAGTAGATCAAGCTTAAAAGACAAATGATAAAATATTTCAAAGTGGATTTGAAATAAAATGGCATTAAGTGTTTAAAGCTTAAAGAGCACACTTGAAAAAAAAAAAAACCTCAAAGTGCCCCTTAGATTTCTTTGGGGACACTTAAAAAGGTAGCTTTTTTCTTTCATGAAATGTCAATAATTTAGTCTAATAAAAAAACAATTTATATTTAATCAAAATTATTTAAACTAACGTACAAGAAAAAAAAATGCCATAATTTCTTTTCTTATGCATCTAATAAAAATTAACAAACGTTTAATAATTCATTTTATCCAAATTTTAATTTAATTAATGTAATTGAAGCAATCCACTAGCAATAAGTTAATTCATTGACATGTGTGGATTAGAGATTTCAGAAACCATTATAATATGATAATAATAACCGTAAAATTTATTTATCGTTTATAAATATTTCTCTTCGAAGTTTGTAAATTAAAAAATTGTGTTTTGAAATTACACGAAAACGTTTCAATAAATGAAAAATTCAAATTTTGAGGAAGTTAAGAAAAAAAAATGTAGCCCTCAGATTATTCAGGTAGCTAAAACTAATACACGATAAAAATATTTAAATCCTGCATAGTTTCTCAGAAATAGATTTTTTCTTCTAATTTTGACAATTTGAAAAAAAAACCCTTTTGTAAATAATTAAACTTTGCTTGATATATCTGATAGGGGGCAAATAGACAAACATTGTCGCAATTTTTTTTTAAGTTAAAGAGTTTTTCCTATTTGATGCCGGCTTTATACTTGCACTGTATGTATTGTTATAGTTTTTACTTAAAATTGTATGGAGTATTTGCTAAAATATTCCGTTACAGATATACACTGCATGGCAAAATTATGGAACAAATTCATTCAATTTAAAGCAATGTGTTTTTGAAGAAATGTTCGGATAGGTCATTTTTTATAAATATTTTCGCATCAATTTTAAGTTTCAGAGTAATAATGTCATCTATAATTTTTTTAAATGAGAAGTTCTTATCTTTTTTATTTTGGTAGAGAATAGTCTAAATAACATTTTAATACCCCAGATGACATTTGCAAATAAAAGTCATTTGAACAGTCGAAAATATAAATTCTATTAATAACAAAAAACAAAGATAAATGCTGTTGTTCAAGAAATGAAATGACACCCACCGACCTCTTGACAATAAGCAAATCTATGGACGCATTCATTTTGTTCATTTCGTACCTAATTGTATATTTCAAATCTCATAGATTTTGTGCTCCGTCAATATAAATTTCAATACGCAAGAATTTTCCTGCAAAAAGTATGCAATATTCCAGTAAAATTTTTAATATTCGTTGATAACGAGTAACATGCAATTGTTATAATACCCGTACATAGTAACACAAGCAAAATTAAATTGTAATTTAAACACCGTTAGTGTGTTTAGTACATGACCATTGAATATTACCCATGAATTATTAAATTTACTTTAAATTTGCAAAACACCATGAAAACAAAGTTGCCATCAATTTTACATGTAATTTTACCGCTACAGCCGCCAATGTATTATTCGCTAAAATATTAATTTTGCGCTTATTGGTTACACCGGTCGTATAAGTATGAAGTGGTATCGCTGTAGTTATTTGAACAAAACATGTAGGTAACCTTTATAATACTCGCAATAAGAAGTAATAGAGAATCAATATTTTTATCAATATACAATGAAAACGTATAAACGTATAAATCTAATTGTTATTAGTAATTTAGAGAAGTTGTGGTGATAGAGGTGGGTAGCGCGTGACGAACCTATTATGCAGTAAAAATATTTATATTTTTCAATCATTTGATTAAAATGGCTAACCTTTGAGCAGTGAATTATTGCTCATAAATAACTGAACATTCGGACATTTTTCAAGCACACAAATGGGTTAGGTTGCTAAACAAACAAACATCTTTTTATTAACAGTCCTTGATTGTTTGATGAAGAACATCGGTAAATTTAACAATTTCAATGCCGTTGCACCTACATAAATTTGTTTTAAATTTTTCTTATTAACATAACTGTGTCCTTTTACTGGAAGAGCAAATAGCATACTAATTGCCTAACAATACTTCTTCAGTTTTTTGTTGATGTAATTAAAACGTATCGTTAGTTTGACAAAATTGTATGTTGAATGAACAAGTATCACGCAGTACTGCTGTGGTCGTTGATGTATTGTTAATTTCAAAAAGAGTAGTTTTTAATGTACTTACTAGCTGTTTGTGTATATTTCACAAATTTCTTTTGTATTTCAAAATTTATGCGGCCGGTTTCGTTTAAAAAGATACATCAAGCCAGGATTAAGTACAAATTTTGTCAAATATAACAAATTGTTAATATAGTTCTGCATTATACTATAAATATTTGATATAGACTATAATCCAAGTCGGTATAATTAAAATTACAGAGGCGAAATTAAGAATTATAAAAACTGATCAACGCAAACAGATATCTGATTGTGATGTCCAATTTCTACAGCATTATGCACAACTATATTAATTTTTTTTATATTTGATAAAATTCATATGTATCTAATTCTGGTCTGATGATGTGTGTTTTTAACACGAAACCCGCCACCTAAATTTTGAAATATAAATATTTTTGGTGAGATATAGAACCATTTTATGCAAACTTTTGTCAACTTGATCTCACGCAGAGTCACTATGGATTTCTTTAATCCTAGAAATGGTAGCAATAAGGGTAACATCTCGTCCAAGAGCGAGTAATTTTCATCATTCAGTTTTTGAAATACCACTCATTCGTCATCTTATCATTTTTTTTTCATATTACACGTTGTATGTAAAAAGGGAAAACGTGTGAAAAAGTTATATACAAGAATTGAGATTAGACAGATGTTAACTTTTGAAGGTAAGTTTAGATATATATATATATACAGTTAATTACATAATCCTTATTATATCTATTAGACAGTAATATTTACATATTTCTGTATCTAGAAGAATATTTTCAATTTCAGACTAAAGTTAATCAACAATTACAAATTGAAACCATTTCTTGGCGCCCTCTAGTGCCAAGAAATATATGTCCGTGCTTTTGGATCTGTATACGTTAATGACTCCTGGCATTTCCTGATGTGTATTAAAAACACATCAGAAAACACCTAGAAGCAATAACCAAAAAATAATGCTAATGTAGCTTCCTCATGGTATTAATGGAATCGCTCACTGCAAAAGCATTGTGAGCAGAGGAAAAGTACACCAGCCGACGGACCTACATCAACGTGGCTCCGACCGTGTTTCTGTCTACCTAACTTCGCTATTGGGGAAGAGTACTCGGTTTTTATCGCTGCCTTCTAAACGACAAGCATGTACTTCTTACTTAGCACACTCTAGTGCACTAGAATATGCCAAGAAATGCCTGGCTTGTCGTTTCGAAGGAAAGTCATATGGACTGGGAAGCAAATAGCAGTGATAAGCGGCTCGAAGCCATGCCGATGACTCCAGGAAGGTAAGTGATTTTCTCTCCTCGCATTGCTTTTGCCGAAAGCGATTCCATCAATACCATGACAAATAACACAATTCTTTGGTTATTGTTTCTAGGTATTTTCTGATAAGGATTTTTATTATATACCCACCTGCTAATAATTTATATAAAAATGCAAATTGTTCCAATAAAACTACTAAAAATTAAAGCCGGTTGTTAGAGCATCATTAACTTAGGGTACGAAAACTTACATATGTAAGTTTTCGTACCTCCTGATGTAGGTTGGACATTATATATTGAAAAAAGTAGTGCTTAACGAGATATCGATTTACCAACACGCGATTCCTAATTAAATTCGATGGATTCAAAAAAAAAAAGGGTATGGCCACCAATGTGCAAAGAGCACACGCTCTTTATGCATACAAGTAGTATTAGAACATATTGCAGCTGTTTGCGGTTTGGGTACCGCTCACTTATCGACTAGAAGGGGCCGACAGACTAATGGCGACAAGTCAATGACGTAGTCACATGTCAATTACTACTGCCACAGGCAATTACTCCCGGCGAAACTCCGTTTCCAAATCCCGAGGTGGATATAATTCTTCTTAAAGTTACGTTACGCTGCATACTTCACCTCCTAATCTCGTTGGAACGATTTCATTACGCAGCTGCGATACGTTTAATGTGCAGTGATTAATAATACCTGCGATCGTAAATATGTGTTTGTATGCATGTACTGATAAGATTTATGATATCATGAGGCAAATTCCTTGCATTCATTAAATTAAGACTTTAATGAGCTTTTAAGTCAACCTTATGCTTCAATTTCTGATAATAAAATGTAATATTTAAGGATGTATAAATGCGATCAACAACATCTAAATTTACACCCGCTGTAATTTATGTATTCGAAAGGGTTTTGTTATCTGACGAATCTTGCAATTTGATTATTTAATCAGGCATTCGTTTTGTGGAATATAGTAATTTATGAGAAACCATTTATTGCATTTGAAAGTGTCTGACTTACGATTGTGATCTACTGCACGAGAATAGTAATTGTACGAGTATTATGGTGACCAATATTGATTTCGTAGCTGTTTTAACGAATTAAAAAGAAATAGCGGATCATGTTTGCCTTATCAAATTGGTTAACGGTATCTTTAAAAATGAAAAAAGTTGAACTCACCGTTTCCAAAAGATTCTACTGTATGTACCCACCAAGTGCGTGGGTGTAAGTTTATACTTTGCGCGAGCAACTTAGAGAAAAAGTTTTCAAATAAAAATTTGGCAAGGAACAAGTTCCGCTTAGTATGCATTTTTATTCATGAATACAGGCTGTTCAGTTTCTGTCGTACACGGCACAAGTTTAGGTTCTTCAGAGAAGCAACCTGCGTGCTACTACGTCTTTTGATGTCTCTCTTCGATGCACATTAACGTTCAACATTATCATGAGTCAGGACGAGTCGAAAATGCGAAACATATCATAAGCAACTAGCTTTAAGCATAGAGAATACTTTGTATAATTAACGCAAACTATAGAAGTAATTAGTAATTAGAAATTGAAATGAATATGCAGGTGTCCCATTTAAGATGTAAAACATTTGTTGTCAGAGATGGGCTGTTGTTAAAAGCGCCCTTTTGTTCCAAGCGAAAATATCCATAATTCTATAAATGGAAAGCAAAATACCGAGTATGTAAATTATAGTTATTTCTGTAGAGCACTACAAAAACCATTTTTTATTAATATTTCTAAAACAGTTGAGTATGTCTGTAACTGCGTTTTGTTGTACAACTGGACAGGTTTCTTCGCCATAAAGTTCTTCTACAATGTTTATTAAATCATCCAAGTGTGGAAGTAATTCTGTAATTGCATTTGTTGATTTCGCATGCTAGGCTATGGTTGCTAGTCTGCACTGTTATACAGACTATTATCGCAGTGGAAGAGGTACAGGGGGAGATTATTGCGAAAAGGGTTTCGAAGTTTTTGCGCAAGATATCCCTACACCCATACCGAACCTTGAGCTTACAAGAAGCTACTTTCATCATCTTGTTAACATGATTTTATTTTTGTATTTATTTGAAATGTCCAACAACTTGGTTGTTTCAATCGGGATAAGTTATCTATCCTTAATAGTAATCATAGCTATACTAGCATATCAAATCCTCTTTCTTCTTTGGCAAACAGACTTCCTGGGATTTATTTTCAAGCAATGTTTGCCCTTGAAACTGGTCAAATTTTTAATATCTTCTTTAAGTTTCTGAATAGCTGACTGCCGTCGACGTACAGATGATAATTTGAAGTAATGTTTCTCAAGATATTACTGGTGTAAATTGCGAAAGGAAGACATCTTATAATGGAGCCTTGCGCTACTCTTGAGAGAAGCGATAAAGGAGATTATTCCCGTCAAGACCATACACAGATATCTGTGAGCAAAAAGAAAACCTACAAAAGCAAACTTCTTGATTGCAAGCAGCATATTACTATATACGCTAAACTACGGTTTATCATATTAAATGCTTTTAAGTAATCAAGCAGTATAAGAAGTATAGCCTTATATTGTGGTTGTATCGCGAATTGGGAAATACAGTTTGCAACCTTCTTTGTTTTTTGATATTTAACAGTAGGTTATTCCACGAAAATTTCAAAATTTCTAATATAGTCCAATTTGTAACAATAAGTTGTCGTTTTGGCAAATGTAAATAATGAAATAAAGCAAACTATAATGAAATTACAAGAAATTATAGAAAAAATTATAAAATATAACAAAATACAGTAGCAATATAAGCATTATTTCTTTTTCTTGTGAAATTATCTGTAGAGCATACAGTTATAAAGCAGACAAAAAATGTCGAATTAATAAAATTGTATTTTAAAATTGTAAAATGCATCTCCGTAGCATTGGTTTATAATTTTAAGATACAATTTTATTGATTCAAGTATGCTCTGCAGATAATTTCACAAGAAAAATTTCTTCCCACCATATATATAAAATGTTTCACAATTTTTTGTAATTTCTTTATAATTCATGCACTATTTGTATTTGCCATATTGTTAGCTATTTATAACTAAAAGAAGGTAACTTAGTCCTACATTAATACTTTATTTAATAATCTTATTTTAATTGCAATTTTATGGATGGCTTTCGCCTGGGCTGAGAATAACTCATGCACAGCTGGAAACCGATAGCTGTTTATTAAAGAGTCGACAAGAATTATTTAGATATTTATTTTTTCTTTTAGATTAATGAATATTTAGAAATTTGTTTAAATATGAGGTTTCAACACGATCGTTGTCCGGCCCATTTTTCGCGCGTGGTCCATATTCATCTTGAACAACGGTTTCCCAATAGATAAGTCGGTAAATCGGTTTCTGTGGCCAGCAAGATCTCTTCGCCTTCAGTGTATAGTGGATTCTTATTAGTGGGGTAAAATTAAAGACAGGGTTTATTTACAAAAAACCAACTGCTTGGTAAGATATGATCGAAAGGATTAAAAGAGTGACCTATGAAATTTCACCAGCAGACATTCAAACGGCTGCCCACTCTAGACCACAAAGAATGAACAATTGTATTTGTTTATTTTTTTTTCGTGGACTATAATTTTATCACTGGGAGGTAACTTCAAAAATAGCATTTACTCCGGTAGTGATGTGTGATGATTCCACTTACCGTGAGCTTCACGAAATTAGCAGAGAGTAGACAGACTCGTGTTTTGTCGATTCTCGGGGGAAACTAGCGGGCAACACGAACCCATTCTCACGAGACGAATAAACGCGAGACTGTCTAGTTTCTGCTAATTTCATAAAGCGAACGGAAACTGGCGAACTTTAGTGGTGATGTAAATGAGTGGGTGCGTACGACGATCCGATTTCCTCGTGTATTTCCGGTGCATAGTAGAATGTAAGGAAAATACACAAGGGGAACCTATTACCCATCTACGTCATTACCCACCGTCGCTGATATAGTCATAAACGTAGTGCTAATATTGGAAAAGTTCTGATTTCGAAAGGAAAATAGATAAGAACATTCGGTTTTCGACCTTCTCTTCTACTTTGAGTCTTTATAATCTGATATTTGTAATAGAAGGAATCTGGAAAAGAGTATATGTACAAACTATACTTTTTTGTATTGATTTCTCTGGTTTTGCTGCGTCGTTCTCGTTTTTTCTTTTTTGCTTTCGTTTCAGTTGAGTTACTAAACGCGGTTTGCCATAATAATTGAATAACCTTTACCTCGATGAAGGAGATAAATTTATTGCGTTTGCGGATGTTGGCGTTTAGCTTTAGGAGGGTGAGAATCTTCTAAATGGGATTTATTAAATTTTCGCTAATATAAAACGAATATATTGCTTGGTTTACATAAATCGTAACACCTTATTTGATTTATGGGGGAAAACTAACGAAGATAAGAAGATTTTCTCTATAAATAACGTGGTGAATTTTAAGCATGAGAAAATATTTGCACAATTTTCAATTTTGCCGTTGTCTGCAGACTGGTAATAATTTTTGCACTTTAAACATATCTGTGCCCTGGCTTATATTTGTTGATGATATTTAACTAGCAAGTGTAACAACTCCTCATGGAGAGTATCCTATTAACTTTATGGGTACGTATAGACCACATATGTCTAAACTAATAATTATTGCAGATGAAAATTATTTACTACTATTGGAAATAATATTTTCATTAGATTTTTAATTTTTCAATAAAATATTGAACTAATATAGAATATTATGAATATTTTATATTGGTTCTGGATCTATTTGAAAATTTTTTATTAAACTTTTGTTTTGCAGGAAAAGTTTCTTATATTTCATGTCTATGGTAACATTCATCAAAGACTGAATCCTCTGCTACTATAAGAGGTGCGACACCTCACTACCATAATGAAATAATCTGAGGTTATACAGAATGTTCTAACAATAAGTAAATTATCGAAGTTGATATATTTCAATAAATAATAATTTGCTTATTTTAAAATAGAACACCCTGTTGTAACTATCTTAATATTTAAAACTGTTGTTAACCATATATATTGCACATATATGTTACTAAGTTAATTAACTTTACCTATTATTATTTGAGTAGCTAAGAATAAACAAAAATAAAAACGGTATTTAACTAACTTGCTCTGTGCATATCACTCGGTTGTACGTTTTGTGTTGAAGTTATTGTAATATTTTTTCTTGTTCATTTGTTTCTTTGTTGTATCTGCTTATTGCTTGTTATATCGGCAATTAGCTTTAAACGAATCCGATGATTTAATCGTTGATTGAAATTGAGTTTCTAGATACTCTTTTGTCAAAAAATATATTTTTCTGTCTGTACCCGTGTTTACTCCTTGTCCCAAGAATGCCAATCCAGCAATTTGAAATTTTATGTGATAACCGAAAATAATCCCAATTCTGCAAATTAAATATATAATTAAAGTAAATTACTAATTTAATAGTAAAAGTGAATATCTGTTAGATATAATACAATGCTAATAAAGGTTTTAATCATTCTATTATTATAATTTGAATTTTGCCAACTTTGAAAATTTATTTGGAGTACCGGAGTACTGGCGGCAGGATATTTTAGTACAGTAGTGAAGTATTTGCCTACCACAGGATTCTTTGATCAAGGCTATCATTAAGAATAAACACCTTTGTAAACACATGAATAAGAACAGGAGCATATCGCTAAGAAAAAATAATATTAATAAATGATATACTAACTGTTCATTAAAGAAATAATAACTCACCTGCACCGCACTGCAGTTAATACATATATGTATATATGCGTCAAAATCTAATCCTTTGCGAAGAATAAAGGAACTTTACCAAACCATTAGCTCATCCAATATGCACGTAGAAGGTGAAACTAACAGCCCCTTAAATTTATTTTGTTTTGAATATTCATTAATTTTGCAAGTAAGGAATTTTTGTTACAAAATTTTGTAACAATTTCATGATGATCCGTTATATTTAACGTACATGACGGCTTCCGTGTAAATAGCGTAGAAACTTTAATCTTATATTACCAAGACGTAAATAACCTGCTTGGAGAAAGCAGACAGACAATGTAATATGCAAGTCACTATAATCGACGCTCATGTGAAAGAAAAGTTTTGCTCAGTAATAAAAACCGGACGTAAGTAAATATATGAATGACGATTATACTCTAGTTATTATCGTTCTAATATGAAATTAATGAAATTTTCAGTATTTTGTATGGTTCCATAAATATTAACCTTATTTTTTTCCAGAAGCTATGGAACCTGTTTTAATTATTCAATATTATATTATTAATGTGCTAAGATATCCGCTTTTCACTAAGTTGGTAGATTCCAAATAAAATAATCTATTATTTTTGCTGTGTACTGCAATAACCATATATGTACGAGAGTCGTTCGTTCAATAAGATCTTAGAAAAGAAAACAAAGTATTTTCTGTAGGTTTTATTTATTTTTGAACATAATCTCCATTTAACTCTTTTCCAAGCGTTTCTTCAGCTTTCATAAGCCCTTTAAAAGGTAGGATTTGGAAAGGTCCTCAAAACAGGCACCTGTTTGGCCGATGACTTCCTCGTTCCACGTGAACCGTTGTCCGCCGAGACATTTTTTCAAATGTGGAACTAAAAAGAAGTCACTGGGGCAAACACCCAGTGAATACGGTGGATGTTGTACTAATTCGAATTTTAATTCCATAATTTTGTCCATCGAAACTGCGCAGACGTGCATTAACTTGATGAAAGAGGATGTCTCTTTTTTTCAAATGAGGAAGCTTTTGCGCTTCTTCGCTCAACCGGTCCAATAACGACGCATCATACTTTCCAGTTATTGTTTGAGAGTGGTAGTGTATCCATGTATCGACGGAGAAACTCGTCAGGATTGCGACGAAAAACGTCAAAACAGCCTCAGAGTCATCCATACGATTGCGTTTAGTCTCCATTGAGAGCGAACGCGGCCGAAATTTTTTTCACACCCAATTTTTTATGTAAAATTGACTTGCGATATGCGTGCGGCCTCAACTATTTCACGCACTTTGATTCATGGATCATGCAAAACTATATCGTGGATTTTTTCAATCATTTCGAGGGTAGTCGCTTCTACTGGACGTCCAGAACGATCTTTTGTGGATGTATGGCCATGTTTAAACTCATTTACCCGATTGTAAATAGTTGCTAGCACAGGAGCAGATGTGCCTGAACTTCATCCAACTCAGTTTGATCTCTTTCGGTGTTAACCCTTTTAAATATAAGTGTTTAATCACTGCTCCAAACTCACTTTTTTCCATTTTTTCTACATAAACATAAATTCTTTGCTTAAATCGGCAATAAAAATGAAACCGTGTAATGGATACAATTGAGACTTTCACAGCTGTCTAGTGACTAATGATCTTTGCTAGAAACAAATAATTTTCGATACTACGATTGCCATCTCTTAGATCTTCATCGGTGGTTAGTAGTAAATGTATTTATACCCGTGAATAGTACGAAAATGAGAATTTTGCGATACTACATTTCAAAATTTATTTCAATTTACACACAATGCCTAGTGTGAGGATTACAATAGAGTTAAATAGACTAAACAGATAATAATCATTAAAATGGAAATAAACAAACAAAAATAAATGAAAACAGGAAACAAAAATATAAAACGCTTAAATGTTATTGACAAATTGACAACTGTTACGATTACGTTGTCTAGCATACAGCTACTTACATGATTTTACCGTCATAGGGGCAATTTTGTGACTTTCTTTAAATCAACTTCGCATAAAAACAAGAAGAGATCTTCAAGATAGTTATTACTGAATATTACGAGGATATTCATTCCATTATCTTCATGAAAATGAGAAAAAGCGCTGCATATTCTATTTACGATACGAACACTTTCGGTAACATCGGAAATGAACTATATGCAACACTAAAAGTTAAAATCAACGTATTTTCTTTTGCTCTTGTTGTTCAAAAGTTAGCAAGGAGGATGGGATATCTTATGACTTCGCTGTATATACAACAATCATGTATTGTAAAAAAATTATATTTAAATATAAATTGTTGAAGTTTACTGTAATATACTTTAGCTTACCGTCTCTTCCTTCTCATCGGACGAAAAGGAAGATTCCACAGTGAAAGACAAAGTTGGGGAAGTTATGATCACCAATGATGGTGTAATGGTAGTCGAAAACGAAAATACGAATGTACAAAAACGTTGAAAAAACAAAAACAAATAAATTACGTAGAAACAAAGAAAATAAACAAAAGATAAAATGTGATTTGACTAATATAATAGAAGTGTTTACAGCAAAGACAGATTAAGGAGGATGTGAACGAATTCAATAATTCTGGAAAATTAATTGCTCGAAGAATAAGAAATTTGAAAACTTCATTTATGTCATATGGTGCGCTTTTTCTTTGAAAACATCTACTTTAGCTTTATAATGTGTTAAATAACATTATATGACAGAAGATTGCTTTTTTGCATCGAGCCATTCAACTACGTTAGGTGTAATAATAATAATGTAAATAAATATATAAATAATATTATTATAAATATTATAAATAATAATGTAAATAAATGTAAAATAATAATTTTTGACATCCATCGTAATTTCTGAAAACAAAGGGTTTTCTTCTTCTTGAATATTTTTTTCAAGCCATCACATTTTATACCATTTACAATCTAATCGATAGGCACTGAGTGCTACATGCGTACACTGCTTCTTCAGCGTGGAACAAGTTCATGTCTTGTCTGTTTTTGTTTTCAATTGCTATTGGGTGTATATTCCGAATGCCGTCACCCCCGGATTTTAGAATGTCGCGTACACTATCATTTTGTACTCATTTTGTGTCGCAAATGGAAAATGTTGTCCTTCAATATTAACCGATTTCTAGCGCTTTCTTTTTGGCGCGGCTACGGACATGACACATCACCCTTTAAAGTTATATAAAGTATAGATTATTACTTCAGCTACTCCAGGTGTTCGCCTAGAATGTCAGACTGGATACGCAGCGCGGAGATGCTATCGTAATATAAAATTACACCTTAAAGATAGTATATTTGACTGTTGTCGCGGCATATCTCAAGGCACTGATTTAATTCCATTTTCATCGTTGTCTGAGTTTCAGAGATGAGATATGGCGCGTTTTCATTATTATTACATATTGCTTGGCCAAGTAGATTCGAAATGGAATATGATTTAGCACAAACCTAAACGATTTGGTTAAAATTCTCGCGCTTATTTCGTCTAAATGTTTTAACACTCCATCCTTTACTACTGCATTTATGATCTGCGTTAGTAGATTGCTGTTAATATTATTTATAAAACTCCTTAAAGTGCTTCTGTTAGAGCATGCACCAGAACAGCTGCACAACACTATCAAATTCACGAATATTGCTTAAATATATTGTTGATGTGTACGTACCGTAATTAGTCGCAAGCTGCTGCAGTTTCTTAATGATAATGAGGATCCTACGGTAGGTTAAGGTTTACTAAAACTATTCTAACACGCAAAGGTAATTTGTTACAATAGATTTACATGATCCGTGAGAGCCGCGAGGATCGACTAACAGCTTAATTCGCTAGGGAATTAATGACATTAATAATGTCATCCATATTTACATCACAATTAATCGATTGACTACCGCCTTCCACAAATGGACTGATGCACTGATGAGCTGTTACACAGTGAAACGCCTGTCTGTACATGGTTGTTAGATAGTAGTCTAACTTAATTATTAAAATAATAATAATGATTAACAGTAAAAGGTTGAAAGGAGTTGTGAACAATTTAAGTTGAAAATATAAAAGGACGTAGGGAATAAGGTAAAAGTATCCCCGTTAAAGAGAAAGCATTATGGGATTGCGGGCTGAAGATGCACACCTCCATATTTGTCGTATCCGTTTGATGTGAACCCTCCCATTAACTATATTTTTTCTATTACACCGTATTGCTCAAGCCGCTACGTAACTATATGAAACGGAGAATACGTCTGCGAGCATGAGTGACGCACACCGCGCTTATATTCTCTCTTTTCATGATTTGCGTAGGAGACATGGGCACTACTGCATATGTATACACAGCTACGTATGTATCTACGATAAGAATAATTACACTAATAGAAGTAAATTTGAACTTTATTACCTTTCCTCGTGTAAAGTAATGTGTCAAAATAAGAATTTCCTTCTATATATATTTTACTAAGAATTACTCAATGTTTAATAATAAAACGGATCTCTTATTAAAATTTATGTAAAAACGTGACGTATTTATTATAAACTGTTGAGATATTAGGCAAATAAAAACTTACGATGTGAAGAGATAATATTTATGGTATAAACTAAAGTAAAAATATATGTTCCTGAAATCACCATTTCAAATTATACGGATTAGACCTAACGATGAGGGAACTATTATTAGGATCTCATCGTTTCTGTTCATGGCGTGCAGATGAATCACGACAGGCTTACGCGAGTATATGGGCAACGTTGACTCGTTCTGACGTCTCCCGTGTATCTGGTTTCGGGTTCATTTAATTCAACTAAGGTATCATAAACTTGTATCTCCCTCATCCATTCATGATTAATACGAGGCTGTTTACATACTGAAAATATTCAAACAGCAATAACGTCTTATTGCTACCGAATTCATTTTAGTAAAAAAAAATAATTACGCAGAGTATGGCGTTTTGAATTTAGGGCAAAATTTTGTGAACGTAGATATTCGTTTATACAAAGGTTATTTAAAATATTTTTGATAACATATTACTTCCGGTTGTACTAAAAGTAGATGTCAACTTTCTAATTTTAAATGGAATATCTATTATATTACCACAAATTTGTATTCTACTTGAAATTCTGAGGCAACATTGCGTAAAATTATCTGTACCTAATAGTATATTGATTACTAAGGAGGAAAAGCCTAACATTTCCGGACGACGTGAAGATTGCTCGCCGAGGCGCAGGTCGGAGCAAAACAACTCGGAGTCCGGAAATGTAACTTTTCCTCTAAAGTAAACATACTACTTTTCCGCAAGTCGTTAACGCATCGGCAAAAATTGATCTTGTTTAATTTTGGAAAAAAATCACAAATAATAAATGCCGCCATGAAATTGTAACGTAACTATGGAAATGTGCCGAGTTGAATTTCTGGAGCATGTAGAATGGATGGGTTAGCGAAAATGATATAGAATAGTTACAAACTAAACTTTTAATTAGCATACCTGACTCTAAAACTAGTGAACCAAGATCATTTGTAGTTAATATATTTAAATGTTTACCGGAAGTATGTAGCTTTAAGCTAAAAACATGCCTAGCATAAGATTTTTTTTCAAATACCACCAATCATTATTATTCACAATGAAAACGTTTCTAGACAGGTTGTAGGAATACATCAGTTTAGAAAAATGCCTAAAATAGTTGCTACTTATTTGAATTTGCCAAACCAGGTAGCGGCCATTGCTTTCGTCGATCTTCTGCAACGATGTTGATTGACTCTGGTGGAGAAATAGTCCTACTGTTTTTAATGTTCCGTCTACACTCAATAGCTGTATTGAGTATAGTTGAACAAACAAAACTGTAACAGTAGAAAATATTACACAAAATAATCTTAGTGGTTCAGTTCTTCCAATGTTCAATAATTGTACTAACTGTCACATTAATGTAAATATAACAAACAAATAATTTTGAAATATTGGTATGATTGGGTTAATATTGTTAATTTAAATTAACTTCTGTTCTTTGTTGTTAATTAATAAATTCAATTTTAACTCCAAATAAACCTGTTTTCATTCATGTACAAGTAACTGTAAGGTAATGGTCACTTCCTTACTAGTACAGAAATGAATATTTTCTTACAGCCACTTTTGCGTTGTCTGGCAACTGTTGATCTACGGAAATGTCGATCTTTTAGTTCAAAAAAATTGTCATTAATTAATAAATACATTACTGCAATGCTGGAGTCGGGCCTTTGCTTTATTTGTTGATAGAAAGAATTACAATAAATTTTTTTCATAGATATAACTTGTAAAACATATACAAGTTTAAAAAATCTTGCAACTGCAATAAAACAACGATAAACGACAACAAAGCGAATAGGTGAAATAACAAACATTACAGTAAAAAAATATTTTCATTGTGCGCTAAGTAAGTAAAAATCCTTGTATTCATTAGGTTGTTACTGGCACGTCGAACGAAGTTACGGTATATTCCTTTGAGGGCAAGTGGACATGTTTTCTTTGGTTGTTGGGAGATGGTTTAACGCTTTCTCCACTACAATTTTCCAAATTTAGAAGTGTCCTTAAAGTTAAATTTTCGTCGTAAAATTATCGTGTAAATAATATTAACGCTACAGAATACTTTAAAATTTTATTTTCGTCTGCCTAAAAATGTTGTGACTATTATATAAACTTAATTTCATCAGTCCATATTATCAACTAATTTTTCGTTTTCTTGAGATTTTGTCAAGAACCATACGGAAAACTCTATCCTCAAAATAAAATCTTCATTTCGTTAAATGGTTGCCATTTATGTTTTGTAATTTCTTTTTATAATTAATCTACGTGAAAATTCTTTGGTTTTTCTGTGTTCATCTTTTTTTTTATCAGCAAATAAAATAAATGTCTGACAGTCTGACATTTAATATTATTTTCCACTGCAACTTAGTATGTATTTACTATTGCAATCGTACTTTTATATGATTGACATTAAGTTCAAAACGCCGTATTCTGTATACGTACCTCGCATAATGTATATTATAGTAACAGCAAAAAACATTGTGATTGTTACAATCTAATATCAGTCATTCTCATACTGTCATCATATTGTGCGATGCTGAAAAGTAAAGGATTAATTAATGCAGAGTTAAAGAAGTAGTAACAGTAAGAATAGAAACTAAGGTTTTATCATAATTTTTTTTTGTTACACACGCTAGTTGCAAGTATAATAGAAATAATCTGCACTACTAGTTTAGATTGTTTGCACAGTTAAATTATGACACCCTATATATAGTGTATATTTAGTATTTAGATCTATAAACACTATGTAACTAGGGAATAATAAAAACTTTGAGAGAAGCAATAAAAATGAAGCGAAGCTATTACAAGGTGTTCAGATATACATACCTTACAGTAGCTACGAAGATAATAGTGTTGACTTTAAACGTAATTTAAAAAGTTTGGCGGAATTCTAAATGTATTGGAAATGTAATGCGTATCATGTAATATTTCTCACACATAGGAAAACTTATCAACATTTTTATATTTGATGAATGAAGCCAAATTGAACTGTGGACGACATGTCACCTTTCGATACATGTACCATAGTAGTATGATTCCTGTAGGCTAAAATGTTACGAAATGTTCCAATATGAAGTTGTGTTTATTTGTATGTAGATAGTACCTTTGTGAAACTCGCATTAAAGCAAACTTGATACTCAAATTTTTTTCGTTTCTCAAAACTTTTTCATCATTGAATATTAGCTTACCTCTGGCTCTGAAGTATTCATTAACTTGCTCGGAATAACATTGCAATTCCATTTTGTAATCAAACAGTTCCTTGTCTTAGGTGTTAATTTAAATATCGACAGACTATCACGGTCGATATCAGTAAAGTAAAATAAAAGTATGCTTTTTCAGTTTCCTTTCTATATAATCAATATAGTAACGCAAGTATTGGACAAGAATAATGTTCATTTGGCATATATCCAAATAAAAAGGTGTGAACGTTGTGAATGTGTAATAAAGATTTCATACAGTTCAAACATTTTGCCTTCCGTTTTATTACACGTTATTTCATTCTTAGAACTAATTTTCTTGAAATGTTTTCAATGTGTTTACAAATCAGATACAAAATAAAACTTGAATATGGAATGTAATTAGGGATATATTTACTATCGCATACAATTCTACATATTACGCGCAAGTTGAAACCAGTTGTGCTATTGAACCGAAAGTCGCCGAAGAAAGTAATGAATTCTATTCTGTCCCTTCAAGTTATTATTATGACTTTACACCTTCAGGTATTTTGAATAAACGAGGTAAATACAATAAAAAAGTAGGTTAATGCAACATTATTTTATCAAAAATAGTAGTAATCATTTATTATATGAACGAACACGTACTTTCATATATATAATAAACGGATTTATTGATATATAAAATACATTTATTAATGTCTTTATTGCAAAAGTTAGCGGTTTCCAGCAAAGACAAGATAGATAAAAGTTATGGAATTGCTAAAATCTATTCTAAATTGTAAAATATTCGTGGAAACTGCTTAGAAATTGTAGAATGAAGTAGAAAATCGGTTTTATGTAATTGACACAACATGTTAAAACTTTAAGATCTTAATTTTAATCTTTAAAATCCTAATCTTTATCTTTAAGAAAAAGTATCAAATGATAAGAGTTCTTGAACTAGACCTATAGAACTGTAAATGTTGCCGAAAGATATCGGCTCTAAAAGCAGATAATAAGAGGAAGAAAATTCGTTAAAAGTTGCCACTTCTTCGAAAATAAAGGAAATTTCTCCATATCTTTCAACTGAAAAAAGAAATAAAAATTGTAAGTAGGTACAAGGCAAATATGGAAATAGAACATATAATAATTTGGAAACAGACACAATTTATTAGGATTAATTCTGAAATAGATACATGTACTTAAATAAATGGTAAGAGTAATAAAATAATATTTGTTCCTGATTTTCTAATAAAACTATAGCTATGGAAGCAATTCCTTTACGAATTAAATGAACTTCGCATTTATACTATATTAATGTATTACCTTGCATTGTTATAAATATGATTTGCATAATCATAAGCGATAACGTGTATGTAAGAACTAGAGTGTTGTCAGAATTGTGCAGGTCCAGCCCGTCACTTGATTAACCCAACCCTGGCCCGACACGTTTACCCTCATTTCTTTTATTGAACACGTTTGATCGATGGATTTCACCAGTGATGGTTTTATGATGGATGAACGATAATTTGTCAACACCAAAAATCCACAATAATAATAATCAACAACATTTGACAACTTCCTCATATACCATCCGCCGAGCAGGTGAAAATTTGATGGCTACCACCAATCCATCAATACAAACAAATTCGAATCACCAATCAAACTATCAACTACAAAATGTTGGTTAACAACTGATATCATCATTGCCTCAATCCGGTGAATAAAAAAAATTATGTATGGAAAATTATATCATCTAGATGTTTCCCGTTTTACCGCTGGCACTCTTCCAAGTAATGTCTTAGATTTTCCATTGCATAAGTCAAGAAGCTGAATCAAATTTGCTGTGGCGTTATTACAAACTCGACTCACAGAAAAAATCGTTTGGAGCCAAGTGAGAACTTCTTAGTTGCCAGTTGAAGTTGCTTCTTCTTAACATCAATTATATCAATTTATGCGGTAACACTTGTAATACGATATTTGATGTGTGGCTAGTAGCCCCATTTTTCTGGAACTGGTCATTAAAGTCATACTCTTTTGGAGGTCAGGGCTAAAAAATTGACGTAAATAACCATGCACATTTTTTTAAATAAATGTCAATTGTACCTATAGGGTAGTAGTTTCTTTTAATTATTAGTACTGTGCTTTAAGGGGGTGTAGTTGATTAGTCAGTCCAAAAATTACAAATGGCGCTGTATGTGTAGAAACAGTTACATGGATGTGTACTACAGGTTTCAAATGAGATTTGAACCTACTGTATGTTAATTACGTGGTAACAAATCTTATGTACATGTACATACGCACCGGATCCGAAAGGGTTAAATTATTAAAGTATTTAAGTACATATTATTAAAGTTAAAAATGTAGAAGGCATTTGTACGTACTATACCTTCTCGAAACAAAACCTTCGGAAGAATTATTTTGACTTTCAAACAAAGAATGTTCAAATTTTATAGCGAAAGGATTTGTCGGTCCGAGCAGCCTCCTCCAGCCAGACGAGCCCGTCCAAATAAGCGGGCTTACGGACCGAAGTGGCCACTCGTCCGTCCCATTAAAAAAAGACTCGGCCGGTCCCGCATTTAAACTATTTCAGTACGACTCGGTCCGACTCATTCGTACATACATAACTTAATTTCATAGTTGCACTCCTTTAGAAAGTTTATCATAAATATAAATGTCTGAATATTGCCAAGTTAACTTTGGAGTTTCTATTTTTTCTTTTAAGGTGTAATATGATTTTATGGAGAATTAACTTTTGCTGCCAAGTGCAATTACAGTAGTGAGAAAAGTGGGTTATTATTCTAATGATCAATCTTAGGTTGAAAACGGCAAGGAAACTGTGACACTAATTCGCTAAGTGTACTTGACGAGTTTTATGCTTACTAAATCAATTCGGTAACATACATATTTGCAAACTAATAACGTTTGCGTATATAACGATTATGTGCACTAGTGTAATAGTCCGGAATTTTTATAAATATGTAAATGTAGTAAAGAAAATAACAGAATTTTCACTTAAAATATTTATATTAAAGTAACATTTTATATTGTTCTGCAATTTCTAACAATAAATCCAAAGTAAATTAGTCTTTGTAAATTAAAGCATGCGCTTTCTCTAATGTCACGTACTAATACGTTAATTGCGCTCGCTCATGTGATACAACATTACCATTAATTAATTTCTAGAACACAGTCAACATACTCTGATACACTGGAAACTTAATTCATAAACCGAATTTACAGGGTCCCTTTTATTAATGCAATGGAAACAGTTTTTACTTCTATGAAAACGTTGGTAGAAATAATAAATTGGTTCATGCATGTTTAAATCTCAATACACCCACTTTATAATACACCGTTTACTTTAAGAAAAGGGGCGGTTGATTTAACTAGGTTATTTTTTTTTGTAGAAATTGTGATATCTAGTGATAGCGAATAGCAGATGCCTAGTATCTTGACAATAATTAGCTACTCTATCGCAATATAAATTTGCAAGTTCCATAATCTCAACAATTTCATCAATTAATTGACTTTCTTTTGCTTAAACATTCTTTAATTGTTCGTTGAATTACATCTTTAGGTGGCATTTTTCTCGAAACAGAGCTTATTTTCTATTTTTTTCCAGATTTACCATAAATAATCAATAAATTCAAATAATCCTAATTTGCCAATGTAACGTTACATTTTCTTGCATGTATGAAAAAACCAAGTCACGAAATGTGTGATATATTACAAATTTTACTAATTGAACTGCTATTAGTAGTTTAAAGGTGTACACTAAAATGGTGACGAACGTTCATAGTTGGCTTTCGAACTTTACTTGATAATAATTGGCCATTTAAGGTATGGGTAAATATAATATGATTTGATAAAGAATTTAATATTCAATCATGTTCAATAAAAATAGGGGGTTCCATTTAAAATCAAATAGATATTAATGTTTGAAGTTTAATGTATTTTGATTGATAAACGAATAGCATTTGTACATAAATTGAAATACTTTTCAATAGATTATGTTTATACTCAGCACATTACCGGGAAAATTGAATTTTGTTACTCCTTTAATCCAAGTCGCAAGCTCATTTGCGTGTATATTATTCATTAACTCAAGCGGATTGCTGGTCTAGTGGTAAGAGGGCCTACACCTGACTGGGCGCTGCGTGTATGGGTTTCGCTAGGATCAAGTTTTTTTAGCGAGTTCGGATCATTCCCAAATCACAATTCGGGTTCGGGGAACAATTAATTGCGCTTTATCCTTTTCGCCGAGCGTGTGATAGTAACAAAACCAGGGCACAATTTATACACTAAAAGCCTCCTGAAGTTATGACAAGCTTTAAAAAGTTTATATACCTTGTTCGATCATCACCGTACTTAAAGAATTATTTGGAATCTTTCCTCAACCTGAACCAGGAGTCCGGACCCCCATTTTCTGTTGATTCTAAGAACTGTGCGACGAGCAAGAATTCTCTAGCTATAGTTCAACAACTGCATCCATTTTTCAGTTTTGTTACAATTCTTGTCTTACTTGGACGAGGGATTTTGGCAATAAATAATCACCTGATAGCAACTGACAATGACAAATAAATTTAACAAATTCTATCGAAGATTCAAGATTATAAAAGAAAAAAAAATTTCGACCGCAAGCATCCCTTTCTATAGTTACGTATCCCTTTCGCTCCAGTGTATAAATAAGTAGTGGATTTGACGATTATGTAGGCTTTACATTTATCAGAGCAGCAATGAACTAAATAAACTTATTTAACTTTGGGAAACACAAATCAAAAGAATCAGAAATATATGTCATTAAGATTAATTAAAGAACAATTATAATTGGATCAAGAAGAAAGAGAAAACTAACGGCGAGGGTTATAGAGAATATAAATGGGAGATTAACAGTTCTAGGTGATCTGAATAGTAGAATGGGGAAAAGAGGAAACACGGGAACTGAAGTAAATGGTCAGAAAACAATCTGATAATCGCGAATATGTTCTTTCAGCATAAAGACATTCATAAATATACAAGAGCGGTTATCACTATAAATTGTAAATCGAGAACTATAGGTACTGATAAACAAAAGTCGCGGTAAAGAATTAGAAGAAGTTACCATCAAAAATCCATAACGACCATTACCTATTGAAAGGAAAACCAGTTATACCAGTATGGGCAAAAAGGGCACAATGAATCCTAAAGGAAAAATTGCGACAGAAGAAGCAACAATTTTGCAAGCAAAGATTTTCATTTTAAGGCAGATGACAAAGGGAACAGCGTGACATGGCATTTCAGGACTTGCATAAACCTTTTTATAAAATATCAAGGAAGAGAGTACGGGAAAAGCAAAAAAGAAGAGATGTTGGGGATAAATTGTGGATGGGAATCGGAAGTATTTACTAAAACAACGAGAAGAAACAACTTGCAATCAGAACATTTCATACTTAATAAAGGATTAAAGCAAGGAGGAGTGCCATTTTGTTTAGAATAATAATGGACGATAAGTTACAGGAAGCTAGGGCTGGTTAAACTAACGCAGTGCAGTTTTACAAATGATCTGGTGACATGTGCGAAAAGCAAGTCTCAAGCGAGAGGAAACTTAAAAATTGCTAAATTTACGAAGCCGCTCAAAAAATAAAAAGCGAATTCCATTTTATCTTATCGATTAAATATATTAAATTTATCTTCTGATCTTATTGTAGAATTTGGTGTTTTCGATGCTGTTTTTACAGGTAGTCGCCTCACTGCTTACGAAGGTAAATGTCAAATTAGTTTCTATAAGTTGTTATATGCTGGAATATTGTATGTACACTGTGTGGTTAAATTTAGTGATTAAACTTGCGAACGTGCCCACAGCGTGTCGTAACAATCCTTCTTTTTCGTTATATAATTTTCGCAAAACTGCAAAAGTTTCTCTTTCGCACGAGGCAGCAACGTACTTACATACAAACGCACATACAACGCTTTAAGTTGGTGAGGTGGAATTTTTAAATATCACCATTCGTCAACGTCTTGTTACGTATACGAAAAAAAAACAGCCAAATTTAATAATGCTCAGCGCGAACGATAATACGTCATGGGAATCAACGACTTTAATTATAATTAGAGCGTTGAAATTACACTCCAGTCAGCACAGTTACAATTATTGCAGACATTATTAGATACTGTTAATGCATCCATTAATTAATAATGGTGAGTAATAATGAAATTATGTTCGAATTACGTTCGTTTCTGGTCGATATTAATTACTATGTAAATTCGCAATTAAAAAAAGATGTATTAAATATCTTCACGTATCACTAAAGTTCAAAATAGACACTCCCGGATCTATAGAACTTTAAATTAATTTAATTAGTTTGGCCAACAATGTTTTTTTATATATTTATTTCATTTAAAACATTACACTATACATATATTATTATAGCTTTACCGAGTCTGTCATTTGATTAAAACTTTAAGTTTTTTTAATGTTTGCATTTTTATTGGATACAATTGCAAGTTCTGTAAGGTGAAGCAATTTTGGGGGCTCTTCTCTTGAAATTTGGCTATTTATCTTGTGCATTTTATCAAAATATTTTTGTTAAAAAAGTGTATTCAATAGCAGTAGTCGAAGAAATCGAAATTTCGTTATCGTATCTTAATTACATTTCCTAATTATAATAAAAACAATTATGCGAATTTAGCCATTGTATGCCTAAAGAACATTTTCAAATACGGACTATGCATCATGTTTTACTAGCTAGCCTATCACAAACAAAAGTGTATTTAAGAAACTTCATTTACTAAGAATTTGGAACGTATTAGTTTAGAGTAGGTTATGAGGTATTTTCGTCACAGGAGGACGACAAGGTTTTCTTTTTCTATTTTTGAAAACACTATGTACGGTGACTAAATCATGTTCTCGAACACTACGGCATCGAGTCACTTAGAAAAGGTGTTGGCGGAGTATTTCAGACCATTGTGAGCAAAGGATATTGCTATATGTTCGTTTTGGCTAATCCTATAATTTTTTTAATTTATCGATAACTAGAAAAAGTTTAAAAATTTAATATTTGCAATTATTATTCGTTTTAATTACTTTGTTCTTTTTTTGGTACTTAATTTTTGTTTCTTTTGATTTTAATTACATTATCTTATTTTGTATTTTTTTCGCCGAGAAGCAGATTATTTTATTAATTAATATTAATTTATTATTACAATATTATAATTATTTCTAAATTTAAACGAGTAAGCAGATTTGTTAAAATATCTATTTTTGTAACTAAATTCTGAGACATCGGTACCAATTTTTTAGAACTATAAATGTTACAAAATTACTGAAATTCAACTGTTCAATCAATTCTTATCTTAATTAATGCTATATAGTGACTATATTCTATGAATAATTACAAATGTTTGGTTGATATATTCTGGTGTTACATTTAAAAAAATAAAATTATTTATACAATTGTGTAATTTAAACTCTCTTGTATCCCTTGACCCTTTTTACTATTTACTCATGCTTTATAATTAACACAAATTCCTTAATTAATTTAGGATTTAAGTCGACTCTAACTTGATATAGGACTTAGCGTATGAAATATCATATCGAGCTATGCTCGACCTAAGAGATTAATATAACCAATTTGTACATTTCTTCAAAATAGAAGTGTGGCAAATTTTAAATTCTGTTAACCGTAGTTTTTAATTGCTTATACAGTAGCAATATACAGTTACATTCTACATACTAAAATACCTAAATTGATCGGGTATACATAAGTGGGTCAAATTTTTAGAATTGCCGCAGTAGATTGAGTTACCGGTACATATGTATACATTTACATAAGATAAATTTTCATTAATTGATTAAAACCCATTAACTGTAATCTGGGTTCTCGACCGTTTCGCGGCGGAACAGAGTGCGTTTAAAACTCAATCTCAACGTGATACGTTAGTTAACTTTGTTAACAATGAAATTTAATATTAGCATATGTAATGAAAATTTTAGATAACTATAGATTTTTTTTTTTCCGTTTACGACTCGTCAGTGTGTCTCTGTCGAAAGTAGTGGCACCCCATATATTTGTCGCATATCTATGCAATGGGAGTATCTAATAAAGATGCTGGTTAATTGTTACACTCGATTTGGGGTAGTGTCATTGCATTTCAGTATAATGTCCAATAGTGCAATGCACTCCAATATAATATATAATAATACATTCTATTAAAAACTGTTATCTTCCCTACGTTTTGATTGGATATGTATATTGGATTGTACTCTATGGCTCCGTTACTGTCTCATGCGTGATGTAATTTTGCAAAACAATTTACATTGCCAACAGTATTATTGTCATTACAATAATGTGAACAAAATTTACATCGAAATTTCAGTTATTACTAGTGCTGGTGATTAAACCCATTAATCAGTTAACCGTAAGCCGGTTTTTGGCTAGCCGCACTTGTTACGCCGGTTCTTGAAGCGGTTTTTGTACCATTTCTTAAATCGATTTTTGAGCCGGTTTCTAAACCGATTTAAACTGATTTTAAAACAGTTTGCAAGTCGATGTGTAAGTCTATTTCACAAATTTACAATCTGTGAAGCTATGATTTCTTTTGTATAATTGCTTACGTGGCATAAAATACCATATATGTTGAGATGTTATAATGAATAATAATAAAAAAGAGAGATAAATATAAAAATACTATAAAACTAAAAAAAATTTAATAGTTTTATTGTGTATGAGATTTTTAATGAATTTGTTCTCATATATTTATACAAAATATTTTCGAAACGTTATGTACCAATCTGTGGTCAATAAAAAAAATTGAGATTTACCATAACCGTCATCCTTGTTTTATTCCGGAATTACTACGATTAGAAAAAAATTACATTCAATTTTCCCAATTAATTGAGAATAATCACAAGTTTCTTTTATTTTCAGTAATATACTTACAAAGCACCCTACACCAATGCTCTGCGGTAATTGGGTTCTGATAGTATGTATTTACTTACAATAAATTTTGAAAAACTTCTTATAGCTATAAGCCCCCGCCTATGTGGTGTGTGTGTGTCTATTTTAAAAATTTCTCATTAAAATTCCCTTCCCTTTCTTTATAGATGTTCTAGCTCCTTCCATTAATCCTCTGATGTCAGATCCCCTTCAATTCCGTTTCTATCTCTTTGGATTCAACTTCTTCTTTTTCTTTACCTCAAAATGGTTTTAAACTTCTTTTGATTATGTTTGATGATCACAAATACTTCATGTATTTGTTTTAAACTTAATTTCGAAATAGTTTTATCCAAAATTAGTCTTCTGTCAAAAAGTTTTTATTATGTCTCTTTGTTTATAGGAATGTCTATCTTTATGGTTAACCTATCGATGGTCGTATCCGACTTTAAGGATTTTGATTACCAGATGTGTAGATACACATGATTTTTATGTTTTATTAAAAGCGAAATTATTGAAAACAACTTGTGACTGATTATTCACTAAAAATTAATAATAATGGAGTCTTTTCTTTTTTTAAGAAACAAAGAATTTATAATAAATAAATTCAGTAAAATTTTGATTGAAAATTCAAATGATAATAATGAAAATTAATAATATTAGGTGTAAATGAACTTCATTCTAATATTTCACAACAGTATATAAGAAATTAATAATCTAACGAGGAGAAAATATAAAAATTTTTATTTTCTGTTCACTGCTTTAGTATATCATGTAGAAATATTAATTTATTTGCCAACAGTTTCTTTTTGCAATGATAATATTTCCCACCGTAGAAAATACCCTCTCAATTGGAGCAGAAGTTGCTAACAAAATTGGCAACTACTTCCCGTGTAACCGGAAGTGTCAGATTATTGAAATTATTTTAGTTCAATAATATATCGGTTTTAGTAAGGCGTATCTTTATCAAATACTCTCACTCACACATAATGATATAGTATCTTATCGGATGTAATAGAATTATTTACATTGTTCTGTTTGTTGTCATATTGTGGGTTGAGTTCGAACATAAAGAGTACAGGTATAAAGTATATACTGTACTCGTACTCTGTATTTTCGAACACACCCCTTACATTTTTATAGGTGCATTTTTAACTTTATATTATTTTCTTGTATTTTAACGATAGTTAAAATAGTGTTGGTGTACAATGTATCTTTCTGATAAGAAAGATACATTGTACACTAAAATTTACATTGAGGTTCTAAGGTAATACAAAAAAGTAATATAAAGCATAATGTGCAATGGAAATACGCCAGGGAATCGAAGCCTTTCCTTGATCCCCCATTTACGAAATTACTAGCCACCACTGCAAGTAAGCATATCGTCTATTAAAAATTGATAAATTTAAACCAACATATCATTTAATTAATAAAAATAAATTAATAACAAACAACAAAACATATAAATAAAGAAAATGAAAATATGAAAAACGCAGATTTAATAACAATAAACAACTCTCTTTTAATAAAATTGAGATTTAATAAATTGACAATTGTTACGATTACATTGCTTAGCTGCAGCAAGCTCTTTGGATGAACCAAAAACCTTTTCGCTGCATATCGTGATAATTCTTAAGTTTATGTATAATATCTATGATATTGTGTATTAGTTTGCTAGAAAACGATTTATCAATTTATTACATTTTAAAATATTAAATATATGTATCTATGTAGTAAAGAAATATGTTCAATTCCTCTTTTATCGTTTTAATTCAGAATATTGACTGCCGTGCTCTACTTCTCATCGATTATTAATAATGTTTCATCTATCTGTTGTGAGCGAAGCAATATTTAATTGAATTATATCAAATGAATTTCTGTCAAGAACAGATGACCTCTGACGTGTCGGTTATTTCGATGCTTAATAATAGATTGGCTCATAAATATGAAACAAAAGTCATGCAGTACTGCGAGCGAAGCAGAAAAGAGAAACAATTGTATGGGGAGACAAAAAGAATGAATTTGTAATATTTATGTGTACAGCAGGTGGCTTCCAATAAAGAGGTGAATTGCCTTTTTATTTCCTTGTTCAATTGACCGTCGTAACAATTAAAACCTTATAGAGTGAATCAATAAAGCGACCGAATACCAAGCATATTATGGAGACTCGGTAAACTCGCGCTCAGTCGTAAAATTTTATCAGATATCTGATACCGTCTTAGCAAAATATTTCAGAATACTAACATAATGTTTGTAATATAGCCTACCATTTGAAACTGATCTTAGTTAGTTACAAAAAAGGAACATAGAAAAACAATTCGATGAAGGTATTTAAGGCCATTGAAGGAATAGAGGACTTACATCCATACAAGTACGCCTTGTGCTAGATTAGTTAATCTCTTGGCTTATATGAAATATCGTCGATGTGTTGCAGTGGCACAAGTGGCGAAACGGGCACGTTATATTTTTAGTGAGTCCTGCGAACCGGTAGCCCCGGACAATCGAATAGTTGTAGAATTTCTATTAACGACCCTGGCAAGCAAATGGACATGAGTAGGGAGACTTTTGGACGGACGATAAAGATTTGTTTCTGGAGCACCCGACGAGCCTGTTAAGAATAAACCAAGCGGTAGCTAACAGCGGGGCATCCGTTGATAACTCAGATGACGCGGTGGGGAAAACACTATATCAGATCCAGAGGAGGGAAGAGGCGATTGGGGAATAGAACCAGCAAGTGCAAGAAATTCTGGACGTCATTAAAGCAGAAAGAAAGGCAATAGATACGATGAAGTCTCAAATAAAAAGTATCATGGAGGTACAAAACACACAACGTGCCTCAAAGAAGAAAAAGAGCTGTTCCTCCCCAAACTCCGGACAAAAACGAGGAAGGGTGAAAAATTAAGAACAAGAGAAAAAAAAAAACAAGTCACTGAGTACACCACTAATGTTAAGTTATCGGTTTCACCGAACTTTTCTAAACAAGACATTGCCGGCAAGATGCAAATATAAGAAGAAGAGGCAGTCATCGAATACATTCAAGTTTGGTCGGAATCGGATTCCGAAAGCTCCGAAGACGACAAAACAGAAGAACCAACCAGTCAGGGTACCATACAAGAGAGTACAGAGGAGCAGCCACATACGAGTGCCCATACAAGGGTCAAACGAAAAAACCAAGTGCGCGAACTGCGGAGGAAATCAACACGCGGCGACCAAACTTTATGTTCAGCACCCCGAAAACATCAGCAAACAAAAAGAAGAAGAGAAGAGAATAAGGATTCAACAGTCAGAAAGGAAGCCTGACATCCCCTAGTTCCCGATTGCCGTTCTAAAACTACCATCGAAGAAGATCCGATAAAGAAGTTCCTAAAGTTAGCGGAAGAAATACAAAAACTTTTACCCACGATAAAACAACACGTTAATGAGCAGTAAATAAAGAATAACAGTAGTAAAACATGATCATCTGCGGCAGCCACCCGGCCTAAACAGCGAAAGCCAGGGCATAAAAATACTATAAAGACACCTAGAGGAATTTTTTTCGGGACGCTCAGTCCTAAACGTGGGGCAAAAATCTATGCCACTTCATCCAACCAGTTGGGGCAAAGGCGAAAGTGCAAGTTTTACATTTAACATTTGAAGCAAACTTAAAACCACGAACATTACGTTGTTCACATGGTACTCAGAGAAATATCAACGTAAATTAGGATTGTTTACGCAACTGTACGATTTGAATTACATATCAGAAGTTATTTATTATATTATTAATAGAGTGGCGACGTTGCGTGCAGTTTGTCATTGGCGTTACGTTCGGTGGCAGGCTAAGTTTCGCATGCGTGTAACTCGCAACGTAGGAGATAGGCAGAGAGCGGCCGCAGTACTGGCCAACGAAACCAATTTACAACGAACAATTTAGAAAAATATATCATAGTTAATTCCTATTACAATCGTATCGAAAACGTACTTGACGATTAACAAAATATAACTTTCAATTTATCTATCGACGCTTGGCTGATTAATACTCGCACCGAACGTCGTCACTCTAGTTATTCATTCAGACATTAAACAAATTGTTTGATTTGTTTAAAATTGCGTAATATTTATTGCGTAAATACTGGTTCTAACAGAGTTCTAATGGATACAATAAGTAACGCATTAAAAATTGGACAAATACTTCGATTAAAGTATCTAGAAATAATTCTCCTACTCCAAATTCAACAAATTCGCTTATCATGATTACTCGTTAGTCATTTACATCTTTTCGTATTACACTTAACAATACTCTGTACTACAACTCGGTAAATAAAAGTACCATATTGTGAAACTTATTATAGATACATACCATGAAACAAATAATGTTTAAACGAGAAAACCAAAAAGGAAACACCTGTGTTTCTTCTACTCCTCACTTTTGTGAGAGTAGCAGAAGGCTAAGTAACTCACATACCATTATAAATGTTATTAATTTGCTATTTCAAAATCATGACGTCATAGCTTTTTATCCAATGGATTTTTGAAAGCTGGAATTGATGGTTCATTTTCGCAGATATAATTTGATAAAAAAAATTATGGACTTTATTACCGCATTGTACATACAATACAATACGTGTAAAATTTCATAGTCTTTGGCTAACGTATTCTGTTTATTTAATTTGGTAGTTATGATAAAATTAATTAGAAAATTCGTTTAATTATCTTTTTGTTTTTTTTTTAACAATCTAGGGAAAAAATATCGTTTTAACAAATCCTCGACCACCATTAAACTACCCTTGATGTGAACACATATAACTGATATTCAGAAAAATAGCTCGATTTAATCAAAATATTCAAAGTAAGTGATATATTACTGCTGATTTTATATATACACCTATAATAAAGCAACTTGCAAGTTCTCAACCTCTAAATTCCTAACTCCGTAACTTTATGCTCCATTCTCACATTACACACAATCGACTCTTGGATGACATACATGCACAGGTATTAATATGGATTGTTTAAAATTAATGAGAATTTACTTTTTCCTCTTCAATCCAAGAATATAATGTAAGTACTAACGCCACACAAATATCCACGATAACAACTCTACGACAGCAAAGAATTAATGTTTTGTTCTCACGTCAACGCATAACATACCATATTTTATGGAAGAGAAAATACTTTTATATGTATCGTAATTTTGATACAAATAAGATTTTGTCGGTTTAATTTTGAAACACACTTTTAACATTTTAGAATTTTTTAAAATTTCAGTGAAATTTGGGTAACGATCTAAATGTTTCCATAAATTGAAGTAAATAATAAAGGTTTAGGTTTAGGAGAATGATTAACTTCAAGGAAAATTACTTGTAGTTATACATATATACCTTTCCCGTAATATGAAGGCTTAAATTTACTTCCATTTCTTTCTGTGTACTTTCCATCAGAAAGAATAGTCTTATCCAAACTTTTCTTATATTGCCTGAAACTCTTTTTCCAGTCTATTTGTTGATGATGATACTGGACAGAGCCTCTTTCGTTTCTGTTCTCACATCACCCACATTGACAAAACGTTTACCTTTCAGGTCCTCAGGCGAAACAGGTCTCAGGCATTAGTTCAAGAAGCATGGCTTTACGCTATCCTGGCGGGAGAACCGTGTGCTATCGATGTCCACCGTAAGGGGAATCGGGAATCTGAGATAGTTTACTTATTTTTATATTTTTACGAATTACAAACATTGTGCACCTATGTAGCTAAGAATGTGTAAGCTTTGTGTTACGTAGTCGGTAAGCAAGTATTTTAGGTTATTCTAAGCTAATGAAGTCGGAGTTTCTTTAGCAGTTTTTTTTTTCTTCTTTTAACTATGATACAAATACAGCAGATAATTGATTTGAGTATTGTGTGCATTCTAATACATAAAGAGATTAAACTTGAGCTTTTCTTCATTTTTAAGTGCTGTATTCACGTTTTATTATCGTGAACGTGTTAACTTGTTCAAATAATACAAGCAATTTTTCTACTTTATTTTATTCTCCCTTCCAAACTCACTTGAAATGGGCTTAAAATACACTGTAACTACAAAGCAGTCGTCTTTCTGCGATGCACTGGTAGTGTTCAATTTCTAACTCTACTGCTGTGAATTCCATTGAATAAATCGTATTGTTTTGGTGTAGAATTGTGTTAGAAACTGTTCGCTTTGTAATAGTTAAGGGCATAGCAGGCTAAGATCATTTGAGGTACTTAATTTTGCTTGGGCTGCTAGCTACTAGAGATTAAACTTAAATCGATTTTAAGATATTTCTCGTGCCGCCAAATTTTTTGGGATTACCGTAGTGTATTGATTACTATACTGATTTTGTCAGTTTTTTCTTTTTTTGATTCATTAATGAAACAGAGTCTTTTTATTTGTTTCATCACTTGGATACATCTTAATTCGCACTTTTTATATACATTGCAGAACTTCTTTTCACTTGCATCTTTACGTTTGCAGGTGTGTCGAGATTCTGTTAAGTCTTATCATTGGAACATTATGGAAGTTGCTTATTAAATCCATCATAGAGCGATTGCACAATTTCATATAGCCACAGACCTCAGTCTTTTCGGTTGTGATTTCTACATACGTAGGTATTTGATTTGGTTATTTCACACGCCCTAAAAAGAGGAATAAAGTTATCTAGAAAATCCAGGACAGTCTTTCGATAGGAGATATCCTGTAATTCAAGTTTTACATCAATGGCTGAATTATACTCTACTCACTAATAGGTAGTGAGAATAAACAGATCGAATATTCGAAAATCGTCTCAAAAACAGTACGTGAAAGATTCACATTAGTCCTCTTCAAATTTCAACATCATACTACTTATAGCGCAAGTTGTAAGCGACGACATTTATTACTGCTATTGTTGTTTGGCTTGAAGTTAAGATTATTATATTTCGTTTGTTAAAATTATGACATTTCATTTGATACATTCCGCTGTTTTTTTAGTTGTACTTGTTGATATATACTTTAATTTTTGTTATAATAAAATTGTTATTGAAGTTAGACTCTTGTTGTATATATAAGTAAAATTAAAACAAAGGAAAAACCTAAAAACCCGAATAAGCAAAACATTCAAAATTTAGAAGCTTAGGGTCAAAAATAGAAAAACAAACACGGTTAGGTACTTGGATTTAAAATTATAATCTTCTGAAGGTGGAGGTGTTGCGACTGGATGTCTTGACGGTTCCGATGGATTTATCGGTGACACGTCTCTTATCCTGAGGTTCAAAGAACTATGTAACTATTAGTTATAATGTAAAATTGAATAAAATGTACACTCGCGAAATGAAAAACCTTCGTACTTAACAAGGGAGTCGTAGTGAGAATCTATCTACTACGTTGCTCGTGAGGACTACTTCTTCAATACTCCTTGAATACTACCTTTTGGATTCTTTCAAAACTGTATTTAAATGAAAGTTGTTTCGCCCACAATTCAATGCCGACCAATGATGTAGAGCAAAATGCAGTTTACCTTAAAAATACAATTATACTATGGGCAAAACCTTAGTCTCTAAATCTCCGGATTATACTGTAATGACGGCGAAGTTTGTCGATAGTTATAAATCTAACATCGTTGATATGATATCAAACATTTAGGCTGTAACCGATATTACACTGAAAATTAAAAATTCTTACTTTGAATCATTTACAACCAGATTAAAATGTATACAGTGATATAAACTATTAAATCTGAGTATCGTCGGAAATTCCAAATTTTAGAAAGGTTTGATGTAATAAATAGAATCAATAAAATAGAATAAAGTAATCAATCCTAAGCCTAAATTTTGCTTAATTGCTATGTTCCATGCTTATAGGTGTGTCTGAGTCCAAGCAAAGGTATGTACACATCTGTTATCACCATAACGCGCATGTGATTTTTGATTTGCCTGAAGCGATTGCAAAGTTTGGTTTCTATAATGCAAGCCAAATGTAAGTAATTTTAACAGACATGCTTCTAAATGTGTAACCAGAGTTACTTTTTGAAAAAGAGACTTTTAGAATTTCTTATATATAAGTATTTAGATAAACTTAATGATAGCATTTTTGGATAAGATAGATAATAAAAGCTACAAATAGGACAGTACACGACTAACTTTCAATTATGTCAATGCAATATACCTGCATTTGGAAGCAAAATAACTTCGAGGTTCTCAATTCGCATGAATTGTTTGTTCCATTGGGTCGTTTTCTCGTAAGAAACATTTTTGGTGGAATATACCGTTTGTTTTATTGTAAATAATTCTGCTTACCAAACAGCAGCTTAATTATTCTAATTAACGTTGAACTCTTTGGAAATACACATCTCCAAATACTCAATATTACTTAATTTTAGTTGAATTCGATTCATAGAAAGTCGGTATTGCACAGGCATAGATTTTATGCGGTATTGTGTTACTTAAACCCGCATAATTTAAATTTAAACGTATACTGATGTTTATACGTTTGACGATAATTTACTTAACTGGGGATATATGTGCTTGTAGTACTCCGACAGAGGGAACGTGTAAGTGAACTTACATTGGTCACACAAAGGTGTATAATTCAGTTCAATTGCTGTATTTGATGTGAAGTACAGCGCTGTTGCTATGCGCTGACGGTCAACAACCTTAGTAACTCGCTCCGCAGCGCTGCTCATATTTTTCTCCCGTTCGCATATTGTTTTGTACCACTGTGACAAAATAACTTTCCCAACGTTGTTGTGTTGTTCTATACCCACATCGGTTTATTCTTTCATCATAATGCATACAATATCGTCCTATTCAAAATTTATGACTTGCCGGTGGATTTTTGACTCTTTGTTCCTTAACACTAGTTGTAACTATAAAGTTTAGTTTGCAGGTACAGCAGTTATGTTGCTAAACAAATCATTCGAAACAAGTGGTATTTGAACATTTACATTTTGTATTTTCACGCTTCGTTAGGGCTTGATTAATTGACGATTGTAGTTATGAAAGTATAGGTAGAGTTGTCAATCGTGTATAGACACGTATATATTGAAATGTTTTAAAAGAGGGAAAATTGAAAGGGAATCTGATTTTTCGAAATTAATTAATTATTTATAGGATTGAAACGGGGAAGAATGGAAACGGTGTGTTTGTAGAAACGCTCTTTCGGCAAGTTTTATAAAAAAAGAAAACTAACCTGCTGTTAAGACGCTTCAATACAAACACCATGTTTATAAGTTACGCCCTAGATCTCCTCCCTATCTCTTTAAACCATCAAGCATGACTTCTACTTCGTACTGTAATGATGAGAATTTAATCGCTGAACACTTTTAAATTAAAACCACGGCCAAATAGGTGTTACTTGGACATGTCAGGACTAAACAAATGACAAATTGTATAACTTATTTTTCATTCGCGACAGCTATTGTTTAATGACGACGAATTTAGATAATCTATACGTTTCGAAATACAATTTTATAGGAAATGTCAAATGAATTGTCTTATTTTTACAATAGCATAATGCATGCAATATAGTGAAGTAACTGAGAAACTGATACTATACTATTCTATGATATCTGATACAACCAATAACAGCAGACGACTAAATTTTATTAATGGACATAACAACTTAGACATTTAATTTACGAAATTAGCACTGAAATACTAGTGAAATTATTGTAGGAAATATTATATTAGAAATGTAGATTGAGAATATGAAGAAAATGTACAGGAAAGAAGAAAGAAGGACGAAACTATAATTGTGGCTGTAGGTAGATAACTGGAAACAAATATGTTGTGGACATAAATAGTTGGTTAAATGCAATGCACAATGTGTGGCGCTAATAACAACCATATCTGAAGTTGTAACTTGTACAATTACAGTATATGGCACACGTATCTCTATTCAAACCATTATTTATTAGTGTTGGCCGAAAAGTTGTTAACTTTATATATAAGTGATTACTTTCAATGGGATATGTTGTATAATGTTTGGGTTAAAAATTCACATAAAAGAATGGAAAAGGTTTAAATTTGAAATACATATGCAGGGTAATCTGTTAACGTCTAATGTTGTTTAACCAGAGCTGAAAATTTAACGGATAAGTTGCAATTAATTTGAATATAATGAAGCCAAGACAAGCACATGCCAAGTTATTCTCGTATTACATATTTAAGAATTTAGTTCAATGGTTCTTTTATTATTGCATTACTTGCGCACCTATTATCTTTACTTCATATCTATCACATGTCTGTTTACATTTTGCAAGGTGTTTCGCAAAAACATGCAACCGGTAAATGAAAAACATGGCGCTAAACCCACATATCCTAATTCCGAAATATTAGTAAGAATTTGCTCGAAACAGCTTTAAATCGTCTTGGTAGTAGATCTTCTTACTTTTCATACAAAATATGTAATTTTCCGCACCCAAACGTTCGTCAAAATGAACTTCATTCCGACACTCAACATTTTATTGTTTAATGTTCATATCCTGAAACACTGATGACAATGACATGATAAGTAGGTTAGGCATCTTTTCTTAATGTATGTTAGGAAATCTGAAATACACAAACATACTCGATACAAATTAGTAGGACAAAAATAACAAGTAATTAGTTGTTGTTTTTGTAACTTTAGTGTACATTTATTTACAGAAATTTGAGGCGTGTCATGGGCATTTATTCTTGTTGAGTTATCGCATCCTTAACAGTTAATTTATAAGATTTACGATTAGTAATATTAGTGCACTGCGACCTGTGAAAAACCCAGATGTTCATTCGATGTATTTGGCTAAGACGAAAACATTTATGTAACTTCGATTTTCTCCTTCGTTGAGGAGGTACCGATCTAAACTATGACTGCAACAGAATTCCATGGTGCTTTATTGTGGTCGAATTTGGCTAAATGCGAAACACTGGAACGTCGAAAGCAATATCTGCTCAGCCAACACAGAATGTGGCAATGTTACAATCGTTTCAGGCAATGGCGTTAACTTATATGGAAGCAGATATGCAATAATTATTGGGATACGTAAGAAAGATCCCAATTCACTAGTTGTGATTGCAAAAACGTTTGAAATATCATTGTTTGTTTTAGGTATTATAATCTTATATTCTATGACATTTAATGTTATATTGATTAGTTCTCCGTGCCTATATAACCCAGCGCAACCTAATTATTAAGACGTTGTGTTATCCGCTTTTTCAATAAATTCATTAATTTCTTCCATCTCTAGTGTTTTAGATTTTTTTCGTCCGCAACCTACTGATAAGCACCTCAGAAATGCTTGTGACAGAGTATTTTGATATGTACTTTCTCGTAAATATTAAGATAAGAACGTAGTATGGAGTACATCGACCAGACATTTGAAGACTTTTTTTTTGCTATGTATTTGAAAATATGTTTCCATATACTATTTTATCATTGTTGTGTACAAAGTGTAGAAATATACTTTTTTTCATACACTTCAGGCGAATTACTAGGTGGTAGGTTACCAAGCTCAGGTGGAGTATCATTTATATTATTACATTGAATATAGCCCATTTCCTGTGTATACTTTCAAAGATAAATAAAATATAATTGCAGCTATAAATTTTACATTTGAACAGCACGAATGTAATACACCTTTAATCAATGTTACTTAATCTGTTCAACCTCCATACAACGCAAGCTTAAGGGCTTTAGTAGCTGTCAAGAAATACATGATAAAAGTACATTTTTTAAGTTATAGAAATTCGAAATAAAAGAAAATGGAAATTTCGTTTCGTAAGGCTTATTGTCGCAATTGACTCTTTGTATAATGCCTCCGACTCTTGTTTCAAATTTCGCATTATATTATATTAAACCTGTTTTCTAATATATTATTTTACTTGAATTTGTGCTTGATTGAAAAACCATCCTAAAATCGTAATCATAATTTGTAAAACAAGAGAGGAAATTATATTTAATCCTGAGATACATACCGATCGCAAAAAAAAACTATGGGTATGATTTTTTTTTACATTTATAACACCATTTGTAAAAATGACTTCCAATAGTGATCCAGATATTCCAGAAGCTATTGTATAGAAAGCAAATATTGCATGATGCGTGTGTAAATAAAAAAGCAAGTAAATTATTATTGATGGTGCGTCCTTAGTAAGAAAAGAAGATCGAAATATTGATATTAACACACCAAACTCCCCATCTAACGTTTCTTCTTCTTATACTTTTAATAACATTGCAAATTGTACAATTAATATTAATAATAGAATTATTGTTCTCTAATTTGTTGTTTTACTATTTTTAAAAGCAACAGTGGTAATGTACATCGGCTCCTCTTGGTCCTAACGCCGAGAGACATTGGCTCCCGTTGCTGTTGGAAATTCATCGAAGGGAGGCAAACGTCAATTTTCTTAGCAGAAAATGTAATGACAAGCTTTTCCATAGCTTAGCTTGTCAATATGAACCGAGGTGAGACTACTCTATTACAGTCGATGGCTCAAGGGTAAATAAGTATCCATACACAATAAAACATGAGCGCACTTTGTGTTATTATGTTAAATCCAGAAACTGGCGATTATTTTTATAAAATAAAAAAAGCAACTAACAGGTAAAATTCGGGCTTGTGAAGGTTGTAATCCGATAAAAAAAAACAATAAGTTCTTCTTCGCAAATTTTTATTTAATTTACATGAATGTACATTTCGTATGCATTGCACACATCACCAGTACCACAACAAGTAAACTTTGATAAAAACAATAACGTGCAAAAAACAGCATTAAAAACGTCTAAAGAATGTGAAACGGATTTTGCAAGGTTTAATAAAGTATTATTTATTGGAACGAAATCGTTATTAATTAAGTAGTCTTATATCTTTTCATGTATACAGGATGTTACGAAATTCGCGGATACGGACTATGGGATGACCTTAAGCATCATTATTAAGATTCTCTGAATTTCCTGAAAATTTGAAAACGAAACACTTTATAGGATTTGTCCGAATTGTTTTCCGAGAGCAGCATACTGGTTACGTGATTTGAAATACGTTCTGCCATAATTAATTGGTAAACGAACTCTTTCAAAACCTCTCATACGAAGTTGCCGGATCTAGCGATCGAGCTGGCCAAGGTATTGGACAACCCCTCTACTTGTCGTTTCTTTCATGCGTTTCTTATTTTGATAAGAAACGCATACATCATGCAGTTATTGCTTTGGCTCATAAACGAGAACGGTCAATATCTCTATGTAGTTGTATTGTAACGCATTTGGTGAAAAGAATTCTCTCTTCTAGTTTTCTAATGACATTAGCATTTGGCAAACGATGCCCAGGAAATCGCATTGAATACAATCGCGCTGCTTGGCCTGCGTTATTATTTAAAGCACCAAGAGCTACCAATATATCGTAATACTCACGATTTGAGTAATTTTAAGCCATTATTTCAAACGTTAAAATACAGCAACCGTATCTTTTGAATAACAGGAGTAGAAATATCAGCTTGTTATTTACGCAGATTTGTTTTATGTATATATATAAATAATTGTAAAGCTATTTTGAATTATATTTACTTACTCCCAGAAGAAATTTTGAATTGCTATAAAGTTATAAAGTATTTTGCGCTACACATTTTCAGTTGTTTCATGTTTTATTTTTCATTTTTAAGTCAAATAATATTGTTCAGATTAAAAAAATGTAATCGTTTCAATTTTTTATGCTTAACGTCACCCCATAGTCTGTGCTTGCGAATTTGGTAACAACCTGTATAGATTCAAACATATCTAAATTCCCGCATACGCTACTTTTTAATAAATGTACGTTGAGCAAAAATGTATGTCCCATTTGAGCAAAATCATCAGCACGACGAATTGTGGATATTTTTGTTTAATTGTTTAAAAAAGGCAATTCAAAGTATAAGAAACGCGGTTAAAATGTGTACGGTATAATTAGAAGTCTCTTTACGCAGCATTTGAATTGTGTGAGTAAATGGCATGGAAGAAAGTAGTGTAAGAGGCCTTTTTGATGGAACCATTTCAATTTCAAACCAAATGCGGATATGATCCCATTCAGTCGCGGCTGGTAGTGACATAAGTGGAAGTTCAATATTAAAGCTTCCTTTGCTTGACATACAGTGCAGTCTCGATAACGTGAACGTCCCATAACGTGAACATCCCTAAACGTGAACAGCCAAATTGATATGCGTATTCCAAAACGTGAATGTCAAGAACACTTTGCCTCTATAACGTGAACATAAATGAAATTTCGTCGTGTTTCTTGTGTCGGTAACTTTAGCTTTTTGTATTAGGCCGCCAACTATGCGGCGATCCTTTTGTCGGTAAATTACCTTTGTATGTATTAGCCCGCCATTACATCGGAAGAAATATTGTGTACATATTCAGCGTTAGTCGGTGTTTATGCGCCAACCGATACGTAAGCATGATGGCTACTAAGAAGGTGAACTATTTAACATTAGAGAAAAAAGCCCAACTCTTATCCGATGTTAGTAAAGGTTTCGGAGTTACCTGTTTATCAAAAAAGTATGGAATAGCGAAATCTACAGTGTGTGCGATTAAGAACAAAAAGGCCCAGATTACTTCAACAGTTGCCATGACATTTTCTGGAGCGTCTAAACGAAAATCTCTTAGACCCTCAGAGTACCCGAAAATGGGAAAGGCCTTATACAGATGGTTTTTACGACAACGAGAGAGGAATGCCCCAATAAGTGGTACAATTTTGAAAGAGAAAGCCAAATATTTTCATAGAGAATTGTATGGAGATCAGTCTACTTTTTCTGCTAGCTCAGGGTGGCTACAAAAATTTAAGAAAAGATTTGGCATACGATTTTTGACAATAACTGGCGAAAAACTATCTTCTCAACCAGAGCTGGTTTCGCCATTTTTACAAAAACTTGCAGCAAAAATTAAGGACTTAAACTTAGACTACAATCAGGTCTACAACGCTGATGAAACTGGCTTGTACTGGAAACTTTTGCCAGGAAAGACCTACGTATCCGCTGCAGAAAAAACTGCCTCGGGAAGAAAAACAGCCAAAGAAAGAATTACGTTTCTAGCATGTACAAATGCGACTGGTTTGCATAAATTGACTCCTTTGGTAATAGGAAAAGCTAAAAATCCGCGAAGTTTTAAGAATTCTTACATTCCTGTACATTACAAACACTCACAGTCTGCATGGATGACAGCCGGAATTTTTAAGGAATGGTTCAATGAAATGTTTGCTCCTGAGGTGAGTTTATTACATTATGCGTGCCATAAGTTTTAAAAACTAAAACTTTGAATTGTAATAATTTTAGGTGAGAAAGTTTCTTAGAAAGCAAGGTCTACCAGAGAAAGCACTTCTTTTGTTGGATAATGCCCCTAGTCATCCCCCGGAAGAGCAACTTTTATCTGATGATGGTCTAATTCATGTTATGTATATGCCTCCCAATGTCACACCTTTAATTCAACCTATGGACCAAAACGTAATAAGGTTGGCCAAACTACATTATCGTTCTATGTTTTTGGCAATGGTTGTAGCTAATAAATCAAATGATATTAATGTCGTTATCAAGCAGTACAACCTTCGGGATGCAATTTTAAACTTATCACGAGCATGGAATAAACTAGAACCACCAATAATTAAAATGTGTTGGAAAAATATTTTGGAAAGCCAGCACGAGGACGATCCCGAAGATAACATACCCCTGGCAACACTTCGTCAAGAATTGTTAAATCTGAATAGCGTTGTAGAGACTAACCTTAATTTGCTAAAGGAAATTGATTCAATGCACGACTTCCACTCTGCGGATATCGAAGAATGGAATAAAGACAACATCGACGAACGTGATGAAAATTGTACTACAATAGATCATTCTGATGATTCTGTAATCGAATGTGTCACAGATCAGAATGAAGGATTGTCTAAGGATATATACAAAATCAGCCACGTAGAAGCAATTCGTATATTTAACAGAGGTTTGGAATGGGCTGAGCAAAATAATGCCGACATCGAGGATATCCAGTCCCTACAAAAATTACGTGAACATGCTACTATACTTTCAACTAGACAACGTTTGCGTCAAACAAAATTAGATTACTTTCTAAAGAAGAATAAATTAGACTTGTTTATTTGATGTGTTCCTTTTTTAAATAAAGTATGTTTTAAGCGAAACACACATTTAAGTTAGTTTTAATGCCACCTTTGTTTGTGATTGACTTTATCCAGTAACATGAACTTCTCGAATATATGAACACGGTCATCTATAATTAGTTCACGTTATCGAGACTGCACTGTATTTCCGTTACCTATTACAACGAAAATTTATTCCGCATTTTTGCAATTCTGATATTCAACGTATTTTTGTACAAGAGTAAATAAATAAATATATAAAATCTAACATTCTATATCTATAAATTATAAACGTAATAAATATTCATTATTATACGTGATTTATTCACTTTGGGACTGCCATGCGCAATTTTAAAGCACACATCTTTTCTATTCCATGTAAATTTAAAAGAATGTTTGGGGTAGAAGAATTACAAAAGCAGTAAATAAATTAAATTATAAGATTTATTATGTAAATGTTTCAAGTTAATTTCAACAAACGTTAACGTCGCAATTGTAAAAGACAGTGAGCCTGATGAGATATGACATAAAACACGTTTTCTTAACTGATGTTTCATAGAAGTATTGATTTAGGAAGTACATGGTACAAAAGAGACAGGCGTGTCGTACAGCGAGCGTGTTAGTAGATAATATAAAAACGTTTGTGTAAGTTTATAATGTCAAACATATTTTTGATTCAGAAATTTAAGTTGAAGGTTGGGAAAAGATTGCTGTTAATAGAACTACAATGCAATACATTCTTAAAGTTTCGTACACCGACCGTTGACACGATGTTGTACACCATGGTGCCCATTAACTTGCTTATTCAATTTACATTCATTTATGAGCTAACGTATCCGGCGCTTTGAGCTTAGAGCAAAAGTGTTTTAAGAGGTAGTAGAATAGAAAATTTAAATTTTGCAAACATAGATATTCAACGCAAAGATTATTTGAAATAACTTTGAAGTCATATTACCTTCGGTTATGCCGGAAATGGATCGAAATTTCCATATTTAAAATGAAATGTCTATTATTATACCATAAATTTCGATTACCCCTGAAGTTCTGAAACAATATTGTGTACAATTACCTATCGATAAGAAAAAAAATTGCTTAGAAAAAAATGATAGTTGCACTATTAACTTTAAATACTTGTTTCGTTAGACTAATGTAGAAGATCCATGTTGTTAATAAAGTGTGTCTACTATACAAGGTCGAGAAGAAAATCGAGGTGACAAACAAAATACCAATGAAAAACCATATAGACAATTTGTAAAGCTTGCTGGAAAGTGTCCATCTGTAACATTTTCTAATATTGTTAGCAAAGCAAACCTCAATAGTGGTAGTTTGACAGTCAGAAGACGTCGGTTAGAAAACGATCTCTAAGCTAGAAGGTCCATAGAAGTGCTATTGTTAAGATTAAGTCACTAACTAAACAAAATTAGGTTTTATAAAAGAGCACCTCACTTGACCGGTACATTGATTTAAAAATATTCTCTCTAGTGATGAGTCCAAAATGACTTTATATAATAATAATAATAGTAATGGACAATTTGGGGGGGGGTGACCTCCAAACACGGTACTTCTCCCACAGTTTATAAAAGAGGGCTGAGAAATAACTACACCAGGTCACCGGAAATAACTCCAACTTTGGTTTATTAAAGGAACACCTTATATGTTTTATATTTCGGGAATCTACAAATCATTCTCTATCTCAATGGATTATTTTCGTAACCAAATACTTTCACTTGTTTTTATTTTTGTATTAAGAAACATAAATTATAACAACGCAACAATAGAAAGTGTAACGGATATGTAATAAAATTCTAATCTAAACGTATTGTTTAAAATTGTCAGAAAACCATACCATAAGTTACTTATTAAATTCTGTTTGACAATAATGGCACACTAGATTGAGATTTTTAACCAGCTCTTCTAAAAAAAAGTATTTTTTGTTTCTTAGAATGATACATTTATGCAAAGGTGTCTCATTTAAAAAACCGACATTTCCGGTGAACTGTTCAAGTTGTTTTGCTGATACGAGATTCTGAGTCTACGGCAAAAAATCAATTAGACGAAACATTGGCTGTTCGTTTAACCTTTACATACCTTTTTCGGGGAAATCGAACCGTTTGTGCTGTAATTCTTTTCAGTCTCTATAAATGTGTGTGTGCCTTTGCTTTAGAATTCCTCCACGTATTTCTGCCCTTACAGGCTTCTTTCCAGTTTCCTATTCCCAATCTTTTTATGTCGCTAATCACTTGCTCTCCACATTGGTCACACTCTTCTTCTCTCTCTTCAACCCCACCACTTTAGTCTTCGAGTCTTCCGGTTTTCTCACGATGTTTTCTCCTTCTAGTTTTTGGTCTACCTCACTGTTCATTAGACCTCTGATACTTTCTCCTGCCCTTACTGAAACAAATATTCGCCGAATTATCTTTCAATTTCTCTGCTTCGTTGATTATCATATGCACCGTCCCTACAAAGTAAGTTGCTGTAGGTCTTATTGCTCCTTTAACCATAAAATTCGTTTCATAAAACAGACCAAAACAGAGTTTCTTAGAGACATCCTTGTTTATTTAAGACAACGTACATTCAGATTTGCACATTCGGCGTTCGTATTTATTTTACTTCCTGTTTGCAAAAATACTTATTTCCTTATGTACACGTGTTTAGTTTTGATTTTATGTCATGTATTATCTTTGTTTCGCATTTTTCGAAGCCGATTTACTCTTCGCGGTTCACTGTTTCGGCTGTGCCGTGTGTGTGTTCAACTACAGCTATCAATCGACACCAAAACTTCCGACTTATTTTACTTAAATTGCTCCAACACGGTTTTGGAAATGTTCGAATGGGTTCTTGCTTGAATACGAATTTCATGACTTCATAACCAGCGAATATCATAACCCACATACATATCTAAAAATAAAAATTCATAATTTTTTTGGCAGTTTTGTGCATTGTGTAACTTTCTGTGTGATTTTCTGCTAGGTATTATAGAATTTGCTTTGCATTGAAATGAGTTATAAACGGGTGGATGTCCCCAGCCCCGGCATCTCCTAAATTTTTAATTTTCGATACGCGTACTCATTTTGTGCTGTTTTGTGCCGCAAAAGAAAAATTTTTTGCTTTAAGGTTAATAGAGTTAAGGAATTCTCTTTGGCGGAGTTGGGCATGCCAGATCCGCTATCTCAACATTTTGTGGCGCAAAAAGAAAAGGTTGTGCTTCAAATGAGTTAGAGCGTTTTGAATTTTGGGCATGGTTCAAAACGTTATAGCTCGCTTAATATTGAAACGCAACATTTTCTTTTGCGGCAAAAAACAAACATAAAATGATAGCGTAAAAGAAATGTTAAAATTCGGAGGTGGTGGCACAAGGGACATACCATATCCGAATTTCAGTGTTGTAGCTCCCTTAATATTGAAGAACTAAACACAAGGTGTGTAGGAAATTTTAAATTCCGGGGACGGCAGGGCTGGGGACATGCGTTAGAAACGACACTAACGGATTTGAAGATGTTAGGTAACTGAACCTTGCCTTGAGATTGAGCACATGTTCTGAACCTAAATATAATTTATGTATAATCATGCAATTTTGTATACGCACAATAGGCTTTATTATTCCTATTATAATTATTAAGAAGTAATGCACACAGTTAACATCGTGAAACCGAGAAACATCAGAAATTAATATAACATATTAAATTTTGCGATTTATTGTAATACACTGAAACTAATACTTATATAAGTCTGTTTATTTCTTCCAAATAGAATATCACAGGTATCATTAAGTTCCAAAGTCTTTTACAGTACTTCATCAAACATAAAAGCATATATCAATGTTATTCGATTTCTGAAGCATAATTTTATTTTTATTTGATTGATGATTTAATTTTTACATGCTGGCCTTCCATGAAATATTTATTTGAAGAAATTAATACATAAGGAAATGTTAGGCTTACATAATATTAAAATTATTGATATAAAAATGTACCAGCTCCCCCATAATTTATTTGCTGTGTACAATTTACAATTTAATAGAAAAAAATCTTTGTTGTATATATGTCTTTCTGTATGTTTACGGTTACTTTGTTCTTCAAGATATATTTTCGTGTTTTTCATTCAGGATACGCTATTTTGGATGAAAGCGAGTTTTTGTTGCCTCTGTAATGTTAAGGATGTAAATGAAAGTTCCGTATGCTAAGAGATTATTCCGAATTATTTTTTTTATTCAACATCGAGAATGCCACGCCCAGTCGGCATCGCTCTGTTCCCTTTTCGACATCGTATTGCAGATATGTAGCTTTCAGCCGTTCACACTCGTCGAGTTTATGGTTATGCTAAATTTAACCCGAATTATTTTTTATTATCGCAGGGGTACACTCGCGCGCACAGCACACATCATACACCGTATACCCGCACTCTCCTACAGTCGTGTTCATTTACAATTTTAATTTAACATCGTTATTGTTGAGTTGTTTGTGCGGACTACATACATTTTGTATAAGGTGACCGGAGACCCATTAACATATTTTTGAAATAGACATGAATTATGCAAAGAGATGATATAATCTTTCAGTTCTTGTTGTATTGTGTTACATACATTTTGTGGACACACATACTTTACCTTAGCTAGGCGTCGTCTATGTGCGTGCAATCATTTGCGTATGCATTTATTCAAATAGGAAAGTAAAACTGTGATTTTGAATATTTCCTTTGTGCGTGTACAGCGTATTGATGATGTGAGAAAATTGTAGGCAAAATATGTTTGTCTTCAGTAAAATGCTAAAAACTACAGCATGAGCTTGTATAATTTAATTTAATGGAATAATTGCTGCTTAACAATACTTTTCTTGTCAATAAGGTTTCAAAAGTTTTGCCACACCTTATAATCAATTTTTCGTTTAGTTTTCGTTCATTTATCTAATGCATATTTATTTACAGGTTATTAAATTTTAGCAAGCCGACTATAAATACGACATGTATAATGTTACAACTAACGTCTCAAAGGTTAACTGCCATCAGCGCCGCCAACAAATCACGTTTAGTGACTTTAGTTTGTTGTAGTGGTTGAGAGCTTGATTTCCAGAACAGGCCTTTTTCTGGCCTATCATTTAGGAAGCGAGAAAGTTAGAACGATATCGAAGGAAGTCTAGCCAACGACGGTAGTGGCGAAACGGAACTTATAACTTCCTTTGAATTCCATCTTCTCATTTTCCAAAATATCCAAATTAATGTATAATTTTTCAATAAGAAAAGTTAGAGTGAATTTAGGCATATTAAAGTGTAATTTCATCAATTAATATTCGTTCGTCTAATAATCATCAAAATTCTCACTTGTGTGTTAATTTCAAGTATTCCAATTGTAATTCGAAGCCTGAGTTACGGTTATTGTTCAGAAGTAGTTGATTTCCAGAAAGAAACCACTTAAACAACTTCTATACAAGGTCAGTTTTCGTTTAAATTTCTAAAACTCATTAAAAAATTAATTTTTCTCTTCCAGTCAAATTTAAATTGCCGAAAGTGTTCTGGAAACATTCGAATCCCACGACCCTAAATTTCATCTAAATAGTTTCGATCATTAATATCTAAATTTGCTTAATCTTTCCCCTCGTAAAACATTACGATATATATATATATGAGAAGTAGAAATTTCGGCTTGAACATAAGCTATCATGTAATGATAACACCCACAATTACGATTCAGTTAAAACTTAATATAATAACAAGATAATTTATGCCATAATACAGGACGAACAGAAGTTTGAAAGAAACAAACACTACATGTGCATGTCAACAAAAGCAATGTCTAAATTATATTTGTTTACTACATATTGTTTTACTTCACAGAGGAAAATGGAAATTTAATGCGCACACGCATATGTTGCATTGGTACTAATTGGCAGTAAATTAATTCTAGCTGGAAGAGTTCAGAAAGACTGTACTTTGCGTGCAAATACACGTGATACACAAAAATTAATTTAGACAGAAAACAGATACAGTCGATTTGATTATTGTCTTCTCTCGAATATGATTTGGAATTGATGACGTTCTAATAGAGAGTTATAGTCTATCTCTCCATCTTGTAAGAGAGAAACTTCAGAAACCGTCGATGCCCTCTCTTAATGAAATCTTCAGAGCACTGGCAATGCCTTGAATGGTAGATTCGGATCTGATGATAATAATAATAATGCTTTCAGTCGGTATTGGACACGCCAAAAATATATAAACGCATATAAGTAAATAAAGTATATCAGGGCGATAATCACATATATGTATATACATAAGTAAGGATCTCAAATCTGCTCCCTGTGGAACACCTGCCGTAGTGAAATACTAGAGATAGTAAAACCCATTGCAAAGTACGCAGGATATTTTCAAATAGGACCGTCCAATCTTGGTAATATGAAGTAATATGCAATGATCTAGTTTGTCGGAAGCACGGGAAAAATTAGTATATTACTTGTTCATATATTCTAGTAAAGTAAACAAAAAAAATGGACGATATTTAGTTAATTCGGTTCTGTTTCCTTTTTATGTACCGCTGTAATGCACGGTCAGGGAAGAAAGAGATCTTCGGGGAAAGATTAGTTACTGTATTTACAGAAGAGGCTTGACAAGTGCATAACGAGAGTCTTTCAGAAACCAGAAATAAAATCATCCCCAGCTGTCTGCGCGCTTGCCAAGTGGCACATTATTTTCCGCAAATCAGAGCTAATGTTAAGTACTGGTGTGTTGAATGATAGAATATAAACGTAGATAGTGACCTTGTAGTTCTCGACACCTTCAATGTTGTGTTCTGTATTCTTACAATATATGCAGTATATATTTCCTTTGTTGATTGATCAATGCTTCGACACCTTTAAACTTCGTGTAATACGAACATAGACAGGCACATAACGATCGATAGTTTTATATAAAAATATTACAAAAGTGATGCGCCGATTCTACCTTGCGGAAATTGTATTTTGCACCGATGGAAATAGCGATGCCGGGTATAACGCTCAGCTCGCTCCAGAAGCTTGTAATAACCAGATCCAACACGTCGTTGTCATCATTTATATAATAGAGTATAATAGACGCTTCACTCAAAACCAGAGGTGACTAATATGGTATAATACATCTTACAATGAAACAAAGCAAAAACACATTATATTAAGATACAACACTAATCACTACTTTCCACCTCAATATCCAAGCACACCAACCATAAATATTACAATGTTCATTGATGGAACTTCTATATGGAATGCTATAAAAACGTTTTTGTGAGAGCATCTGTTTAAATTCGAATCCAAACTCCCGTCGTGATTTCAAATCGTTAGGCAAATGATTGTATATCTTGCTACCGACGTGTAGATAAGACCGACGATACGCTGTGGAGTTTAATCTGTTACATCTCATAAAGTTGAGATTGTTTCTTTTTGCTCTTCGTCGTTTGTTTTTGATTCATTATGTATGTTTTGCATTATAGGAATGAACTTTGGCGTTTGTTAAATAATTTTTATTTCCGTCATTATCGCCACGTATAATGCGATTAGCGCACTACCATTACCAAAATATTTCTAACCTCTTTTTCTCCAACTCCTTTTACAGCCTTCTGTCTCTTTCGAGGATTCGAGATTAATATCTCCAGTCAACGATGATCTTGGGGGCACAGCTAAATAACTTGTCTTCTGTTCATTTTCCTCCCATCCTAAATCTTCAGTTTTAATGGAATATCGAAGTTCGTGTCAAATTGTCCAATGCTACTCCTCTGACACCATATCATGATAATTCATTTAAATAGATCACAATTAATATACACAACTAGTTTTTGATTATTCATATTATTAAATATTTTTTCTGTTATGCCTATCAAAGCAGTGTTAGTAGACTTCTTACCAATAACTATGGACTATCCTACAAGATCTCAACCAACCGCTTGGATAGTATATTCTTACAGTTCCAAATGTATTATATAGTTGTATCCCGATTAGACTCAGTGTCAATATATAGGATGGATAATATGAGAAATATCAACTATTTCAAATTTGATCCTGTTGATAAATGAAATAAGGACGCTGCCGTCATGACTTCGTCTCACAATATGAAACCTGCGACAGCATTTATAAATAATACCACCTACAATTCATACTCATACCGCTCACGACTTGTATATGACCACATCATCTTCAATTAACAGGTAGAGGGTTAGAATACGTATGGAAAAAACTCTGCAACAACTTACTTACAAAGCTTAAAACTTTTAATAGACTGAAACCAACAAATTCTTAAAGTAGTCATTCCTGTTTGGGTCTTACTTATGCTATTTTGTTTGTGGTGGTGGGTACCGGAAATTAATTATGGTATTGCTTTTTTCTTATATTGTTTTTCGTATCGACTGATGTGTACAAAATAAACAAAAAAATATTATTTTCTTTGTCATAGTTAGTGTAATAATTCTATTCTAGAACTAATAGGCTGTCCATTTATTAATTCAGTCATTTTAATACATAGGTTTTAACCGTAATTTATACATTTCATGAAATAATGCGTCATTATTGTATACACATATATTTGAAGTAGGTACTTTCAGAAAAACATTGCCACTTTGTTTCGTTAGTTTATATTTTATCAAACCGCTTGTAATACTTTTTAATGAACAATAATCACTTCAAATTTACTATACGCTTGCATGATTTTAGATCTGTTTAAATTACCGAATTTATATTACTGCCTATCTCGAGTGTATTGCAATATAGGCAACGACCTTTTATTCAGTTGTTTTAACAGTAGTTCAACTGACCGAATGCGGAACCACATTGTTACAACCGTTTATCTTAATTACGTTGCGTTTATCCTATAACTCTACTAGCTAACAAAACAACGCATATAAAACAGTTTTTGGTTCCCATTGTTTATATATAGAGTGAAATTGAACTTATACATTGTGAGAAAATAAAAGATACAAACAGATAGGAAATCCTGGAATTTGGTATTTGTTCACTTTATAATAAAAAGTAGAGTAGACCTGCCAATTGGCATTGATAAACCAACAAAAACCACATATTTAAACGAACGCCATAGTGAATATGAAACTAAATATGTGCAAGGAGTCAGTCAGTAGATCATTTACTCAGATATTCTTTTACATCCCTCTGCAGATCATTTCTCCCTGAGTATATCTATCAATAAGGACCTTCTAGTGGAAGGTGAAACGAAAGGATGAAAACCATCAGACCCGATGTACAGGTGGTCGTAGACCCATCCTCCGCTAAGACTCTCGATCTTAATCCTAATTTTCCAAACTAGCATAAATTATTGACAAGTTGGTCAGTGTAAAACAAATGCCGTATCAGTTATGAATGGAATTGCTTTGGGCGACATGAGAGGATCGGTTCTATACAGACTCACTACGATCCTGGCGCGCCGCCTGAATGTTGCAACCCTAGTTATTAGTATTAAAAAATTACAGTCTTCGGTGGATTAGGAGAAAAATTAAATAAGTATCCTCAGTTACATGTAGATGGTTGGTTTGTTGGTCCAAAATAACGTTGGTATTTGTAATAACTGATATCAAAGATAAGTGGAAGACAAAGTCATGCACATTCTTGAGAGAATTCTCAACTTTCTGTGTTTGTGTTTCTTCAAATAGGGTTGAAGTTATTGTTTACATTTTTGAATTTTGAATACAATTATATAAAGCTTTGTTGGTTCCAAATTGTGTAAAACGTGTCTTTTTTTAATGGATCAAGTAAATACGCAGCCATACGGATAAATTTGTTTATTAAAATGGTTAAGTGCTACGACGAAATACATAATTATAAACTTTGTTTCTCTGAAGATAGTTATTCGAAATAATCTGTGAAATTGAACTGATGCTAGATTTCAACATCTACTCGTATTAAGTTTTGTCGAACATTAACTAGCATTTTGGGAATAACTCGTGCACGTCGCGCATTGCCTTCAGAATTTTTTTCCATTTTTTAAATAACTTTCAGTCTGTTATTATTTGTTTTTCTCTTGAGAAAAACAAATTTGTGCGCCATACTTTAAATAAATCTGTTCGTTTTATGCTGAACACTGAACATGTGTCTGCTTATTCTCACTATCTATTATTTATGTGGGCTTGTTGATTTGCCAGGCAATGTGTATAGGAAAATCGAGTAGATACCAAAAAAATATAAGGTTTATACACTGATTTTAATGAATGTCTCTAACAAATCGATAGTATTTCGTCGCAGCACACTATATTCTTAAACGAGAAACGTGTCTGCATAGCTTCATATCTAATGTACTAAAGAAGGACGTAGTTTGGATGAAGGGAAAATTTCTTGTAAAAATTTACAAGCTGTTTTATAAAAAAAAAATATAGCAGCATGAGTCAAACATAGTAATGATTTCGATGGTTATTCTGTAGAACTCACTCAATTGAATAAAATTTAAAGAAACGGAATTTCGCAAAAATCTCAATTATCTCAGAAATAAAGCTAAGTAGGTATACATAATGTTGAAGATAACAGACACGAATTGAAGAGAGGCATCCAATAACGCAAAAATATCTAGGACATTCCATTTAAAAAACCAAACTTGTACCGTATACCGTAATTTGTTTCTAAATATTTTTTGTTTTAAAGTGGATTGTCTTAATTGCTGGAAAGGAATTATTTCAAACATTTTAATTGTGGCGGGTGATAAAAGGGTATAATGAAAATTGTACCATTACTTTTGCAGTTTTTAGAACAACTAGAACAAAATATAAAACTATTCATTCTCGCTCACGGCCTTTTGAGTATATTACACGGTCTTTTTACTTTCATATGTTTTAGATTTTTTCGTTCAGGGAGTAAATGATTATGAAGTAAGAGTTCGCTAAGGTTACATGAAAATCGATTCAAATTATTTTAGGATTCTGTCTTGTATTTTTTATTAAAGGAGAATATAGATATACGCATAAATATAGATATATCCTCTTAGCAACAAGATTGACCCCAAAATGGTAAATCAATACATCAACAGCTGTTCTATATTTTATACATTCTAAGAAATTGCTTGTAACAGTGACACAATTTCCAATAAAGAAATCAATGTCCATTAGTTCATTGTATGCAGTTATTAGCGGTTTATTTTTCTTTGTTTGAAAAGTGCTGTTAAAGATTTACTGACAAGGTATCATTATTTTTAATTAACATTTGATGTAATTATATAAGTTTATAATAAGCCATCGTAATGATTTTCTTTTGTTTTGAGTATTCGGAAATGTTTTCTAAACATTTAGAGATCATGGAGAATAAAGTACGGAAAATATATGGAATTTTAAGCTGCCAGTAATCTATATGAATATAAATTTAATTAACAATTAATGATAAGTACTCCATAATTCGTATAATTGTTTAGCGGCTTAGTTAGTATAACCGCCTACTTAGTTTTTTTTTTCGAAAACTAAAACAGATGTTGCCTTGTTTTAGCACAGCAAATACGCAAATTTTTGCTGCGAGAGCCACACGAGTAGAGACTTCATCCTGAGTAAAAAAAACTAATGTACAGGTAGATTACGTGCCCTAGATCGTGTCATCTAGTTAATTTACGTTTAGTTTGGATGTGTATATACTATTAGGGCAAAGTACTACATAAACCAAAAAGACTAGAAACGTGATCAAAAGGATATGAAAGGAGTTGGAAATTTATTGAAAACCAATTAAAATAAAATGATTCCTTTTTATAAAAAGCAGGATATGGATAACTAAAAACTTATATCTTTGTACTTATATTGAAAATTCATATTTTACGTTCATGCATAATTTGACAATAACTAACTTCAAACTTTCAGCGTTGAAATTGAAGGAAATTTTATTATAATCCATGGATCTCTTTATTATTTCTTATTCGGCTAATACTATTCCCTATCTCAATTTTATACCGTGTCCATCCAGTGAATAGACGCAAGATAATTCCATTCCTGAGTGATTTAGAGAAAAATGTTTTGAATACCAAATATTTGCGTCAACTTGTACGCAACTTAAAATTATATTCAAGTATACAGAGTATTTAGTCTCCATTGTTCACAATACACATTTGTCTTTTTTTAACGGTTCACCTGGCATATTACTGGGTTATTGGATGCACCTCTTCAATTCATGTCAATCTTCTTCAATACTCTCTATATTCATGTACCTTAGCGTTTGAATTATTGATATAATTTCAGATTTTTGCGAAATTCTGCTGTTTCCTTAAGGACCGGTATCCCAAACGTTTTATACACTAGAGCGATGATTCAAATTTTATTCGATTGAATATTTTTTGGAATTTTCTACACGAAGGTCAGTGATATCATTTGTTACGTTTGATTTATGATTGATTAATTTTTTTAATGGAGTGCCCTAGATATTTTTGTAAAATCTAATAAAAACATTCCTCTAGAATTTTTCTCGTAAACATTTTCCCATACCCATAATGCTTCCTTCTTTAGTGAAGCTATGCAGGTAAGTACTTCGTGTAAAAATATTGGGTGCCTTGACGAAATTCTGTAAACTTCTGTTTCGCTAAAAGTATTCGTTAAAGTAAATGTGTAAACGTTATCGGCTCTGGTGCAATTTCATCATCTACACCATGTAACCATCATTTTCCTACATACATTGCCTAGTAAGTTAACCAACACGTATAAATACTAAATAGCGAAAGTAAGTAGAAAGTAAAAAAAAAAGAATAAAAACAGCTTGGAAGTTGTTAAAAAAATTTCGCAAATTTCGACAAAACTTCCTGGATGAATTTCTTAAAAATTCTCAAGAATTTCCTAAGTGGATAATGTGCATTACTTATTTAACAAGGACATTACACAAAATATTAGTTTCTATCAAGCAAAATGGAGTTCACTTCGAATAGACGTTGATATTATTTGCATAAATTAAACATAACAGTTTAGTTTTAGCGATTATCTTTAGCAGAACAAAAGTGTAGTACCTATAGGTTTCGACAAAAAAATGATCTGCATAGCTTCATAATTAATTTACTAAAGAACGACACATTTTATGTACAGGATATGTTTAACTTTAGAAATAACATTTCTACTGATCCCTTGATTACAGTACAAGAATTACATTGTGAAAGAATTTCAGTAGATTTAAAAAATAGTTGAAACAGCTTACAAGCACAAGTACCAATAAACATTGTGTGTTCTATTAATGCATAGCTTTTTACAAAAGCATGCTAGTGTGTTGCTATTATTCTTGAGAATGTTACTGTCTACAAGGTTTTCTCCGTCAGAAATTGAATTTTTAAGTTCTTCTAAAATGTAATTAATGTTAACAGAAAACAGAAAAATACACAATTACGTTATCTTTGTGTTTTTTAGTTGTTCTATAACGTCCCACTACAATGTCGCATTATTGATAATTAGTGTTTGGTTAGCGGTTAACGAATAGTTTAGACTGCAGACAAATCGGAACGCTTTCAAGGTTTTCGTGTTCGGATAACAGACACAATAAACAGGAAAATGTCAGAGGATGTCAGAGCAAGGGTATTAATATGGCATCCAAACCAAGCTAAATAAGATTGGGGATTTATGTGACGATAACGCCATCAGTTCCAAAAAGTCTGAAAAAAAATATAAAAGCAATAGGCGTTAGACCTGTTCCTTAATGTCCCAGAAACGACAAATCTGATTAATATAATTTTTGCTTAGATTTTCATCTATCACCTACATTATTTTTTCAACAAATAAACTATGAACTATAAACGTATTTCGGTTTTTGGACTTTCAACAATTTAACGTATTTCCCATTAAAAATCAGTGACCAGTTAAGGAACAATTCGGGCAACGAACGATTTTGGCAGAGTGTTACATATCGAGACCGTCATTTTTACAAGACTATAACCTAAGTTTAATTAAAACAAACGAGACAGATACAGATATTATTCGTTGACAAACACATTGCGGTGTTTATGTACATTGGGAAATTATAGATAATTTCCTACGTAAATGACTGTATGAATGTAACTTACATTAACTAGGCGATCATTGGCAACATTGTGTGTTGAATACGTAATTTCGGTAAACAATAAGATATCTATTCTAAGCAACATTAAAAGCTTTTTATAGAATTCTTCGTTGCCAGTGCTTAGTTCCTCTAATAAAATATTTATTACAGCGCAATTGTATCGTTTTGTAATTCACTCCACAACCCAAACCCCTGTAAAGACACCATTTTTTGTTGTTTTACCATCAAGTTGTGCTAAACAAGCATCGATCTCCTGTAATTGCCATAATGCATTTTCATTCGATCAACGTTATAGAACTATTAACTAATTTAGTAGCTTTTGAATACAACGTCAATATATTTTGAGGCGAATTTAAAGCCTTACGTTTGTTTAAAAATTCAAGTCTTCTATCCAACATTATTCGATTCATTATCTTACCCAATGGGCTTATTTAGCTAATGGGCTGATAATTGTCAGGATTCTCAGGAGTGCCTTTCCTCGGGATAGAAATTACGGAACTAAGTTTCAAACTATCCGGGAATTTAGTAATGCTGATTGAGTAATTGAATAAATAGGTAACCATAGGTACTTGCGTCCTATTGACGTAATTAACCTAGCCGATATACCGTCATGTCCGACGGAGTTGATATTGTTTAATGAATTAATTGCACATCATACTTCTTGACCTAAAATGAAACAAATCATTAGCACCTACCAACATCCAATGCTCATGTCTGTTGCCGCTGAAACTTATTTATTAGATCGCTGGCTGCGGTTGAGAAATGCTGTGCAAACACAGCCGTCTCGTCCTCGATAGTTTGGTCTTTGCATTTCAAATTAATAATAGTAATTTTATTTGTTTTGGCACGTATTTCATTATTTTATGCCATGTCTGTTTTTGTTTATTTGCAAATGCTTTGTATGACGTTCTCATAATTGTCATAATTAACCATTTTATGATAATCCTGTTTTAGTTCATTGTAAACCTTTACAAGACAATCGTCACCGGATTCTCTAAATATGTGATAAACTTGTAGCAAGTTGCTCTTTGCGTTTGCCAAATATTGAATATTGAATGTTGTATATCGATATCCGGACGAGGGAACACCAGTTAAAGGCTTGAATTTTAATTTGTCTCAGACACTTCACATCGCAAATCATGTAATGTTAATACGTAAGAATTTTCGATACGGAATAAGGGGTTCTGCCTTTGATTGGCTGTTCTCAGAATTGATTGACCGGTCACAATAAATTTTGGATGGGAGAAGTACACACAATCCCCTATCATTGACTGCTGGTGTGATGCAGGGAATGCCGCAGAGCTCTGTTCTAGGCCCACTTTTGTTTATATTATTTATTAACGATCTTCACCACCATATTGCTGATATATCAATTTTGCTGACAACACTGCTATCACAATTTCGGGAAGTAGTGAGATAAATCTCTGTGCTATATAATGGCTTGACGATTAATGATACCAAAACGTCCATGCTCTCTTTTCATTTTAGTTAGTAAGTCGTTGTTAGTACCACTAGGGCCTAGAACGATTCTTATGGTGTCTTGTCGCCTGTTCCATTGACAAGTACTTGACATCGGAGAATCATATCTCAGCTTTGCACTAAGTTTTCCCTAGCATATACTGACGCATAGCTAGAGAGCTTACTAATGTTTTACCATGCATATGATTCGTCCAGGCTGAGATGACGTAATCTTGTGGGTTCAGTCCTCTCACTTTTAGCGCTATTTTGTGCTGCAAAAGAGGAATGTCTGAGGAATGGAAAACAGGCAATGTCTTCATTACATAGAATAGATTCCTGTCATTCAAAATTTAAAGGATATGGCATCTTCACGTTGCCGTGTCTTCTTATGTATGAATGTGCTGTATTTGCCCATAGACACAAGGATTTGTTTGCATGTAGCAGATATATAAGTAATACATGTAAAACCTGAAATGCAAATTCCGAATCATAGAGTAATAATGTATGAAATAAGTCCGAGCGCTTCCAAATTTATAATTACTTACCTCAATATATCAAGATTCAAAACATATATATTTTCAAAATCCTTTTAAAATATACACTTGTGATTGCTGGACACACAGTGCGAATAGATGTGACTGGGTACATTTATTGTGCCATACGTATGTTTTATTTTATGTATTATCTTTGTACATTCTTTGACACTCAAAAACCGCGTTACTTTGCGGTAGGTCCCAAGCCATGGAGAGATCGAAGGTAATGAAAAGGCAGGCAAGCTAGTCAGAGAAGCAACGGATATGCCCTCCATCGGTTCTAACCCCTTCTGTGGTCTACAAGAGAGCCACATAAAATATGTAATTAAAACATGGGAGGACAATCAAAAGACCTCGTACTGGGAATATGTTCCAGAAAAAAAAACTGGCGAAAGCATTCATGGTAAGCCCGCTTAAGACAGCAAAGACAGTGCTTTCGTTTTGCAAAGAAGACCTTAGATTACTGGCGGGATATATGACAATTCATGCAGCCCTAAAATATCACCTATTCAATCTAGGAAAACCTGAAGATCAATCTGTCGTCTATGCTAAGAAGATCTGGAGACGGCAGAACACATTCTATGCAAATGTGTTGCCATCAGTCGCACACGACAACAACATTTCAGTAGACCATTTCTGTCATCTACCGAACTGAAGGATGATCCTAGAGTAGTAATAAGGTTTATTAAGAGCCTTCACCTATTCTAACACACATAAGGGCATTCTGTTACAATAGGTCTATCAAGGTCACAGTGACTAGAGGCATTTGTGCCATAGCCCATTTGACCAAACCTACATCTTATTGGATCAACTGGTAAATAAAAATTATTATTATTAAAGTAATGTACAATATACGAACCTGTGATACTAGTTATTTTGTAGGACTTTAATACGTTCAAAGTCAGTCAATCTTCTTCTACTAACATATAGGCTCTTCGTTGTATAAAAGAAATTATGCCAATGTTTATTTACTTTCAAAAACATTGATTTAGTTTTCAAAATCCTATTTGGTTAACCAGTTCTTTATGATCTTCACTTCATTATCAGCACACACAAGATTTAGGAATTCTTGAAATTTAATTGTTTCTTTATTATTGCATATCTATTCGCAATGTTATTGGTGGGAAGTAGTTAGTATTCACTACAAATTTTATTTTTAACTTAACTACTTATTGTACATATTAGTATATGTACAATAAGTAGTTAAGTTAAAAATAAAATTGCTTTTAAAATGCTTTTATGAACAATATGTAGTCATATTGTTCATAAAAGCATTAGATTTACACAATTCAACCAAAATGTATGATTGCTTCAACAGTTTGAAGACATTGTTTTACTTCAAGAAAGAAAGTATTCTATGTTTGTAACGTTTGTGCCATACAATACACTACTTTTCTATAATATAGGGTACAAAGCAAGATAAATTTAGATGACTGCAGCATATCGTTTTTCCGGTGTACATGTAAATTTTGCTGATATTTTGTCATTCACTTCTGCAAATGTTTATAAACACTGAAATGCAAACAAATTAGTCATCATTCCCCCTTCTATTATTTCAAAATTAGTTCAGGCTAATTTCCTTTTCTCATAGTATTGATAATGTAGATCTTCTATACATACCACTTGATCTTTCTTTATTGTTGTTAGTCTTATCTTTTTGTTTAAATTACTTTGTTTTACATTCATGCGCTATGGCTGTCAACGCCGTATAGAACTTTATTTATGAATTCAGTTCTCCTTGGCCAGGATAAGAAATACCTCATATAAAATTAAAAATATTCGTTTTCAAATTGAGCGAAGAAAATAGAAAACTTAGGGCATACAATAAATTTCTAGAGGATAAACACCATGATTAGTAGCCGCTAAACTCAAAACTTATTTATGGGATTTTATAAATCTTCTTCCCCAAGACAAAGAAATTTGCGAGTTGATATTTTATTACGTTTGTGACAGAGCACAAAAAGTAGTAAATAATGAATGCATATCAGAAAGTATTAATTTGAAATTGGGTAACAACACAAAAGCATCGGCACACTTCGCCCCACACAAATTTAATTAATCAATCCGGGACAGCTGTTCCGAGGATGCGTCGATTCTCGAAATTAATTAAACTAAACGTGTGTGGTGCGGAGTGTGCTGATACTATTGTGTTGTCTGCCATACTACCCCACAGTCCTTCCATCATTATTGAAGTTGATCCTGCTCTTTTTCTAAAATTATTTAACGATTTGCCTTCCTTTTTAAGTTAAATAACAACATTCGTTATATGCGGATGATCAACTACACCGAAACTAATAACACAAAGTTTTCAATGCCGTATTGCCTGGATGGATGTCTTCGAATTAGGTGAGTTGTGGACGAAGAAAAAACTATTTGTATACTATTTCGCATAAAACTATAACAATGCAAGGTTCAATCAAGGCGAACATCAACTAGATTTAAGGAAATGTAGTAAATATAAGTCTTATCATCGATTAAATTTTGAAATGGCACAATCATATTGATATACTTTGTACTAGTTTAACAAAAACATGTTTCACATTGAAACATTTAAAAAGGTCATGTAATATTTTAGTAATTTCTATTCTGAAATGTGATATGTATTAATTTATTTTTATTTATTTTATTTATTTATAATTGCTTTAATGCTAATAGAATTCATGTATTTTTAAATAAATAGGATTACTGGTTTTCTTAAATTCTTGGAGAGTTGCATTTATGTACTTCGTATTATCTAAGAAACCAACGACATATAGTAACAATTAAAATAATTAGAATTGAATAGTAGTCTCATCTCCTATTAGCAACTCTATCACATATACTTTATGCGTAATTACTTAACAAAAGCATATACTCAATACTTTCGTTAAATCCTATAGTCTTTCTCGATTGGTATTCCCAAATTGATTATGCTTTCAAAACCAGGTTATTGTTCAATACTTCAGCTGCACATGCTATGCTTGTAATTTTAATTTCAATATCGTTTTGAAATAAACAAACCTTTAATAATTAGTAAAACATTCACGAAACATCTGTTGTGTTTAATGTCAATAATTAAGGTGTAGTAGATGGTAACCTTCAATTTTGGACGTCTTAATCACCGTTTTAGTTTATAATTATGTTGGGGTAAAAAGTTATGCAGTATAAACTACTTTTATGTGATTAATACAAAATAACTTCTCACAATCTCTTTAGTGTAACTAATTGTATTAAGGAATTAACTGAAATTGTGAATTTGTTTATGATAATAGTGAATAAGTGTAGAATTCAATACAGATGAACACGTAACTAAATAAATCATGCTTGTAATACTATTATTATCATGATTGTTATTGTTATTAATAATATCTTATAGCGAGCAAACTATCAGAGAAGTGAATAGTTTAGTATCTTTTTTTACAATTAGATCCATAATTAAGGTATGTACTTACTTATCCGCATACTACGGATACGAATACTTCCATGCGCTTTTTAAAACTAAAAACTGGCAACACTGTTTATTGAAATTAACCAATGACACTTACAGCTTTATTCAGTGTAGTAAAAAAAACTAAGTCATTCTTAACGAATTCGCTGTGCTGAATACAATCATGGCTAAGGAAAAGCAGAGTTGTCTGCATTTTTGAAAAGAAATTGTATGCAGGCCAACAAAGAGTTCTTTTCTTGGGCTCAATGGTTCTTCTTATTTCTCATATGGTATCATATCATTTTAAATAGAAAATACGCTTTACTAACTGAAGAGAATTTCTTCTTTATAAATATCCAAGATATACTTTGGCAATTTTGGCAATAAAATTCTGGCGTAAATTACTTACTATTCAAGCATGGGTAAACCCCAAACATTTTCAGTATGTGTTTTAATATTCTTTCATATCCATAAATTAATTTCAACATCCCAGAATCCATTATTATGATTTTAGAAGTAACGCATGTCAGCTGCATCACTAAATACGCACATTTTTTAAATAAAATTAAGCAATATAGTCCGAAAACAACATTAATAATTCGATTTCTTTTTAAGAATATGACAATAATAAAGTGTTAGAATAGGATGAACAATGAAACTAGAAAAATGTCAAGGGACAGCTTTAGACATTGTTTTACCTCACTGAACTTACAACAATATAAAAGAAACTAATTTGACAAAAAATTGATAGACAAAATTGTTTCCCAGGGGTTCAACAAACCAATGATATAAAAATATATTTAAATTAATTAATTGGTATACAAGCTCACCAGGTGACCAAAGCGTGAAAGATTAATAAGGGTTTGGAGAGTGCTATGCATAAGTACATACGTTCTAATGTAGCTGCATTCACGAGACATCATTCCACAAAGACGCTGGGGATGTTTCGAGCATGCTTCTCATACTTTAGTTAGTGCGAATTGGGCATCAGACGGGTAATCAGGCATCAAAATAAATAGGGTGCGCCGCTAGCGTGACGACAATATCATCGACATCGTTAGGATGTATGCGTGACTGCTGCGCAAATACGGCCTCTATGTTGGGCTGTTATTAAAAATCTTTCGTACGTCAAAGCATGATGCCAGTGTCTGTTATTAATCTACTGATTGTTAAAGTTTAGAAAAATAACCATATTCATTTTACTTTTTCACTTCGTAAGTACACTTTGCGGTGTATTTTCACATGAGTTTTATCTTTTAACATTAATCTGACATTTAGTGAGCAAATTATTGGTTAAAAAAAACTCTCAACTGTTAATTCACTACAATTTTTAAAATCGTTTCATAAATATGAGTAATGTTCCTCACAATTATTAGTGTAGGCATTCTTTCTTACGGGTATATTTTCTATGTATTAGAAAAATAATAATCTATTTACTAAAGTAAGAATAACTTAAAATGCAATTTAGAAATCTCTGTTGATGTAATCTATTTTGTTTCATCATTCTATAAATTCTATTAGTTCAAGCTTTTTCAATTCAGATTCACGTTTTGATATTGTCTTGAATATTTTATGTTGTGCCCAAAGCAGGCTCTCTAGCTATGTCTTTAACACTTTTACACATTAATAAAATGCAAATAATCCTTTTTTCCTATCAAGTGATCACCTTCTTCAATAAGTTCACAGAAGCTTTTGCTTTTTGTTGATTTTGATAATTGATTTATTGTACTTTTCATTTCTAATTGCGTTGTCATTTATTTTTCTTCCTATTGAATGTCTTCCTTCCATTTTCCTTGTTATAGTTATTACTTTATTTCATTATCTTCTATACAAAATGTTCTCCAATTCTATGTATTTCATAAGTATAATTTATAATTTTTAGAGAGCTTTAGTCATAATTTTCACAATGTGACGCAATCAGTTCCGACGCGGCCCGCCGGTTACCTGCATGATATTGCCTGTTGTTACCTCTAGAGTCACTTATGAATAAAGTTCTCCACTTTCCATACGCTTCAAGAAATTAGCAGAGACTAGACAGACTCGTGTTTGTCGATTTTCCGGGAAACCAGTAGGCAACACGAACCCCTTCTTATGAGTCGAATAAACGCGAGTATGTCTAGCCGCTACAAAAAAGTAATAGCCTAATAATTACCTTGGTCATCTCTACTTATGAATTTAAAATTCTCTTCATATCGCTTCAAATCGAAGTATGGGGCCAAACTTTTGTCGATTAACTGTAATATGAAAGCAAGTATGAAGATTACACGTACTTGCAAACAGCGCCTCGAATTATTGGAAAAGGAAGTGATTAGCTACAACAATGATATGTTACCAGTAAAAGTGCCTGATTGTTTTCAACATAACAACAAAAGATCAAGAACCGCCTTGGCAGAAATTATATTATAGCCCTCGTATCATGTAATTTGGAACAATATGCATGGTACTTCGACACTATATTCCCTATTAATAATCCTATGAAATCGGTTAAATGATACGATAACGCATTTTTGTAATAGATCAAAAGTTAATATAACATCCTGTATATTTTTGAAAATTCTGAACAAAGTTCAATTTCTGATATAAAAATGTTATAGACTATTGTTCTAAAGTGAATAATAAACAAGTCATAAAGGTTTCTAATTTCTATAAGGAGATGCTTTTTTAATTAGTTGGTTTTATTTTGTCTTTTAATTACAACGGATAGTTTATGATAGCACCGCATTAATTGGATTTTTTAGACAGTAAAAATCTTAATTAAAGGTTGTAAAGGTTTTTGTGAAATATAGTTTTATGTAAGTCATAACCAATTAATTTGTTCTAGAATTTTGTTGTATTATATATGAAATGGAAAGTCGTAAGCATATTGTTCGCCAGGTTTTCTGGAATTCTTATTACGTATAGTAAAAACTTCCAACATATTACACCTTTCCTCACGATAATACAATCAAGGTAATTAAAGAAAAATGTACAAAGAACATTGCAACAGAAAACGAAGTAAATACTATACAAACAGTTTTTAGGAAATAAATGCGTGAGAAATTACTTTTTGATACATTATTAAAGACATGAACTGTTTGGTTTCGCTAAGTATTTGATACAAGGATGTATCTTTAACAGAAACTAAAAACCACTGCGACTTTCTTTTTTCTTATTTATTTGATAAGTTCATAAAAAAATGTGGAGAAATATACTGGATATATAAATAATAAAAACCTTAATAAAAAATGTACTTCCTAATTGTCTTAGTCGTTTTAGTAAATTCTATACCTATGGGACCTGTTTCAGACAAAAATCCTTCTTCGAGCATTAAAAATGTAACAGTATGCAAAACATGTAAAGTCTGTAAAAATGTAAAGTTTACGTACTTTGTAAAGTTTGCAAAAGATCCTTCATTGTTAAAGTGGAGATGTTTATTTGACACAACAGGATATTTGTTTGTCTGTATTTAACCATAGATTGTAGTTGAATTGGCTATAATGGTTTTTTGAGTGTATGAAACATTACCTCGTATTTTAAAGTGTATTTGCAAAATAGACAGGGTTAGTAGCGAATGTAAAGTTTTTTCTCAAGATTGTGCCGCTACGCTTATCAGATTTGTTCCACTGTCGCAACTGAAATCAAACTGGACTCCGATTTTTTCCGAAAATATTATCTTTGCCCACGCTTTCGCTTGACAGACCCATTCGACCCGACAAGTCATTTAGCCCTACTAGCTGTCCAATAAGGAAGCAATCAACTCCGTGCGGTTCTACTTCAAAGAATTCATTCTTTAAAAATAAATTTCACTATTCGGTAAATATATTGAACGTAGTTTCAATTATGATTTACTTATTTTAATCCGAGCAGATACTAAAACACGAAGAAGTTTTTCCTTCTTAATGACAACACTATTTTAGTATAACGAATTAGATTTTTTTCGTATGAAATTATCGTCAATGGGCCGGGACAGGGTTTTTTGGGATAAGTCGGAGACCTAACAAACACGCTCAGCCTAATGAGCCCGCTTGAACCGACAACCTCGTTCGCTGTTAATTTAGTCTCTCTTTTGGAATTTAAAATGTTTCTAGCACACTTTTGTTTTTAGAAGGCATGGGTTAATATCAATACGTTAGAATATACTTTTAAATTAAATAGTATGTAAACACCATACCGAAAAATATTAAAAATATATATACAGAGTTTCTCCGGGAACTGCATCACTCGATATAGGAATACATTAGAAATCTTGGCAGTACACTAAAATCGACATATACTATTGAACTAGAGTATTTATAATAACCTGACGCTTCCGGTTATACCGGAATTAGCTGCAAACTTTGTTGTTTTAAACGGAACACCTATATATTATTACATTTTTGAATTGTTAATTCAATTTAAACGTTTGTTTGACTAAACAACTATGTTGCTATTTCTAACCATATTTCAAAAAATTTGCATTTTTTGAAATTTTTTGACAGATGGACGAGCGCATGTAAACTTTTATAACTGTGAAAGTATTTAACATGGAAAATTGAAAATAGAACTATTGACCATACTACCTTATGCATTAGAATCCGCATTAGTTTTTCGAAAATATTTTACAGCGTGTCCGACTGTTACGCTTAAATTTTCAAATGGAAATAATGTCAAAACTTATTTTCTTTTAAATACAACTACCTATTTTTCTCTTATCAAATGTTATATTCATTACGCGCCTAAAATTGATACTTTTGAATATATTTAGGAAAATGTGTTATGTAATACAAAACAGTACTTGCCAATGTATGTATGGTGCAAGAATGTTGATCACATAATTTCTTAAAACATCATCCAACCTTGGTATATCTAAGTTAGTCTTAATCATTAGGAAACAATTTAGCATTGATGAAATGCCACTTAGTTTTCAATTACAAACAATGCGGGCACGTTTAAATTGTAAAAAAAGTTATTTAAATTTGCTTTTTATGTAATATTTATAAAAATTAAAAATCGTTACCAAACACAGGTAAGCGAATAGAACAGAATTCGAATAACTTGGAATCGGTCAACTAAAAATTAAAAAACTTGATTCTTACGAATTATATTAATATAGCCTCAAGAGCACGATTTATTTTTGAACAACATTATCTGGACGAATGAAGAAAAATTTACAAGAAGTGAGCTGGCAAACAAGTACAGTTCCCATTGTTGGAGCAATTTAAATCCCAACGTATTTGGAACGGAAAAATTCATGTTTCAGCAGACATTTTAAAAAACTACATAAACTTCATTCTCATTGCCAGGCATTCTTTTTTTGGAATATACATTTTCCTAAATATCTTGAAAAGTGTTAATTTTAGATGTGTAATGATGTGTTTTTTTTAGTTTTTTTTTGCAAGAGTAATTTGATAAAAAAGAGAAAACTAGGTAATTGTATTTATAAAAAAATTGTTGACACTTTTTCATTTGAGAATTGTTGCACACGCTGTTTAATATTTTCGAAAAATAGTTCGGTTTCTAACACTGCCCTATACAGTCAACAGTTTTGCAAAGTTTTACTTTTCTAAGTTAAACAATTTCAAAGTAGAAGAAAGTTGCAAATATATCAAATATGGTAAGAAATAGAAGCATAGTTGTCTGATCAAACAAACCTTAAAATTTAATTAGTAATTCAAAAATGTAATACTATGTAGGATGTTCTATTTATAACGAAGTTGACAACTGTTTCCGCTGTAACTAGAAGTGTTAAATTGTTAAAAATATTTTTTAACAATTTAACACTTAATATAGTTCAATAGTACATACCGTCATATATCGATCGATGCAGTTCCCGGTGAGACATGCTGTATATAATTCATATATATTCATATAGCATTCATTGCTACAAAATTTTGTAATAAAAGTACTGTTTTGAAAATTATTATCAATAATGATTGGGGAACTTCCTTCTTTTTGATAATAAGAAACTTGACCCAACGAAAACTATTTATTTCGAATGTTTTCGTAACGTATCAGTCACTAACTGTAATAATTACACACTTTCTCTGGTCTAATACATTATTACATACAGCATTTAACAAAGAAACGTTGCATTAAACTATGAAGGTAACCAAACGGTAAATGCTGTAGTAATCAATTAAAGTATCTGAATAAATAATTTTATACCATAAATAGTAGAAAAGAAGCATATTAAGAAGCGATTTTCGATCAAAAAGTGTTATTTATTAATGTTTGATTCTTACATATCGCGAGTTATTGCATATAATGATAAATTACCTAAAGTAATTACAACTTTTCTCAAACTGCCAAACTGTGAGCTATATAATGGGTATTGTTTTCGACGTTCCACTGTTTCACATTTAACCAATACAGGTATAGCTATTTGATCACAATAAGAAGTTATGGAGGATGGAAGTCATTTGCTATAGCCGAGGGTTACATTGAGAGCTCGACCATAAATAAATGTATACCTAATTAGCACAAGTTATGTTTTTGAACTATTGTGTATCTATACTAATTTGCGTTCATTTGGGTACTTCAGGTTTTATAACATTTATTATAAATATATCATAAAATAAATCCAAAAATCATAATCATTGTCATTAGGAATACCAACATACCAACACTATTATACAAAACAGAAAAACGTAGTTTGTTAAACTAAAACGTTATCATCGTTATTGTAATTATTATTTTTTTTTGAACAGTGAGAATAGTGCAATATAAATGACATTCATTTTCTTGCAGAATTAATTTTTTGATGTAGGACCGAACAAATTTCACCATTTGTTTGGGCGAAACGGGATTGTTGAGCTAAATGGGCTTTTCAGGCTAAGCTGACAAACGCATTGAGCAAGCCGGGCTGGACCTACATAAATCTCGAAGTGTTCACCTCTACCATTTCAGCTTTTGCTTTTGAAGACCGTGTTAGCACTTCAGATAAAAAAAAAACAATATAGGTAATAATTGAGACTTATGCAATGGTGCAAGTCAGATCTTTGAAATCGGTCAGAAAATACTTTCGGATTTGTTGGTCAGCCACACTACATTAAATAAAAAAGATAAAATTTCTTTTATTTGAACAGGACCATAATTGTTGCATTTGTAGTGTAATTGACTTAATAATTTCGTTTATTGAAATTCAGTTTCAATAAACGGAAATTGATCTACTGCGAAACTGCAGTTCCAATTCGGTTATGTATATTGGAAATAGTCCCCTCTATGGTTTACTGGTCTAATAATTAAAAACGGGTTCTTCCGAGGGAGAAGGGATAGTTCATGCATGTTATTTTTCGCACGTCGTAGCTTCAAGGCATGCAGGAGGTAGAAATAGGCACTTGTAAAGAATATCTGTTCTAAGAAGGGATAGTACATGCATGTTTAGTTTTAGAAAAAGTTTTTTCTCCCATCATTCGGTCACCGGTTGATGATGAGGAGCATTCGTGTCCTCGAAACGGCCGTCCCGGACTATTTATTATATTACTACATAATAAATTAAACTTGTGTGGTGCGGAGGGTGCCGATACTTATGTGTTGTTTACCATACTACGACACAGTCCTTGCTATCATTATTACTTATATTTAATGCCTATTCTTCTGAGCTTTTCAGACAAAGTTCTGATGTATGCATATTATAATTAACTGTTGGTGCAGAAGTTTATATATTGAATTATGCGGGTTGAATTGGTTAGCTGTCACATGTCAATCAATAGTCGCAATGCCATCCATTGTATAAGTAAAGTATATAATTAAAACAGAGGGATGACGACTAAATTTGGTTAAAGTGTGCAGGACAAAATAAGTATTGCTTCCATTTTATATGATGTATTTAATAGATAGGATGTCATCTGTTTTGAATAAATGTGATTCTAACTATATTTATTAAAGAAATACCACCAGTTTCTAAAAAACTTACAACAAACCCAGTTAATAACGTTAGTAAAGTTGAATTAGACAGTACTAAATAAATAACGTTGTATCATATATTTACGTGAACGTAACGTAAGTGTTATGGGCTAACGTTAAATTTAATAATATTTTTAAATATTTGTTAAAATTATATCCAAGAGCAACGTTATTGTATATACCTATTGTATAAAAATATTGTTTTTCGAAGTTATAAATTAATGTTATTTTGATAATTTCTACTACAGACTAAACATTATTTTATTAACGGTTTAGTTTATTTTATAAGGTAATGTTACTTTAGAGTTGCGTAATTTTTTTAATAATTATAGATATTAGAATTATATTAAAATTGGATTAGTAATGTGCACATTCTGCAATGTGCATATTATCATAGTATCCACGTTAACAATTCAAGTTATTTTGTCTAGACACCTAGTGTTTCTTTACTTTAGTGTAACGATTTAGATCTAATTTTCGATAATATTCCTGACATAGGAAATAATAGCCTGGTTTAATGGTGAACAATACTACACGGAGAGAAATATATTCTAAAATTAAAAATAATTGTACTGCAATCTAATATATTGTTTGTTAAAATAGAGCAAAGAAATACAGTATATTAAACATAAATAAAAAAATGTATTATATTCTTGTCTTCTATCGTTAAACCAAGCAAAAAGACGTCCAAAAATAAGTATAGTTTTGTAATTTTAAAACTCTGTCCAATCAAAATTCAAAATCAGGTGAGAGGCGAAACTAACTGAGTGGGAAGCAAATGATCCCGATGGGGCTTCTTCTGGAGAAAGAAAGATGATAGACCGGTTAGATAGCATGGTACCTCAACGCGTAATCACCAGAGGCGAAACTAACTGAGCAGGAAGCAACTGATCACGCTAAGTCAGCATGTGAACCATTCCAGAGGCGAAAATCGACTGTGAACTTCTATTTAAAATACAGGATTTAATTTAAATACATTTGCAAAAATAAGGCAAACATGTATAATCTCATAAAATGAGAGTTCTCTATCGTTATAACGGTCTATATTCCTTAATATTTATGGCTACCACCAATTTTGCAATTCAAAATTGATATTTCTTATAATTCTATCTCATTAGTAGTATTAATAAGAAAAATGTATTGAACATATTCCCCGGAACGTGCTACAGTTGTGTAATTCAACTTAACCGAAGGAATGCATATAAAAAACTGACCACATTACGTTCACGTGTTATGAAGTGTCTAATTAATGAAGCATTGGTATTTTTCCTTAATGTTTTCGCACTTAAATGTTTTAAAAAGCACTATACATTTACATTTTACGTAACATTTATTATATGCAGTCTGTAACTTGTCACGTTTTATTAACTTGTGTAATTTCGTTTCCAGTTCTATAAGCATTAGCAGAATAATTGATTTGTGTATTTGAAGTTACTCATGAATTACACAAAGTGAGTATAATTGCTATGTCTATATGCAGATCCCTTTATTTTTCATTTCTTTTTGGTACGCTATCTACAGTATATAATTTCATATATACAGTCTGTGTCATAAATTTTTGCATTTGCGTCATTAGTTACCTGCTGTACTAAAGACAAGCGTTATATCCACATCTTATGTTAATGCGCACATGTAACTGAGTATAGGTATACAGGTGCACCTTAAAAGTGTTCTCAAACTCAGCCACTTGCAGACGCCACCGGTGGTCGCTACAAGTAGCTAGTTACAGCCACCCACAATCGCCACACGTGGCCGACAGTGGCCGCTGAAACCATTCACTAGTAGTCGCCACTTTACGTTCTCCGAACTTCCGTCTTCTAAAAATAACGTTTGCAGTTGATGGACTCCGATTTGGAAGCATTCACTGGATTAATGATTATACGAAGACGATGCACTAACATAATTGGACTTAAGGGTTAATATACCAACTTTACGTTCTGTCACTAATTGAGATAGATTTAAATATCACCTTCTAAGTTAAGAAGAAACTACTCCATTGCAAGAAGATCGATTATAGTTTTAAAAATAAATACCAAAAATAAATATATACTTGCAGTATTTCTTTCCTTTACGTTTTTCATGATTTGTTTTTTTCAAAGTCTACTATTATTACATACATTAGAGCGCATATCCTATTCTGTAGGATACGCTTCTGTTTCAGATATAAACATATCTATATCTAAATCCATAATTTCTGATATAGTCATACCATACACGTCTACGTAAAAACAAAATACAGACTGCGTTGGAACGAATGTGAGACGTTGTAATGTGGCTACCTTTGCGAAATGCAATCAGCGAGGGCTACTGGGCGACCCCAGTGGCATCCACAAGTGGGTGGGTTTGCGAGCGCCCTAATTCTTATGGGACTAACGCAAATTCAGCGTTTGTGGATGCCCGCTGAAGTCCCTTGCTAGAGAAGCAGCGACATCTTGCTAGCAATAGCTAGGTTGGTTTCAATGGCCACTGTAGCGGTTATGGGTGGCGACCATCGGCGGCGTCCACAAGTGGCTGTGTTTGCAAGCGCCCTAATTCGTCCATTTTGATTATTTAATTTCCATCAAAATTTAATTAAACATTTGCAAACTTTGAATTAATTTTAGTTAGGATTGGAATTCATGTTAATAATCTATATTATTAATCTTTTATTTAAAAAAGAACATTTATTTATTTTGTGGGAGGTAATCAGTCTCCAATTATTTTCAATAAATTGCAAAAATGTACAAAACTCATCCAACATTACTTGGAATCCAGCAGTCTAAATTTACAATGTCAATTATCAGAAATGATCATCGTTATGCTAACCATGTCCTTGGGCATCCCGTTTATTTAAACATTCAAAAAGTAAACGCTTGGATTATGACACCCATACGACAGCTTCAGGAATGGCACTTGACATGTTTTGTCTGTACTTATTATCGTTTCACCTTTCTTTTAAGTAATTCTTGTATATGTTTAGTTGAAAATTAATCTAAATAAACTGTTTTAAACAGTTTCTGGTAAGCTTTGTAAATTATATTTTGCATAAGCTTTCTTGAACATTTATTTAAAGATTGATTACAAAATACCCGGCAAACCTCTTTTCTTCGTTTTTATTGCTAAGGTTTGGTTTATCGGTCACTACAATATGCCGAATTAGAGAAGAAAAGTAACGGTTACATAATATCCCATACTGTACGATAAGTAAGAATATGTATTAAAGCAAATACATATAGAATTATTTCCGGAGGGTTGCAATATCTTTGAGAACTTCTGTGCATACTGCGCAAAATATCAAACAAACGAAAGAAGTGGACTCTGCCCCGCAAATTACAAACTAAGAGCAATGACTAAAACACGTGACGTGCCAGAGCACACTCAAATAGATGCTCGCAAAGTTATTTATGAGAAGTACAAGTGCAGTAAGTAAATAGTAACCAAGTTATAACAAATTTTCTTTCTCTATTTTATTTTTACAGAAAAACAAGGCTGATTAAAATCTCTGCGAGAGCTGTCGAAAGCTAGAAATATAGTATATCTCAGTGTCTGCTCGCCGCAACATCTCATCAAACTCTGACGATTTAAGTTTAAGTTAAGTATAAAGTACATTTAGGTGAAACCCTTTTTCGAGGGCAAGATAATGCTATTAGAAGTTTTAGAAAGCCAAATGGATACGATGGTAAATGTTTTATTGTTCTTCATGCAGGTACAAAAAGCGGATTTGTTCCTAATGTAAGCTTGTTATTCAACTCAAAATCAAATTCATTAGATTGCCATGGACAAATGAATAGTTCATTGTTTAATTTTTAATTTGGAAAAGCGATCGTTAATTCCAAAATCCAATGAAATAATTTGGGCATGATGCCCGTTTTTTTTATCGAACATATTGGATTGATAGGTTCTACCAATGGTGGCTTTATGATGGACTTACGATAACTTGCTAACATCCGCAATAAAAATAACCAACCTAACATTTGACATTTTCCCCAGTTACCATTCACCGACTTTAAACTCGGGAGGAAAAATTGGATATTTGGTGGACTCACCATCAATACAGACAAAAACGATAGCTGATACACCCATCACAAATCCAACTATCAGCTAAAAACGTGGTGGTTGACAACTAATGCCATCACTGTCTCCATCTGGTGGAAGAAAAAATGCAGACATGTTTATAGCTCGCCCCGACCTGACATTTGATATTTGCCAACCTAGTCTGCCCGTCGTGTGAACTCGACAGCTTCACTGATTGTCACATCATCAAATCCGTTCGATCCTGCTTCAAAGAATGCAAAAGCAAATGATAGGCTGGCCCGGCCGGTTCGCACCTCTAGTATATACAACAATTTGCCTGTTGAGCACTTGGGCCATCTTCTTTTCACAATATTAGAATAAATTTGAAATTGGAATCATATATTGGGTCCCCACATAACACAATTATACCCGTCGTCCGTTCGATGTATATCCAGATTCGGATATACACGCACCCATGTCGTGACATCCGTGATAACATAGATATTCACTGATTTTGAACAAATATATGACATGAACTGATGTACGAATGTAATACGATACCCGAAGGTAGATTATTTATGGATTTTTGGCAGTTTTGTAAAAATCTTTCGCAAATGTATCTTTTGAACAAATTACCACATTCAAGGAAGCATCGGCAAATGCAGCACCTATGTCCGAGCGATTCTAGTTTTGACCTCTTTCTCAGTACTTCTAGCAGCTTTTATAGCCTCAGCTTACTTTTTCCCTGTCCCCTACAAAAAAGTATAGAATAAATTCTATCGTATTTTTATCATAATTTCGCAAATTAGATGTTACTTGACCATAAGTCGTCAGGTTCAGTAGTAAAGTCCATATTGAACGGATGCCAGTAATAGAGCTAGCTTTTAGATTGTGTACTCGCATGGCATATTATCCACTTTAAAGGAAAAAAAAATGAATGAAAAATTGTGTATATGTAATATTTTACAAATGCTAAAGGAACAAAGGAGTAAAGGAAAAACAGCAAACTCTTTCTATTTAGTTCAAATCAAAGTAAACATTTATTTGGCTAAGTGTGTTATTTTACTAGCGAACTCAAGTGTTTAGTGCTTAAATTTTACTTCAATTCATTCCTTCAATTTAATTCTCGTAAAATGTTATTATTTACTGGTTATTTTTATTCGAAACTGCGGAAATCGACCGCACCGAAAAAAAAAAATTAATTTAGAAAACCAATTTTCTATAATTATAACATTTACATCACTCAAAGGTTTGAAGATCGGTATACGTTGTTAAATATTTAATGAGGCTTGGGCTTGTGCGTTTCTAGATTTCAAAGTGACTTGAACGCCAACGCGGTTGTGTACAACGCAAGGAGTTTATTGTTCAGATTACTGTCGATTCACTTTGGAGATAGAAAGAATGTCCATAAGATATCCTTCTGAAAGTATCCCTTTTTCTTCACATGGGCTTACGCATATTTTGCAAATATAAACTGAACATCCACTGGATATCCTGTAATATGTGGATACTGTTTAATGTTTATACTATTTTTAAAGGTAAAAAACAAGCATTATAAATTTATCATCTCCAGGTGTCCTTTATACCTTGATTTGATCAACGCTATTAAGGAAGTCTTTAAAACGCTAGCAATTGCAAAATGCTGATTGGAATAAATAATACATTGCAAAATTCTTAAGATCTTACATCACAAGCTACTTCCTTCAAAGAAGAATGTATCACATTGGAAAGTTAAGGATAAACATTCATATGCCAACTATATATATATGTATATACATGAAACAGGATATTAAAAAAAAATACCTCTAAAATTTAATATTATGGAGTTGAATTGGAAACTACTATTTACCCAATAGTATTTGCAAACAGTTTTAAAAGAGCAAGATGAAGGTAATTGTTGCAATCAAATCTTAAGAACCCCGATCGGGAATAATGTTGACTCATTTTGCTGTTTCACTAATTAAGCCCGACCACAAGGGAGCTATTAGTATAAAAGGGAGGACAATTTAAATGCAATTTGCGAGTTCTACAATAGGAATGGTGCACGTAGCGTGTTATAGTAGCTACATATAAAGTTGCTAATGTTAGGAGTGTGTGTATTTTGTACTATACATACACACACTAATAGTTCATTACGTATTTTATACCATTTTGAATATACGACACAAGTTATAGATTTCCATAATAATACATTAGCTAACTAGCTCATCATTTCTTTTTTTTTCTTCTTAAAATTCTTTAACAATGCGATCAAGTAAGTCATGTACAGTAAATAGTTGTTGCTATAAATCATAATTTCACTATATACTATAATCCTAGTGCTTTTATAACTATGGATTTTAAGACAATAGGAAATGAATTTCTGTTGATTGTAGTCGACCAAAAAGAAAAAGCTTTCTTTGTATTCTGAGTTTTCTATTTATTCTAAATCTTTTTCGAACAAAAACAAGGTAGGTGAAAATATAAACTAGCGAAAACATAATCGAGGAAACGGTGAAATAATAATCGATGATGGGTTATAAGTAAAGTTCTCCAGTTTCCGTGGGCTTCACGAAATTAGCAGAGATTATAAAGACTCGTGTTTTGTCGACTCTCGAGGAAACCAATAGGCAACACGAATCCATTCTCATGAGACGAATAAACGCGAGTCTGTCTAGTCTCTGCTAATTTCGTGAAACGTATGGAAAGTGGCGAACTTTAGTTATAAGTCATACGTTCTAAACACTTGATGCAATGCTTGGATACTCGTTAAACACAATCGTGTTCTGTCAAAGTTAACATAATAATGGTGCGAGGAAATTGAACAAGGAAACGTCAAACTGTTTAATCCATCATTGATTATGTCACCATTTCCTCGATGATGTTTTCACTAGTTTCTATTCTCACCTGTTTTGTTTCTGATTCGATCGAAAGGTCAGAGTACAAAGGAAAGAGTTTCTTTCTGGTCAACGCAATTCCCAGAAATTCGTTTTCGGCTGTTCTAATGTGGTACCGTAAGTACCTCTCGTCAGTAATGGTTTTCTGTTATTAATTACCACCAAAACACCATGCACAGCTCAGTGTATGTAGTATATTTTGACCCACACACTCTTTGCAAGAAGTTGTTGGTTCTACATATACACAATGAACTGACAACTGTAAAGAAAAAGAAAGTTATCTCAGAAACCTTTTTTGACATGCTTAATCTTAAAAATAATGAGAATTCCCAATTCAACTCTGAAACCCTTAACCATAATACGAGGGTAGCGTCTTAGGTTTTCATAAACGACCACTAGATGAAGTATGTGATATTTGTCATTGCCATTATCGTAAAATTTGACATTAGCGACGTACACACGACAAACAATAATTCCCACAGTCTTTTAATATATCATATAATTATCATATGGAACTCTCGCACAGAAGTAAACCATACCATAGAGGTTCGACTCCACCTTGCTATCATAAAGACCCAGCAAATGGTTCCGCTGCAATGCTTGTTAAGCTCCTGAACATATAGGACAGAAAATTAAAATGGGATTCCTAGTAAATTCGTTTTCTCATCAACGACATCAGAAACCGAACGGGCAGAGGATTTCTGTTATTGTTTTTGAAGATGCCAACAAACAGAAAGTATTACTTACATCAAAGATAAAAGTAATAAACTGAAAAACTCATGATACGTGATTCTGTCACAGCTTAAAGCTATCCAGAGTTCGTCAAAATTTCCACATTTAATGTTTAATAATTCACAAGCTTCAGAACGTAATAAGTAGAATAATAAATTATATTTAGTAGATAATCTGCTACACGTTCTTTTCATACAATAATTTTCTATTCTATTAAAAGCTATGAACATCATTCATTTTACTGTTATTGACCGTGGAATTTCAACGCTGGATGAATGTGCGGAAAATACCGTTTCCAAAGTTATTCCCCGCTTATTTTAAAATTTTAATATCTTCACGATATAGCTGCGCATACATCAAAAAGGGGAGAACATAAATTCGGCATATATTAAAGTCAAACAGAAACATATGCATCTTCCACTGTCAGCGAGCCTTCGTATTACTTTCAGCGAAAATAAATTTATTTCCAACCAAAAATTTACTTCCACTTAAATAGGTAACAATGTGCACTTATGGATAGATATATATGACTATGTTACAAAGACCGAAATAAATCGATTCATTTCCACCTGAACAAATTTTATGGAGCACATATATTCAGGAATCTGACGAAAGGATGGGTCTTTCTCTCCATATATGTCGCTGTTGCATATATCTATAATACGAGGGTTGGACCGCCAGTTCGGCCCCCAGATCAATACTTTCCTCCAGTACAGTCGATGTCAAATCACTTTCGTTTTGAGTAGCTAAATGTAGTCCAGACCGACGCCGAAAGCAGAATAAGTACTTTCTTTTATTTCTGAAGAAAAAGATTTGATTTATTAATGTAACATATGTCTTGGTTTTTCTTCTAGATTCCGTATTGTTAGTGTTTTGTAAAACAATGAGAATCTATGATAACTTTGCGTAGAGCATACATTTTTAATAGATTTACTTTGTTTAAATACACATCACTATGTACACAAATAATATGTGGATATACAGTGTTCGAGGAAAAGTCTGCACCGTATGGGAACTTGTTTTAAAGTAAATATGTTTGTAGTTTGTCTGTGCATAATTGAAAACTAAAAAGTGTAATTTAAAATTCTCAAATGTCCACAAATGCCATTATTTGACCAGAAATGAACAAATGTCATAAGAAAAAGTTCCTAAAGAATCCAAATCCAAAGTAATTCACAAATGTCAACTTTTGTTTTTTCTTACATTTCGCTATATTCTTTTCAGTGTACTTCCTTCATCAGTATCATTTGAAAATCGAGGGTTTGTCTTAAGAAAGAGAAAACTTAATTTATTTTTTATTAAGATTAAGGACGCTCTTAGAAAAAGTGGAATCATACTGAGTTGAGAAATGAGAAAATACCTGATTTTTTTTGATGATCCAAAGAAACTTTCCTTCTTCCGATAAAACCTTGTTTAAAATCTTAAAAGTTAACAAATGTTATTGTGTTCTTACAATTAACTAAATTCACAATTAAATAAAGGGAGTTATTTTGATTTCTTTTGATTATAAAAAATTCACTATTAACATTTTCAGTTCTGAAAATACGAAAATAGTCTAAGAGCGTCCTTGTCTCTTCTATGCAAAATGATAATTTGGAAAAATAATCCTTCTTAATAAACACATTTTTATTATGTATCAATTTTTGAAATATCACAAAAAACTTATGACCTACCGATAACAAAACATTTTAACAATTCTATTAAATTATAAATGTTCTGTTACGTAATAAGTTTCAAGTTGTTCAGCTCTGGAATCTTCATTTTTGGCAATGGAGTATTTTGAATGTAGGTCTATTAAAGCGTCTGTTATTAGTATTAGAAACCATACTAGGTGGTACTTGTCAAACAATAATTACCTTCTAGAATCGAATAGAATATTGATTCCATTCCTGGTCAATAGTAAACAGACTAGGGTGAAAATTTAAATTTTGCGACATTTTTGCTGTTGTGCTTTAACAGAAGAACCATTATCGTAGACAGTGCGTCTTTATTAAAAAATGGATCACTATTCAACACAACAGCACACAGGTAAGAGAGCTTAATAGATAGCCGATCCCATGTTATTATTTAGACACTCATTTTTGGAAGTGAAAACGCTTTAATTTGGAGACAAGGTACTACTAAGGAAGGGGCTAGTTGTATTTCTAGATTTCTGCGGTCTGCAAAGTTCAGTTGATAATGCATACACAGATTACAACGCCAATCCTGGGGGTGCTTCACATACATGTGAAATCAGAGTGATTACGGAAAGAAACTGAAAAAAATATCGCGTCATCTTTTAAACTTTAAATAAATCATTAAAATGTGTGTTATTGTGCCATATATACTAACTATCTGTAAAGCCCTTTTATCTGCGCCTATTTTGAAACATTATTTCAAAAATTGTGAAAGTTTGACTGCCACGATTTACAAATTGTGTTCAATTTTTGGAAAACAGGAAGTGGAGAGGACAATCGAGAAATTCCAGGAGACAGGGTCGATTACTGATGTCAGACCATCAACACGTAGTCGTCAAGGTTGTTTAGCAGTAAACATCACGGTTGTTCGCCAGAATGTGGCCGAAAATTCGGCATTGTGCTCTAGAATTGAATATTTTAAAAAGCACTATGAGGCATATTCTTACGAAAGATTTACATTTTCTTGGCTACAAAAATCAACTGAGCCACCAGCTCAAGCCTACAGATCGAAAGCTTGTCAATTAGGTCAATGATCAACAAGTGAATGGTGAGTAAGGTCCATTATCATTTGATGGCTTCGGAAACTGCTGCATTTAGATTGACAAAAACTCAAATATCTTTTATTCACGAGACACTCGTTATACGATTTAACCCTTTTGGACTTTTTCTCTTCTTCTCCAATTGCAAACTTACCGCAACCAATAAATCGACATTAAAGCACACATTCTTCACTAATGAAAAAAATAACTAACCACTAAATTCTCAGCGATATGCACTTCCGGAGGTTCTAGCTTTGTTGTTGTCAAAGTCACGTACATATGTTCGAAAAGATACCTTTTCTGATTAAAATAATAAGTGCTCTTAAAATTATTTCTTGAATCGTGCGTGACTCTTCTAAGTATATATCGACATCTAACACGCACTTGCATTGTATAACATCTTTTAACATTATATCGAGGCGTAGATAACTTTTAGAAAAATAGTTTAATTTTATATTCTAGAAAATAGTCTGCAACAAACAATTGTAAATACTTAATAATAATAAATTCGAACATTATAAAATGTATCTTGGAGATTAAGAATTATCTTTGTTTCATTTTAATAAAATAAGAAATTCCAACGAATTCATATCATTATTCGTATTAGCAAAAGCGGTGCAAGATAGATTATTTCTGTTTTGTGATCATTTCGTAATAATTCTTGATACGCTGCCCTTTTAGTTCTACATCATCTGTTCATTCTGTCTTCTCCTTTGTGTTTATAATTTGCGCTTCTGTTTATCAAGAACATCTTCCATATTTTTAACAAGTGCAACTTTCACTAATTCTTAACTTTCCCGATTTATCAAATGTATTTCTGCCAACAATTTTTCCTTACGTTATGTCGCTACTTCCTATCTTATCGCAGTTATATTTTACTTTTACAACATCCACTGGGGCTACGTTCTCATTAAATATGATCGCTTGTATTTTATGTCCATTTTCGATGTCGTCAAACGTGGGGATATGTCAACTTTATCGTGAAATTTATTTAGTTAATCGTTATAATTGTGTGAGTAACATAATGTACATACGTATGTATCAATGCCTATGTATTCTGGAACTTGATGGGACATATAGAATATTATTTTTCTTGAATCTGAAAAATATGTTGAGAAAATTATTGTTGATGTGGTTGACAGACCATGTTTTTTGTGAACTTTTGTCGCTACTGGTAGTTCAATTGCATTTCCGGTGTCACCGGAAATAGCGTCTTATTTTGAATTGAATAGCCTCTATATGTTCATATTTTTGGAAAAGGAATTCAACGATTCTAATACTTTAGCCCCGACACTTTAGCTTAACAAATGTTACTATATGCAGCCAAAGGTTTTGGTAATCTTTTCTTGTTGATACGCCGGCTAGGAGAGGGTGCTAAATTCCAGATAGCTCCAAAGAGTTCCTTGCTAAGCAAAGTAATTATAACAATTTCCAAACCTGCAATTCTCAATTTCAAGAGCGCAAATTATTCTTGTTGTTTATTATTATCATGTCCTGCATTTGTCATACTTTGTTCTTGATATTATTTTATCTCAAGTTAACTTGTTTTCTTAATTGTTGTTACTTCTTTCCCTTATCGAACTTTATCGCAACTAAATAAGTAGGTTTCTTTAAATTTGTTAGTTTTTGGTCGGCAATATGTCTATTTTTTAGGTTCTTTTGTGTTACTCTGGCATGAATTGCTGAGTCAACTTTAATATCCTGTAGATTGGTAACAATTATAATTATTACTATATATATGCTACTTACTATATATATACTAATAATTATTTTCCGTGGTTGCGTAACAAATTCCGCAGTAATTTAAATCATATTTTATTAAAGTATAAATGGTATTGCTGGATTCACCTTTCGATTACCTTTCCAAATACGTAAAAACCTATAGTTTTCTGTTTAAACTAAGAAAGTTGATTTGATCAATTAAACTGACGATAATACCAAAAATTAACTTACAAAAAATAGAAATCGGCATATTTCCTAAGAATGGTAGTTTCTGTGGTTCAAAAGCTAATGTGGGAGAGGGAGAGATACTTTAGAACCTCACTGTATATACATAGGCAAACAATGTAATAATACGCACACATTTTTCTATTTCATTAGTTATTTCGAAAATAAGAGCAGAAATGTGATTTTTTTTTGTTATTAGAAGTAGGTAAAATTCATGAAGTAATCAATAATCATATTAAAATAGAATGAAAAAATTGTTACATTTAGAATTGAAAACTTTACTTCACGTCGCGTAAAACTCATTGTTTGAGTTTCACGAGAACGATATTCCATTTTCTTTGAAAGCGTCTTAGATTTTACTCACAACAAAAATTTTGAAATAGGGCCAACCATTAAGTACGTTCAAAGTAATCCCTTGAACTATCATATACTTGACTATTCTCTCATTTCTTCCACAGACGAAAATCGCACATCACAAATATTTCTTAAACCTATAAAACAGCCAAAAATCATGCATTAACAAGTCAAGTAAGTACAATCGTATGTTCTATTGCTTTTATATTTTTTTGAGCCATGAGAGTTGCGGTATAGGACGATGCGGTTGCTGCTTCTTTGTGTTTCTCATCTTTATGGAACCATACACGTCTCCTAACAAGTAGATACCTCAAAGGATGGAATATACGTTTCGTCACCTGTTACAATTTTAGAGAAGATTGGTGTGTGCCATTCTTCGAAAAAGTTTCATAGTAAATTTTCGCACGTTCTGCTTTTTGAAAGTCAGAAAGCTGATAGAGCACAAAACGATTGACAATCTTTTTAAATGCAGGTGCTCGGCATCGAATCATGAGTTGATGCTCTGTTATAGCATGCGTGGCTCTCTTGCCCTCTTCAAGTATTTTCTTAGCACTAATAACATTTCTGATTCTAAACAGAATTTCTTTTGGCTTCAAAGTCTTTACACCATCGTTAATTTGTAGCCCAAGAAGGAGCTTTTTCAAGGTTCAGTCTAAACTTTTTTTCGCCATAAGCGCTTACTTAAACCTTTCTTGAAATCATAATAAATCATGATTCGAAAATGCTGTGTAGTTAATTTTCTTTTCCTCATATTAGCAGTTGAAAAGGTAAAAACTTCGGTTCTAACACAAATCCAACAAGTAAACCTCAACGGACAAATAGAAGGTTACTCTATGCAACAATGTATGTTTTGTTCTGTAAGTGTTGTATTCTTAATATCATCTTGGCCGTTGTATAAGGTACTGAAAACAATTGGCGTGTAAGTTAGTTTAAATGCTTTTGCTTAATATCAAAATATAATCAATTAATCCAAAAAGGATTTTATCTAAATACAATTATTCAGGGTTGGGATACTAAATTTGAAAAATTAAAGTAGAATGTTAGTAAAGTAGGATATTAATTAAAAGTATGTACAGAAAATTATTAAAATATATGACGCCAAAGTAAGGATCATGTTAAATTTTTGGAATGTGTTGAAAACACTATCATTATTACCTAAAATACGGTAGCTCACTTGCATGTGTACAAATTTTAAGATGTCCAATAGCAAGTTTTTTGGAAGAACGTAAAAACTAGTAATTGTTTAGTTAATACAATCTGCCATCTGTTTAAGAGGGACAACCTACAGTCTCGTAAATTATATCAATAATTTATAAATTTCATGCATTTTGCTCGAAGTTTCTTCGTCGTTAAATTAAATTAGTAAATCTACAAAAAGAGTAACAATTTTAATATACTTGGATGAATTGAGATGAACTTTTCACAATTTACTCGTTACTACTATATTTATTTATTTGCGATAGTTATATTTGAATCCTTTTCTCTTTATATTCTTGAAAGACCTCAAAAAATGGGCCTAACGTTTAAAAACATTTCATGGGTGATCAAGTATTTTTAATATAATGCTTTACTAAAATTTTGTTAATGAATACATACTAACTTATTATTTTTATTATTATTCACAGTTATTTGTATTGGAAGGGGAAAGGAAGAAAAATATCAGATAAAGTTTTATTATTGTAACAAATATTGAAAATAGAAAATTAAAAATCCTCGTAGTGACAATGTATGTACCATCGTCAGCGCAGCAAATGTTTGGGTAGTTTTCAGTGGACAACAATGTAAACAGAGAGGAGAAAACATTTTTTGTAAGACAAATTTTTGTAGTGGCAGAATATATTAATAGTAAATGCAATATTAACCATTAGAGACCAACTAAAGAAACAAACTTCATGTCAGTCAACTTTTCCCATTCTGCAATTCTTTGGAAATAGGTATTGCTACAGTATTGCTAAACCATTATTATAAATAAATATGACACCGATTGATTGTAACGAAAACAGAGCTTGGGAGGATGAATTCGATTAGTTTCTACAGCTCTCAATGAATCTATATGAATCATCACAGTGAAAAAATTAATTTGTTTTTGTAATATCTCTCGTCAGCATTTCCACATCGAATCGCAAACTAAATAAAACCCTTACTTCTAGTGTCCTAGCTTCTTTTTCATTTGTCTTGATATAATTTGTTCTATTCCTTGTGATACACCTTGCGGAAACTACCGAGAGCTAAGAAGCACTGTATTGCGTTAGATTCGTTGGTATGCCTGCATACGTGTCTACATTATATACACTTGATAAATACGCCTTTTCACATTCAGCAGTAAGTAGTACAGCGTTGATTTATTAAACGAAGATTTGCCATTCATCTCCTTAATGAATTATCTTTGTACCACTGATTAATTATTTCAATAAGTCTTCCTTTAATCTACAACGGGGAGGAATTGAACTAGAACTAATTCGAATCAAGCTTGAAATAAATTATCATCGTCAAGCAATAAATTCACGTATACAATTGCCGTTTTCTCTTATCAAAAGGTCAAACGTTAAGGTTAAATGGGAATAAAAATTCATAGTATTCCAACGACTGAATTCACGAAGAAGTTTTCAAGTTAATAATGCACTTATTGTTAGCCATTTGATACTATAAGTAAAACTTTGTATATTAGTCCTTACACAAATTAATTAATCAGTACGATTTTTCTGACATTAAGAAATTCATCATAATATATAATCAGCGCGCAAAGTCTTGCCAATGCCATGAATAATAGTATATATTACCTCCAACACCATGACTAGTTTTTCATAAACTTCTCCAAATATCTACACACCAATATTTTAAAATTAATTAAATGCTCAATTCTACCGTAATATGCGTATTTTATCTGGTTGCGTAAAGGCCACTTACTGGCGTCTGCTTGTTTAGATATGCCAGTGACTGCAAGATATACTAGACTAATAAAATATATATTTAGCAACTGCATTAAATCTCACCGAATTTTGTATATAATAAATTTTATTTTAAAACATAGGCTACGTGTGTATTTCGAAGCACGGATTATACAAAATATACAGTGCATACCATAAAATTATGTAAATATAACATTATTACTAGTGAACCAAGACTGTTTTAATTCAATATATAAATGCGAATGTTTATTTTTCTTTTCCTTGCGGTAACGTTGTCGAGTCAGAAAATAAATAATATGATTTTAGGAATATCCGTAATTTGAATTTCTAACGTAATTAAATACTTGAAAAGATCTCGTCCCCGATAAGGAATCGAACCTGACATCTCCTGCTTGCCAGGCGTTCACTCTCTTAGTTAATACCTAGTTATTATTTTATCTGCGAATATATCGTAATACTTCAACAGACAGTTTTAATTTCTACGTGCCAAGTACACTCATTAATTCACCGACGGAAATCAAAATATATTACATATACTTTTATGGTTAATGATGATCAATTATGATTGCAAGCATGATTGTAATCATAGCAGTGTGATTTAACATTTTACAACCTAATTATTATGTAGTTTTAGATAATGAGTGTAAGAAATACGTATTTTTCTCTTAAATATGAATATATTGTTGTATAATATTATCTTTTAGCTGATGATGGCATATTACCGAAACTAGTTTCAGTGTTTGCATATAAATAAATATAAGGAGAGGATTTTGTATTTTCATTTGACATTGATAAAAAATCAGTACCTAATAGAATAATGATTTTTAAAAAACCAAAATTAAAAACGCAATAATACAATTAACAGAGACACTGCTGCTTTACGTATACGCACTTGTCCATTAAGTTTTTAAAACTGATAGAAATTTCAAACTGCCACTTTCTTATGAATAGCCTTCAACACATACTATAGGATTCGACTACTTATTAGTAGGTCTTGTGACGATTATAAAAAAAAATACTTTGGATCATGTAAACGATTCCCCTTCAGCAGAAGCAAATGTTTTCGTTGAAATATCCTCTTTGTTTGATTTTTATAGGTATTTTGAATTTATTATCCTCCGTTTTATTAAACACATGACTCTAAACTTTTAAAATTAATTTAAAAATTCTAGAATAATGGTGCTGGTTTGAACGCTGTTTAAGAGAATGGAAATTAAATAATCATAACAAGTTTAACCTTATTAAAATTCTACAAACGTACATAAACATCAAAAAGTCATTATCTTTATACTGTAAAACAATAATTTATCTCTGGTAATTCATGTATTGTTATTAATTGGTTTGTTTGTTCCGTTTACTATAATAATTACATCTATTGTTCCCACCACTTGGTCATTGCAAAACGTGAAATTATTCTTTGCTAAATTACAAATCAAACTTAGAACATTACAATACAATAATGTAACCATCAATAGATCGGAGTTAGTAGCGGTCAACAAAGTGCAGACTTGCGTAGTATCTGAATTACATTTTCTTAAAATATAATTATAATATATGCAAGTATGATAAGAGTTGCTTATTAATTATTTATTGATTACGGGTACAAAAAACCAAAATATCAAATTTGCTGTATTTTTTTATTTCAATTTTGCATCGATAAATTTGATTACTGAAGACTGAACTTGAAATCATCAAGAGAATATAGGATACAGGCAACAGTGAGCAAAATTGATAATATGTTTTATTAACACAACATTCTTATTCTGTATTTTAAGCTTTGTAGGATTTCTAGTAAGTTAATTTCCAATACCAGCTAATAATATTTTTCACAATTTTTCGCATCTTTCGCATCCGTTACATTATGTACTTTACAATTTGATGATTATGTTTTGATTGTTCATATAATTCACGTGCACTTTTTTGAGCGAAATGGTTAACTATTATATTTTTATTTCATTTTAGTTTAATTAGCCGCTGATATACTGGATGGATATACTGGATATACCAGATATACCAGATTGTTGTATAAGACTTTTAGCTTCTTTAGCACTGCAACTCTCTTTATTTTCTCAATAAAGTTGTACGAGACCCAAAGTTCTTCTAAGGTGTCACCAACACCTTCCAGTCCAGAGTTAGTGTTTGAACTTAATTGTGAGTGCCGATAAAGAGTTATCCATTTTTTTCGATTGGTGGAAATTGAAATTGAAAACCTACTTCTGTCGCTGATATTCTGTCCTGAGTGTTTCTCTTCCCATCTTTTAATTGCTTCTTTGATAGTGGTTGGTTTAAACATCGTTTATGCGAGAGTAAAATTTTATGCTGACTGGATTGACATTTTATTGAAAAAAATTTTAATTCTTGCAACCCCTCCTCTGGTCATACAAAAGTCTCCAAAATGTTAACTCTAATTGGGCCCACCCTTGACCAAATTCTAGTTACGCCTGTGGCCGCTGCTATACAATCTTATCATCCCAAAATTCAGTGAGGCGAAATTGTTAAATCTATTCTTATAAACAATCAAAGAAAATATTACGACTATCTACCAAGCCTAGTTAGTTATATCAAGAAAACAGAAACTTCGCATTTATGCTTGTATCTGTACTTTCAAACAATTAAATAACAAGAGTCATTCTACAATATATAATATATTTCGAAAATTCCAAATAAATATTGGGAATGCAAGTAAATTAAATTATATTTCTATCTAGTATTTAGTAAAAAATTGTCAAAGGATTACTTGAATTCAAAGGATTTGTCTTCAAGTAACTTGAAGCACCGGACCAGTTACTTACATTAGTTCAAGTCTCCTTTCAAGTTTGTTTCAAAGTCCAAGTGAAATAGAAATTTGACATGCAGAGAGAATGCTTGAGTGTGAACTGTTGTCGTTCAAGCTAATTCAAGTAATTATATACGTATATAATGGAAAATGTGAGTTTAAATGTTTATGATTGTCGTAGTAGCAAAAGCAAGGACAACATGTAGTGGAGCAACGAAAATATAAGATCTGTGAAAAATATGACATTTTATGGGACATTAAACATAATAGGGTACCTCTATATTTTACAATTTTCTTCGAATTTCAAATGAATTACATTAAAGTTATCAACGTTTTCTACAGACATCCTTAGAATGATTTTGAGGCGCATTCCTATCTTCTGAATGAAGCCTTGCTCTTTTAAAAGTGCGGTAAATGCACCTAAGCGATTTCTTCTCTTAATCCTTTTTCTCATCGACATCGATTGTTCTGAATGTCAATTTCGTCAAATTTAAAGTTATTTTGTACGTTCTCTAACAAGTACCCATGTACTTGAAGGAGCCAGTGCCTTTTGTGAGCCTTAATAGACACACAACAATGTTGCACAACGAGTACGTTTCTAAGAAATTCCCAGAGGCAAACAGCAGGAAGTAATTGTAAGCTGTGAAAACATTTGTAAATACTAACGCTAAATGTAGATCTTTAATTAATACTTGTCGTGCCGCACGCTAATTATAATTTCAAAATACGAAATTGTTTCACTTTCAATGGCGGTTTACTTTTCTATATGTATATATACTTGCCAAACTCGTTCTTGTTATAATTACATTTGCAAAGGAGAAGCCAATGGTAAATTTCTAAGGACATTGCATTGCAACTGTTTTACTGTTAATATTAGTCTAGTTAACGGTGACTAAAACATAATTCACGATAAAATGTATCGAATACAATCGTCAAAGCGCGATACTTTTATAGAAATCGGTTGCATTAGAAATGAGAACACAGCCTTCATTTGGGTGAACTCGCATTATCGCGGTGGAGGATGATTCGTCGTGGTGAGTTGGTTTATCGGAGCACGGCAACTATTTCTAGTAAACAAACGGTTGTATACTAAGTGGTATTAACAGTTCTTCCAATTTCTAAAGGAATTGTTGCAATATGACCCGAACTTTTGTTGGAAAGTTCGATGTATGGAATATACGGAACAGATAGCTTTTATTTGCTTCTCATCTTGAAACATATTTCGGATTTATGGGAATAAATCCATAATTCGTCACCACTCACGATACGACAAATATTTCTTGAGCTTCGATTAGTGAACCGGCTCAAAGCTTTCAGTTAAAAGATGCGGTACGAGAAACAAACATTCTTAAAACCAATTCATCATGCAGAATTTTTTAGATTAGGGTCTTTCAAATAATAATAATAATCCATACCTTCATATCTTCCAAAACCTTTCGCCAAGGGGCATCGGTCGATCATGAGTTTTTATTGCGCCTGTGTTCCTAGAACGTTTTAAGATATTTACTTCCAGTATTCGCCAAATTTGGAGCAGGGAACGCTACGGAAAACCTTACTCTGAGAGTGATGAGTCCGGGGTTTGAACCCGGTACCCAGAGAGACGGCTAATACACCACACTGGGAACTACGTAACCAGTCTCGCCTAACTATGTCTTAATCTCTCAGTCTGACACATGTCGATCTTCCTTGATCAATTGGCACACAGCAACGATGTTGCTTTGAATAATCGCTGTCTTTGGTGCTTCTGCCCTGGAATTATCGATGTGATGCTGCATTACTAGAAATAGAAACCAACTTAACGAGACACTGCTGCTTAAAGGTCTCTATCGAAACTTTTTTGTCTCAATTTCATTTTTCGAGTGACTTGCCAGGCCTAAAGAAAAATGCTTTTTGTGAAACGCCTGCCATATCTTGATGAAACTTTGGGTGTAAGTCGACCTTAAGATTAGTAAATAAAAAAAAATAAGACCATCAATTATTTTCGAAATGGTTCTAAAACAAATTTAAATTTTCGCTAGTGCAATCATTTTCCATTCACATCTTGTTTTGGTTTTGTTTTATTTTCTCTTGTATGCAAAATTTTTCAAATAGAAAAATCGGCTTCTTGGAAATATTATAATATGAAAATAGTTTCTGTATAATAAACATTCCAACAACCATTTTTTTTCCAATTTTATAAATTGAAATTTTTACCTGTTCTTTAATTTAGATAACAGTATTCATGGTATCTGCTAGTACTCAATCACAAGATTGAGGCTATGTTTGATAAAATTGCTGACGTTAAGGATTGCCCAAATGCGTAAGTATAGTTTTGCCGCCTTACGTAAGCAGATAACCCGTCGGCTATAGGATTCTATTCAGTAATCATGTTTATCATCAAATTTATTTTATTTACCAAATTACGCACTTTTTCAGAAATAACCTTTGGATAGGGCGACATTCCGTTTCGCGAATCTGTTGCAGACGGGGATTACTATGTGCAGGTGTAAAGTATAGTCGTATGTACATTCAATCGCAATTGAGACAACAAAAATTAGTTTACCCTTGCAATTCTAATTCATTTTAATTTGAAAGTTGGCCACTTATTACCTAAAAAGGCGAATCGATTAAAACAGGTTGTACTTTTTGTTGCCTAAGAGAGTTTTATAGCTTGACATTAGACGCAGAAAGGAAAGTATTTGCTTACCTTTTGTATACACATTCATGTACGCGTACCTAGTTAGAAATCGTGTCGATAATTAATCAAGTGGGAGATTAGCATTTATGTTCGGCTCGCACACCCGAATAACACGTAATTATTGGCAAGAGAGAAAGGTCGCGAGCGCAAAAACCTTAAACAGCGATGAAGGTATTATGTCTTACCGATAAGAAGCTTAAAATTAAATTTACATAAAATACCTCTCGTTAGGCAACTAATGCCTTTACTAAAATGGTATTATATATGCCATACGCAACCAATGCATTGTTCATTGTACATACATACAAGTGAAATATACAATGAACAACCAACATGTGGGATTACTTATAAACCTGATCAGGTAATAAGTAGCCTATTGATTGGACCTTCAAGAGCTGATGTATTCTTTCATAGTTCTTTTCTTGAATGACTTGCAGAGTAACGGATTAAAACTTTCTTGGTGAAGTAATGCATATGTTGACATTCCTGCAAATACATTCTTATAATTTATGTCGCAGCGGGGAAAGTATTACAGAAAATTTGCACATTCTTCAATAGTACGATAATAAAAAAGTACATGTTCCTACGTACCACGATATCACCTTATCAACATTATATAATAGCTTTTTCTGTCCTAAGGTATGAGAAGGTTAGAGAGTTGCGGTGACAGATTTAAATATAATAAAAGAAATTATATTTACTTTAAATATAATTGCAATATAAATACACACTGATGAGAGCCAGAGAAGCTTTAAAAACACCGGTGTCCTATCACCTATTGTATTTCATACTTGTAAAAGTATTTTTTCCTTTATATTGTATTGCCAGTTTTCAGTGAAAAGAATGCTAACTTATTTATACATTAAATGTTTAAGTTTAATATATTTTGTATTTATGACACATGACGGTACAATGCAAAACAGTAGGTTATATTTCTCTTACAAATTTCTAATTGTAAAATAAGTGCAAATTCAGTGCTTTCAGTTATTGTAATTAAATGCAACCGAAATAGTGAAATCACTGTCGTTTAACGAAGAGAATTCAAGGAACAAGAGGAGATGACAAAATTTGTTTTGTCTGTAAGTCGTATAAATAATGATAGCAAGGACTGTGGCGTAGTACGGCAAACAACACACAAGTGTCGGTATACGCCGCACAATATAACTTTATTTGATTAATCCGGGACAGCTGTTTCGAGAATACGTCGACCCTCATTTTCAATCTAATATCGAATGATGCGAGAAAAGCCTTTAATTCTAATATATCTGTTCTATCCCTATTCTTGAGAAAAAAATATTATTTATAAGTACCTGCTTTTGTCGCCTACACATCCTAAATATTCGATTCTAGAATCGTTTTCAGGTACCCTAAACTAGGTATTCGAATATTCTTTTTTAGAACCGAATATATATACATATATGTATTACGTATATTTAAAGCATCGGGTTCCCATCCAACGTACTACCCGGTTCCGGGCTACCCAGGTACACAACCATTCGGTTCTAGAACCGTTTCCGGGTAAAGTGAAGTCAAGTGATTCTAAGAGCCGCAGTATTTTTTAATAATTTTATTGTAAGTCTATGAAACTGCTTTAATATACTATGCCTTCACGATAAAAAGAATGCATTCGCAAACACGCAACCTTTTTTCTGACAAAAATGCTACAACATGTCGATTTATGTTTTTGATTTGTTTTTTTTCCTATATCTCAACTTACTGTGGAACTTATGTTACTTCCGGTTTGAGCGGAGGTGATGGTAACCTTGTTATTTAAAATATAACACCCTGTATACGTTTACAGATATAAATAGATGATTAATAAGCCTCCCATATTGTGAACATGTAGTTTATGTGGTATTACAAAAATTAAATAAAAGCAAACAATAACTAAGGCAGCAAATTAACTCAACCATTTAAAGAAATCACCGTAAGTCAAAACTGTTTTAAGAGCTTACAAGCGTTTATTAATTAATCTTTACATTTAATTTTTTATTCAAAAGGTGTTTAACTGAGAAGAAAGAACAGAGGTTCTTACTATGATTGGTTTCGGAGATCGATTATGTACTCAAGCAGAAATTGTTAATCAGAAATGTTATGAAGTAGATGGGGCGATCTGCTTCAAGAAGTATTTCAGTTTATTTCTCAACTTATTATCAGTCAAGTTATTTTCTTTCCATTTATTTTATTTAATTTATGTATCTTCTTGCTATAATAGCTCAAAAACTAATAAACCTGCATATGGAGGGTTTACTCATATGTCTATGTAAATTTGTATACAAACTTTTATTATTTATTATCTATTTAAAATAATACTCGTAGATGGATGTGATACCACGTTGTAGCGTAGAAGTTGCCAACCAAAATTACAAAGTTGGCGAGTCAATTATTCATGAAAAGTTGCTAGATGAATTTAACGAAAGAATAGCAAAAACAGTAAAACTTTTTGCTGTTTAGAAAAGAAAGCAATTCCAGAAAAAAAACATGTAGAAGTGATGAAAGAGATAGTGAGAAACGAATCAGAAAATGGACAAGCTCAGAGATGAAATGTTTACGGAATAGCTAGAATATATTAAATGAAACACGATATGTACAGAACAGAATGTAGAACCGATAAAATAACCAACAGAATCGGTTACGATAGCTAGTACGTTTACAGCGTATGAACAAAGCACTTCAACCCAAAAAAGTATGAAGTCAGAGAAGTGGAAAGGAGAAAAGGCAAAGGATCGAGGAAAACGTAGCGGGAAAAGGTAAAAAAAGTGATAGAAAACATAGGTATAAAATCAAATGATCCCAATTCGCAAACGACAGAAGACGGTGGAAAGATTTATGGAGGAGCCTAAGCTCAACTGCGCTGCTCCATATCGAAAGGTAGATGAGACATCCGGATTAAGAAGAAGAATGAATTTTATTGGATTCATTCCCTTCATCGTGAATGCAGTATATTATTGTGATAATTATTTAAGGGTTCCTTTATATTCTATTACCCACGTTTGAAAGTGAACTTGTAATTTGTAGTTGCATTTTGTTTCAAGGCGAAGCAGTGTTAGTGATCTCTTCCCTCGATCTTCCTTCACATAAGTTTTCTTTATTTGACTTCTACATGTAGGTAAGACGTATTTTCGTTAAAAAGTCGGGTAAACAATTTTTAGAGCGAGAAACAAAATTCGCCAACGGAAAGTTCAATTATATTTCTTCTTTTCAAAATTTATTAATTGCATTGCATATGTGATACTATTCACACACAGTAATAAAAATACCGCAATAAGCATGGTAACCACTGCGGCTTCAAAATTTCAATATGGAAAAGGAAGGGCATTTTTGACGTATATTGAAATCAGAAAACCATTTGATCTACTTCATAAAGTAAGCTGTGGATCTGGATTAGAAAAAATAGATGGAATAGACAAATTTCGACAAGAAGAGAAAAGACGAAAATTTTTGAATTATTTAAAGAATTTCAAATAAAAATGAAACTATTTCATCATCTAAGTTATGAAACATTAATCAAAATGTGAAGAAAGAAGACTTTTGGTCTTGAATACAGTGAGTTAGTTACAAAATTGAAGTAAAATTCAAATTTTTAAGTAAATGAATTCATAAATAACTGTGGGATAGGAATTGCATCAGGTAATCTGTTAAGTTTCCAAAATTTGTTAAAAAGAAATACGTTTATTTGATTCCATAAATACTGTAAACTTTAGCATTAAAGATTATTTAATTTTCATGCAAATTTTCTTCGCAAAATAAAACCAAGTAAGGTATGACATATATTATGTAATTTTTATCCTTGAGGAGTTTAATTTTACAGCGAGAGTTATATTACAATAATTAATTAGGAATTTAAATTTAAGAAAATATTTTTTTATATTTTAATATTATCATTTCACAGAAGACATTTTCTTGAGAGTAATATACAATATAGCTCAATAAATATGTATTTTCTATTAAATGCTTTCATTATGTTAGGGGAATACAATAAACACCAATTTTAAACAGAATTTTCTACTTAAAAACTTTTCCATTTGTCGATGAATTTCAGAGCATTATTTTGTAATCCAAAATACTAAAATAGAGTTTCAGTTACTTTAGAAGTATATCCTTTACTTTACTTTCAAAGTGCTTTAAAACTCCAAGCATTTAAATAAAGCATTGTAAATATCAAGTACCAAATACATTCTTTTAAAAGTGATTAAAGCACAGCACTTAAAGCCGTAAAAGTATTTCAAGCACTACATCTAAACACCTTATCGGAATGCCGTACCTAGCTATGTCACTTATTCTTCATATAAAATGCCGCCGTAGATTCATGAATTTTGTGACGTTGATAATTATCCTAGGAAAATTACATGTTGAATTTCTATTGATGTCAGTAATTTGATAATATAAAGTATTGCTTAGCATGCTCCGATACACAGGCGTATTAGTTACAATTAACATAGACAACATCGTGTAATGTGCGGCGGTATATAAATGTGAAATATTGTCTTTTATTAAGTCACAAATTAAATGGTAATACGCTGGTAAGTGGCGTTGCGCGATACTTTGTTACTTTATATCGTTCTGGTTCTACCGAGTGCACATTTCTTCAGCAGAAGAAATTTATAGACATAATATGCACGTGGGCTTATAAATGCCTACATTAATTTATGTATTTACATAAAAGCGAATGCAATTTAGCAGATAAGAGGGAAAGATTCATAGTGCCACATAAACACAGTGTAACAGAAAAACATCATGATAGTTCAGATTATATCTACTGCTTATGCTCAACCTCATTTTCAAACATTTATTTTTTGAGTACTTTTGTGATGTGATAAAAAGAAGAGCTTAACGATGGAATACTTTAAATATGCAACATAGGAAAGCTCACAAAAAAGTTAAACCAGGATGCTTTTGTTCTAATTAAAAGAACGTGCGACATCACATGGCAGGTTTACATGGATGATATAGAACATGAATATAAAATTCTTGGTACTGTGAAGATTAGTACACAGAAAAAAAAATATTTAATCAACTCAGGAGCGTCCATGGAAAATCAGACATGTCCACATAAAGCAGTTTTGAGAAAAACTGTTTATTCCAAGAGTACTGCAGTTAACCGTGTACTTTGAATAATTCTGAGCAATTACGTTGCATGAATAGCTTCAATCGTTTTGATCAGGTATTTAAGAGTTGCTTTAAAACAATTTTCCTGAACGCAACGCTTAATAGGTTACCTATGAGAAAATGATTGAGATATTTTTCAGTGTAGATGTTTACACATAAAGGTCGACTTATCAGTTTCGGCTTAAAATTGGCTGAAGATGCTTTGATTCTTCTAGCGAACTATTCTGTCCTAATCTACAAAGTTTATATTGAATTGATTCATGCCGACAGTCAAGCTTGTAACGGAAGGGGTCTTTTCCAATGATATAAGAACTTTCCCGATTTGTTAGTTAACAGTCTTGCAAGTTAGTCTACGACTGATTCATAAATGTTTGTAGCTGTTTTTCGATCATAAGTAGGTATGTATTCTTCGAACAAATCTAATTTACCGCAACATATAATCCCGAAGCAAACTATGTAATGTATAAATGAATATACTTTAATGAACCAGCTACCACCAACCACTATGTGTGTACGCGTTTCGCTGTATCACAGCTCATCAGTACACCTATGTGGAAAGTGGCAGCTGTAATTCAAGTTCGCGTATATATGCGATGTTTATGCTAACTTGTTCGGATGAGAGCATCTAATTAAAGATACTCTAATCACGGAGATTGTCGAATTGTCGCAATATCAGCCTGCTAGCCCTGAAGTCGAGAGTGCTACCCTCGCAGATTCTGTGGCAAAGACTGCATCATTCTGTAGAGGTCGATATAGCGATATAATTCGACAATCTCCGTGATTAGAGTATCTTTAATTAGATACTCTCATCCGAACAAGTTAGCACAAACTATGTAATGGTTTAATATCACATATTTGGCAGTACCTATCTTTAATTCAGGAGTATAAATCACAAGGTTCTCAACATCTCTATTATGGGCGGGTACCTACCAATGTTGGAGATTACTAGCATTGGTTTATTCTGTTATTATTTGAAATTCGTTTCTTCAGTAAAATTTATAAAGTGTAATGTATATGTGAATAATATTAACCACATGCTTATAAACCAGTATTTCAAACTACTATATTAAATTTCTACTCACTCTTCTGAAACAACATTATCTTACCAACAGTATAATCAATATGGGGTTTAAATGTAGATTTACTACCTACTAAAATTTGTAGATAGTTCTTTTTATTTACATAACCTAAGTCTACTTTCAATAATTTCAATTTCTTATTGTTTATAACACAAACCTTATTGCATGTTATCATAACTTTAGTTTTTCTTGAATTTACAAAGTATTTATCGTTCCTAACGACCCTATGATGTTATATAACTCATTCTGGATTTCTGAACTTATTTGTTCTAAATTTTGACCCCGTATAGCTAGTAATGTAACACAAATTTTTGTACATTGATATTTCTAAACCAATAACTAAAGTTCGCCACTTTCCGTGCACTTCACGAAATTATCAGAGAAAGAGAAAGTGGCGAACTTTACCAATAACTCACTTTCCCGGGGATAAGAAAGCCTCCAACTAATTGGACTGCTTTATTCAGGAACATAGGTGTATTGACATTTATTGCAGATGTTATAAACAGGACCAGATAATAACCATGATTATCAGAAACTATACTAAATGTAGTGAGATAAGTAGGTATAACAAGGTTTGTATAAAACTGGCATTGCATAGTAAATTTTATTATACATAGTAGTATACGTTAACAACTTTTATTAATTTATTGTGATAGATAATAATATGGTGGTATTATAAAAAATACTATCTACGTTATACGCCGTACGAGGGTATCCAGAATTGTATGAATCATTCTAAAAACATATTCCGGGTATTTCTTCTTCTCCTTCTCCATTACACGTGTGTCTAGAAAAGGAAAATGTTAATATACTGAAGTAGTATAGTGATTAAAGATTCTTAAGGCGGGTTTTCCTTCAAATTTGATGATCGCTAGCGACCGCTACCAATTTGCCGAGACGTTCACTATTTTCCTCCAAACACGTCAATACTTTTATTCACCAGCGAATATTATGCAGTCAATCGAAACATACTCGTTATGGTACTGTTCAATCATCAGGCTTAAGCGGAAAATTTGCTTCTATTTTTGATACTAGGATGAGAGACAGGAAGAAAAGGAATTTTGTAAACAATAATAAATAAAAAGATTTTAACAATAAAAAAGGGTAAAATATTTGGTATAGCACTTATGTGCAATACACACTTTCCTAAAGTGTTTAATATAATTCAAATATAGTTAACATAAAGAAATTTGCAGCGAATTTGGACGCTTGTCTGCTCTCGAACCAGTCGGGCGACTAGCGACCCGCAAGCGATGAACGAATATGGATAGCACCTACTGAGTGACATGTAGAAAAACAAACGATCACATTTAGAATGTATTGTACAGATCTTAGCAATTTAGTAGCAGCTACTCGGAGAAAAAATTGGTTGAGCTAACCAAAAATTGTTTGATTCAACCAACACTGTTTTTTTGATATACTCAACAGTCCATATGGTTTAAAACAACAGCACACAATTGATTGAATCCATTGAATTGGATCAACTTTAAAATGAATATGCCTCCAATCTACATTAGAATGTTGGCAGAAAGCAAAAAAATATATACCTGGAATCAAAACTTAACACGTGTGCATAAGGAAAACGAGAAGTAAGATAAATACAAGCGATTGTGCAAATTTGTGATATCTTAAATAAAGAAGAATGTCTCTATAGAACTTTTTTTAAGTCTGCTGTGTGAAGCAAATTTTGTGATTAATCAAAAGGTAATATGTTTTGGGGCACAACCAACACAAATATTGATTTAATTTAACCAAAATAATTGAACCAAAGCTAGTGTGTTTTGTTAAATTTCAAGGTAAGTTGGAAATACTCGCTAAATTGTTGAATGAATATATTTTTAGTTGAATAACCATGTAAATGTGCAACATGGTTTGTTTGATGAACTAATTTCTTTCTTTCAGTATAATGACCAGCGAAGTTGCAGGAAAACCCGCCCTAAGTGGCAATTTTTTAGAACTTTACTAAACCGAATATTTAAAAAAAATAATTATTTAAAATACATTTCCATAGCAGTCGTTTATAATTCAAAACTTTTGACCAAAGTTTGCCGAAGGATGGACTATCTTTGGACGGTATGAGATGTAATAAATATATCTACTTTCGTCGAAGAGTACCTCTTTAATATATTTACAAATCTAGGCCGTAACCAACTGTGTGGTATTTGGCCATACTTAGTAATAGTCCGTCAAGAATAATCTTGTTCAATTTTCTTCCATAAAATTCCTTGATATTATGTTTTTTCACTAGCAGTAATTTTCTACCTGCAATGCAGTAATGTTTAGACCCTAAAAGGTTGAAATGAAAGAATTTGAGGACAGAAATGAATGTAGAAACTTGTACGTGAAAATTTTATTGTATTTTTACTGTACTGGTTTCTATAAATATTATTAATGCTGTCACTTTCTTTCAAGTTTTTTGGCTAGTTTAAAGCTCTTCTTCACCACCTCGTACACAACCAGCAATCTTTGAATAACATCCAGATATGTATCCATATTTGAAATGGTGGCCGTAGACGAACTACTTTGCCCAGGAGTGTGGTTATTATTCTAAAATTTATAATACATAAACATAGATGTTTGGATGAATGTAATGCTGGTATTCAGTATAGTTAGTAATCTATATAAAAGTGCGCAATGTTTTAAAGTAACTACATTTGAGTGCTTTGCATAATATTAAAGAAGGCCAAAAAATATCGGTACTTACTAATTTCGATGCCAAATTGCGCGCTGCCCTTGCTTTTTTATGCAAAATAAGCGAGTGATAACATTAAGTGTTACCAGATTAAGAGAAGTCTGCTGTTGTGCTTTGGGAAAATATTCAATTTACAATTCACGTAGTCAGTAATCTAGACATTATTCCCAGGGATCCATATTACTTAGCATTAGTTTTATATTTGTGCTACTACATTCACTAATTTTAAAATTAGAGTGTTTAAATCGTTTTACTGTTTATTCTACTTTTAAATACTTTCTTTTATTTCTGGTTAATTATTCTTGCTTTCTGTTATAGCCTTCAATTATTTCGCTTTTCATGTGATACTAAAATAACTATATATAAGACAAATAAATTGTAACCCTAAAGTTCAGTAAACTCGTAAAGGAAACAATCCACTTATTATTCAGTTGGAATTGTATTGATTTTCTGCGCAACACGATTTCGAAATATCGGTAATTATTGAAAGTATAAAATGTGATATCTCGAAACAATGCTGTTTTTGCTACACGTGTTATTGTTTAGGAAGAGTAAAGTGATGTATTATTACAACAATGCAGCTTGAGGTGAGCCGTAATCTGTACGTGCGTATATAAAAGGCAGACAACAAATAACGTCCTTGTACACACTAATTGGATTGAAAATAAAGCATCTAAGAAAAATGCCTGGGGTTCTGAGCTGCCGTGTTCCGGTTGGTCGACAGCCGACCACCCCAGCCAATGACTGTCAACGAATACGACTATCTTGATCGACTGCATTTCTACTACATTGTGGTGTATGTAGCTGGGTACGCAACGATATCATTGTTCTGATTTCGATCGTTTACGGTATTAAATATTCAACGCAAGCCTCGTATTGTGGTTAACCGTTAAATTATACCAGTCAATTAATTAATAATTACAACAGACTTTCGTCTTGCATTCTTGAGAAATTCCAAATCTTAGTAATACAGTTTGTTTTTCTATTAAATAACAACTAACATAATTTATTTAACATTCCAACCAATTAGATGCTTAAAATAAGCCTGTATTAATATCCCATGCTTATTATTTAACATATAGATCTAGATTTTGGAAGAATGATGATAACGAGAGATTCAAAGGTAAAATTTAAATTAAAATTAAAAATTATTAATGGCACATATGTGATATTTAGTTAAACATACGCATGCACAATTTCGACCAGGAGTTGTTACTGTGGTATATAATTGGATAAAGTTATCGGGGAGTCCAAAATAATATGAATGAATTAAGTTTGAGTTAAGTTTTCAATGGTATTACCTATATTTCACATCGAAATCGAATGCTCCGTCAGAGCTCTGCGATAAAATATTTGCCAGGATTTTATAACATGAAACAATATATCTAAGCTTGCCAAAATTATAACTAAGGTTGAGAAAATTGATAAGCATAAGAATCATTCTCAATTGAAATGCAGCGAACGAGAACGCCTGTTGCTAATTTTAATGCAAGCAGCTATGTGTATTCCCATTTAATTGTATGATATTGAACTATGTGAAAACAATTTTTCGACAGAGCGTCAGAAAAGTATAAAAGTATAGAAGAACCGTATCTAGGGGCGTCTAAAATTGAAATATTAAAATTGGATCTAATAAAATGATAAAATGTTAATTAACTAGAAACGGTAACACAAAATTGAAACGTAGTGAAAAAGTGTTGATTATTGTGTTGGATTACGTTGTTTATAACTTCTACCTAATAAATATGTATATATAGATATTACTTGGATTTTCTATATCAGATTTATCGAAATCAGGGTGATGACTAGAGATGACAGAGGCAGGTGAAATTATTACTTTTTTGCAGCGACTGGACAGACTCGTATTTTGTCGACTCTCGGGGAAACCAGTAGGCAACACGAATCCTTTCTTATGAGACGAATAGACACGAGTTTGGCTAGTCGCTGCAAAAAAGTAATGATTTCACCTGTCTTGGTGATCTCTAGTGATGACCACTCCGCACCGCGTGCAAACTAAAGGCGCAACGTTCCCTTTTCGTTTTCATATCACTTTTACTATTTGTCATTCTGGTCTTTAACCACATATTTTTTACCAGTTGATTTTTCGTTTTATACGACAAAATCCTCAACTGTGCAGTAGTATTTGAAAACAATCCAGAATTTGACTCAAAATTAATTGATTTACCTGAATTGGTCATTCACCAATTACAAAATCAAGAAGATCCAGAAAGTGTTTTCAGTAAAATTGCGTCAAAAAACAAATGAAATACGAATCTCTTGAATAAAAACAGCATAAAGAATTTGGTCTTCAATTGAAGATGGGGATCGACATATACTCCGTATGTATCCGTAGATGTCCCGGATTAATCAATTAAAGTTGTATGTTGCGGAGTGTGCCGATACTTTTGTATTGTTGGGCATACTACGCCACAGTCCTTGTTATCATTCTTGCCTAGTACAGTATTAAAATTTCTACGTATACGCATAAATATAAAAACAAAAAACGAGTAAAAAACATGTCAAATGTTCTACAAGTAAAAAGGAACCTGTCCGTATGCATTTATGTTGTGTCCGTCTAGAATGTTACATGTTTGTTTCATAGAATTAAACGTATTTTTAATCTAGTTATTTGATACAACTTTTCAAATAAAACTTAGTTATAAAAAGTATTAAATTGTAAAAAGGATAAAAACAGCATTTCAAAAATAGAACGGAAGAAAGTAAAAGAAAGAAAAAGACAAGCAAGCGACTAATACAATATGAAAGCAAGAAGAAAGTGATGAAACTTAAAAAAAGGAAAAAGAAAGTAGATTGCTGATAAGTAGAACAATTATTGATAGGCTCGAGAATGTAGACGAAAATCATATTACAAAACGCAAAATAAGATAAATCCAAGGAAACGAAGCCCGATTAAAACTAAGGGGGGGGGGGGGGGGGATGAGAAGGGAAAAAAAAAAAATAAAAAAAAAATATGTATCATCGTTGGCTATTTACTTTAACTTATTTGTGACTCTGAAGAAGCAATATATTGGTGAAATCGAAAATAGTCACACACCGGTAGGATTCGAACCTATTACTTCTGTTTGGCGGCCGGGCGCTCCACCAACTACATCACAGAGTATGTGTAGGAATGTATCCTTTTTAATACCCAGATCTTAGATGCCTGACTTCGACTACCATACAGTCATTAGTGTGACGTTACTTTTGCTCTTTGAAAAAGAAAATGGATTCCAAAGAATTTCGTGTTTCGACTAAACATTGCTTTTTAATGGGAAAAACATATTGCTTAAGACAGTTAAGAAGTGATATACCCAATTTAAACGTAGTCGTATTTATCTGCATCGATGATACTAAACAAATGATTAAAATATTAAAAAACTGCATCGTTGTGGAAAAACAAAAAGTTAAATTGAGTGAAATAGCCAACATCAGGAAGTTACCAAGAGAATACGTGCGCCATATTTATGTATCAGAAAATTGTCTAATAACATCAAGCCAGAAGTCGGAGTGGCAAACAGCGTTCTTCAAGTCCATTCCAATTATAGGGAAGGCATTTGAGACCAGAATATATAACCGAAACTTGGATTTCCTAGCAGCAAACTCTGTAAAAGGGTTACCTGATTTGTTTGTTCCAATGATAACATTGCGATTCGTAATTTTTGACTATGGCTGTGTGTTTCTAACTTCTTTGCGGTCAGTATTTTATCCTTTTTTATGTAGTTTTTGTGAAAAGCACAATCGGTATAATTGTCTCGGAGGATCTATTTGAACTAGACAAAAAGACATCTTCGTTAAATTTCTTGGATGTACGAGTTACGTAATTGCCAACGGCACCATTTAACATCTTCGCAAGCTCTTTATTACTCTCAATGAGAATAATAAAGAGCTAAGACAATAAAAATTAAATAAAGGTCGAACACAAATACTCCGCTAATATTCGCTTTTCCTCAACTCATTTTATCTTTTTTATCTTAAGTGTAGAGCAATTTTAATTGCAGAGAGTGTATATCCCATTAACATTTATCGTCATTCCGAATTGTTTTTTATGGGGTTATGATTCCATATATGTAAGCGACACAAGTATGCACATACAAACATGAATAGAAATGATTAGGAGCCATAATGGATAAACGTCTACAACGGAACAAGATTAGTATAATGCCGCTTTTGTATTATTACCTAGCACCTTTGCTTTATTGCGTAAGTTAATAGGCTTTAATTTGAATTCAAAAATACATCCGAGCATAAGCTTCACGTTACAGGTTACAAAGAGAACGTTACGCAGTTTAAATTTTATTCGATATTTAGCAGTAAAGTTATTTCAATTCTTAAGGTAATATAATTTTCTTCTTCTTCTTCTTGATTTTTTTAGTGCTTTTATGAAAATGAGATGGAGTTACAGCAACCATGTTTGCCAATTTATATAACAATAAGTAGTATGTAAAGAAACACTGGAAACGTTGTACACAGCGTAAAGTCTAGTGCGTGGATAGAAGATAATTTTTTCCTGAACAATTTATATAAATGAAACAAAAAATATTCGCAGATAAATGTCACACAACATAAAATTATACTCAAGTATCCAAGGTACTTAGTTTCCGCAGCGCGTGATATAAGTTGAACTTTTTAAATAGAATGGCCTTTATATTATTACGGCTTTGGATGCTTTTCTTCAATTCATGTTAACTTTCTTCAATACCTCCAATACCCATCTATCTTAATTTCTGAGATAGTACATAATTTGAGATTTTTGGGAAATGCCGTTGTTGACTACTTCTTCGAGTTTTCGGCAAGGCACCGAAGATCATCGATGTCGTTGGAACATCCTGCATGTTTTTACAAAATTTTATAGAGCAGGTCTTCTAGAATGTTTTTTCCCTATCTCTAAAATACATCCCTCGTTACTAAATTAAATACGAAGCTAGGCAAATAAGTTTTTCGTTTAAAAACATAGAGTGATGTAACGAAATACTACAAACTTTTATTTCGCTAAAGATACTCATTCAAACAAACGTCTTTTTTCGTACAATTACATCATCAATAACGAAAACAAGTAGATAATTGTGGATTTAACATAAAAGCAATAGATTTATTTAAAGGATTACACAAAGTTCTTTCAGCAGTAAAAATATAATAACGGCATACCGAAAGATTTAAAAAACCGTCCTGGATGAAATCCATAAGGCAATCATAACGTGGACGTTACACAAAATAATACTCTTGAAGTGTTTTAGTAGATGTTCAATAAAATACAAGAAACGGCATTACAGTTTCCATGTTGCAATATGGTGTTTACTTCCAATAAATATGCATAAAGTAAATTTTACAGTTTATTTTTAATTAATGTCTTTGGAAAAACAAAAATTGATAGTATCTTGTCGCAACACTTCTAATAAAAAAAACTTATTTGCGTAGTTTCACGCTTAATTTATTACGGAACGGTAGATGTTAATAATATACAGGGTGTTCAATAAAAAAAAATTGAATTAATGGTAAAGATTTTGATGGCCATTTTATAGACTCTAGTTAAACATTTTCGATGTATTGTTTGAAATTCCAAAAAATACTCAAATGAATAAAATTTGTTGACTGTTACAATAGCAGTAACATTTCCCAAAAATTTTAAAGGACGTCAATTATCTCAAAAGACCAAGATAAATAGGTAATATTGATAAAAGTTGATATGAATTGAAGAGATCTAAAGTCATCTAAAGTCACAGTAGTGCAGAATGTGCAGGAAACTGGACATTCTGTATACTTAAGCACAATTTCATATTCTACTGCATTTGTCTCTGAATATTTCGTATTTGAAAACGTTTTCTCTAAATTGTTCAAGAAGCCCTCGCACTAGGTGCACGGTCTGTATAATTAAAAATAAATTTAAATTATTTTCTAATAGAAAAGGCGAAACATAATTGGCGAATCGTTATTTCTTCTTTAAAAAGAAGCGGCTAAACACAAATTCCGAAATACTTTATTTCTTTATACACATAAACAACTGAATAACGTAACTAACAATTTCATCATTTGTTAAGAATGCTATATTTCAGAAAGGTAAACTTTAAAATGTAATGAAGTTATTCCATTTCATGCTCTAATTCTATAAATTAGACGTACAGATATAACATATTTACTCAGCTTCGCATTGTGTATAACGGCGGAAAACAAATAATATTAAATGAAGTAGCAATTATCCCAATTACTATGTACGTTCTTTCCAGTCGTGAAGTGTATCCATCTGGTAATAGTAAATTGTAATTGCTAGACGTATAATTAAGTAGGGAAAATTTTGTGTGTATTAAAGAATTTAGAGAGTAATTCTTTTGATATAAAAGCCATACGTACGTTAATTCAAACGATTTGTTTATTTTAGCATTAATTTCTCGAAAATTTTGCAGATTTACCAATTTTTTGCAATATAGCCGACATAGCAAATGCTCGATATTTGTAGCGTGTTAATTTGTAAATAATGAAATATACACTTATGTATATAATAAGTCGAAATCGTGGTTATTTCCATCAAACTTTGACTTTACTTATGCATCATAAAATGTAAACGTAAACCGTTTTATTAAATTAGTATAAATACGAATTTCTTTAAGTTATAATAGTACTAGAACATGCCACCATTTTTATTTCAAACGTTCTCTTTGTTACAGGTACGGCCCAAACTGCACAGATAATTCGAAGTTTAGCAGCTGGCTTTGTTCAGCAGGGAACGACCTCAGATTCCAAGTATTACGACAGAGCAATATCGGTTCGCTCTGTAGAGAATACGTCCGTTATCTGTACTTTATTTTATCTGACGTGTAAAAAATCATATTGACTTTAAGTAGTAATCGATAACAAAAATCGAGTAATTTTTTGGACAAGCAACTGAAAAATAATAATTAAAAAATATATCGAGAGCTTTTTTGAAAGTAGTAATCGAAAAATATTTCAACTTTAAATTTTAACGAAAGTAGTCACTACTATTGTCATCATGACATCCTTCCCTTTAAGGTTCCCAGAAAGACTGATTGAAAGGCATATTAGTGATCACCAAAATGCTTACCAAACGGGCAAATCCTGCGATCTTTCTGGATATTGGACGTGCTTTCGATAACATATCCTTAAGATCTTTTAAGAAACGGGTGACTAACAATGAAGCACCTGAATCATTCAAATATTTTGTATTTTACTGAGTAGCTTACTTGGTGTCTGCTCGACAACTTGTATCATCCGGTAAAAAGAGGAACGATAAGTTAAATTTTGACGAAGTATCTCCCAATATATTGTATTTTAATTTTTGGATTGATGCATTCCTTGCTACAAACTGAACTTCAGTAAAAGTTTTAGTAGGGCGCTACCATCTGAAATGATTACTAAAAATATCCTTTAGTGGATCATAAACAATCATCAACAAACATCAACATTTTGAAAAGTTAAGAAATATTATTACTTTAATATTTACTTTTTCTAATTCAAATTCAATCTACAAGGAAAAGCCCACAATCAATTATTTTGCCTACAACTCGCTTAAAATGTTATTATAGGATTTAGTGCAACTAATGAATTTGCAATTACTTAATAAACACCAAATTCTTTAAAATTATAATGTATACTGTAATTAGCACCACACATACATCAGGCCTTGTGACTCCAGCGTATCCACTCGCTCAATATTAACTTCCCTCTTGTAGCTGAGAGCACACTTTTGAATGAACAAATTCTTTTTCTAGCCTATTATCTTTGGAGTGTGTGAGTAAGAGGTAATATCAAGTCTAACCAACGATGGTGGTGGTGAAACGGAACAATAACTTCTTTTGTGCTCAATCTCCTCATATTGTAAAACATCAAAATTAATATAAAGTTACCTCACAACAATCTTCCGTATTACTTTTGGCATATCTCAATATAATTTCGTAAATTAAATATCATTCGTAACATAGTCGTCAGTAAAATTTAGATTTGCACAACTGTGTGTGGTATAATTTACTGTAGAATCTGTGCTTTAATTGTGTTCCTGCATCGTGTTGCATTATGCTACAACTAAAACGAGAACATCCGTTTGTCTTTCATCATCAATGTAATTTTTGGAAATATAAAATTATCCAAATTTGTTGTGTCCTAAACAACTGCTATCCTGATTAATAAAGGAGTGAAGTAACACTAAACTTAATTTCAGACATTGCATCCATCAGTCATTGAAGTAACTTGTGCTAGTTGTACCTCCAATTCCAAGATGTTTATCAGAAGAATTCTATTTGCATTTCGAAGTTCTGGTCACTTGTGGTGCTTAGAGAAATGAATTCCAGAAATAATTAAGGAGGGCTGAAATACACAAATATGTGATATTAAGCTTGGGCCTACGCGTATAAATCAAGATGCGACCACTGCAGTATAATTTAGTTTACCGAAACTTGGACCATTAAGTGGTACAGTGTACTTTTGAGTTAGCGAAATCGATATGGTGATCATTTCGATTTCTTTCAAAGAATTGTGTGTAAGTTTTATTGAGGGTGATCGCAACGTTGATGCCTTGTGTCGAAGTATTCAGCGTTCAACTAAACACGTAACAGAAGAGCAGACCGCTGTTTTCACAAGGAAGTTTTCAAAAACCTTTTTGATCGCGCATTAAGAAAAGATGGGAGAGGCCCGCCGCAAAAAAACAAATAAAATTATATAACAGGTATAGATTGCACCATTCACGAAAAATGTGCCACCTAGCAACGAATGAGGGTATTATTCATATGCTACTATTATTATTTGACCCTTTTATTTCAAATCTGAGTTGTCTCTAAGGAAAAAATGGGATTTATTTTATCATTACCAGAATGCGAATATATTGAACATATATATAATTTTCAGTAATTAGAAAGTTACAGATTTTTTTTGCTAAAACGCGATTTTGAACCGCTTTGCGGCGTAAATAAGTAATATACGCTGCTATATATGTATACTGTAATGGGTCAGTGTCTTGAAGTACGTGCATTTACACTCTCAATTTATGAAATTATTATCATTTATTTAACCTGCGTAAAATATTACAAAAAAGCAAATTCGAATTAATTTTGACTCAAATTCTGGCATTTTGGTAATTTGTTATTTAAATTTTATATAAAAAGGAAGACTCCATTAATATATTTTAGTGGGGGATAACCAAAGTCTGTATTATTTCCAGTAATGTATATTTTAAATACATAAACACACAACATAATCCAGCATTCTAAATTTATATTGTCAATCTACCACGTCAGCAACGACCATCATTAGGTCAAGTATTGAAAATATCAAGTCGTAGGATTGGCGTTTCTAGGCCAATGGATAAACAAGAGAGACATAAAAATAAGCATCTTAGACATGTTTTTGGTAAATCCAATTAGAAATTTAATTTAAACCAAAAAGTATTACATAGATTTAAAATTATTTTTAAAATAATCAAAGAAGCATTTCGGAGAATTAAGCAGAATAGAAACTAAAACAAAGAGAGAAACCATCAGAGGCAATTTCAAGAGAAAGAATTTGAATTTAACAGAAAAGGAAAGGCGACAAGATTTAAGAAGCAACCTACACAAAACATAACCACGCACATGTACTGTAAGTAAACAATTTCTTGTGAAAATAATCGTAAATAAATAGGGAGACTTGATTATTCATTGTATTGTACTGTTTTATCAATTGCAATGAACTCGAGTTCGTACTTTAAAGCATTGGATGCATGCAATTAAATAATTTATATATATATTTACTTATATTTGCACATTGATGCAGTTTTGCTTTTACTTGTAGTGCAACTGCACAATACAGTAAACAAGTGAATGTAAATAGTATTTTTATTTTAATTTCATAAACAAATATGCAATAAAATGAAAAAAAAACATGTGAAAGTCATAACAATTAAATAAATAAAATTAAGTCAAACTCACTATAAAAGCCGTGCCGTTTTTTATTTGTGATAACATCTTATCTTATCTTAATTTGTAGCTACTTATTTAGTCAAATTTATTTATTCTATATACAAGCGTATCCGATTCAGTCTTAATTACCCTGTATAACATAATTTTGTGCTGAGATAATGCAGTATTCATCAATATTGCATCAGGATTGCACATCTCTATTAGAATAAGCATACCTCGGTGATAGTACATACACTCGCGTACACCGTACATATTTTTAGTATTACGTGAAAAATTGTATGCATTCATGTACGCGACGGACCCATACCCCCTGTCACGTAAGTACACGTGACAATATAGCAATTTGTTCATTTTCTTTTGCATTTACGCATCTGTTGGTTATTTCTCTTTTTTAAATACACTGCAAATGGCTACTATCAAATATCAAATGGTACCGTAATTGTAATAAAACATCAAAATCACACTTGTTATCATTTTGTATTAGTTCTTTTTTGAGCGTACAATTTCTTTAATATAAATTAATATTAATTTTATGGTGTCATGTAGAAAGATTTCGTATGTTGTTGTAATTGCTGAAAAAATAAAATGATGTATTTTCTTTGTTTTTAACGCCACATTCACAAACAATTGTACCATAAATTCTTGGGTAACGCTTTTCGAATATGTCTGTACCGTTTGTGTATACCAATATGTACACCAAGTCTATTACCTACAGAAGTAATTTTCAAATTGTTTCAGCTCTTCATGACACGCCTTGCATAACTACTGCATGTCTTTTTATACAATTCAAACTTCTATCAAGTAAAATGAATGAGCTTTAATTAGGTCAAGTACGTATGTTCATATAAACAAGTACGTTCGTAAGTATACACACGCTGGAAACGATCAATATGAATTCAGTTTCCTTTTTTTACGCCGGTTAACATTCAGTCAATAAATGGAAATCGTATACGTAAAAGTGTATACAAAACACATGCACATATTCATATATAGAAACATGTACACAACAGCGCAAAATGAAAACGTCAACGTGACTGTATTTGGTAAAGTAATGCGTAATATGAACGGATTCTATAACGTTGACATCACTGATATTAATAGTACATATATGTACGTACGATTGGACTAAATTGCACAAAGCTTTATTAGTGAAAAATGAGTTCAGTTATACGTGCGCACTTGATTTATAATCGCTGCTTTATTACATATTTAATTTCTTGTGTCAATAATTTATGGCCGCAGTCATGTATGCACGCATTAGTTGCGAATTTATTGCAATAACTTTTTTTACTTCTTTAGATTATTTACCTTTACTCTTACACTGATTTGCCACAACGCAAAGTATTTATTTTGAGCAGTGTTAATAGACGCACCCTACATAAGCTAATTCATTCAAAAATACATCCAAGAATTTTTAGATTCCTACACAATACTCTGGCTACTAACTTTTTCTTTCTACGTTAGTGTAATATGCGAACATCTATTTCGCAGAGTTCCACAAGTCCTATTACTAGGATTACTTAAATAAGAGATTATATCAAGAAATAAATTTACTAAATGCAAAACATTTGCTTTGTCTTTCTTAACACAGATATTTATCATACCACCCTCATAAACGTATCTGTAGGAGCGCTATTATTATAAACAGACACATTTCCGATCACTTAAGGTTTCTAGCCCTTTTTGTCTGTTATCTAACTATTTGCAAGGATTCGACTAACGCTAATGAAGACTTTTGTAATGCGGTGATGATGTTCGTTATAGTTTGGTAGTTAGTGAAAATAGTTTGTAAATTAATTTCAACTTGATCATCTTAAAATTTCTGTTAACTTGCTTTGATAGTAGTAGCTTCTTTTGTATCAAATTGTAGCATTAGGGATCGAGGTGAATGAAAATGTTGAACATAATAGAGCACAGCTTCCAACCACATTCCCTATCGGGTTAGATGTTGCCGTGAGGGTTCTGGGATATTTAGAAGTTGTTCATGAAATTACCGAATTCGTTTGAGAGATTTAACGCATACTGTTTTAGTCCGTGTTATCTACATTTGGATAGTACTCGCGAATAGTTTCGGCTAAAAGATGTAAGGCGTGCAGTATACACATTATGCGTAACAAATTGGGAAAAGTTGGATTAAGCAAGCGGCCAGCATGACGCATAGCATAAGTTACATTAACACATGGATTACTGAAATTTCTAACTTTTGTCAAATGACCAGTATTACATTTTTAATTGTTTCATTGTTACATAATTTAAGTCTTATACTGAGTATTAAATATGGAGGTTGTGGTAAACATTCATCATAAATAAATTAAATTAAATCCATTGCAAGTACGGGCTAGAGTATTTGACCACGCTATTTCCATTTATGGTTTGCGTTACTGACATATCTTATATTTACACCTCGGTGTATTTTTTTCATTTCAGACCGAATGAATCGAAATGATATTTGTGCAAACTGACATTCTTTACGCGATTGTTAAGTTTCTCTCCTCTTAGGTATGTGCGTACTGTTAGTTACCCCTTTACACGCCCGTGGTCTGACACATCTTACTTATTAGTAGGACTGGCAAATCCGTCGGCTTATAAGGGCAGTCTTCGTAATCGTATATACATATCACGCACGTATTGCCGATCGAATTTCGCTTTGCACAAATTGTAGTTAGCATGGGGCTTGGAGCGGCGATGTTGTACTTATCATAAATCTTAAAAGATAATGTATGTAGGGTGTATGGAAGCGACCATTAGTTGACACAGTGAACAAATTTATTGCGGAATTTCGCAATGCATGCGTGACGTTATGTATATACGGTTGCATGACCTACATAATCCAACAATATTGTCAGCTGTACTTATTAGATATAAAAACTTTGCTTCTCTCAATCTTTTTTTAGTTATATAGTTTGTAGTTGCCACATCGTTGATCAGAATCAGGGCCAACTTGTTATATTTGTAAATAGTAAGGAACCTCAAATAAAAGCAAAAAAAACTGTTCCTTTGCTTGAAGACCTACAACAGACCTCAACGCAAGGCTTACACCTTACTTTCTGGTAAGGTTGAAATGGATAAAGAGCGTTTCACATTATCAAAAATTAGTTTATACAATGATGATATTGAGCTTTTAGCGATATATCTGAAAGCGAAATTGAACAGCTGACTGATATAAGTTAAACAGGAAGGTATCCTGAAAGCTGCATACGTAGTACAATCTTATCAAGCTTTGGAAAGTTATCCCTATCAATTAGAGCCCAAAGCAAGACAACTGACAACACTCAAATCTGCCAGTAAACTTGTTTATTGTATTACCCAATATTTATTTATTTAATACACTTTCTAGTCTCTAAGAATCTAAATTTAAAATATTATCTTATATATACGCCAGAGAATATATTCTACAACCCAGAAACTCGCTCTCTTGAAAAAACGACTACATTCTAGAAAGCGGTTACTTTTCCAAAATAAGTGAATAATTTTAACCAAAATACTACTACTCTCATTTTATTTAGAGCATGAGGTGTTTTGGGATAATATTCACTCACTTGGATATAGTAGATTTACAAAAGAATTAAATGTTTTATGTGAAATGGGTTAACTCTCTTGGATTAAGCCAATATTCTAAATTAAAGAAAAATTCAATTTTCAGGGTCAGCTATTAATCACAGTATGAAGCTTCGATTGGATTCACGTCACGGAGATTTGGCACATCGATGCAAATCGACAACACCATCGAACACTTTTAACTTTTCTCGGAAATCTTCTCTCTCTCTATTCGTAAGTTAACATCCTATCCACAGATTTATGTTCTTTTGATGAAGGATCGGTCTTTGGTTTTCTTTGTATTTGATTCTGTAGTTTTTTACTAACATCCCATGCACAACTTCTATCTGATACTGACCAGCCGTAATGTGCGAACAAAGCCAGGCGATGTGATGAGATGATGCCCTCTAGGGCAACTACATTTTGCAGAGGTTACCTCCCATTGTAAATTCCAATTAGTATTGTAGTCCAGTATGTCCACTCGCTTAAAATTAAATTTCCTCTGGCGGCTATGAACTTATTTTCTAAAGGTGCAACCCTTTTCGTCTCCTATTGTCTAGGTAGCTTGAGAGTTAGGAGAATATTGTAAGTCTACTCAACGACGGCAGTAGTGATAAATAATAATAACTTCTTTTCTGTTCATTTTAATCACCCACTAAAACATGCAATTTAATGTAAACTCTTGATTGTTGTAAGAAGAACATAATTTTAGGCATAGTTTCGTAAATTAATTATCGTTCGTCTTATTTGTCAATAAAATTTAAATCTGTGCTGTTGAGTGTGGTATAAAACGTCGTAGACTAACAGAGAATCAGTGCTTCAATTGCGTTCTTGCATTATGCTACTTCTCAAACATAAGAATTTCCGTTTGTAGTATTTTTGGAAAGGTAAAATTATCAAAATTTGCTGTAGTCAAAAACAATCACTATCGCGGTTAAATAAAGGAGCAAGGTGGTAAATTTCTGACTTTGAATCACATCGTCATTTAGGTAACATGTGTGTTGCGACTGAATGTCTTGACGGCTCCGATGGATTTATCGGTGGCACGTCTCTTATTCCGAGGTTCGAAGAATCATATAATTATATTATATATATATATATATATATATATATAACAATATTTGTTGTAATGTGAAATTGAAACAAACTCGCGAAATGAAACACTTCGTACTTACGTTTATTAGCAAACTAACAACTAAGGAATCGTAATGAGAATCTATTTGCTACATTGCTTATGAAGACTACTTCTTGAATATTACTACTTGAGTACTCTTTGAATACTATATTTAAATGAGCGTTGTTCCGCCCACAATTCAGTGCTGACCAATGATGAAAAGCAAAATGCAGTTTACCTTAAAAGTACAATTATACTATGGGTACAATATGAAATATTTAGGCTGCAGCCGATATTACGGTTAGAAGTACTCTCCGTAGCAGGTAGAATTGGCCAAATTTCGGAATGGTTTGAATGTAATAAATAGAATAAATAAATGCGCAGTAAAATAAAATAAAGTAATAGATTTATTTATTGTTTATTGTCTGAATTTTACTTATAATTCGAAGTTTGTGTAGTCGTCAGAAAAACCTGAATTCCAGAAAGATGACTATAAACACAATGTTTATGTAATGGAGTGTCGCTATATCAGATTAAATTTCTAATACTCATTTAAAATTCATTTATCGTTTTCTAATTTAACTTAAATTGACGTTCTTGAGACACTGCCGAAGTCCACGAACCCTAAATTTAGTTAATTAATTTGGAAATGTCATCTATTTCTAAATTTTCTCCTCAAACAAAACATTACAGTATATAAGCTACAGTCTACGTATTCTAGGTCTAATATAGAAAGAGACGTGAAAAAATACTTTTTAGATCATTTGACTAACACTTCTTTACTGCTATGGAAATATGATGGCTGTTTTCTCTAAAATTACTTCATGGATCTTCCCCATCGGTGTTAAATTTTCTTCGTCTTAGCTCCGATTTTAATTTTGAAAATAAAAAGTAGTCACTTGGGGCAAGGTCAGAGCTGTGCGGTGGGTGATCGAGTTCCTTGAATCCACATTAGCACTCAGTAGCCTTCGATATTGCAGCTGGCATCAGAAGTCGACATAATATACTGCGCATCACCTTCTGTGTGCTTTTTGTCACCTTGGTCTCCTTAGCAATGAGTTCGCATTTCCGATGCCACTACATCTCCTTTTAGAGAAGGAAACGCAATATAGAACCATTGTTTCAACCTCAGTTACTATTTAGTTAATGGCCGTGTTGTCGGCTTCGTACAGCTCGAAAAACTCGGTTACGTTTGATACATTGTTTCTTCTGAACCGTGTTGAGGAATTTTGGTAGTGGCAATGTTGCGTTAATTTTTGTTATACACAAATGCCAGTGCAGGATCTTTAAAACACAAGAGATTCTCCGCCCCAACGAAACAACGTCTAACTGTAGCAAACGATTGTCCAAAGTGTTTATATTCGCTCTTTGATTTCGGATGGTATATTTCCTTCCAAGGTTAAAAATGTTATCACTACACGATGTTCTATTTTGCACACTTTTAAAATTTACTATGCACCGCTCTGCTTCTTATTATCTCATTTAACTGAACAATCGCTATAAACCGCCAAATTATTATTCGAATATTAATTAAAAACAAATCTGTCATTTGTTTTTTTTTATCTTCTTACTGGATACCTAAGCCTTAGAATACGTGGGCTACACCTGGTATAACAAAAAATTATTTGCTCTTACGAATAGGTTATTTGTTTCCCCTGGGGATCTACGCAGTGTCACCAATAGCATGAAATATTTAAAAGTAACGTCACTACTTTCTTTCTCTATTCCATTATTAGTAATTAATTACTTATATACGCATTCATAAATTTACGACGGAAGTAACGAATTACGGCGCCGAATTGTCAATTTCGAGGGAGAAATGGGGACTTGCGAGCTTAATAAACGATTTTATTGATTATATAAAGAGGAAATTTCAAATCTTCAATACACGAAATTTCCTCTTCATATAAGAATTTTAACGGAAATCAATAAAATCGCTTATTCGGCTCAGCAATCCCCATTTCTTTGTTGAAATTGACAATTTGGTGCCGTAATTCATTAGGTCCGTCGTATAATTAGAAATACGTGTATTGGTAATTAAGCAAACTATCGGAGGGTTCCTGTGTAAACGGAGAATTATCGACAGCGCTTTCACACAAACATCGGTATTCAAATGAATTGTACATATAGACATGCATGTTGTATCCGCATGCATATTTCTATTTGATTTCTATCGTTTACGTTCTGTCCTTTTTCGAATGTGTGTAAGATAACATCCGCAGTGTTCACGAATTCAAAATAATAAACAGGAAATCTAACCCAAATTATTTCATATATGTAATAATTGATCTATTATTAGATAGATGTAGGTATTTCAATTTAGAAAGACCAAGCATTGGAATAAATTTCGTACATTAAAATGTTCATCAGTTTTGAAAAGAATGAATGAAGAAGTGTTAGTAATGTAGTCCTTCTATGTTATAAATACTTGTATCTTTTTATAGACTTGTAGCAATTGCTAAAGCTTTTGATTCTGCCTATCGTATGCACAAACCTAGAGGGAGTAAACTACGTCCTAAAATATACAAAAAAATCTTAATGAACATGGGGAGCTCGCCAATGGATGATTTTGGAGATTCCATTCATTTTGTGTTTACATACAAACAAACAAACAAACAATGGAATTTGCGAACAAACAGCAAAGGCAAAACCCTAAAGTGAAATGTTCAATGTTCCTTAGCTTCGAATTCCTTCGAAAATCCTTGCGTTGGCATGGATTCGGTAGCATCCTTAATCTACTCATTGTTGCAGCTCATCGAAATCATTTACAAACGTCGCGTACGCCATTTTCAAATATAAAAAAAAAAAATCAAAAGGGTTTAAATTAGACGATCTTACAGGCCATGACACAAGTTCTTTCCTATTCATTCTCGTCCAAAAGTGCCGTGTAAATGCTCTCTAACGGCAATTGAAAAATCAGCCGAAAACTCATCGCGCTGAAACCACATTTATTTTAAAAGAATGTAGTCTAAAAGGTTACCCATCGTGTTGTGCAAAAAGTTTACTTAAGCGGTGCATGTTTGGTCAAATAGTAAGCTGTTATTCAAAATATCCATCCAACTCCATTTCGTGCGAGGCATTGGCAGCGAAACTGAGTGCACTGAATATTCTATGTACTTGTACCAAATAAGCAATGTCAAATTTATTCATAGATGTTTCAAACAATAGAAAGACTATCACATTTAAGGTCCATCCAAGGTGATTTTGAACAAGCACCTAATGACGGAGTGCTTTCTTTATGCGAGAGCGCTTCTTCCATTTAACGATAAATATAAGGAAGCACTTGGCTCAAATACGTTTACTGTGTGTTGCAACAATGAACCAAATCCGGCTTTAAAAGCTAGAATGGTTATCGCATTGAATTACGTTCCTGTTGCCGATATATTACCACGAGAACTACAATCGTTGCTAAATTAGTTAGAGGATGTGGAAGTAGGCACCACAACAGAAGACATCCTGCCTGGAATCTATATGGTCGAGTTATAATTGAGAAAGGTCGTTCCAATAATCATGCATCAGGTTTCTATAGACGAATGCCGTGATGAAATTTCTTTCCCTGTTAATCTTCAAATTGTGTCAGAGTCTTAAATTCTTGAAACAAGTTGTTGCACACTAACCGATGATATGGTATTTCAAGATAATTATAACGTGCTTATGGGAACATCATACACGGATCATCATCTCGGCTGCATTCGTCAAGTTTTTTCTAAATCTCGATATCCCAAAAATACACAGAGAAAAATACAATACCTATAGTCAAATATACAATTTTTGTGGTACATTTTACTGGATTAAAACATGTGTTGTAATTCTTAATGATAGTAAGGACTGTGGGTTGCCACAAATGTTTCTGCGTGTAGTGACATATGGTACCTATAAGAAACATTCCATAAGCGAATTTATGAAATACGTGGATAAGATGCGTCATTCAAAATAAACAAGTTGGTATCGGTTACAGATATAACCGGAAGCAATAAATATGTCAACATGTTTTCGATTGCTTCTTCACATTGATACTAGTAATCTACCAAATTTTCAAATTTACTCGATTCATACTTCCTCATTAATTATCATATTGCTGATTACAGTTCCCGTGTTTTGTAAAAAAAAACTATAAAATCTTTATAGTATTAACCAAACTTTGAAAATTGGATGCTCCTGGCATCAAGGTTTCCGTGATGTAGTGGTTAGCATCTCCGTTCGGCAAACTGGAGGTGTCAAGTTCGATTCCTTACTGGAATCAGGTTTTCTTCAAACGATTATTACCAAGAAAATTCCAAACGTAAACAATGACTTATTATCAAGTAATAAGCATTCGCTTCTTTTCTATTTAATAATCCCATTACATGAACTATCAATGGAAGCAGCTTGGTGCTGAACCTTAATGTCGGTATTGAATTTATTAGTATGAAGTATGAAGTATTAGTAACTAACATTTACCATAAAGCACTGTAAAATACCAACGAACAAGTTCAATTTGATTTACTTTATGAGCCAAGCGACGTAACAAATACAATAAGATGCAGATAAAGTTTAATACCGCAGCCTATACGCTTAAGATAATGTTTAGAAGATAATTAGAATGTAATTCGAATGAATTTGATTTGATTTGCAACCGATTTATTTCCCTTACATGTTTTCACGCATTGCAGGTTGAATTTCTAATACAACTGCGAAAGCAGTTAAAAACACACTCGTAGTAAATCGTAAATTTATTAATACTACTATTGGCGCTCATTTGCCCATGTAGTAAAATCTAATGTCTTCGCATAGCATATGCTTCCACGCATTTGCAGAAACTGTGACCGGATGAGAAGAGGCAGCAATAAAATATCTTTAACCTAGGCTTATCCTCCATAATATTGTAGCTTTTAAGAATATTCGCCGTAAAATTTGCAACCGATCTCTCTTAAAAGCATCAGGATGTTACATACAATTGGAATACTTTTAATTATAATAGTATTATATTAAACCCAAGTGAAACGAAAGCATTAATACAACACACGTACATCATCATCATATCATTTGCAGAGAAGGGAGGAAGGATTTGCTACAAATAAATTTGCTTACAGTTTCCCAATGAAATTTGATTTAGCATCGATTTTTAGTCAACACACCACTGCTATGCTTTACTGCTTGTACTGATGACAAGTTGATATCCTTTAATTAGGCTGTTTTCTAAGGACTACCGTTCATCCAACTATTATGCAAACCGATATAAATGGCCCGTGTTATGAAACCATATGCATTAGTGAAAAAAAAGGTTAAAATTGCTTGCGCAAATATTCGCAATAACTGAGTTTTTGGCCAAGAGCGCGGTTAAAGTCTAATTTGGAATTCTTGAATACAAATTCAAGATTTTACGGGGCATATTATTCTCTTAAATTGTTCTAGAAACAACCACCGTAAGCATTGGTTACTAAAATTAAACAAATCACGAGCTTGCAAAATAAACACAATAGATACATTAAATGGCCAAAATTTTGAAAACATTGATTGAACACTATGCAAAGTACCCCAGAAATAGGAAGAAATAAGAGAGAATAGGAAAGAATAGAAACTTCTATATCTCTATATAATCCGAGTAATTTTTAATCCACGTGGGAGAAGTAAGAATATTGTCAGTTAAGTAACTGCTTTTGTTTTCATCTACATACTCGTGCTCTCTCAACTCCAGCTGGGATTCTATGCTTTTTGATGACGTTTTGCACCATATACAATATGAATTTTTGATGAAGACTAAACAACCAATTATTAATTGATGACATTACACTTTGATATGCCTAAATTTAGCCTGCAACTGGTTATGGGTAGATAGTACATTAATTTAAGTTATGGAAAGATGGAATACAAAAGAAGTTATTGTACCGTTTTACCACTACCGTCGTTGACTGGCCTTATAATATCTTTGTAAGTCTCTCGCTTCAAAGACAATAGACCAGAAAGAGGAATTTTATTCTGGAAATCGAGCTCTGAACCAAAAAAAGGTTCCAAAATTTTCAAAACATTTTTAACTTGCAAAAGTTTTCAAGCCGGTATATATTTATGTAACCAATGTTAACTACGGATAACGATGCAATGTTCAAGTAATAGAACAAACTGACAATTACCAACAATATAATCATAGCCATAAAATTTCAAAGTTCTATTCTTACTTAAACTAATGTAAAAATGGTGTATTTTTTAGGTAAAGAACTACACAATTTTAAATTTCTACGATTATTGCACAATGATTGTTTAAAAATTTTAGACATCATTAGTATTTGCAATATGTCCAAGTTACTATGTACCTTGGATTAGACAATTTTTTCTTCTGATGATGTACGTTTTACTTCCAATTTCAACTTTACTTTCCAATTTCTACTTTTGCCGAACTCTTTGTTACTTATACCATCTTTAACTTAACAACAGGTCTGACGAAGGGGCAATTTTGCACCCAAAACGTCACTGAGACTAGAACGAATAACAATAAGGAAACCTTATTCAGTAACAGTATTTTTCTTTAATTCCCAATACAAGAATCTTCGAAGCAGTTACTGGAAATATTCATCTCTCTTAACAATATATAAATGTATGTATAACATCTAATTAAGTAAACAGTAGTTGCTATTTGTAATCCATAAAAGATGTAACATAATTTTTGTGGCAAAAATAAAAAACCTCTTTAAAAAACTCAAATCGTTTTAATTAATATTTAACTAGTCGATGCAGTTCCTCGTGAGACATCTGTAGAGCATTAGTTATGAAGATAAAACTGGTGGTTGTTGTAATGGAAAACTGTCAAAAGTTTTCTTTTACAACTGATTCAACCATGGAAATGTAGATGCCCTGTGGGACATTAAACACATTCTTGTTATTATTTTGTAAATTATTAGGTTCCAAACAAAACAGAACAACAATTAAGCAATTTGTACATATGTCCATTAAAGTTGTATAAAAATGTATATGTGTATTTATTAAAATTTGCCAGTAAATAATGCAGTAAGATAAGATATTATTATTTATACATTAAGATAATACCTAGAAAAGTATTGGTTACAAAAGAAATAATATATTTGTGTTTGTTATGAAATTACTGCAGAATTATACTAATTTCCGTACTAAAGGAATTTAAGGTTAGGTAGATATATATCATCCTCTTTATGAGTTCTTACTCGCGGTATGGTATCCACGTTATATCAGTACTTATACAATAATTGTTATGACACTATTTTATTGCTATTTGAGTGAAACCTTATAATCATAATAGTACATACGTATATCTTTCTTCAGAGGTTCTGATACTAAATACGTAGAGGAAATTTGCCAAGCAGATCCCCGCTACAGATAACTATCTGTAGACCAAGATATGAACGTATGTTAATTCGAAACCGAATTTGAATGGCATCGGTTGGGTTACCCATCCCACTTTTTGTTTTCCTCTACAGAAGGTGAGATCTCACCCTAATTTAGATGAATGTTACCCCTTTAATGAAGTCGACGAAACGTTATTTCATTCTGGATACAAAGTACACTTAGTTACGACAAAATAGCAAATTTTGTAGGAAAGGATATACTCCATTAATGAAGAAAAATACATTTAGCTCAGATTTATTGTTATAAAAAAAACGAGAAACCAAGTTTGCATTGAGAACAATCCTAAACTCCGTCCCTCTGTCATCCTTAAAAGAAATGTTAACAGGGGTAGACCGAAAAAGGACCCAATTAATCCTAAAGACCTTCATAAACTCCCGTTCCCGTTGTTACAATTAACTTCTATCCCTTATTTAGATTGCAAAGAGAGAGGATAAGGATCTAACTGCAAACGAGGTGCAAATTTGCAATATATATTTAGATGGAGCCAATTTACAAGCTATACGGTGACGTTCATTACAGCAACGGGAAACTTCAACGGTAAATGCAAAAATAGCAGTTTTACGGTACAAATTCAAAGATAATCTACTCGTCTATTACGGTAGCTGCACGCATTTTATATTTAATCTGTTTTACTTCTTCCATGTCTTAGAAGAAATGTACTTACATACATATATATTACGTCCACTTAAATATAAATATATATAAATAAAATAAAGTTTTTTTTAATAATATTCATTACTTCTACGAGTGATCTTTACAAATACGAAGGGAAACAAATTTGTACATTAAAATAATGGTAAGTTCTACTAATAATATAGTTGTGTATTGTAATTACAATAAATACTGTAACATAAAAAATAATAAGTTTAATGTTAACTTTTTTTCATTTAGAAGTGTACCCACTCTTTGTAAGAAACAAAAGTTTAGTATTGAAAAATAAACAAAACGAGGATGATAAAGAGTGCTTGCAAAAATTGATAAAACGATTAACAAAACGGTGCAATGAAGTAAATATAAGAAAGAGAGACAAAAACCTAAAAACCAAAAAATCATCAATTAATGCCCAAAGGAATTTTTTGTCGTAAATTAATAATAATTTACGACAAAAAGTTGTTATTCTTGATGAAAAATTGTGCTTTTCAAAGAAATTAGCTTACCATAAATAAAACCGAGATCAGTTGTATAGGGTTAGAGTAAATAAATTAAAAAAAAGTAAAAATGACACAAGGAGGAAGTGCTATTATTTCTTATTTTAGACAAAATGCTTATGAAAGAAAATTATTATCCGAAATTAAACTTAAATAAAAAATTTTAAAACGCAATTTACAGTTTTATGTTTCTAAGTTAAATCCACAAAAATTGACAATAAATCTTGATAGTATGGATGGCGCACTACATTTTGTACTTTGGATTGTCGATAATAACGAACTTGAAAATATAATAATCATGCTTTTGAAGAATAATTGCTATACATAGCTCCCTCCAATTTCCAGACATTTCTCCATCCTGTTAGTAAATGCATAATAGACTCTACGAATCATTGGTGATCCCCAATCATCGATACCTTTGCCTTCAATATCTTACGATGATGCATAAACCAAGAAATTACTCTTCTCAGTGCATTGCCTGATGTGTGAAATGAGCAGGGCATCCGTCTTGCTACCAAAAAATGTGGCATCGCATCTCTGTCTCTCTCCAAAGTGTCAAGAATATCCTCCAAAAGACGCAGATAAACATGTTGAGTTAGATCTTCATCAACAAAATATGTTCCAATGCATCAAAGAACATGTCTAGAAACAATAACCAAAATAATGTTAATGCAGCTAGCCATGGTTATTGGGGTAAAACCACTGACGGTGAAAGTAGTATGAGGAGAGAAAACGCCAACCAACGGACATGTTTCTGCCTACCCGGCGTCATTACCGTTATTCTGAACATTATTCTCTACCTCACACCGATATTTCTCACCGGAAAAGTACCTGGCTCTACCTGGAAATAGCGGTGTGAAATAGAAAATAACACTCAAACAATCACTGATGACGCCGTGTAGGTAGAAACATAGCATTTTCACTCGTCACATTGCTTTTGCCGCAAATGACTCCACTAATACCATGGCTAACTGTTTTGATTATAAACCAACGGTTTGATCGTACGCAATTCCACATTAAACATTTTTTTTCAAAAAGTTGACTTCGTTTGAGAATGACATAGTTTGGATTTTCAAGAGCCCAAAAACGACTGTCTTATGGTGAAACATGACTATTGATGCAAAAAGTTGTTTCAACGGTAAAAAAGAACATTCTCTGAACATCTACGAAGTAATTTTTACCAACCACAAACAAAAGTCCAATCGCTTCTTTTCGTCTTTATTTTTAAGGATACGGTTCAATTGGTAGTTACAACTTGTTTTCTTTATAAATTCTTTGTAAATTAAAGCTAAAACTGTTGCTACATCGTCTTTTTATGCTATTAAATATCCAATTAAAGGGAATCAAAAAAAGGATCAATTGCATATCGATAGGAGACGTTTTCGGAGAAAAATATTTGTTACTTTGAAAGCAGTGACTTGTTATTTATACGGAAATGAAAGCAACGAAAAATATCACTTATGAAGGAAAATAATAACATCTTTATTTTTGAATTCCACTCCGAAAAATATTTTATAATATTCACTAACGAATTTTCTGAAGAGGATTAATATAATTTGTATTTCTTATAAATTTTAATTTCAGGATATTTATCGCTTATGATTGAATAATAAGAAAAATGCATATCTTTCGCGGATAAATGAAAAATATCACTGAGGAATGAAAAATGAAATTTACGAACGATAAAAGCAGTTCTTTCAGAATCGCTCACACAACAATAATGTATCATCATATTCATTTATTTGTACTGTTTATGTTAGTTATCAATAATCCAAACACTTGGGCTTAATGCACTTGGTATCGTACCCAATAGAATAGTCAGTTCCGCCCAAGCAACTTAACCTCTTCTATAGAGGCCATTACTTTGCCCAGGGAATATTTGAGTACCACCAAAGGCTCCACTAGATCGTCATCGAAATGTTTCTGCCTAAGTACATTTAGTTCCTCATAGATTGAGCGAGCATTTCATTCAACCAATCGCAATACAGAATGCATACACACTGGCAAAACCTATTTGTTTATCCCATGGCAGTACTCGTGCTATAATACCTGTTTTAACTACACTACAAACAAGTACTTTGGACCAATCACAAAGTAACGCATACAAGTATCAAAAGTAACAATTTGGTACATGTATCGAAAAGTAACGAAATTTTCCATCTCTAATATGCATTTTGTCTAAAGTAATAACTAACTAGCAGAATTTTTCATAAAAAATAATTTCTTTTCGCAAAATTAATAATAATTTTTTTTTTCCTCTTGTCAACTCCATCCGGCAACACATTGTATATACGTACATACATATATACAGCTTTATTCATACTTAATAACGTAAGTTGGCAATATTTTTTATATATTTGAATTGCTGACAAGTTGCTGGTCATTTTTAGTATGTTAGATTGTGAGTAAAAGAAGTTTCAAAAAATCAACTACTCCACGTGTTTCGTAATACATGAAAGAGGAGGTATTACGTTCGGGTTATATCTGATGCTTGTATAAGATAAGGCAAGATATTTTTAACCACAACAGCAGTATTTTAGTTTAGTAATAAACATTATATATAGGTATACTCCAACTATTCTCTCTTGACCGAAAATTAAATATTATAAATCACTACTATCAGTAATGTTACAAAAAGAAATCTTTGAACACGTACGATTATTAATAACGCGCGTGTGACTAGCAGCATATATTATTGGTAGTTTTGCATTGTAGATGACTGATATACGTGGGGGAAATTCCTGCATTGAAGAGTGCCGTTTGTGCATGCACATGCAAACGCGTGTGTCTGTGGTGGGTCAGGATTTAATGAGTTTACCATTCTCTAGCAATACGTCCATTGGCGGGGAACTACGTTGCTGTCCCGAGGCACTTGCTAACTGTATTAAACATACCAACGAGAATGCGCTTTTGCCAATGGAAATTAAACTCAACATAAAATTCTATTGACACTATTAACGAACACCAAGTATGTTCGTTTAAACGTTCATTTAAACAACAATGTTTAAATTACAATCAAAGGTTTTGTAACAAGAGTAACCAACAAAAAAATTAAATATAATTTTTTAATTTACAAATAATTAAAAAATACAATGGTCAACAGGTGTTTGCCCATTGTCAACGAGTTATATTATCAAAAAGTACATGCTAATTACTTACCCAAATATATTCTTTTTGTTATTATTTCGGAAGAGGCTCCAGTACCTGAAATCATCGAAGTCTAAGACCTATTATAATAGTACTTCTAATACCTATCGAGTAAGCGAGCTTAGTTAGTAAAAAATCTTCCGCTTAGAAATTAATGCCCGTTGCGATTGATTGCAACAGCTTTTATAGGATATGTACAGCACCGTATTTGGTTCTTCTTTGTATAGACTGCAGGGTTGATTATTACCTTTATTGGCTAGTAAATACCTCGTGTACCGGCTCTACACCTTGTCTAAATTGCGTATCTTTTGGAAAATTGCTGATTTAATATGTCTACTACCAGATAAGTAACAATTTTGATTTTCTTGTAATCACACTTCTATATTGCTGAATTAGTTGTAGAACAATTTTCTATTATTTATAAATATTTCAACAGAAACAATAACAAATTAGTATGATGTGGTTAATTAAATGTAAACTAATACTCTGAGAGAAAAGTTTGGTTGGGGCAACCAAAAATTGGTTGACTGAATCAACTTTGATTGTTAAATATACTTAACTTTCCATACGGTTTCAAACAACACCCCACAATTCCTCGAACTTTGAATTGGATCAACTTTAAAATAAACACACATTGGAATGTTGGTAGAAAGTAAAAAAAAATTTATGCGAAGAATAAAAAATGAACACATGTGCATAAGGAAAGAAGTATTCTTAAAAACGGAAGGTAAAATAGATGCAAACGCTGGTTGAGCAAATCTGTATTGTCTTGTTTTACTAAGAATGACGTCTTTATGGAACTCTATCTCTGCTGTGGGAAATGGATTTTGCGGTTGATTTGAAAGTTATGTTTTAAAGCACAACCGACACAGACATTGGTTTGATTTAACAAAAATAACTGAACTAAAGCTAGCGGTTTCTGTTAAGTTGCAAGGTAAGTTGGATATACGCTGCAAAGCGTTAAATGAACATATTTTTAATTGAATGAACACATAAATGTGTAACAACTCGTGGTTTTTTCGATGAATCAATTCCTTTCTCTCAATGTACAACTCTGCAACAATAACAATATGCATAAACGCGTACTGCGTTTGCCAGGCATTTTATTTTTCTGTAACTTGCAATATATGCACCGCGAACACGTGTTTACGTGTTTCATAATCTGGGAAAGGAATATGATAAAATAAGAATGTCGGTTGAAGAATGTGCAGAATTGTATTTAAGTATTGCACTTCCCAAATATTTTGAAACAACTTAACTGCTCAATTCGATTAAAGTAACGTGCCTAAAAGATGTGAAATAAGGCAACAAAATCTCTACTATCGCATTTTGTATTTGTAGTTATTTTCAACAATTCTTTTTAAATTGAAAAGACAAAGGAAAGTATGTGAAACAAACCAAGTTCGTATGTCTCACTTATGACGTACAATAGAAGCTTTATGTAATTCTATAAAATTTTAAAGGATTATTACATTATAAATAAAAGAGTAATAGAGATACAAATTCTACTTTTAACATCAGTTGCGTTTTCCTCATTAGGTTAATACTGTATATAGGTCGTGCAGATCTGTGAACCTTAATATCTAGAAATATACGCGCCTACAATACTTAAAAGTGTAAGTTATTTTAACCAACAAATGACATTTCTAATTAAAACATTTTATTTGAAAAGTTATGGCATGAAACTGTAATTTTTGTGTAGTGCAAATAGTGCAAAATCATGTGCAATAAATATAATTTAAGCGGTATTTTAGATGATAGTGAATTCTAGAACATAGCGCAAAAAAGTACCCTTTGTAATGTAAAATATATTCTAAACGTACACTTTACAATAATTTATTTACTTTCATATTTTAACGATTTCTAATATGACAGCAAAACTTACATGCTATGACATTACTTCTTATAAATGCTCTAAATTATATTGGAGTGAACAAGTGTTTCAGGTAATTAAGTGATGATTTTGTAATACAAAAATGACAAAATCAAGCATTATCTTACATTTATTTATTTGTGCAGTTAAAAAATGTAAGAATGTAAGTATTTCAAAAAATACTTTAATTTTTATAGACCCTTTCCAAGGACCTCGTTAAGGCTCTAAAATAAAATTACATTTTCTTAAAAAGTGATCAGCGGATTGTTCCCAAGGCATTTTGCCGTTACGGCATCAGCTTCTCGTGAACTTTTACGACTGGTATCAGTAATGCAATCCATTCTGTAGCAACCAACGGCAACGAGTTTAATAGCAAAAAATAATAAAACAGAAAATAGGAAATCTGCTGCTGCATTAAATGTAAATATTTGTTCTTCTAAGTGATAGTATGACCAAGCAGAATTTTTAAAAATTACTGACTAAATTAAGTCGGCAATTTCGGCAATCACCATGTAGTACACCAAGATATAAGAGAACATGTCCCTTAATGCCGGAACTGGCAACTTAAATGGTCCACGAAATGTTAACATTTCTGCTGAGGTGAATTATACTTTATTTTTTTCGGTATCAAGTTATGAATGTACTTAATTCATGCATTATTAAGGTATTTATATTTAAATATTCTGAAAGCAAGACTTTGGAAAGAATAAGTATGAATTTCAATGTTCGAAATTAACGGCGAATGAGCTCGTGGGACCAAACGAGCTTGGCAGGCCGAACGTTGCCTTCTTTATACACTGTAAAATTTGATAGGAACACTTTATCTTAAATCTAATTATAAGTTTAGTTAGTGCAACTATACATTTTGTTGGTTTAAATCAACAGGTGTTTCTTAGTATAAATTGCTGTTATTTATTTGTGTATAAATTCTCATAATAATAGTGTTGTGAAATGCAATAAAACACTAAAGAAGGTTAAAAGAATATATCTAATATTTATAAAACGAAAACATTTGGCAATTAATTATTTTACTACATCACGTACTCGAACACTGGCACTAGAACCCTTACCACAACACTTTATTAGCATTAGAGTTACGTTTCGATATCTAAGTTATCATCTTCAGACTTAGACGTTACGGTGTAATTCCGTTTAACATACTTTATTGTTTAAATCTGATACATAACAACAAAACAAAGTATGCAAACTTGCACGACACACTGGCAAGACACAAAATATCAATAGCATTTCAATTTTGGTTTTGTTATCGCAAGTTGACATCAATTTATGTACCGTCAAAACTTACAAATACCAAAACATACGAAATTTTGCTATAGCGTTGCTTCTTTTTTTTTAGAAAATCTTTTCTATTCTAGGTTTCTAGTGACCCATGGCAAAGGTTACTCTTGTTGCAGCTCAAATAACTTGTAGATGTTTCTGTTTTGTTTTTATTTTTCAATGAAGTAGATACGATACCGCCAGCGTAGGCTAAAATCGAATCAAACAAAAACCATTTGATTCTCACAAGCGCGCCACAAGAAAACGAAGAATTGAGGAAAAAACAATGTTGTTAACAATACGAGCGCGATAAGTTTTTATTAATTATTATTGACTTTCTGATACTGTTTTTGTCGATAAAAAAAAACACTTGCTTTTGTTTTCTTCCATTTTTATAGGTATATTTACTATGCTCCAACAGAATCAATGAACTGATTGACAATCAGTTAAACTGGTAAGACGCAATAACGTACCCTTTTGGTAAGGTTAGAATGTATAATAAAAGTACCTGTAAAGTTTTGGTTGCATCAGATTACAATTAAATGTAGACCTACTGGCATATTGGTACTTTATATACTAATAAATCCCCAATAATGTAAGAAATAAGTAAGATACGGTTTCAATCACTTTCGTAAAAAAAGCTTATGTAATAGTTTAAATTACATTTTACAGTTGCTCGATAGTGTATAAAATAGCAACAGAAAAAAAAAATTGTAATTGGATTTATAAGGTGCATAGCTGCATATAAAAAAGAAAAATCAATAGTCGTGCAAATCCACTTATGTCACAGCATGATGTTGCGTGTTGTACGAACAGCACAGACAGGTATTGTAGTGCTGAATATTTTATTTTCGATTTCGCGTAACGAAACGATTTGTCACCGGTTACGCTACTGATTTAAAGGGTCCTTCGGCATTTGATAATCGGAACAAAGTGTACTCTACGCAGTTTATAGCTACGTTGGGAGTAAATACGCGCAAGTGCATCTGTGCGACATGTTTTCACGCCGAATAGTAGTTCCCCCAGCATTCGGGGGTTTGTATGTGTGTGGGTATTTAATGAAAGTGCTTTGGTAATGCGGACACCGTGCGATTTTAAAATAGTCAAGCATATGGAAATTATTTCGGATGCCTTCTTTACACGTGATTTTTGATAATAATGGTTGTAAATTAATCGGATACACATAGATAAACAAAAGCAGATGCGCTTTGATTCTTTTTCTCTTAATTAGTACAGGTGATTGTTTGACTTTAGAAATCCTATACCATGTATCAAAATGCATCATTTCCACATTTCTGCCAGAAGTATTCTTAACACATTGTGTTCCACAAACGTGGTTTTTCCCTTACTAAATTTAGATCGACTCATCGGATTAACTCAATCATCTTGAACAAAAGTAGAACTGCCGCCTACCTTTTTCAATGGTCAATTGGGTTGATTAATAAATACTTATTTACACGTTCCATTTGATCGATTCAACGTGATTGATTAACCAAATTGAACCATGTAAACTCATCTTTACGAGAACTACGGTGAAAATCAAACTCATTTTAGATTTTAAACTATGCGCTCGATGCGGATAAGCCGCTCCGTCCACATCACACTCGGTTAGGCCATCTTCGTTTATTTTTCAGTTATTTTTTTGAGTGCATCACATCGGTCGCAATAATCGCATGCAACGCATCGCCCGTGTTTAGCTAGGACATAAGTGCACACAACGGACAAAACCGCTGATTAGCAATTCACTTCAAACGATGTGTGTGTGTGCAAAGCATCATAAACTTCCGTATATTATAGCTTTCTTCGACATTTTTTCGATCGGCGAAACCTTCGACTGGCAGATCTACCATGATGTGTGTAACCAACTTTAACATGGTTTACATTTTGTGGATTTTAACTTATCAAAATGGTAAAACCGTGTTTTAAGAATAGTTTTCATATGTTTAGTTTATTTTCATTACATTAATGTATTATATGTTTCTTCTTCCCCTATTAAGCTTGTTACGCCCCCGATGATCCTGTAATCTTAAGCAATGTATTACTAAATAGTGATGGCAAGGACATACTTTTATTTGTGTATACAGAGTAGAAGTTCTTGCATTTGCAAAAATTACCGGGTTATTGTTTTAAATCAGTTCGCCCACATTTCGTTATATGCATTGAAAGATACACCGGAATTATTTTTCTTATGTAAAACGACAATATGAAATTAGCTAACTTTCACGGATCACTCGGTATGTATGTACATATGTCAATTGAAGTATTTCGAGTAAATTCAAACACTTAATTCAATAATTAAAGCAATTATTTCTTTCTTAAATCTTATTCTCTCGGTGTAGCTTCCAAAATAATATTTGCAATAGCGAGTAATATAAAATTAAATCAGCCGGTCCAATAATTCAGCACTGTACCATGATTGTCCTTTCCTTCGCTAAATAGTTAATTAAGGTTATGCTATTTTACGTGAGGGATGTTTGCACGGGTTCAGTTGAGATGTTTACTATTTTACTAATCCCTTCAATCTTCACTCGATGGTCAGCTAATACGATATCATAAACCTTATTGATCATATCATCCTAGTCACCTCAATATAGAACGATCTAGTCGCTCGAAGACGGATGTTCGGCTAAGCTTAAAGTGGGAACAGATATGCAATAATCATTGAGATAATTGTAAAGGGGTAACATTTTTTGTTATAAGTCAGCGTATTTATTTATTCAACCAATCCATGCGCTGGTTGTGATTGTAAAACCTTTGAAATATTATACTTTATTTCACTTTACTTTACACTAGTAGTTATTAATATAAGCTAAAATGAACTTCATACTTTTGTTACGAGGAACCATTATGTTATCAGGTTTTGCAATAAGCTCATCAATTATTTACATCTGTAATATTTCCGATTTTTTAGTTCGTAACCTAATGGTGGTGAAAATGCTACGGTTTATAAGGATACTGGTTTAATGAATTTAAGCTTAGCCGAACATACGTCTTTGATGAGGGCCAGATCGTTCCATATTGAGGTGACTACGAATGACATGATCAATAAGGTTCATTATAAACGTGAAAAACATCCTTCACGAAAAAGTAGAGTATAAGAAAGCTATCGGCGAGATACTTAATCAAAGGGATAACTTCGAAACAATGTTGGGACAAATTTAAGCTCAGTACGCGTGTTCCGTTAGGTAAATGTAGACGAGACATGGACACATCACAACGCGCCAGAAGCCAAAGGTCAGTTGGCGTTAAATCTTTACAAACAATATTGATACTTTCACGTACAATTTCATTTGACGCCATTTTAGTTTGAACTAATTCATTCAATTTGGACGCGTGTAAAGGAATTTTGATTTCAATGAGAGAAACTGGATTGATTCAATGTAATTGAACCATATAAATGCGCCTTAGTGTATTGTATATTTCCTCCAGTATCGCATTTTCCACATTAGTTTCAATAGTTTTCAGACTTTGCAGAGCTAATGGCAAATCATACTCAAAAGTCGTGACAAACGCCAATTAAAATATGAAGTAGCTGCGTATTATCTTGGAGTAATTTTTTGGTAAATAGCCTCATTAGATAGGTACTTAGAGGAAATGCTTCATCTCCTACAAATACCTTGTGTTCGAAGTTAGGTTTCTTCACTTTCTGGCATTTTCGATACTATTAGAAATGGCCCCTGTATCACTGTCTTTTCCATATGTGACGTCATAAAGACAGAGTGTGGGTAATATGGCAAACAACACTAACGTATCGACACACTACGCACCACACAAGTTTAATTAATCCGAAACAGCAGTGCCGAGGATTCTTCGATCATCATTATGGTGTGAGGAAAAACTCTAATTCTAACATGCCTGTTATATCCCTACTCACCAGAAAAAGTTTCTAGTATATCTAGTATCTACTGTTGCCATCTGCATACAAGATAAGCAAAAAATACGGAGCAATAGACGAAAATATCTTTTGTCATTCTAACACGAAACGCAAAACATACGTCCCCCTCACTTTAATAAATCAAAACGACCTGAGTAGAACAGCGGTCCGTTCTCTCTATTCATCAAATGTTCCTTTTTATGTAAATAGTTTCGTAGGCGACTCATTTTCTTGGCGAAGTTACATTCTTAATGAATTTCATTCTGATTAAACACCATGCTCGGTTTCGCTTATGTATTGTCCTACACTTGATGATTCTATCCGTCCGTGTCTGTAACATCTAATGTGCTCGTTGAATCTGGTGCCTATGTTCAATTTACCTTTACAATTGCCAAGAAAATTTTTGTGCGTATTCCGCGCACCGGAACATATGGGAGTTTCATAAATTTCCTATCGCAGGTTTCTGTCAGGATTAAAACCGCGGAATTTCTTACATAATGCTTATGTTGGACATCCTTAAGAATGCAATCCACATCTGTAGAACAATAACCATTGTAAATAGATGAATTTAAGATCTTTATTGTATATACTTTTACTCAAAGGGAATTTTACTAAACTATTAATTAAAAAACTAGTCGCGGTTAATTATTGTTGTCCACAGTGGTTAGAGTGGGTCATAATATATCTATTAGTGTTTGTTGCCTTTCTATAGATGTCTATTTTCAATTTTTTGTTGTTTCTTTTCACTAAGCCATCCAGGAATGGAAGTTGATTGTTGTTCTTTTACTGTAAATTTAGGTAATAGTTACAAATGTTGAATTAAATGTGGCAAGGAAATCCGAAACAGTACTTTTCTCAATATCAAAGATCGCGAACATTAATATTTTGATGTTGGTACAGTTTTTAATGGTCCAGATATGAACGTACCTTTCACTTCGCAAAACACTCTCAAAAACCTTCTTGGCAATCCAAAAGATAAACCGAACATAAAGGAAAGGTGAGGAATTTATAAAATTGCATGTAGTGACTGTGATAAAGCCTATGAAAACAGCGACAGGCACTAGATTTCATCAGTACGTTGATAGCTATAGATAGGGGAGGTTAGGCCAGTATAGAGCAATATATAAGCGAAATGACCACAAATTTGGTGAATAGAGGAAACAGACCACTGTTCTACTCAAGTCTTTTTGATTTATTAGGGTAAGGCGAACACGTTTTACGTTTCGTGCTACAACAGACCATTTCGTCTATTTTTCCGTATTTTTCGCGTGTCTTAGTTTTAGGGTGTATAGGTGACAAAAGTAGATACTTGTAAATAAAAATATTTTCTCAATGCATATTACGGTTGATAATGAGGTTTCAAGCATCCTCAAAACAGTTGTTCCGAATTGATTAATTAAATTTGTGTAGTACGGAGTGTACCGATATTTTAGTGTTGTTTGCTAGGATTTGGTACAGAAGGCGATTGACAATCACGCGTCGAAAATTGAAATTACGAGTTATGCTTAGAAACGACCGACTTCAATCCTGCTTTATCCTTAGTCTTGGATAGGACTGGATGTAAATATTTTGGTTTGATGTTGACTTCACTGTCAGTGTAAACGACTGCTTTTATTATTACTAGTTCTTTGGAGTAAAATATTTTTTTATTCACATAGAAGCCAGCTTAGCCGTCTTTTATTATGCGAATCTTCTGTTTTGTTTCTTAATAACATGACTACACAAAGATTTTTGTACATATTACAAAAATTTACAGTTTGAAAGAAAACAACGACATACATGCATGTGTTACACTTGCGATTGTAATTTACCTAAAAAGAGATTATTTTATGCTGACATTTGTAAATACAAATGGGAGTTGATATATTCATATTGAAGGTTTATATAGCACATTCGATTATATCAAGGAAGGTATTAACAGTGGGAATAGCTGCTAGTGGTTATAAGCTTTCGAAGTTTTGTGAGCTTCAATCAATTGTTTGAAAGCTAGTGTGAGCTAATGAAGAAATGTTTATGACCAACAATTAATTTATGTATCAAAAGCAATAAATAATTGTTGTAATCCAAACCGCAAAGATGAGAATGATTAGGCTGAAACGATGCAATTTTTCAAATATACCCACTTTTGTGACTATATACAATTGATTCAGATGACCTTCTCGCATTAATTTTACCGATCCATTTATGGCAAACATTTGGATACAACAAGGTAATTCAACGTGATTATTCTAAAATTAAACTTGGTTTATTTTCTACTTTGTAATTAAGTAAGCTTTTGTAGCGTATCCCTCTAAGAAATCAGCGTTACTTAAAAAAATATAGAGAGATCCTAATTTTCCCGCATTCTTTACGACTTTAAAGAGTGTATTTGACAAATAAGAATATAGTACATTAGACAGGTATGCAGACTATGGGAATATAAAATATTTTGCGTTTATCTGATCTCACGGTATTCATACCAGTATTCTTGTATACAGAAGAAACGGCGTAAAACACAGATGTTTATGTTACCAATTAAAATGCGAATCGTATATGTACAAAGTTGTAGATACACGTTGATTTAATTAATTGAGTAGATAAGCAAGTCAGATACGGCGTACTTCTATTCGTTATATATTATGTTCACGGATATAATTACATTTATTGTTAACATACGCAAATTAACGTTTTGTTTTCACTTCTAACTAACAAGAAGGTAGAAGAATAAATAACTTATTCGTATCAGTTTCTGTAACTCCAGCTGTTCGTGCTAAATGTCATACATTTCTAGGCAGTGAAAGGTAATAACGAGTAAAGTTGTTCAACGAATCCCCGTCGCATATTTGAGGGGTACAGGGTTTTATTGCAACAGTAAATACAACTTCTAGTTATGTAAGATAAAAAAACAAATACTTTCATCAATGTGTAGTCCGTGTAGTCATTGTATATAATACGATTCGCTCCAGGAAATGATGAAAACGAATTCATCGAAACGTCAAGCTACCTCCGGTTCTTTTGAGAACCAGCTAGCTACGTGTACCAACACCCGAAAGAATTATGTAAGTGTACATTTTGCTGAATTGATTAGTCTGTATAAAATTGAAATCCGAACATCTGGATCCAAAACTATCTGGATCTTAAAATCCGGACCCACTATCCGATTCTCGAATCCGGATCCACTATTCGATTCTTGAATCCGGATCTACTATCCAATTCTCGAATCTGGATCCGTTATTATTTTGTAATACTGAACATAAATGATCCATGTTGAGAAGGCGTTTAGTAAAGAAAACGTCGAATATGCTTTATAGGAAGAAAGTGCAATAGTTCTTAAAATCCGTGCATTTTGAATCGTTAGTTTCCATGCACAGAATTCAAAGCTACTTTGCCTGACAAAGGTGTTCAATAAATCTGATGATTACTACAGCTATATTGTTTGCTAATTCCTCGGCCTATTGCAGGTATTTACTCAAAAAATTAGAGAATGGGGCGGGATCCACATTATCAGATAATGGATTCGACTGGATAAAGAATCAAAACTCCAGATTTTGGACAGTGGATCCGGATCCGAGTTATCGCATAACGGGGTTTTAGCTAAAGGTTTCAGATAACGGATTCAAATCCGAGGCTTATGGATCCGGATACCACCAAGATCAGGATATCTAGATAGTAAATTATCCGGATCTGGATAACAGCCCCAACCCTAATAGAGAAATGAATAACAACCAAAGCAAAGTAAATGTTGAACATTTGTTACAAGTGTTGCTCCGAGTACTTCTTTACCTCACACTGTTATTTACTTCTCAGCTTGCGGATTGTGGATTACCACGAGCTGCCCGAAAGTTGGTTTGGAACTGTATCCTGTCGTCGTTTTTTAGACGGCCGGTAGGTGTGCATCTCTTGGCATTACATTGCGCCAGAACATATATCGGTTGCTGTTTCGAAAGACAGATAGCGGTGTGAAGTAAAGAAGCACTTGGAGCAGCGCTCTTAGAGACAGATAGGCAGAAATTTTGCTTTTTCTCCTCGCATTGTGATTGCTGCGAGTGATTCTATCAATACCATGAGCTAAATTAACATCATCTTCACTTATCGCTTTTAGGTATTCCCTAATAAGAAGTAAAATAATATTCCCGTTAAAACTAAACGTTTTCCGGCTTCGGACTGTGTCATGGGGCTTTTTCAGGAGAGGGAAAGGTGGTAGGCCATAGTTAGCACGACAACTTAACGCCAGATGCTGAACGGAAAGCAGTTGATTGCGGTAACTCAGCAAGTAACCATGTCAGAGTCGAAAATCAACTGCAGTTTCAGTAAAAAATCTCCGTTTCGGTGAAAAATTTCTGTTTCGGTGAAAAATTCCATCGCGTTGTAAACTATTTTTGTTTCAATGTAAAAAAAAAATTGTTACGGAGAATAGCAGGAACAATCCTTGAATATTTTTGTTTTCAAGAAACAAGAGGATCTCGATATAGGGACCGAAGATCACCATAAAGGAATTTTTACAGAAAAAGGAGCAAACAGTCCTCAAGACTTGCTGTCCTCCATCAATAACAAAAAGATTGAGCTCTTTCAAAGCAATGTACTTTTGCTTTGAAAGAGCACTAAATAAAAAAGTAAGCAAAAAAAATAACCACAATTGAATATTGATAATATTGGAGCCGGCAGGTTGATCAGGAAGGACCTCACCATGTATCCAAAGTTAGTATCAGCAGGTTGGAAATCAGTTTGGTTTCCTGGCGTTCAAGTTCTGAGGTTGGTCTTCCGGGGGCAGACGTTGTTAAAACAGCTCTCCAACGGTCGAAGCTGCTAAGGATGGGAAAAGAAAAACAAAGAAACGTGGTCTGTTCAAGGCTTACTTAAAAGAAAAAAGTAAATGAAATTGTAAATTTATTTAAAATAAAAGCTAGAATTCTAGAAACCAGAAAAATGTGGCCAGATTCGTAAATGCGTAAATTTAATTGAAATTAAAATTTAAGCAAAACAATGTTATTCAAAATGTAAATGGGTAAATGAATTTAAAATTGAAAATGAAATTGAAATGGAAATGAATCTATCGCTAAAAAAATTAAAAACCTAATAAGTGAAATTGCACACAACCATGAAGTGAATTAATCAAATCAAAGAGTAGAAAAATATATGTGTAAATTGCAATGTAAACAATATAAATGCAAATGTTTTGACATAGCAAGACGGTATAAGATTGATCAGCCAAACAGTAGTGATTGCAGTAACTCAAACAAAAAAATTGAGATAATTATTGCAAACGCTAGCAATCGATATCTCACTGCAAAAAAGGATAACTGAAAAACCAATTATATGGCAGGTGAGTTTACATATGTAGAACGTTCTTATTTTAAATAGAACATTCTAACTATAACGAAAAATTTAATAGAAAACAAATTTAATTTGTATAACTAACAACAAATTCTATTTACGTTAATAAAATTGAATGCACTATAGATATGTGAGTAATATGGCATGCACTAGCAAGAATAAACAAATGTACTAAATACATCAAGAATTCGAACAATAAGATGTGTAAATAAGAAAATCTGTTTGATATAGTGAGAATAACCACTTACCTGTTGTATTAATTACATCGACATCGATTTTTTGGTCAGCTCTCAATCCACTTCTTTCTATTTTAATGCTTTATTTTGCATATTTACATTATTAGGGAGAACTTTAACATCGCTCCTTTTACTCCGAGAAATTTTTATCTGTGTACGGAGAATTCCCAGTCTAATACGTTTTTAACAAAATAAATTACAAGAGAACGCCAGTAATTGACACACAAAGTTGCTGACATTACCAGATGAAGAAATTGTTGAAAGTTCCTATAGTTTCCGAGATATTAATGCCAATAGTGAGTTGTGGTTCGTCAATGGTGCTCTACACCCAGTGGCGGCCCTAGATTATTTTTGAGGTGGTGCGACATCTACTAGTGGCGCCCCATAGTGCACTCCTTCATTGCGTGATTAAACAGCCTTCAGAGGGACAACGGTACCCACCCAGCTCTGATAGATATATTTGTTTTTATTTCGGAGCCCCCCCGCCTATGTCGGCGCCTGGTACGTTCGCAGTCTTCGCACCACCCTAGGACCGCCGCTGCCTACACCGTATTGGGTTTCTAAAAAAAATTACCATAAGATGGTTCATAAACCACTAAAGTTTCTTTTAAATTTGTAAGTATAGTAGAGTGAGATAAATTTATAGTGATATTTACTTTTAAAAAACATGCGAACAATTATATTATTCTATAATCCGTTTTGTTCATGTGCACTGAAAAATAAATTCAATAAATCGTATTCGATGACTTCGTTATGATGAACTTCGTCTATCAAATTGAAACTTGTTTATCAATATAACAAATACCCGTTTATTAACTTACTTTGTGAGATTTTGGGAATTTTTCATTAGACATTAATAAGTGTATTCTTTATATCGCTAAATCCGCTTACTGTATACAGCATACGTACAAAAGTATGTGCTCAGCGACATAATAAACAGCCATTTATTAAAATGATAAACTCGTTACTGGACCAATTTTGATAAAGAAATGTTATATTAACCTACTTTTTCACTGTATTTACATACCTCTTTCGTTCAGTGTGGCATATTTGGAAAGACATGGATATCTACTTTCTGATGGTAATCCCTTCATCCCATAATATGACATGTATCAATTGAAAAAATTGATGTTTAAAAAGGCGTGTTATTCAAATAAAGAAAGTTTAGAGGATATGTTTAAAACTGCCGAACACATTAATATGCGTTTTGATAAAACGTTTAAATACTTGTGGAACAGTATTCCCATCCAACAAAACCTTCATTACTTAAAGAATAATTCAAAGTTGCTGAGCAATTGAACATACTCAGTGCTCATATACACATCAAAATTAAGTAAACATTGTAACCTTGAGTCGCTTCACCCCATTTGACGGCATCAATTACCGATGTTTCCTTTTCGTAATAATTTTACATTTGCACGTTTGTATTTTTTTCATTTTCGTTTTCTTCTGTGTACATAATATACAGTCATGTTTGTTAGATATATCTCTGAAAGTAATTAAAATCTTTTTGGATTTTGGAGGATGATACTATGGAAAAAGACCTGTTTTCTAAAAATATTTTTAATTTCACGGCACTTGTTCTTCAGTAATTCAGTATTCTCATTGAAATTTCTCTTTGCTTATTGTCATTTCTTTTATAAACTGCTCTTAAATACACACAAATGAAAGCGCGTCTAGAACATATTATGAATAAAGCCGAAGATCTTAGGATTATAATTAGTTGTTACCGTAATCAAAACAAAATCTACTTTATTAATTTAGTTGCTCTCTATTTTTTAAAACAATTCGGAAAGCACAGTGTGTCACATATTTATTTCTTAGAAAAGATATGTAGAAATGATTAAAAATATAAGTTGCTATTTTAAAAATACGTTTTTTTTTTTGCTGGGCTGGATTTTCAGAATATTTTTGATATTATTTTTATCGAAACTGTATTGGATAGATAATACAACAATACATATTCATATTTAAAGTGAAGTCTAACGTTCGTTATTTTAATTTTTAAAGATCATGCGGTGTGCTTTTCTCCATTTTCATTACTTGTATTTTTTTTTACTTTCGAATATCTACCATCTATTTGGAATAATCTAATCACCGATAAAATTTGCTATAATGAATTGTTACAGAAACACTTTACACCGGAAATTCCATATACTAGAAAATAATCACGACTACTAACTGTGTGCAAAACTGACACAGATAACTTTCTGTCTGGAAAATTTATCAGGGCACAAAATGATGCTACCTACTTACATTATAAAATGAGCTCAAATTCTACATGCATTGAATAATTGTCAAAAAATAATAGTTGCGTATCTGCGTAATGACTACATTTCGTATTTCTAGCTAAAGTAATATTTATACTCGTTTTTATAGAATCTAGTCGCTAATATTAGATGCACTTACACAATACGTGTATTTTTACTTGTTTTTAAAAACTCAAAATATCTTACCTAAGTATGCAACTTCATATACACAAATGGTATTTTGGTCGAGGGTATCCAACGTACCTATATTGAATAATGTAATGCTTGAAAATTCGTTAACATGAAATGGTTACGTTGCTTTTTGTTTAAAAATCCAACTAAAAACTCTAAAATTTAAGTCCTTTCTTAATACACCACCTAATTAAAATTCAATATCGTGTGCAGTTCTGCGTATCTGGTTGCCTAATATACGGCGTCTGTTTCAGCATGAAATTGCCCAACTTACAATATTGTAATTGGGATTGCCTAAAAAACAACAGTAGTCGAAAAGTTTATGCTTCCGAGATTAAAATAGTCAAAATACATTATTATACGAAAGCGTTATAGATATACATTTCCTATAGGTTGGATACAGTATAAATATACGCTGCTTTCTAAAAAAATTACGTTTCTGGTGTTTAGTAAAGTTTAATGTTTAATACTGAACAATCTGTATATTTCAAGGGCGTCTTTCTACCACGTATCTATTAGAAATAGACATATGAAACCCATCTTACACTGGTCTATTTGTAGAAGGGGAAACTAAAAATAATAATAATAGTAATAATTTTCAGGTTGTTTCATTTAAAATAAAGTAAGTACATAGTTCGCTATTTATCGATCATCCTGTATATGCGTACATATTCTTACTATTTACACAATAGCCTCAATTTTACAATTCCAGAAAGATGAAACACTGTAATCATGTTTTTATTTCCCGTGTTTTATATACATAACTAGCTGTTTTTTCGACTCTTATTGTATTCTTTATTACAGTATAATAATAATAGAGCTACTACTACTGCTACTAAATAAAAGGGCACATGTGATCAACGTGATACTGAAATTTTTAGTGGAAAAGGTAAACTTTTTCTAGTAAAGATAATAAGATGCGTTAATTTACTTTCATCTATATTCAACGCTTTGGACAAGAACATCAAAGAGAAACCAAATTCAAGTTATTTGGAATTATGTAGCATTTATCTATATTGTCCGCAGTATTAAGTAGCATTTGGAATAGATAAATGCTAAAGATCTTAGCTCTCTAAGTGCAAAAGTTTGAAGTAGGTGCTGTAGTTAACCTTTAGATAATTAAACTAATCACCTGGTTGAATCTTACTTTTAATTAATTAATGTACGAAAATTCATCTCACTCTGTTAATCAATGTGTTGTGCAACTATTTTTCATTTTTGTTTCAATTGTTTTGTTGATCTTTTACATCTGTATCAAACTCACATAAAGGAGAACATCATTGGATGTGTCACCACTTTAATATGAATAAAAATCCCATAATAACATGCAACATCATGTTATTCTCTTATTTTACATTTTAAAACTGAACAATACAGGCAAAACGTGGGATAAAATGTATTTATTGCCGGTAGTGGTCTTAAGACACTTACTCATAACGTAATTTTGAAAAACAGTAGCTATTTTAATGAGTATTTAGAAATATTACAGCAGTAAGGAATGCTCCGCTAAACTAAAACAATGTGTTTCCGTTGTTTATTTAAACAGAAGGTTAACAATTAATTTATTACACTGTTATATTATCTTTTTAATTTGAAAAGAGCGTTGTTTGAAAGTATCAATTGTTTGAATTTATTTCTATTATCAACATCCGCACACCATCGTAAATAATTGCTATTTATTTGAAGTCTTCAAATATATTTGAAGAGGAGTAATTTATGCAAGGCACTTTCCATCAGAATTACTTACATATATCGCCAAAATGCATGATCAGGTACACAACTTTTGATGAGATGAAACACGTTCATATAACAAATATTAATATTCTGATCCCATAATTGATAGATTATTTGTGATTGACATAGCTCTCCTATCAACGATTTTTTCTTTGGAAATTTCTAAAAACTTTTATTACTAACGCTCTGAGAAAATACCATAAAACAAATTTTACCAGGAAAGAATCAAATGCAGCGTATGTATTCATGCGCTTCCGATGATAAAGAGAAAATAACAGGATACCTGCCCATTTAATATCAAAGTAGAATGTAGATGCAATTGTAATAGCTTACCGGCTGGGTTCACATACACCATCATACTACGGCTATTATTAATTTTTGACTTTGAAATGTGGGTTGATAATAAACTGCGGATCGACGGCCGCCTCTATCATTTAGCATAGGCGCTCGTACCGTCGCGTTGGTTTATACACGCCTCTCACTCAAGCTACACCCTGTTCACCTTCCACGTTAATGTGTAGGTAGAAAGCACGGTTGCGCATGTTTCATCTTTACAGCTTCCTTCTCTATATTTCTAATTCGTTTTCTGAGACTAAGATTTTTTTGAATACCTGTTTTATATAGTATTAATAGTTTCGTTTTTCAAAGTTTTTTTTTGATCTCTGTGAAGCCCTTGTGGCTGTAAGTATACCCTTCCGAAAACTAAATAATCCAATCTTTAAAAATCTTCTGGCGAAATGTACGGATAGAAGTATTTCCGACGAGTTAAGGTTACGAAAAAATATACGCAAACATCGTAAACAAAATTAAAACCGATGTAGGAGACAATTACCACTGGTTGAGCGAAGACGAAGCTATGGATGCGTTAGGGCGAAGTTCATGTCATTGTTGGTGTTTTATATACAGATCGTTCAACAAAGCCATATTAAATAGCCGGAAAAATAATAGAACGGGTAAATGCTGATACAATAACGGAAATAGTTGTCAGCAGTATTGACAAAATTTTCGAAGATGCGAGGAAACGGGAGAAAGCTTTACTCTTCTTAAGTTACACTGCAACTTATATTTTTAAAGCTGGAAAATTGCTTAAAAAATATGCTGCACTGCCCACGCCCTCCACTAAGTTGCAGAATTTACTAGAGAGCAATTTCCAAATGTTAATGAATTAATTAATCACACCAAATCAGTTTTTTTGAAAGCACTTTTCATACAAATACTAATGGTCAGCTTTTTCCTTATCTCCGTCCCCAGTCGTAAAAAGATGTAGGACGTGATTAGAAAACTCTTCATTTTACGCAGACAATTTGGAGAAAGTTGCTGATGTAATAAACAATTTAAATGACTTTATTAACGAACATTTTCGTGATATACCTCAAAAAATAAAATACTTTACTAAAAGATGGAATTGGAACATTTGATGTTATGATAAACAAATTAAAGAATATCTATGGTGATTGTGATGTTTCTATATGTAAAAAAAGTCCATGCAATTTTTACTCGCAACTCGGATTTGTCAATATTAAAACTGCTGTGCAACGAAAGTAACGAAACCATTAGTAAACATAACGCTTATAGGTATCATTTTTACTACGCTCCTCTCACAAGTTGTGATATGGAAAGAACCTTTTCTGCATTTAATGATGTTCTAATAAGTAAACGAACATATTTCACAGCAGAAAATTCAGAGTATGTTTTAGTAATTAATGATACGTATAAAATATAGCCTTAGACATTATTTATCTTTGTTTAATGTTTTTGCGATATTGGGAATTAAACTATGCTTTTCGTTCGATGCATCTACGCCTCTGATATTTTACATTTGGATTGAGGATCTCTAGCAAATAATAACACAGCAAATTCTTTGTATAGGATAGGTTAGATATGAAAACTACAGAATATTCCACCTCACCCCCCGTATCTCTTACAAAAGGTAAGAGTATTTAAAATACTAACTAATTCCGTTTATGCTGGACACTCCATGTTGAAAAGGAAGAATTACAATAACAAAGAAAACTGCTTAGCTACCAATATTTTAATTTCGTCCTCAAGTATAAAATTACCCGAATTATAGGAGATGGGGAAGTTGCCCCCTATTTTCCGAGAATTTTTCACATAGTTTTTGAGAGTGTAGATTTGTACATATATATGTATGTTATTAGTGTGATGTAATGTTTTATCTGAAAGAATGACAATCTATAGAAACACAAAGGAACCCAAAGGAGACAAAACATCGTTCTTATCAGTTAAAAATTGTAAGGAATTAAGTTACTACTGCAATATTGAATATACGAGGTGAGTCAAAACTATTGAAACGTCTTATTTTGTCGTTATTATATATTTTACAAAAAAAAAACAAAAGTTATGTAGCAAATTCTTATCGATATAACTGACATAAAATAATTTATTTTCCTTCAACAGTTTGTTAGCTATTTTCCTCAATTGTTTGATAGAATATAATGGTTATAAAAAAGATATCATGGGATTACATAACAATTGTTTCGAGAAAATACTGCTTAAAGCCTAATAAGATGAAATAATAAAATGTGTTCTGAGATGAATAAATTATTACAAACAATTACAAAAAGATCGATTGCAGCATAAATGAAGTAAGATCAGTATGCATTGAATGATGATAGGTGTCATTCAAAACAATGACATTTTATAAACAAAATAGATACAGAAATGAATAAATAAACACTACTCTAGGGGTAGATCGGCTAAGAAAAGTAATTCTAGTGAATTAACTGTTCAAATTTTTCCGCATTTACAAGTTTGCAGTGACCCAGTCGATCTACAAACGCTGTAGACCATTTTTTCAGGGGAAAGTTTTTCTACTACCCCAGCAGTTCGGTGTCGCAAATCTTCTCGGGTTTATCTTTAGTATACCACCACACTATTGTTAGTAATACATCTAATCTAATAGTTTGTCATCATTTGTTGCTAATTGTGGTCTGCCACGCTTTTGAATATTTTTTTACCGTGCCTATTCGTTCGAATTGCCTTAAGGTCTTCCAAACAGTAGATGATAAAATCGGGTTTCTATTGAAATGAATGCTAATATGTAATAAATCCCAACCGTCTAAACTTCTTCGCCTATTTTCATAACCAAACATTTCAAGAATTTTTAATGCTGATAATTCTTACGAGGAATTGATAATTGACGTAGTATATACAGCACCTAAAAATAAAAAAAATTGCACACCTAGTACTTTCTGTCGTTTATCGATGTTTTCTGTCAATGGCATCTTCTCGAAATAACTGTTATGTAACCACATCATATTTTTATTTTACCATGAGGAGGACATTATATTCTATCCAACAATTTAAGAAAAGTATTAAAAAAAGATCGGGCCATAGCTAAGAAAGAGTTGAATAGAAACAAAATCTTTTACATCAGCATTTTTTTTTGTAAAGTACCATAATAACTATAAAAAAAGGCGTTTCCATACTTTTAACTCACTCTATATAATATTTAATTAAATCAAATTAGTGTTAATACCATGATGCTTAAGAATGTCAATATAATAAATAAATAAAACTAGATAAACAAATGATTAGCAACGTTTGCATCGAAAAATGTGCTTGTTCCGTTATTATATGTTTGAAGTACCATAAAATATCCTAATTTAAATTTAAAATGTGGCTACTGTTTGTTATGCAACTTACAAATAACCTTCATGGTAGAGGCGAATGTTTATTAAAGGAGCCAAAAGGAATTTTATAGATTATGGCTTAGAAAATATTAAGAAAATAAAAAAAGTAATAATATTAGCGGTTGTCAACAACAAATATCGTGTGAATCGAAATTTTTCCATCATCTAATGTACCGATTATATTGATTTCTAAAAGTTCCTTGTAACGTATTTAATGTTTGAGCACTCACATGCATTATTTAGAACTTTAAATTAAAAAGGAAATCATGATAATTTTATTTCAAAACTAATCCTTATCGCAGTGGATACGGTATCTTTTCGGAGTACGAATTAGGAACATTATAGCAATTACCTTATTTAATTGTGAAGTAGCCGTTGGATGTAAATGAAAAAACAAGCGATATAAGTAATTGGACATTTTTTACAGAAAGAAAACTTCAACATGTATTAATATCTTAAAAAAATCAATTTTTTTTTGTAATTCTACAAAATTGGATTAATTTATTTGAAAAATATATATATAATAATTATAAACACAGAAAAAAAATGTGTATATAAATTAATACAGAAACTGGTTTATATGAGTCAACATTATTCTGTACAATTTAACGTTATAATATTTGCAAAAGCACGCCACTCTTGCTAGGGAATAAGGTACACTGTTCGGTGTTACTTTTTCAGTTACCAGTGTTCGGTCTTTTGTATAGAATGATAATAGTCTGTCGGTTTTTCTTTGTGTTTATTGCATCAATGTACCGGATATTTCACCGAATGTACTGTAGATTTCTTTAGAAGTTTTCTAGACGCTAAGTACGATAATGTAACATACACAGCAAAGCCCGGAAGACACTGCTTCAGTGGAAAGCACCTGGAAAAAAGCTTGAATCATAGTTATCGTTACATAGTCAAGATGTAAATAAAAACACTTATACCCCGTCTAATATCCGTGTTTTCCATTTGTGTAACATGTGAAACCACGTATTACGAAGTACGTCCTGCTGGGCTACGCAGAAGTGCAAATATGACATTAAGTGTAAGTTAACATTTTTGCAATAATCTATTAACATGTTCTTCCTTTAGGCTTACTACCAACAACTATGATCAGTACATTACAACACGAAGCATTTTTGCTTGTACTTTTTATCTGTATCTGTTTCATTCAACACTTGATTTAATTCTTGGGGCAATTTTTAGCGGCGTCGCTAGGCAGCGCTACATAGGATAGGACCAGATAGGAACTCTTACTTAATTTAGTTGCGCAACATTGTGTAACTTGACCAAATCTGGTATTAGTTTTAAAACGCAGATGTTTTACCAGTTTTTTTAAGTTTACATAAGGAAATTTTCAACTGCAGCAAGATCGGAGTTTAGGTTTTAGGGAGTTTTGGTGCTCAAATTTTGCTTACATTTTAATAGTAACTGCAAACTTTTCTAATCCCACTTATTTAGTTTTCTATTCCGATTTCCCCGAGAAAGCATTTGAGACGCTCACTCTGTTGCTATAACTTTTATATGTATTTTTTTTAATTGGAAAATTTATTGTCATATTTGAGATCTTATACTCAAAAAAAATAGATATTACCACATAAAAAATGTAAGATCCTTTAATGTAATTTACTGTACCTTTCAATATTTGGGTACAGCCAGAATCTTTTAATAAGAAACATATAAATGTATTGCAAATACTATGTATCAGATATTGAAACCCAACACAGTAAAGTTTCTTAAAATCGTGTTAAGCTTATATATTTTAATAAGTTTTATCACGATCTTCGTGATAAAAGATTAAAATCCCACAAAAGTACCCTAGAATTAATATATACAAAGTAAAATAAAGGAATTGATATTTGAAATCTATCAAACACCCCCATTTGGCAAACTTTCTGAAAGATATTCTCATATGGTTCTAAATAACTCTTGTAGAAAGATCGACAGGAAAAGAAAGGTAGACATGTAGAAAGATCTTTATATTTTCAATAAACCTAAGATTTCAAAGTATTTCAACACAGTTTCTATTTAGAATCTGAACATGTAGTTAGCTTCATTTAATTCATTTAATTATATTTAAAAAAAAGAGATAATACCATAATTGTCTCTTATGTTTGTTTCTTGCTTTCGTTAAAGTTAGGTTTCGTCAAAATTGAAGTAATAATCCGTACATTGTTTGTATTTTTTTTTAAGGAAGTTATATTATGCCAACACATGTTCCTTTTTAACCTATTTTATAGGTTCTATATTTTCTGACCTCTGTAGACTGCAATTATTACATGAAATGCGATATACAACATGCGCTTACTTGAACTTATGGGGAACTTTATCTTTAAGATGACTACGTAGAAAACGTTTCTGTTTTGGTGATAGCCGCAGTGCGGGACTTAGCATTAACATAGAATTTGAGCTTATATCAGAAGCGACTGGTCTAACACCCATCCTCCAGAATGAGTTCATCACAGCATCATAGAGAATGACGTTTATGTGGGCGTCGGTGTACACGTTGTCGATCATCATAGAAGTCGTGACTCATCAGTGAAGAGCATTTGCCTCTAATATCCAATTTAACATACGACGTATTCTGGTTTGGAGTTAAAATAGATTTTTCCGCTGGTCTTCTTGGATTTAAGTTTTTCTTCTTTCAATCTATTGGTTTTGGTTAGAAATCTCCAATCCTGAGCCAGATTTTAGAATCTTTTGCTGTAGATGTGTGAGAACGCAAGTGACTTGTTTCCTTCTTAGGATCCTAACCGATATATTTTATATTCCCTGGTTTCTAGGTAACGATTCCACACATAATGAATGACAGAAGTGCCAACGTTAAAATTTCTGGCAACGATACTGGTGCCATTCTCGAGGGCAGCTACAATATCTAACTTAACTTAACACTTTATGATGAACTTCCAACATTTATCTCTAATCCACCAACTGCATTTTTAATGTACATTTTGATTGCTTGTCTCATTTTATTTCGAACAAAATACCGGTTTTTGAGATAAGCTTTATACTATTATTACAACCTAAGAAGTTATTGAGGTGTAAATAAGTGCTCTTCTAATTATCTTCAATACTATGTATATAATACGCAGAAGGTTTTTTATTTGCTTTTAAGATTAAACATATATATAGTGTAATAGCTGCATAATAAGTAACATGTGCATATTCATCTTAAAGAGCTAAATTCCAAGATTTAATAAGTAATTCTGCCAATTAGGGAAGGAAAAATGACTTGTAAATCAGCAGCAAGTCAGCCATAAACTAGATATGTTAGCTGCTAATAGACGAAAATCTAGAATAAACACATCATTGTTATATTTAGGCCATCCGTTCTCAGTACGCAAATATACAAATTAAACCACTTGAAAATTGTTGTATTATTAGACACTTCTATTACGGTATTTTGTTTTACTACTGGAATGTTTTATTTTTAATTCTTCAAGAGCCCATTTTAGTACGCGTAGTACGCGCACATTGTGGTGGCCATTATTTTTTTTATATAGCTCTGCTAGGCTGAAAACATTCGATTTGATAAAAAACTACAAAATACAAGGTTTCGCGGCGATTGATGAAATTTTAGAACTCGCTCACGAGCCCTAAAATTGGAAAGTGTTTTTTTTTTGATAATTTAATTAATTTGATAACTTCACACCTCATTTTGCTTTGCCGTTAACAGTTCTTAACTCACGAAGGAGCTTTCATGCTTGAATGTAGTTTTCATTATAACTCCATCTATTTGGTGGAAGATACAAGAAGTCCGCCGAAATGTTAAACTGTTTAAAAAATTCCGATTTAAAGAAATACGCTTAATCGCATCTCCAGATACGCCATCTGGTTCAGCATCATTATTATTATAGAAATCTCCATCTTTCTCATCAATAACAATAAAACGTTTTAATCTGTCACTCATTTTCTGTTCAATTTCCAATATTTTCATAATACTATGAATGGTTACTCATTTTCTTAATAGCATTTTTAAAATTTGTATATTAACTGAGTTTTCCTCTTCTTACTGTGAATTTAAACTGATCTCTGAATAAATACATTTTGATATAGTGAAGCGCTTTTGAAATTTACTATAGAACATGCTCCCAAAGCAATTGTGGTTAATTGTAATAATTCTCGATAGTCATCTTTGCAAATTAGTGTTTTTAATTGTTCATTGCAAAAATTTATCTTTATATGGATCCTATACCTCCTAGGATAAATTTATAAATATGATAACGACATGGTAAATACAATAATGATTTTTACAATTTTTGTTCTAACAATATACTCGCTCCAGCAAGTCTTCCAGTATTTGACGAAGTGGTATCAAAACAACAAGCAACAACACATTCCAATTCATAGATACCATCCATTTCTATTCCTGTTGAAGATGATACCAAGTAATTGTTCACCATTTATCTCATTATTATTACGTAATATTTTTTTTAATTCTGTTTGTGTTCTAAATATTACTTAGTGTGGGCTATTACAAGAGGTACTTTGCTAAGTAACATTTTAAGGTGGGCTTGAAGACGAGCAGTAGAAAATACTAAAAAAATGGTAATCATATCACGCTTTTGTTTTCATAAAATTTACTTCAATACGCATAACACGTATTGAGGTAAATTATCTGTGGCCCAGTAGTACTCCGTTTCTGATTGAGCAAAGTTAGACGCTATGTATTCGAATTCTACTGAGGTCGACAGCTGATTTTGGTTTGGTAGGATTTGCGTCACCATTCACATGGAAATAATTAGAGAAAATGATAACCAACGAAGCCACGCAACATTTTATACACACCATTTATATTTTTATTCATTTTCATTTATAGAGGCATATTTAATATATAGAGGGTTAGCTGATTAATTAGTGTTGGAAATCCACCTGAAAAAATGAATATGGCATACAAAACGTCGAGGAACTATAATATACCAAACAAAATGCTATTTCCTAAACGTTTCTCTGACAAAAGATGCAAACAAAGAAAGGTCATTCTCCTCATTTATGTTTAACTTAGGTTTACTAGCCAAGTGATTTAAAAGTTTATGTTGTAAAACCCAATATTCTGTAGCTCTTATTAGCAACGTACTCAACATTTTCATCGAAATGCATCTTTGCATCAAGAGTTATATCATGATCGTTTAACCGAATAATTGATTTGAAATTATGGTTATTAATACTGTCCTGGAAAGCAAATCTATTAATATTTTTTGTAAAAGTTGCGAACAATAACGTTCCAATGGATTTGGATCATTTTGCCACAACAAGCAATCACGAACAAAGCGTATCTGACCAAGTCATCTGCAAATACTGAAAAAGTTGATTGGCGGAAATAAGTGTGAATGAATGAGAGATCTGGGTCACTTCCTAACGAATAGTTATGTGATATGACTTGTACCTGTGAACTGCAACTATACATACTCTATTCGTAACATAAGAAGGGAACTAATGATGTAGATCTCCGTGTATACTGACCTTTGGAAAGCCTATCCAACGGAATAGTATAGTTAACCTTGTCAAACGCCCTAGTAAGGTCCAAATGTTCGACCAAATTAGTTCCTACAGAACGAAAATGAACAAAGCCGCGCTGTGGTGAAATTATAGCACCTATAGACATCACTCTAAATAATCGATTCAAAAATTTTCGGAATGACAGATAGCAAAGATACTGAGCGATAGTTAGTAACATCGAATCTGTTGCCAACTTTAAAAATGAACAATATGAAAAGTTTTCAATAAATGTGGGAAAAGAGAACATGAAAGATACCTACTACACAGTATGCTTATTAGATATGCTAAGCTTTATCCACACAATTTAACTGAATGGGCCGAAAGACCCTTCAGGACCCATACCTTTCCTACCATTAAAGTTTTGTAACTTGGCACTCACACTTTCTTTGTTAATGTAGCAACTACTTATTGTTGAACCGTTCATCAGCGTCTGGGAACCGCTATTAGATACACCGTTGATCCGATCATAAATTGAGGAACAGTAGTCACAAAATAGGTTGCAGATAGTTTCCTCGTTGACCGCCTCGTTGTCATTATATCTAATAGTATTAGGAAACGAACGTGATGATCTATACTCGCTATACTTTTGTGGAAAGATTTTCACATTTTATCCATTTTCAACTTTTCTTTGATTAGGCGTACGGTGTAATTAGAGAACCGGGGTGAAAACCATTTAGTTCGATGCCGCTTAAGTGTAGCAAAGGTTGAAATGGCATCCTGAACAATGTTATAAAAAGCGCCTACTGCTAAGTTAACAACAACTAATCAATTTTGGAAAAGGGAGTATTCATATATATATATATAATTAACTGAATAAAAATTAAATGTTTGCAAGTAATTAAACTGCAGAAGAACAATTGCGTGCGAATTCGATATGAATCCTCCGGCACCAGAGAATGCTGGCTATAAACAGTATTACTTGTAATATGATAAAATTACATCCAGCAATCTACTAGTGTGGCTTCGAAAAACCAAGTGCGTCGACAAATCTCGTTGATACCGCATCTTTGTAATTGAAAGGAAGGAAATGGTCATAACTTGAGTGTTGCCAGTCAATATCAGGCAAATTAAAAAATCCACAAATAAGAAGCTTATCGTTTGACGACACACACTTCTCCAAGGCTGGTTAAGAAACAAAGAAACGATAAACTCTCCTTTAGAGTCACGAATCTGCGAGGCAAAGTATCAGCCTCCACCGGCATCGCGTTTATCCGTAAGCGCAAGATCCTGATCCCAATGGAAAACATTGTAATTGATCGATAAAAACTCGTGACTCACAGTTGATTCGTTTAATCAAGTTTCACTTAAGCAAACTATATCGTGTTTACAGTCAGAGGTATTCGGTAAAATCACATGAGATTTCGATCTAAGGCCACGCACACTTTGATAATATATATGTTCAAGTTTGTCGATGAACTCATCAAAAAGAGCAGAAAACTACTTCGTAAACCGTAAAAATTAAAAAAAAAAAACAATTTGTCTGCTAGACTTAATAGAAATAATACATATTTGTCATACATATTTGTAACTATTAACTTTATCAACCTCTCTAGCCTTCCTAAATAAAACGCTGAAACGGTATTAATTTATGAATAGTCTATCAACCTGTATTTCTTGGCAATGGCCAAAAGTTCGCTATGAAATAAACAATTATGTTATTGGGCGACGAACGGGTGGGTAGGAACACAGTGTATGGCGTCCAAACTATTAATTAAAATTGAACAATTCAAAAATTTACCAACTGAGTCAATTATCTTACAATTACTGATGTTCTCACTGTTTTTCAGAAACACCCTGAAAAATCAATTATTTTATTTGAGCAAAAGTTAACGGATCGCAAAGGCTGGTTGTAGCTTGAAGAGAACTAAATGCTTTTAGATTTTGATTTTCGTGACCGTTGGAAACAGAAACAATCTCGTCATCAACATTATCAGACTATATCAATCCGTTTATTTTCTGCCAGGGTGCACGGGTCAATATGCTCGCAAAATTCAATTATAGATTATATACCCCATTCGCCACCATACATAAGAAAAGCATCATCACTTAAGGAAATTAATGGTAATAGTAAATGTATTTATACTGTGATATATAAAAAAGACAAGTGAAAAGAGCAATGTCCAGTGGAAAGTAAGGAGATATAAAATAGTTACTGTTTTCTAGCAGGTCACCTCAGGCGCAAGTGCAATAAGACAGGGATTTTATCAATTTCTTTCAACTTTTCCTATCATTTCGATGTGTCTGTTATAAACTATTCAGAAATATTGAAATGCGTTATATAAATTTACGAAGGCATTATTTCCCATAAACTTGTTTTTAGTAAGCATTTCAAGAGAGTTCGAATATGTGAATTATAGAAGTCCATTCTTTCAACTGAAGAATTATAAATGCATTACGTTCCTGTTTTCTAGTAAAGATAACACATTTACTCAAAAAAAAGGCGTGATAAAGAATCGTTTTTGATTATACATACGTATAATCAAAAACGACTTTGTACAACTTGCGTAAATCCCTACTGCTCGATTGTAGTTAACGGATTGTATTTCTATTAGATACTTTATTATTGTAAAATTTTAGTTAATTTATCACATGCAACGAGATGCATAATGGCGTGTATGTTGACCTCTAAATAAATACTACCGTACGTACTGCTAAGGTAACTTTCTAAACCTTATACCTATTTTTTAGTATAACATAATAAAGGATATATCATAGATGCCTCAATATTGAGTTAACAAGTGTTACATAATATATAAAACATGTATATGTCTTCGGCATCGAACTCCATCCTTTATGTCTCCGGTCCCCCGTAAATACAAACAACTAAAATCATCTGTCCTGATCGGCACTGCTTAGCTTTCTAAGTTGGGCCTCAAAAGGAAAACAAACAATAAAATACTCTATATAGTAAACGTTCCGCTCTCGATCTTACAGAGCATGGAACTATTGCTCATTCTCTGTAACCTTCTTTATATTTCGAGTATTCGATATTTAGTGAAAATCCTGGACTCGCTCAAGACGAACTATGGAGGCTACTGCATATGTTACACTCATAATCGATATGCCAGGAACAGGCCAATCAAATTTGAATTTGCAGGCATAAAATCATTCTTGCTACAGAATTATTCTAGTCGCTCGTCTTTGGTTCCCATCATCTGTAAGAAAGTTTCACTAACGCTTAAAATACTAGCCAATACATTGCTCAGCAGAAAGAATTTTTTTATGAAATAATGCTAAATTCGTACAGTGCTAATAACAGCGAATCCTCCTAATTTTCTATACAACAAATAGCTTTGCTTCATACATATCCAGACTCGTAAAGTAATCTCGTTGTCTTTTCTTCTTTTAATTTTGCATTACTCATGCTTCCGGTGTTTGGGTTTCTTTAATAAAATCTGGGTTTCTTTGTATATAAAGATATAAGGCAATTAAAACGATCTAGACACCGAAATAGTGTTTTATTTCGATTTTGGACAACCAGTACTGTTTTGCTTTACTCATACTTCTTTTACTAAGCGAATGATTTCGATGTTAATATAAATAGTGTACCTGACCTATATTTTTTACCACAGGATCATTTAACCTCATCACCAATGCTAAATTAAATGAACATCAAGTTTCTAATGAGATATATGTACTTCCTGTAACATTACATATGTTATACATACATAAACCTATGTGCAGTCACGCAAAAGCTAATGTCTCCCCTTTTCGACTGTGTGACTGAATGAATATGACTATCATTTTCTGCAGGTCCTTAAATTGTTTACAGAAATGGTCTATCACCTGCATATTCGAAAGTCTTGGAAGATAATTTTGATATACGGCAGTCGAAAAAGGAAGACATGAGTTTTTTGTGTGACCGTACATGTGTATGTATTTATAGAAGTGAGTAAGCTAACGATATTCAGACAGGCGAATGCCTTGAATTGTTCGTCAACATAATAAAAACATTAACACAGGATTAGGTTAGTAAAATAAATAGGTGTGGGAAGTTAACTTGATAATTAAAAAATCCAGAGTTTCTTTCACGATTTGCATCGAGTTTTAAATAACCTGAAATCCTGTAATATCCCCTTTATGTCGGTACTTATGTAAGTATGTTACGTAAGCTTGCATTACCCTATTTTGTATCTTGGCATTCCCATCTTCCTTATGATTGCCAGCGCTTTATGTATACAGCATAAGCAGCTACTTGATACATACAAATACTGATATATCAAAGCAAAATAAAATTGCTTCATATATTCCTCAAATAATTAAAGGTTAGCTCTATGGCCTTAGAAAGTATAGATAACTAAAAAGTTTTCCACGTGACTTAACGACTTATTACCGAAATTATGATAAGGTAAATTGGGATTTGTTCTATCCATTTTTATATAAAACTATTACGTTAACAACGAACATTTACGATGTGAAGAAAACGGAGAGGAGACGAGATGCTATATTAGCGGCCGAAGAATCCGAGAAAGAGAGCAGAACGACTGCGGATTTGACATGACTTTGAGAAATTATATTTATATAGCTTTCTATAAACAATGAATTGGCAGATGGTGGAATTTTTGAAAGATAGCAGTTAAGAAGAACAGAACAATATCTACCGCTTGCTACTGAAGTTCATTCCTTTTGCGCAGTAAAATATTTGGCACTTACAAGGATATCACTTTCCTCAAAGGTGGAGAACGACTTAACTCCATTTTGTTTTTTTTTTTTACTTATACCCCAATTTTGCAGTTACACGAAGCAAATTATAAAATTTAATGCAACAATTTGATCCATTTTCTTTACTTACACACCCACGGTACATCATAACATACATTTCACACGTTTACCAAACAATTTTTCATTTTTTACTTTTCAAATTTATATTATTGGGGATAACGTGATCTTATTGTTTGACCTTATTAGCTTGAGGGTGACCTTTTAGTCAAAATTTCTTGGTATTTAGAACGCAATTTGCATTTCTCTACCCTACAAAAATAATGGATTTAAAAAAATTACAAGTCCTTTTTAATCCTTTTAGAAATTTTATTAAATTTACGTACAGTTGAGTGTGGGTGTAAAATTCTCTATAATATCGTCTTCCTTCCGTCTTTGAATGTTTTATGTCCTTTTCGATCCCTCCTAGAATGTTTCAATTTCATTTCATCATTTATACACTCTTTTCAAAAGATAACGTTTCAATCCTTTTTTCAACATTTGTCTTTTATTAAAGTACTTTTTGTTCCTCTTTCTTTATTAATTTTCACAAAGATACCAATTCAAAGATTTCAATGTTTAAATGGTTGGCCTTTTGATGATCATATGTGTTATTACAATATGATTCAAATTTGGTTGAATGGTTCTTTTAACAAAAATTATACAAAGTAAATTCTTAAAACTGAGCTGTATCTTTGATTACTTCCTACTTGGTTATTTCAATTCTGTAAATATAATGTCAAAATTTAATACAAATTGAAAATTTAAATTATAATTTAAAATAACAGTATAACACTATGTTAATTAGTAACTTATTGAAACCCTCAAGTTCCCAACTTTACTCACATGTCATAACCACATACGTACGAAATAATACTAAATAACGAGAAAACAAAAATACACCTGATGATCTGTACCCGTTGCTTTTTTTAAATATTTCCTTTGTGTTTAAATTATCTTTTTTACAGTTGTTTTTTACAAGTACCACTAACATTTCAAATGCATCACCCTTTTCCCAATTATACATACTGTCAGCCATGCTTCATTTATCAATTTTAGTTTGTCGAAATATTTGTCATGCCATGGACCGTTATTTCCATCGCTTCGTTGGTTTAGGAACGCTTACTGATCCGGAAACTTTTCAAATACAGTATAACGTATCACAATTAAAATCACTGTGATAAGCATACAAAGTATGTATAGGTAGGTACGTGGGTAGGTACGTATTATTACTATTAGCTAGTTAATAATAATTTTACAATTATAAATGGTGATTCTGTAAACGTGCCATTATTACGAATTCAATGTTTCTTAGTAATTACACTTGACATAAACGATAATCGTTATAATTGTTGTAGACAAATGGAAGTTCCATAAAACTGCTGACGAATATTTATTTGACATAAATTTTTGACATATTTCTGCTATCTGTATTCAGCGCTTGTTACTTTGTAGCCTTTAAATAAGCTTTTTAATACGAAACACATGTTTTTCAATTATTTGTGGAGGAGTTTTATTAAGTTTTTGACTGATGCTTTAAAAAAATGCGAATAATTTTAACAAAATCTCTAAATAGAAAGTCCAATCTTTACACTTCTGACCCCAGCACCCAATTACAAGACTTGTAAATGTTTACAAATTATTAGTATACTAAGTAAGCTCCAGATTTAAAAAATCGGCCAAAAATCGACATTGTAAAATTTAATCCTAACAAAAAAAAAAAACACATATTGAGGCAAAGTTGAACAATTCTGCAAACAAGCTTTCCCCTGAATATTATCGCATAATTTCTTTAAGTTGAAAGATTGTACTAAAGAGGTACAAAGACATACATTTTTCAATATTTTTCCCAACTTTTTGTATTTTTATCTCATAATGTTCAGGCGACAGCGTGTTTGCTGGATTGTTCAACTTTTCCTTAACGTTTCGTTTCTCTGTATGGATTAAATTTTGAAATGGTTTGTTAGCCGTCTAAATTGATCTAATACCCCACTATATGACATGACGTAGAAGACTGCAAGAGCGACTATAAACAATTGCTACAACCTTTATTGCGTCTAGTCAAAGTGACCCTTCCAACAAATAGGTACACGTTTTTTTAATAAACGGTTTAAATGTTTAATAGTATTATCGCTCGCTGTTCTACTGGTTCTGTTCTACTAATACCCTGTATCAATTTTTGAAACAAAATGATGTGGGTATCTGATGCGTTTAACTCCTTTCTTGAATAAACACCTTTCCAAAAATGTTCATTGATATTCTAAGAATCATTTGCAAGCTCTGCTGCTTGAGATAACATCATACTTTTTATATGTTGATACATACGCCTTGGAGATATGCCAATGTTAAGAAATGCAATAAATTATAAAGAAAATCGAACAATTTAGGGGAAATATAACCTGCACTGAACGAAAATAGTACGTAAATATAATGAAAAATTTAATGTAACCATTTTTTTAATAAAAATTGGTTCAACGAATCAGACTATCATTTTAATAAATGGTTGTTTATTATATCAATGAACAGATATTTTCGTATATACACTCCACACAATAAACAGATTTATTGATATATGTAAGAAATACTCTAAATAGTCTAATGAAAAACCCCTATTGTTTATTTTATTTCATGTTAAAGAATAGATAAATTAAATAAAATGTTATTTAATTTCAACTACACATCCGATTTAACATTTTTGGAAAAAAGGATACATAATTTTTGAACGTATTTAGTCAATCTGGGAATACTTTTATAATGATATTCCATATGTGTTTTCTGAGGTATAAAGTTATATATTATAGTCAATATACTTCATAAAAAACATATCGGAAACAAAAGAGATCTATTTTGCACGAGGAAGGCTTTGGGTCGATTTTAACCCAGTTATGGTAAACAAAGTTTCACAGGTATTAAGGTATTACGAGTGCCAAAATAAAGATTGACTATCTCAACATTATTGCATGTACTTATTCCAAATGTTACGTTTTATCGAAACCACGGTGTATATTAAATGCATACGCATGTATTTACATACAATGTTATGCAATGTAGTGTTATGAAAGTATTCACTTTCAATAGTGGTAACATTCGTAATCCGGATAGAAATCGGATTACTAAGAAAAGCAATTTCACTATTTCTAATGAAGTGTCATAAATTAAGAAGATTCACGAAAACTACAAAATTCTTTATTGCTATCACTATAAATCAACGGAAGCTGAAAGTTTACAAGCGAGGACAATAAGATTTGAGAACAGCAAAAAATTTGACCTTAATGAATACGTAATTAATATCAAGAATTCCCGGTTATTACTATATAACTTGCTAATTAAAAAACGTTAGCGGAAAAAATGAATTCATTAACGATGGCGACAGACATGGTTTTTTCAGTAATCGACCAATCAACAAAACACAAAACTAAATTGTTTATTGCAGTTCAAATTACTATTTTGATTGTGGTCGTTAATTGGTCCATGATAAGTTATGCGATTGCTACATACACACTAATATACTTCTTAATGGACCGTTTCAGTTAAATATTACATATATACAGTAAGAAACAATGTTTGTGTTTATTGATCATAGATGAAAAGATAAGTATAATCTTTTATTTCTTTAGTCACTGTCAATATCAAACGTCGCTTTTTTTCAATGAAGATATGCAACGTGTTTATCTAGTGTGCTGTTGAGTAATTAGTGAAAACGTTTTCGAATAAAAAATATTAGGGGACAAGTGCTGCATAGTTTTAAACTATATTCAAATATACAGGCTGTCCAGTTTCCGCAGTGCACGATACAACTTTGTTTTCTTAAATAGAGCACCTATGCATTAATTATTACGTTTGTACGCCTCTCCATACTGCATGTCAACTTTCTTTAATATTTCGTATACTTTTATTAATTTATATATTTATTTTTGAGTCGCTTTGTTGTCAAAACCCCTGTATTATATTGTATTCTTACCAGGCAATACATGCAAATGAGGTTTTTTTGCCGATTATCCCACTTACAGTTTGCAAGATTTTTTAGAAGAAAGTTGAAGAATGCGCGTGAATCCGAGGCGTTCCTGCCAAAAAAAAGGTCTACAATTTGGTAAGTCGCGCTAAATTAATCTCAATTCAACAATTGAGATTAATTTTCTTGTAATTCTCGTGTATTTATTTGTTTTATCCGCATTATTTTGATTTTAATCATTAGAGGTCCAACAGTTAGCAGTTGTGAATCCTTATTCTCCACTTTTTTTGTGAGCTATCCTTTACAGTAATACCTATCTATGTTAGTTTTTGGGATAATTAACATAATTTGAGATCTTTACGATACAACATTGTTTCTTTAACGACCGGTGACTCGGTGATTCACATTTTATTAATTAAGTATTTCTTGAAATCTTCGACAATACGTCGAAAAGTTTTTTATGTCAGTTAGCATCTAAACGATGGCAATCGAAATCATCGGGAAATGTTTGTAAAACAATTCTAGGAACGTTTCTCTATAAGATTCTGAAAAAAATTTACAGGGTGTACCGTTAAAAGAAATAAATACTATAAACTAAACATGGCAACGATTTCAATGGTCATCTTGTAGATGCTAATTAATCCAAAAGAACTTCAATGTATTGTCGAAAACTTCCAGAAATGCTCATAAAATTGCATTACGGCTCTAGCCTGTAAGGCGTTTAAAGTATCAGCTATTAAAGAAAGCAGCGACATTTCACAAAAATCTGACGTTATTTAAAAACGTAATAATATGAATGCTACATCTTAAAATACTAAACTATGAAAACATCTTGTGTACTTAAATATAATTTTATGAACGTATTACTGTTTCCGTAAAAATGGAAAATATCGAATATCGAGTCATCATCAAATTCTTGCATTTGAAAGGCAATATGGCTACACAAATTAGAGCCGAGATGGACGCTCCTTACGGGGAATCTGCATCAGCATTTGCCACAGTGAAATTTTGAATGATGAATAGTGAACGTTTGTAACTTGCCGGAACCGTCAAAAGTTAAGGTTAGACAGATTGCAGAGATTATGGGCATTTCGAAAGAACGCGTCATATACTGACTACAGATTTTAAAAAACTAACAGCGCGATGAGTGTCGTATTTGCTCACTCAGGACCAAAAACTTACACCAGTATACTCCGAAGCCAATGTGTAAGCGAGACAGTGGAGCGGCCGGGAGTTGCGCTAATCGGCTATCTGAAAAAGAAAAACAATAACAGAGGCATACTCTGCATCGTTACTTAACGAGCTGAAGGCAGAAATAGCGTAAGAAAATGTTTTGTTCCAGCAAGACAACACATGGCAAAATCTCACAAATTGGTAAACCACCCACCCTATTTACCAGACCTGGACCTTAGCGATTCTGCTCGCTCTGCTCAGAGTAAGTAAGCTATACCATTCCTAAACGCCTATCTAACATGAAGCTTAAATGGATTAAAGATGTGAAAGAATCACTCGGAAAAGTGTATGGACTTACAAAGAGACTATCTTGAGAAATAAAACTGAATTTGACAAAAAAAAATACTTCTTTTTATATTTTACACTAAAACAAAGTGATTTTTTTTTAATACGTTGTGGATCAAAAAGTCATCTAAATTTTCAAGACACACTAGGATTATTTTTCGAGTTAGAAAATAGCAAAATTTTACTAGCGATTTTTTTATTAAAAATCTGACTACGCCACTGAATTCAGAAGGTCCTACAATGCTGTTTCAAAAAATCTCATTCAAATATATTTCTTCATAAAGAAGTTATGAGAGGATAATTTTTTAGACTATACAGCGCAATACAAGCCAACATGTATTAATCTACATCGTACGTTATTTTATAAATCTGGTTCTTAAATCTAGTGACCAACGTAGATTAAAATTTATAAAACTAAACAACCAACAATTAAGTAAACCAACGTAATTAATATTTCAAATCCACGTCAACAATTATCAAGCCTAGTTTGCAATCACTCAAATATTAATGAAGATAATGAACAATTATGCAGTAGCTGCCAATATCACAGCCTGCATTGGACATGGTCTATACGTTATCAACTTAATTCGGATTTTACTTAAATTACATGTATTTTTTGGATGAAATAACAATTGAGACATTTTTTAAGATACAGCGATACAAAAATGCACTAAATTTATTTAAAAAGCTAATGTAGCTAATTTACTTTTTAATTGTAGCTAAATTTTAAAAAAATCGTTTGAAATTTTATGGCACTTGATAGTGAACTTAGTTTTTAGTTATCTTTTTCTTTATAAATTTTGATCTACCTTGGTTACAGATGTTGTTAAAAGCGGATTCATGAAATGTTGCAGGGTAAATTTTGAAAACTGATTCTCTCATAACTTTTTTACTAACAGACAAATTCGGATGAAACTTTGGTTAAAACCATTTTCCTAATTTCGCTAATGAAATATTGCAAAATGTAGGTTTCACAGGCATGGTTCCATTTCACATGGGTCACACTGTATATACATGCGTATAAATTAATTAATTATCCCATATATGCGTACTAAATAGTTAAACACCAATTCCATGAAAACCCCTTTCCTAACGATATCCTTAAACAATACAATACAGTAAAATATATTGTTGTCAATCCCAAGGAGCAATAGAAGCATTTACAAGCCAACATCAAACCAATATACGTACTTACTTTCAATCCTACAAAAGCGATAGTAAAACAAGATTATTCGTAACTGGTCTTGATTTCAATCTTCGCCGTGGACCTTTAATTTCGACCACCTCGATGTCGCATCTTGTTCGTTTGAACGCACTATGATGATAAAAACGTGCAATGTATATAAAAAATGGCTATAAATTATTGTCCACTGATGAAATATGTTATAATTCTATAGCAAAGGTGATACGCTTCTGGATAATGGTGGCAAGATCATACTTGTGTATAAAATCGACATTACCGGCTTTTACCTGCATACATCTATGCATGATACTACAATAGGTGTTATAACTTTATAAATTTTCTCTTACAAAATACTAAATTGCTGTAAGTGAAACATCTGAAACTCTGTCAATAATCACATATATGTTTTACGAAGAACGCCATCCAAATTTTTTTAATTTATATTCGTAGATGTAGATTTATCTTGTTCATATTGTAATGGGTTATTGTTTAATTTTGATGTGTAAAAAATTTAAAAATGGAGCAATCGAATTAATCGGATTAATTTTCACGAATTCTGGCATTTTCATAATTTATATTATTAAAATTTTATACTAAAAAAAAAAACTTCATCAATATTAATTTGTGGACGATAATCAAAGTCTCTAATTATTTTCAGTAATTTATGTTATATACATTTTTTTGTAAAAAGCACACGAAACACTCTATTTGGAATTCAGCATTTTAAATGTACATCAGCAACGACCATCGTTAGGCCAAATACTGAAAATATCAAATCGCAGGATTGGTATCCCTGGGGCAACGAATAAATAAAATAGATAAATATAAGCAGTTTAGGCAGCGGACATATTTTTTAGAAAATCCAACTAGAAATTCAATTTAAACCAACTGAAAAGTTTTTTATTTATTTTATATAATATTTAAAAAACAATCAGATAAGATTTTCTAAGAAAAGAATAAAGCCGATTAGAAGCTGAAACAAAAAGGGAAACCCTTGATTATTCTTTAAATATTATTGTTCGTACATTTAGAACATGTCAATATCAATAGAACACATGTTTAAATTTCATCGACTTTAATATGCGCTATTTTTTTTCAAGTAGAATATACTGTACGTTAATGTAATTAAATATCCAATAATAATTCCCTCCTCCAGATTTAAGTGGAATTCATCAAGACTATCGGTCTTCATTTTATTGTTGTAGACAAATTCCGGTACTCTGTTATGCACAATTTACTTAGAACGGTGTACCAGTATTTTGTTTAACCGGTGAATACAAATCTTAAGACCTGTACATATGTACATGTACAGACCATTAATTAGTAAATATGCCGTTAGTTATCAGCTGTTTTCTTTAAGTGGGGGGATTCTTTACTCAAGCTGTAATGCAAAGTCGTGTGACTGTCACGTATTTCGTCAATTGTTTTGAAAATAATTCATGTGGCATTTCCACCATGAAGTCCTATCACGTATCAGTCGTAGAGTACGTGAACATTTAAGCAATGTATTTGATTGGTTGACATATAGACTGAATCGAAGTAGTACTACAACTTCGAAGATATAAGATCTTTATAGGTTCGTTAAAGTAAGCGTATGCTAGATTTAGTAAAAAGAACAGCGACAAACCGATGTTCGCCGTTAATTTTGAACGTTCCTTTTTGAAATTCAAACTTATTTTACTCAAGGACGTAGGTATACATATGCTTTTTTGGAAAGACATGTATTTCGCATTGCAACAACAGGTTTCCTACGTTCTCCTTTTTATTGTCATTTATTATCAAATCACATGTTCGCCAGCATTAGCTGCTATAGAAAGTGATTGTATCAGTATCAGCTGTGAAAACGAAAAAATAATTTTGAAAATTTATTTTCTTGGAAAATTAATTCTTTGGCAAGCTTGTCAAAGCAGTTTGGACCGGGTCTAGATAAATCCCAAAATATTCACCCCTAATAAAAACCATTAAAGTACAACAACATCGGACTTCAAAGATAACTTAGGGCTAGTTGTATGAAAGGTGTTCATAGTTCAACTTTCGATCTAAACGTGGGTTAACTGAATGTCAACTGGCAGTGCCGCCTATTATTTTTTGTCAAACATATTCATTATAGATATTATATGATATATGTTCCATCAGTAAAATCGTCTTTTATGTACATAAAAACTACATCGCAGAATAACTCCCCTAAATCAGAATGGAAAGTATTGGTGGTCCCTTTGATCTTTCTGCTTGCGATTTTCCTGACTTCGAATTTGGTAACCATGTTGCTGGGATTTGCAAAGGTGCGAATTTCATTTTTAATATAATTTTATTTATGGTTATAGTAAGCAAGAAAGTTTATAATACATCTTTGCCTTATTGATTTGTATAAATGAGGTAATACACAATGATATTGACCATACTTCGCAATAACGAAAGCTTATAAATTTCTGAATATGTCCAAAGAAGTTTAACTTTTAATCCATTTTGGAGTGGCTTTTACAAGCAACACACCAGTGTCAGCCGAACGAACACTTTTGCTTGATATTATCTATGGCAACTATCAAATTTGTACCAATAATTGCCAATAACCTACAGCATCAATTAAACAATACACGATAACTATCAAACTTTAAACAATAACAAGCACATGGCCGCCCTAATATATTACAGCTGTTGCTCCTGGTCGTAACTCTCTATAATACTTTTCTCAATTTCATTCACTATCAACTAATCGACTATATACAGCGGGTCCCTCAAAGAATTTAACGTACCTCAAATAGTATCCCCTTACACTTCAACCTTTAACATGCCGAAATCGAGGACAAACCCTTTAGCGCCGCCAATTTACCACATTAGAGAGTTAACGTAATGATAATATGCAGAATATACTCTGGCCCATTTTGCGTTATGATGCAATTAATATGTATCACCGTAATGTTCACATCCTTACGTAAACATAGAAAAGGAAAAATATAAGCGGGATGTGCGTTAAACATCTTCCCATCCGTATTCTCCGTTTCATATATTTACGTAACGGCTTGAGTGTGGTATATCCGCCGCCTATTTCAAAAAAAAAATCAAGGAAATTGAGAAAACCTTTATTTAAGTGTATTTAAGAGTGGACTATTACGGACTTTGAAACTTAATCAATAAATTTTTAAACAAGACACTGACTTCTTCACTCTTCGGCACAATTTGAAAATTACCCTTAAAAACACTGCGGCATTTCCGTTTTCCCATTCCCTTCCCGGATGTTTTACAAAGTGTGTAATACTTTTGGATTCATCTGAACTACATTTTTTCGAACACTTTTGCTTGATGTTATCTATTGCAATCATATAATCTTTACCAATAATAGCCTTCAACACCAATACAATACAATGATACAGAATGACTATCAGTCTTTAAACAATAACAAGCACATGGCCGTCCTAATCGATAATTGTTTCAGCTTTCTTTTCTGATTTAGGCGGTTGTTCTGTGCTACATACCCCTCAATCGGTATTCGTGTACATTTTTCTGTCATTGACGTTTACGTGAATGTCACTTTTCCGTTACTAACGATGTCTTCGAGTAACACAATAAGTGCGGGAGGCCATTAATATGTAACATTATTATGCGTTTTACTGAATCGATGCTAAATTTTGATCGTACAACGTTCTTCTGATTGAAATACGTTTAATTTGGATCCCCGGATTAATTCTAAACTTGAACGACTTTTAGTACCACCGGCCTTAGACATTTTAAAAGCATACAGTAAATGCATTAATTTTGTTACTAATTTTAATGTAATTTCATTGTAACTACAAATAAAAGCTATTCAAGTCATTCGATGAGAAAACAAAAAGAGATTTCTATAAAAATGCTAGGAGATTCAAGAAACAATATATACAATAATTTTAGCTTTCAATTCTTTGATATTCATTAAAAAAGAAACCTAATTCATAAGTGAACTTTACAAATGAGGGAAATGCTTTATTTGACAAATTGTCAAAACGTATCTTGATGATTATTTTGCCAAACTTAAACTTATCCTACACAATACTGAATTTCAAACCGCCTGTATATTAATTTGGGAGAAAGTTTAAGAGAAAAACCACGGCAACCCACGGGCCACATTATAATATTATTTCCCTAAAATTTGCGTGTGATTTTAATATAAGAAGAAGAGTCGGGATATAAACAGCAAAATAAATGCTGTTACCTTTTCAGGAGTAATGGGAAAATAATTTAATTTAAAACCACATAAACAAATGAGCAATGCTGTAGCTAGCCAAACATACTTTGTGAGAACTATGCGACAACAAACAGGTTCTTTATAAAGATTACATTTACACACGGTTAGATAACTAATGATATGACAGAGAAAACCACGATGAAACTCGAAGCTTGTAAAATTATGTACATACATTATCTAATAGAAATTTTCATTGTTTTATTGGACTGTCAGGATATACCAAGTGTTTATATTATTGTGATATATATATATATATATGTTATTTGAAAAACAAAATAAAACATTTCGGGCTTTAATGCTATTCATACTTTATTATCTTCCATTATCTTTATGGTATTATGTAAAGTGTAATAAAAAATAAACAAAGTGCGCCTTATATTAACTACGCATAAGAACTTGTACCTACACCAACACTTATGAACACATTTACTTAATCTACTTTAAATAAATGTTGATTGATAACCAAGCTTGTATATGTCTACTTCAAATTCTTAGATTTAAAACTCATCTAATTTGAATAAATTAGATTTGCACCTACAACGATTGGTTATTAACCTTAGGAATTAATAACTAATCGTTTTGAAAAATTATTACGCTATCTTGGGGTCAACTAAATAGATAGCCAAAAGCAATGGGTAAGAATTTATGTGAAATTATCAAATTATATGGGTAGTTTTTGAAGAAAATGGCAAGTTAGGTTTTCTCAGTTGTTTTTCATGAAGCCGATTTACACTTTTGAGGAAAAATTTTACATTAGAATTTTACTAAATAAATATTCAGTTAGTAGTATTTTTATGTGCTTTCTAAAAAATCCTCTGATGATAATTTACATTATCTGCTAATAGTCTAACTAGACCCAACGACAAAGACATACCAAGCATTCCATCTACATGGTTCAGTTAGCTCAATTAACAATATTAATACTTTTGATTCGCCATGTAACCTACATATTGAGCAAATTTGCACATCTATCTCGAAAATCTTGGGTTTCCTTAAGCGAACGTCCAAATATTTCAATGGCGCACTAAGTCTAAAATATCTTTCTTTTGCATCCGTGCGCTTCAAATTAGAGTGTGCTTTTATTGTTTGGTCCCCTTTTTATATGCTCCATCAAACTCAAATAATTGCCTTGGCATACTTCCTGAAATACTTGGATAAATTTATCGGGGAGTTCAGCAAAATAATACGAATTAATTGATCAAGTTTTCAATCTTTTTTGCCTATATCTCGCAACGAAATCGAATGCTTCATCAGGGCTCTACAATAAAATATTTATCAGGATTTTATAACATAACACCATATTGCACAAGCTTACCAAACGTATAACTTAAATTGAGATAGTTGATAAAAACCACAAGGAGCATTTTCAACTGAAATGTAGCGAATGATAATGTCTGTTCTTAATCACAATGCAAGCAACTATGTGTATTCACGCTTAAATATATAATATTGAACCGCGACGAAGAATTTTTTGTGCCAGAGCGTTAATAAAGTATAAAAGAACCCTATATAGTCGAATATGTAGGAAAAGCGAAAGAACTGCTCCAGGATCAAAATACATACAAAGTCTTAAAATAGTGAATCTACTATGAGAATCCAAACTATGGTTGATGATCTCTTAAAAACCTTATGGAAGGAAAACATTATTACCGAAATAGAATATAAAAAACTCTTATCCATAGTTCTATATCTGAATATGTTATCTAATATACACAAAACACCCAGACACACAGACCCATTGTCAATTGTATTAAATAGCTTAGTGGAGTTCGTTGCTGGAATTCTCCGAAATGCCTTTAAAAGATCACGGTTCAACACCTTTGTTACTTTTATACGAAATTTTCAATTGGCCGACAATTACATTATAAATTATAACTCATAATATGATTTGACGTCGTACCGTTGTTTACAGTCGCAAAAGATTGTTTGTCACACAGTTCACTTCGACTGAGAATATACTTTTACCGGAGAGTTACCGTAATGATAATATGCAGAATATTCTGTGGCGTTATAGTGTAACTTTTCTTCTATTCATATGTATTATCGTAGTGCTCACATCCCTACGTAAATATAAAAAAAGGAAGAATATAAGTGGGATGTGCATCAGGCATATTCCGACCCGTATTCTTCGTTTCATATATTTACGTAGCGGCTTGAATAGTGCAGTATATCTGCCGCCCTGATACAAAACTGGAGAAATCCGTATTAATCTATTTTGAGAAAAGTCAAGAAAATTGAGAAATTTTTATTATGTATTCAAGGGAGAATTATTATGGATTTTGAAACCTAAACGGCATTTCCTTTTTCCCATCCTCTTCCATGGTACTTAACAAAAGTCTTGTTATTTTATGTTTTTATCTTTGTTGAGAGGTACTCCAGTGTCTAATACTTCTAGACTCATCTGAACTACATTTTTTCCTCTCTTACATAATATTTTTGGAATGCACAACTCATGTCTATAAAATGCTTCGTTTTGCAAATGGTGCCTCATGTCCACTAGCCTGACTGCTGAAAAACTCAAAAGCATAAGATTCAAACTTTTTTATCATTACCATATATTTATCCATATAGACAACTAGGGTGTGCTCTTTAGAGACATTTTCGGCCAAAAACACCATCAAGGGGAATCTAGAAATGTCCAACAACGGGAAGTATTAACTCAATTCTTACAATCTAACATTTAGCATTTTGAAGAAAAGCTCTTAAAATAACCTTTACGACTCTTAAATCATAACTGCTAATTAATCTATGCAAAATTTTTGCAATAACAAAATATATAGACTGTATAAAGCAAACGCGTTCAGATAACTAATATAGAAAAAATATCGAAACATGATCTGTTAGAAATATCAGCAATATCTGAGGTTGGCATTGAAAGATACACGGCATAGTTATACTTTTGGCCAATGATATATTTGGATAAGTTACTAATGTAGAACTTTCGTAGCAAATCTAAATATCGGTAACCTTAGTAATTGCGTGTTTTAAACGTAACCTTCACATTATTTTCAAGTAGACAGGAAGTTCGAATGAAGTGCCTACTACATCTATTGTTAGAGCTAAGCAAATGTTCAATAATTAACAGGAAGGAATCTTCGATGTATGTTTATGAGAATAACAATAACTATAGGACTTTAACTAGACACAATACTAATCCAGTAAACTGCATATACACACACGTGCAAACATTCCAGAGAGAAACAATGATATGGCATCAGCAGGGAATCACTACGCAAGCGTTATTTATGTCAGCAGGCAGTACTAGTTGTAAGAAATGTAACTTACGATGCTTCTCTCAATAAAACTAAATTACCGAGAAAGTTGATTTTGCATTTTGTAAAAGATTACAATAAATACAGTTACCGCGTAAAAAATTACTTGTGCGGAAGGAATGTGAGATAGAGAATTCTGCAATTTGTAAAACTCCAATTAAAAATTAAAATCAATCGAATATGTTTTTGCACATCTTGTAGAATGACAAAATAATTTACATTATGACTTATGATACAAAGAAGTTACTCGGCATATCCAACAAATACTAAAGAAATAAGTGACTGGCTGGAAGAAATTAATGTAATTTTAATCCAACCTTTCTATAACGTCGTAATTGAGTTTTTCACCTGTGCTACTAAACCAATCGCAGTGCACAAAAATTAATCATTGACAATGACTTGAAATGTCAGTAATGATTCATTATTGAGCTACGTTTTTATTTCTTTTTATGGCTTTAACAACGAGGTAACCAGACTTATTCTCTAAAGAAGAAAAGGTCAAACAGTGCTTAATAACTTTTGCACTGTTGCTAATAATAACGCCGACAATTTAAAATGCTTTTGATTCGCTAAATATAGTAACTTTGATGATTTTGATACTAAAATGCTTAACAACCACTACAAGAAAACATTATACATTTTTATTTAAATTTGTACTATTAGGAATGGTTATTACTATCAGGTCAAATTTAGGAAAGAAGTTAAATTATATGCGTGTTATATTGTTCTGTAATTGCAATTTCAATTTTGCATCAAATATTTAACTAATTATACTATTCGAAGATTTTTTGTGCATAGTATCTATACATTCCGGTGGCTAAAACACCTGATATCTATTATTGTTTTTAATGGATACACACTATTGTTCTCGGAAGCTTGGCCAAAAGATAAAATTTTACAATGCCTTAATTTAATAAGTTTCATTACAATCAACGATCATAATCTTCTTAAACATACGTATAAACAACCAAAGTACCAGGAACAAGACATTTAGTTGCATACTTTATAACCTGGAATATTCAATTGCATTTGCACCTAATTATTGTATTCTATTTATTAGTCACGTCTTATTGATGGGACCAAGTAGGCAAAGACTTTAGGGGATTCCCTCTCTTTCTTAGGGTCTCGTTCCTACCCGGTTTGATCACCTAGAATGTTTTAATACAATTTTAGTTATTGCTTGAATATTAGTGTACGACACCAAAAACAATGAGCGAATTCAATCGCGGTCGTCAGCATCCGATTTCAGTTACCACAGTCAAACGCCGACTAGCGGAAGGAAACTTACACGGTCGCATGGCAGCCAGCCTATAAACCAGTGCTACGCCAGGGTAACAGCTGCAATGTGCCCGGAAACATCATAACTGGACGGAAGAACAGTGGAAAAATGTTTTATGAACCAAGGAATCAATATTTAAGGTGTTCGGTCAAAGCTGGAGACGGTCCGCTAATGAGAGAATCCTTCTACAATGAATTGTATCGATAATAAAACACGGGGTTGTTTTTCTCGCTCCGGAATAGGAGCGCTACACCGAATCGAAGGAATAACGCGAAATATTAGAACACCATGCCATACTTTTTGGGCTGCGAGTAATCGGTGAGAACAACTCCATTATGCACAACAACGATCCGAAGTATACAGGCCGAATATGCACGCAGTTTCAGAATGAGCGAAAAGAAGCGAGTATTTTACAAATTATAACAGGACCACCGTAGAGTTCTGATCACGTTAAAGTGAGGTAAGCTCCACAGAAGAGTCCGAATTGTTGGTCTTACTTCCAAGGAACAACTCTGGAATGTTCCCCAACAAGAATGGAACAACATCCTAGGCGATTCACTAAGAAAATTCATCTCGAGTTTCTCAATGCAAAGGGTGGATATTTTACGAGAAAAGTATCTAAGAATTTTCTTAATAATTAATTACAAAAAATTAATATTGCTTTAGATTTTGCTGTTAATATTTAGGGTAATAAATTTATTTTTAGATATTAGTTGTCTTTAAGTTTTTGGATTCTTAAACTTTTATTATTTGACCAAACTTCAATGGACGGTAGTATACCTATATGTATCAACGACAGGAGATAACTTGATTCATACAATTTCATTTGTTTAAAATGCTAATACTTACGTTAGGAACAAACTAATCTGCTGACTAAGCTTCTCTCACCAATTGTCAACAAACTTATAATTAGTATTTATTTCAGAAATCATTTTTACCAATTTCCAAAACAAGCGACAAAAAATTATTAGTCAGAAGTGAATCATAACAATGAACATCGCTATCTGAAATACAGAAATTATGATATTAACTATTGACTGTATTTGTTTAAATAACTGATGCATTAATAATTATAAACTTTTCTTTCAACGAGACATATATAACGCAGGTAGAAGAAATAAGCAATTTGCATGCAAATATAGAAAACGTTAAGGGCGTTACATTCTTTATTACATTGCAACTGTAATTATTCATAAAAGTCAAAAAAATAACAGCTAGCGCCGTTTAATTTCCTAAATTTGATTTAATAATGCATTAGGTGTTGATTGAAAGAAGTTCTTAGTTTTGTAGGAGAAATAACTTTCTCTAAAGAGAATCTGATTCAATCTGTTAAAAACTAGAACGAAGTAATTGCAAGTACTCCATCGGCATTATTATCCTCACACGGGGTTAAATTTTTTAGTTTATTGGTTATAAAAGAAATTAGTGTTTATATCTGTAAATAGCTGTTAAATAAAAAAAATAACATACTTATTAAAGAAATATAGGTCCCAAGATAAATGAATCACAGGGTATATTCATTATTTCAATTGCAACTCGCGGCAATTGATGTTATGTTAATTTCGTTTCGCCCAATCGGTTTGATGATACGTACATACTTATTATAATACAACCGCGTCGCCCCTTGCTATTCATTATGCACCCCTGATCGGCGGACAATGTTAATATTCGCTTTGTCTAGTCGACCATCTATTTGTGGGGAGGTATGTACGTATGTATGTAGGTATCTTTCATTCATATATCCTAGAGTGCTGTCCCAAAGTTGCAATTCTACTCATAATATTTCTTTTGTTTTGTTTTTATTACAACACAAAAGAACAATTTTGAAAATTAACTATACTTAAATGCAGTACACAGATACTACAGAGTGTGTTTTATGTTCCAGGCCTTTGTTTTTTTTTAATAACATATATATTTATTGATTATATGGTCTTGAACATAGTGGCCACTTCTATCTATGACAAAAATGGGAGCTGTTTTAAGCATGTTTTTCATAATATTCTTGCAGACTTTTGGCGTTATTTCAACAGTTTTGTGTGGAATGTTGCCCTTAAGCGGTTGGGTTGTTTGTGTACACCCCTTGGTTCAAATAGCCCCATAGAAATTAACCGGGGACAGTCAAATCAGGGGGTTGTGGAGACCAGTTCCTACGACCATTTTTTTGACATTAATCGGCCGAGTATCACGAGCTGTGTACGTGGCACCGTCCTGTTGGAACCACAGGTGGTTTGGCCACAATAAAGTTTTCTAGTATGTCACGATAACGATTACCAGTAACCGTTACTTCATCACCAGCAGCGTCCTCAAGGAAGTATAATTCAATGATACCGCCAGTCCAAATGGTACACCATACAGTAACTCTATGAAGACATAATGGTCACTGGTGTATCAAGCGAGGATTGCCAAATTGAAATGTGTGTAATCGGTCGTGATAATTCTTTGCCAAACACTAGGGTTGTTTGAACTGAGCTGTAAAACGTGAGTACTCCAATTTCGATGTAATTCATGGTCATTTTCCTGTAGCTCTTGAGTCAATTGAATTTTAAACGGGATTATGTGCAAATCTGTTTTGAGAATTTGGAGGTATTCTGAATTTCTATGCATGGCGTCGATGAGGGGTACCCAATCGTTCACGAACATTCTGCCTCATTGCATCAACATTCTCTAACACACGTTGGTTACCCATGACTCACCAAGACTTTACTTTATCTCCCAGTGTATGCAAATTTTCGAAATTATTCATTACACGCCGAATGGTTGACTTGCTTGGCATATGATTAATATTTAAAAACCAAAGCAATTTTCTTTTCGTATTCACACACACACAATTGCATACTTACTTAAATAAAATGATTTGATCACTTGAACACGTTGTTGCGACGTTAGATACTTCATAATAAATTGTTATCGACCACTTTCTACAATTACCAAATATGAAATCGGCCTACAACATAAAACGCATACCATGCTAGAATATTCAGAGAGGTAACAGTTTCTTCGCTACCCAACAAAAGCTTTTCTAAATATACCAAAGATGAATCGATTGGTACGCTAGGAAATCAGTGAACCTACATCGAATGAGACTAAAAGTTCGTTATTAGTAGAGCGCAACAAGTCGCTTGCCTAGGAGTAGCGTCACTGCGCTGGCTTAACCGAAATAAACGTTTGCGCTATTGAGAACAAAATGCAATAAGAGAATTTATAAAAACGCAAACATAATATAGTAAACAACTTCCGGACTATGCTTAGATCGCTGAAAAGAAATCTAGAAGTCTAGAATCTAGAAGTGAGGCAACACCTATATCATAGCTCATCGCGTACGTTTCTACAGTGGTCTCTTTGAGTCCCGTCCATTGCGTGCTTATACGCACAAAAAGATCGTTCTACATCTAGCCATGTAAAGTGGTCTTTGAATTTGTATAACGAATCTTTCGTAACACTATTGTTAAAAAGATTGCGTAATCTAGAAAAATCGACATTTTTACGTAATATAGTATTCAATTTTTCTTTAAGAATATGTAGCACTCTTTGTACGTGGTCAACAATTTCACACGAATCCCGCAAGGACAACGAAGTGTTTTGCAATTTGTTTATTACGTCGGATACTGGAACGTAATTGTCGTTAATAGTTTTTAAATCTGCTGCAACTTGAGGATTTTGGAATTGCATTTGACTTAGGTTTCTTGCAGCTGCTTCTTTAGCGTCCAGTTGTAAAATCACTAATTTGATCTTTTCAAAATGTTTAAAATAATAGAATGTTGCTTTTAACCATGTACCCCATCGTGTAAAGAATTGGCGGCGGCGGTTCCGATATGCCGGGACACTGTGAACGAAATGACCGAATACGTTTCGGTGATTTAAGAAAAGCTGCTTTCGGCTGTGCTATTAGTTGATCTAGGTCGGGATAACATTTTCGTATAGTGTCTGCTATATGTAGGTGTAAAGTATGAAGCAGACATGTTATGTGCAGCAAATTCGGTTGAACAGCTTTGAATAATTGACCTGTGCGAAGCATAATCGCGGCAGTATCGGTAATCATCATTAACACTTGCTTTGGTGAACTTTCAAAGTTATCTAGTGTTCTAAATAATACATTACGTAAAAGCAGCTCTGTTGTCCCTCCAACCTCTCGCGGTTAAACAAGCGAGAATGTTGCGCCCTAGTTATTAGTACTGTAATGTTATTAATTAAGAATTTCGTAAAATTTCAAAAATTTTCCAAAATATCATATCGTTAAAACATTACAGTACATATACGTTCTTATAAGATTATACTTACAATGAAAAGCTAACTTTACAAATGAATGCTAAATTATAACTAAATTATACTATTTATGTAGTTGTAGTAATTTTGCACAAATACCTCCAATGTAATTAAAACTTTCACAACTTTCGTACTGTATTTCAAAATGCTTAATAAGTAGTAAATATATAATTGCAAAATACATTTTATATTTTTTGATACATAAATGAAAAATGACACTGCTATATACATTAACACCATACATTAGCATACTTTTAAATATGGTGGATTGTGTGATGTTTAAACCGTTCCTTTTTCAAATCAAAAAAAGTGCAGTTAGTGAAACTTTTATTTAGTTGCTTATAACTAGAGTGAGGACGTTCGGTGCAGTTTGCTAGCGAGTGTTAGCCAAGCGTCGATTGGGTATATGCAGTAGCGCAGATAAATTGAAAGTTATTTTTTGTTAATCAAGTACGTTTTCAATACGATTGTAATCGGAATTAACTATGATATATTTTTCTAAATTGTTCGTTGTAAATTGGTTTCGTTGGTAAGTTAATATATTTTTAAATCTAGAGAAAGATCTTTCTACGTCATATGAAGTAACTGGTGCGAAATGGAAGTATGCAATTAAATCCTTATATTTTAAACATATACTTTCATTCTGGGTAGTAAAAGTGTTATTGGAAATTTCTTTTAATAGCACATAATCTGGATTTCTTTGTAAAACCGCATTAATTTTGTTCCGTATTTTTTCGCTAATCGATCCCTCTCTAGTTTTTAGACTACCAAACAATGATTCTAAGTGTTGAAGGGATTCAGTTAATTTTCAATTTTTGTTTTCTAGAAACTTGAGAAATGTTTATTAATAAATTCTAATTGCTCGACTAAAGCTTCTTTTACAATTAATGCTCAGACTGCTGTAACACTGGAAGCATCTTGTTTTAACGGTAATATAAGAGATTTTAAAATACGAAAGTCTTATAAAGTGGTATAAAAAAATGCGGCTTTTAACCATCGTGTTAATACAGGTTCTGGCGGCAAAGGTATATTCGGGCACATTTCTTTATCTAACTTTATCCTAGTTGATGCTTATATATAATAAAATCAGATATAAAATTTGTTTTTAATTACATTTACTTTTAACCGAATATTAGACATTCCATGGAATGTTTCGATTTTGTAACAGATCCCTAATGTTACAAATGGTTACCACAAACATTTTAGAAACTAAGAAAGATGGGGATAAATTACTTTATTGGTAGATCTGATTCTACAGTAATACAATATTAGCTTGCTTATATTAAGTTTATTACACTCTAACATACGCTAACATAAAAATTCTTATATAAAAAAATATAATAACCGATTCTGCTTGGTGATGGAACTCCTCCAAAAAGTGTTTAAAACACATCATATGATGGCAGTCTTGTTGTATGAAAGCAAAAGTGACTGGATTTTCAAATTTATTTGGTCTTTGATCCATATATCCACTTTTATACCAACCGTAAGTAAAATCGTCGTGATATTTTGGCGCCGAAGGTTGATTATAAATGAGATTGAATTTGATAACGTACCTACATGAAAAAGCTCTCAAAAGAAAAATACTTTCAGTAGAACTACAAAACAGGTGGCATTTGCATTGCTTAAGAAAATTCCATTATTCTTCCACTTTTTACTTCATCTAAATAGTAGATATATGTAACAATGTCTATTCTTTTCTCGGCCGAAGTCATTGCTACGTTATAAAACTCATTACAACAAACAATTTTTCTCTCAATACTTTTGCTCTATCTCTTACCATTAGCGAGTTACATGCGTAGATAGAGGGAAAAATTTCCAAATTTGAAAAAATGTATTTCACTCACTCAGAGTGAATGTTAAGAAAATAAACTTGCTTATATAACTATATGTGGAATACATGTTCCAAGTGTCATAATTTTTTGAATTTTTCGATTTGGGATTATCAAGTTAAGGAAACATGCAGATGGCTTTTTTATATACAACATAATGCAACAACAACAAAAATATATATTTATGGAAACTGCAATATTTTAGGCAAATCAAAATTCCATTTACGATAGTATCAATGTCTATAATTGTGCTAACGAATGGTATTCCCATTTAGACGTCACTCTTCCCGACAGATTTTTTTTAGTTACGTTTTAACTGTAAACAAAAACCGGTATCCTGGCTATCTAGCCGTAGTATTTTTGAATAACTCGAAGCTGCTAGAGAATTATTGAGACGGTATTGCATTTAATTCTACAAAACACAATTAAGCGCCAGTAGGCAACAACAATTATTATTGTACATACTATCAGATATAACCGGCGCGACAGTCAAATATAATTTCAGTTGCTAGCACGTACTCATCGTAGAAGCATGGGTTTTACGTACGGTGTGTATTAGAGTTCAGTGATTCATTCAGTTTTATAATTGAATTCCATCGCTTCCAGAACTTTTATACCGGTGTTCCCCTTGAACTTTCCTCATTTTATTTTTAATCTTCGTGATGATACGTTGAACGATCGTGCAGTGTCAAGTTTTTTTGATCAAGAAAGATTTGAACTCTTAATTCGAATACTTTTATTACTCCAACGAGACATCTATAGGAAGATAATGCAGGCTGGCGCAAGACTCCAAATTCGATATCTTATCATAATTTTCATCTTTTCAAATGTATCTAACAGCATAGGGGTAAGCTTACATTTATCATAGATTATCGCTCTAATAACATTGTGAGTTTTTTCACCTAAATGCATATATTAATTCATGCAATTAATTTACTACATAATGTTACGTTAAGGTATGAATGAATGGGATTCGACGCGTAGACCTACATTGCGCAACTTTAATTAACAGGTTGCTTTTCCGATTTTGATGGTTACGTACTGTGCATGCGATTAAGCAGCGTCGCGAGATAATCTTGTTTTGCTTTACACGTACATTTGTAAGAAATACTAATCACTTTTTACAACTTTTACACGTACGTTTTTTATTAAAAAGATTATTCATTTGGCACAAAAGTAGCTAATTAGTTAATTACTAACTTAAAAGAGCAATAATGTTATGATAATGTTATTATTTAGATTACGATATCGTAAAGAAAATTATCTACTTTTAATGTTCTTAATATTATCTCTGATATTGTCGCAAACATGGGGAGAATTTAAACATTTTACTTGCGGCTCCAATTTATAAGTAGAAGCAAACACGTTTAATGTCTAGAAAAGTTATTGATAATTTTATATAAGTACACATGCAGGATACTGTGTTTTGATCTTACAGCGAAACTATTTCATGAAGCAAGTAGAATAGAAAACCATAATTTTGCGAACGTAGACATTCGATTATAAAAAAATTATTTAAAATATTTTTGAAGACGCATTATTCTCCGTTATCCTAGAAGTTTCTTATTTTATATGGAATTCCCATTATTCTACCATAAATTTGGATTCTGAAACAACATCGTATAGAATTATACCTAAATGTTACCATTTTGGAAGAAAATCGATTTTTTTTCTGAGAAAATTACAGTTATACTATCAATTTTAATTACTTGTTTATTATAAAGTATACTGGTTATGGAAGAGTTGTTTCGTTCAACTAATGTAGAAGGTCCGTATTATTAGTAGCTAATAGATTGAAAATACTATACAGGATGTTTAAATTTTCGAAGCAAATTTGGGATCGACAAAATTAGCAAAATCTTTTTTTTTTTTCAAATCGTACCCCCTTTAATTAAGTGTAATCTTCAATTCTATGGAAAAATTCTTTGAGTTTAATGTCCTATGTCGAAAACGTGCCGCTACTGTGAAAAAAACAATTTTTGCAAATGTTGTTATAAGAATACATTACCGCAGTGGTGATCTAAGTTGTCCTGGAAAATAATATTAAATGTTAAAATGTTAAATATTTGCTTTCATATGATGATAAAAATAAAATGGACAAGAAAAAACTGAAATTTCACGTAGATGATAATAAAAAGAAATTACAAAATGAATATGTTGACGAGAATGACACTGAAATAATACTTCGCGGCGTATACACCACAAATTTACTAAAGAACGCAGAAATTGCTTTTAGGATTACGTCGAGAACTATTCGTAGGATCTTATTAAAACATACTTGGTAATCATTTAAGTATACGTTTACGAAATGACGATCCTATTTTAAGGCTAATTTTTGCAATGGTTCTTGACAAAATCTCAGGAAAATGCGGAATTCTCAAAATGAATAATAGGAACTGGTGAAGTTTACCAAAAACGGCTTATATAATAGACACAACAGTCAATTTTGGGCAGACGAAAATCCTAAACTAGTACGACAACAACATTTTCAAATATCCTGTAGCTTTAATGTTTTCTGCGTGTTATTTTAACGATTTGGTATTTGTATAATTTGCAAAAGTTGTAGTGAGGGAAGCCTTAAACCCTCTCGCAAGTGTATACACATCCAACAACAGCCAAAGAAGACATGCAAAGCACGGTTCAACTTGCTTTGAATGAACTTCGTTTAACGTGCAGCAGTAACAACTCAAAAAAAAACAATGATTTTAATTTGTTTGATGTAGTGTTTTCCAACACATTAACGCTGCTAATAATACTGATCTACGTTAGTTTAACGAAACAACTTTTCAAATTTTTTTAATCGGTTTTCTTGTAAAATAGTAAAATTTAGGTGTAAATAATTGTATTCAATACTATTCCTGAATTTCAAAAGGAAACGACATTTGTAGTAAAATAATAGACATTCCATTTAAAATATGAAAGTTGGCATCCTCTCTGGTGTAACTGGAAGTAATATGTCTTCAAAAATATTTAAAAACATTTTTGTATAATCGAATATCTATGCTCACAAAATGTTGATTTTCTATTCTTCTTACATTTTAAAATAGCCTTGTCCTAAGCTTAAAATGGCGCGCCCTACTCTGTATGTATTGTTGTGAAATTATTATTTAAAAAGTGTAATTTTTAATTTATTGTTTATGGTTGCGAATTTGCGAGACGAAGTAGTGCTGATGGCTTCTTTCCTCGATTTTTCCCATATTTATCTTTTGCTTTTGTCTTACATATGTTGGTAAACCTATCAACTTCAAAATTTCCATGTGCAGCCTGATTCTGGAAGCGAAATACGTTTTGATGTACATATTGGAATCTTAAATGTTATTCATAAAGTAAACTTTAGACTCGTATTGTAAAAGGAGAAAACTACAGCGAATAATAATAAAAAATAATTTAGTCAAATAAACACTTTGAAAATATTTTAACCAAGTACCTAAGTTAAAAAAATAGGCGTCTTTTAGGAATCTGCAAGATTTCAAAATTTTGTAAAAACGAGTATAATTACTAGATTTAATAAACTCTTTTTGCATTAATTGCTTGATTTCGATTTAACTCTGTTCGAAAAACAACAATATTTAGTTAGATCCCACTCATTAACGTTGATATACATAGATGTTCATTTTTTTCAAGTCTCGTTGCAGTATATGCTTGTATGTAATTGCTTTTTGTTAAAGTATAGTGACGAGCCAATGGGACGTATACGTTTCAAAACCATAACCTCAGAGCCTTTGGTGTGTAAAGTGTACCATGGCTTTATTAGTACCACCCCCTCATCGTAAAGGGTAAAACGCAGTTAATTGTTATCCAACATACGAGTGGCGGTGACTCGCATGCAGAGCGACTAACTTTTTCCAGTCAGGTGCAGGCCCTCTTATTATTGCGACCATCGAGGCGTTTGATTCCCTCTAAAATTAAGAGTTTGTGTTTAAAACACAAAATTGATGATCGGTGAGAAATTAAATAATGATTAAATGAAGAGAAAAGGTTTCCAATAAATTTCTGAAACATCAAAAATATTTAATTGATGCAATTGAAATAATAAGTTATTTTAAATACGCCCCAATTACAATGATTAACGTCGAATGGAAATTTTCGATATGTAAGAATATGAGATTATTTTAGTGATGTATAAAACAGCTTGTTTGCGTTAGCAGCTACAACCTGCTACTGTTACTTACTACTATAACGATATACATTAAACTGTAAAACTGTTTCTAGTTTCTACAACTTTGCATTGGAGTTTATAATGTCTTACTGTTGGCGCTAACTCACAGAATATCTACTTTTGCATATTGCGGACCTATTCCAAAAAAGTTCAATTATTAATTAGACATATATATTTGTTATTACCATTATCTTTTATTATTTTTTTCATCAAAACTGTTATAACCATTATTTTTTCCTTAGTATTTTTCTTTTATAAGCGCTATTTTATGCTCATTGATCTGTTTTATCAATTTTGGTAACTATTATATTGTATTTATTGTTTTCATATATATTTTTATATAGTATTATTATTTTTCCAGCACATTTTTGGTAATTAATTTGGTAAAACTAATAAATGAAGGTAATAATACTAAAATTGTAGAGAAGAAGAATAGCAGTGTGCTTTTTATAATCAAGAAAAATAGAATCTATTTGACAATAACTTAGTAATAATAAGTAATAATTCAATAATTACATGAAAATAATGATTTTATAACATATGCGTCGAAGCTTCAACTACAAAATGCTTCAAACTACTGTAGGAAATGCAAAGAAACGGTTTTTGAAGCGAGGTCTTTAGAAAGTCAAGCTGTCTGTACATTAGAAAAATGCCACAAAAAGTAGCAGTTCCTTTTGATATTGATTGGGTAATGACTGGTTAACGGTAGCAAATCGTTAGTTAGTGGTTACAAAGTCGCAGGTTGCTTTGTAGCTACCCATCACTGGCTTATTTTAATGTAATAAGTTATGACAATCTTATATTAAGATTATAATAAATAGTTCACATTGCGGCTTTGTAACAGCATATTAAATTTTTACATTTCTGAAATTGTTATTTTTAACTGGCGATGTTACTTACTGTGGCAGTTTCCTTTATCTTCTCGGACTAATTTTCTTGTTTATTCTTTTCAGAGTACTTCTTTAATTACTTTTAACAGTCTTGAATGAATACGACGCTTTAATCGTTGATTGAAATGGAATTTCCAGATACTTTTCTCGAAAAAATGTCTTTTGTTAAAAAACATGTTTTTCCATCTGTCCACTTGTTTATTCGTTGTGCCAGGAATGCTAATGCAACGACTTCATACTATTCGTGAGTGATCATTTCTGATGTTATGGATGGATATTGCAAATTATATTGCTGGATTTCATATAATCTAGCTGTATGAGTTTTGTGTTTACAAAAAATATTTCCAATATGTAAATTATTGAAAGTAAGTTTGATTATTCCCCACAAAGTAATGTTAATGGAGTCTTAAAAAAAAGCAAAAGATTAATAATATAAATTACCAAAATGCTAGAATTCGAATACTAACCAAATTTAATTTGAATTCTGCAAATGTTCAATTAAATTTTGGTATTTTATTGAAATTAAAATAAAAATTAATGAATTAAGGTGTAAATACACGCACTTCACCTCAATGACCCGCTACAGTAGATATTTTTTATATAAATATTTATTAATCCGCAAATATTAGAATGCGCTTCTCACCTACTCGAAGAAAAGAATGTATTTTCTTTGTAGAAATACAATAGTACAAAATGAGAAGCCTTCTCATTCGGTAACAATGTATTTGCTACGGTAAAAATTCTGTGTACTCTTAGAAATTAAGTTGGTAAGCTAATTTGGTACAGCGATTCTATTACATTTTAACTAAGTTAAACGTAATTGCAGAACATGCTAAATGTTGCTATGGAATTATCACCTGACAATCACATAAAAATAGAAAGAATGAATTTTTAAAAAGAAAAAAGGAACTTACCTTGATTAAATGCAAATTCAAGGACAGAAACTGGTTAATAAGCAATTTATACACCTTATAAGGTTACAAATACATTCTATAGATATGCAAGTTATTACTTGTATTACTAAATTTTAAGAGGATTTAAACGGACACGGGCAATTTTTCGAATTTAGTGATTTACTTACGTAATTTTCCATGTTTCTTGTAATTTATGTACATACATTCCAACTACGTACATACATATTATGTAAGAAGAAAAAGAAAACAAGGAAATTCTCATATATAAAAAAGCAACGCCATAATAAATGAATTGTAATAATAGTCCAATACAAAGTATTCATTTAATACAATCAATTATTACTGAAATAATTATATAATCTACATGAGTATATTAGAAGTTTTTTAGACGTATCCATGTAGTTTAGATTTGTTTTTTTCTCTCAGAAATTTTTTATTGTTACAAATTTTGTTATCTGAATTGAATGCTTACACAGCAAACATAAATTGAACTAGGTAGCTTTAAATGTTAAATGATCGCTTGAATCCTATAGTTAACTGGGCAAATTTATACTGTTGTCCTGTTTGTAATTCTAATTGTTTTCAATTTTAAGGCTACAACGATAAGCTTTGGCTACAATAATAGCTAATAGTTTGTCGAACTAACCATTAGTTTTGCAACTTGCATCGGTTGTCGTTAAAATACATTTAAATTATTATTAAGCGATTTGCTGAGTCTAACATTTTTTAAATTATATAACGCAGTAACCTTGATAAACACGTTATAAACTAATATACGTATATACAAATTTCCCAAATTCATGCAAATCATGCCATGCCAAATTTTTATAAAAATGAATATTCGTTTTACCTAAGAATAATTGTCGTAGTCCTTCAAACCCTAAGTATATTTTCAATTAATGTAACAGTAATTATCTTAATCTTCAAACTGTGGGTATATATTTTCTTCTAACTCGAGAATGATTACCTTTGTCCTTTAAGTAAAGATAAATATTCATTTAACATAAGAATAATGCTAATACTACTAATCTTGGGCAAGTTTAATACTTCTGTAAAAGTTGATTTAACTTTAGGATTAAATAAGGTTTTGGAAATATATACCATACACAATACGTACACCTGCATATTTACACCTCTCCCAAAGGACTAAGTAAATGTGCATATTTCCATTCGTCTCAAGTATCTCTGCCAAGATGTTGTTACTCTCCGCCAGGTAAAATAATAAGATCCGTCCCAAGCAATCAATATGCCGCAAATGAGCGATATTCGCTTATTTGGTTAACAGTTCTGCAAAATTTCAATTTTCTAAGTTAAACATTTTCACAGTTACGAAAATTATCATACACTTGTCTCTGCATCTGCAAAAAAATTTTTCGAAAAATAAAAATATTCCAAATATGCTTGGAAGTAGCAACATAGTTGTTCAACAAGGAATTTAAAAATGTAATAAATATGTTCCACTTAAAATAACTAAGTTAACAGCTAGTACCGGAATAATCGGAAGTGTCAAATTATTGAAAATATTAGTTCAACAGTTTAGTTTACTGTCAAATTTTCAGCAATGTATGTTCTTTCATATACGTTCCTCGTGAGACATCCTGTATACTAGGGTAATATGAGAAGTACCCGTGTTTAGAGATACAGAGTCAAACTGCATTAGTGACAGTGAGTACTGACGTCTGTAAATATTTCGGATAGATGCATTGAGCAGCGTTGTTATGAGAGGTGTTGAAAGTAAGTTTATGTATTTGAGGAATCTGCGAAAAAGAACAATACCGACCAGTTGTTTCGATTTTCTTTTTTTGAATAGGATGGATGCAGTTCATACCTTCGATTACTACTATCAGATACTAGTTTAAAATTTAAGCATGGTCAAATGATAAGCGGCCAGGTCTACTGTGATGACTACGAACGACATAATTAAGTTCATGATATCGTCTTAGCAAACTGCCGGATGAAGGTTGGAAAGATTGCTAATATAAACCGGAATTGCGTGATAACTTCAATGTTTGGACATGTTTAAGTACAATTTGAGTGAGCTCCGTATTTTGTAACTATAGATGAGATACGGATAGATCACTACACGCCACAAACCAAAACATTTTTTGGGATTCGCGTAATAATCTTAATTGATTATTTGGAGAATGGAGGGACAATCTCGAGACAATACTATGTTGATTTATCAAACTGATTCGACGCTAAACTAAAGAGAAGAAGCCCCCACGTAGCGAAGAAAAAGTTCTCTACCATAATGATAACGACCCGGGTCAGCTTTGGCCCTCTGTGACTTTTCTCTTTTTCCAAACTTGAAAAAATTGCTTGATGGAAAGTGGTTCGATACAAATGGAGAAGTCGATGCCGAAACAGAGACCTATTTTGCAGAGTTTTACAAATCCTATTATTTGGATGGATTAAGAAAGTTATATGTATATTGTTAGAAAGAAAATATGTCGAGAAATAAATTTACTAAATGCAAAACAATTGCGTCGTCTTCCTTAACACAAGCATTTATCAGATCATCCTTGTATGTGCAGTCAAATTTCAAGTGGAACAGTAGTTTTGTTTTTATTTACAAAGGTATTCCCTCGTTTGAGTTAAAAATTAATTAAAAATAAAGAAGTAGAAAAACGTTATACAATACAATCCATATTTCTTTCTAATTTACTGAATCTATCGTTTAACTAACACAGGTGCGTAATAGTGAATTAAATTGAATTAACCACGTAAACTATTCCTGGTATTATGTATACATATATGAAACCACATGTTTATATTGAATTGTCATTTGTAAATAAAATTGGGAATGTTAGTATTTTTTTTGCATAATGGTAGTAGGGAAGTAAGGAACCGCTGTGTATGTGTACATGCGTTCAGACATTCTTTTGTAACAATTAGGTTGCGGATGTTAAAACAATAACAAATTATTAAATTAACCGTTACTTTAAGTTGTCTATTCAGAAAAAATACTTTAGGTTGTGATACGGGGCACATTAAAAATAGGCGAGAAACGGGCCATTTTAACCTATTTGTATACAAGATTATTGGCATTGGTTGATCACTTTTTAGTTAACTAAATACTAACATTAAAGGTATCAAACGTAACTAATTTTATCGCTTACTGATGCCCTGATTTTCTTTCTGTTTTCTTCCTTTAAAGTTAATACTCCAAATCCTCTTGCCGTAAATCCCCTCCTGTCGTGTTTCTTAGCATTTGAGTTTATTTTTTCTTCAAGGTACTTTTGTTACTTTAAACAGTTTATAAATAAATAATGCAGCTAATATTTTTTAGAAATTAAATTTCTAGTTAAGTATTGTCAAATTTGTTGGCCTAACGATGATAATTGGATGTTATAAATGACATTGTGAATTTCGTCTACTGGGTTCTATATAATTTGTGTTTTTTTACAAAAAAATAATCTCAAGAAGTTATTGAAAATAATTTGTGACTTTCATTGGTCTTAAACTGTAATGTTAATGAAGTCTTGACAAAAACAAAAAATTAATAATATAAATTATCAAAATGCCAAAATTCGGAATATCAAATTAAATTAGGTAATTAATCATAATTCAAATTGAAATAATAAAAGTTAATGAATTGAAGTGTAAACGCACGCACTTCACCCCTTTACGTAGTAGTTAGGTAAGATATTTACTGCTTTGCGTAAATCGGTTCATACAATTTCCGTAAACAACTCGAGGTATACCACAATTTATATTATCATATTATATACATAACTAGATATAAATGTGATGAAGAAATATGCTAATGTCTCGTCAAGATAAGAATTCTTACGTTCATTAATACGACAATTTACCGCAAAACGAACAGAATTTTAAGAATTCCAGACACATATAGATATGTATCTGGGTATACCCCAGATTAGCAATATTATACGCATATATATACATGTGAATTTCTAAAATTAATAATAAAAGGACGCGGTAATGTGTGCATGTACACATATCGTGGGCGTGAAAAACACGTTCCATGCGTCACTACAGTATCTTGTGCTTCCCAAAAAACTATGTTTCCTAAGAGATAATGCGATATAAAAGAATTAATTACTAGGAAGTTAGTCATAAAGACTAGAATAGAAGAATCACCGGACTGCCTGCCCCACGATGTTCGGTAAAATTGTTAATTATAGCAAATTGTAACGGTATTTTACTGTTGCAAGAGATATGTAAATATAATATAGGCAAAAATTATATCGCTCAACTAATAAATTGTAAGCTTAAAATCGTGGAAAGTTTATTAAACTCGGCGTGTTCTGCATAACATCCGCTCGCTGGCCACAGGCCTTTCAGTCACATCACGCATTAGGAATGATAGATAGGAATTACATTATTTACTTTTCATTAATCATTAAATTAAAATCTAACAGTGTTTGTAAAGTAATCATCGGAAAATCCATTAATAAATACAATTATTTACACATAAAGGTATGAGTAATAGGTGCAAAAAAAAATCTTATGAAATTCTTTAATTTATAAGTACTTTCTGCCGGTGCATTAATTCTAGGTATGTATTTTGAGATATGCTTCGTACCAAAAAGGAACCCAAATAGAAGTTGTTCGGTAATAAATTATTTACTATTCTCTAGTTTGCACACAACTATCTTATCTATGAATAGTTGGTTGTTATAGCAAATTGTTTTTTTTTTATTTTTTTTAATTGGTTTTTAATAACATGTTCTTTTTTTATTTACATCTAGCCATATAATATTTTGAACAATTATTCAGTCCTGTTTGAATTTCGATAACTGTTTAATATGGCTTAGTCATTGTAATACCGCTTAATATTGACGTCTGGCTAGGAGACCTATGAAAATAAAGCATATTAATAATGTATTGAAATGCATGGTACACAACTACGTGTACTAGTAATCAAAAATTTCAATTCCAAATATTTCTGGTTACTCTAGTAGTATTCTGATTTATTTAGTATCTATACTTTGTTATGTATTAAACGAATGTTTTCATATAGCATGCGTAATCACAATTATAAGTAAGAGATTTTAGGTAAGCATTCTTTTTTTTATTTGACTTAACAAATTGGTATTTTTACACATTTAACCATGTAAATGCAGACGAATCAATTTAACCGACGTTTCTAGTACATTAACCTACACGATACCCTATATAATGATTAGGTATAAACACCATCTATTTAATTTCGTAGGTATTCACCGAACTTAAAGTAAGTCAAGATATAGGTTTTACTCAAGCCTTTTCCTGTTGTGTTATACACTCCGACAAACAACTTAATTATTTGAACATGTCGGGAATCAAACATGTACGTGCTCTCCTGGATAATTTAAATAAAAAGCTTTCAAATACGAAATATTTGGAGATACATGCCGTATACAAGGTGTTCAGTTTTCGCAGTACAAAATACTAGTTTGATTCTTTCAATGAAATAGCCTCTATATTATTACGTGTTTGGATGGTTCTGTTCCATTCATGTCAACTTTCTTCAATAATCTCTATACCCATTTATCGTAGTTTATGCGATAATGGACATAATTTGAGATTTTTGCGAAATGCCGCCGTTTCTTTAGCGACAAATATCTTAAACGTTTTACAAGCTGGAGTTGTGATTCAGATTTTATTCGATTGGGCATTTCTTCCAGTTTTCGGCAAGACATCAAAAGAATTTTTTTTATATCAACCAGATTATACAGAGAGGTCATCGACTCATGTAATTTAATTTTTTTTAAATTGAACACTGTATATTTCTAGAAAATCTAGTAGAGCAACTCTTCTAGAATCTTGTAAACATTTCCCTGTACTTAAAATGCGTCCTTCCTTAGTAAATTAAATACGGCTATAGAATCTTTTTTTAAACAGAGTGTCGCTAAAGATATATACTAAAGCAAATGTGTAAACGGAATCGTCTTTGGTACAATTCCATTTTCTACTCGAAGTAACCATTATTTTCCCACATGCGTTGTTTAGTAAGTTAACTAGCAGATAAATGTCAATAGATTTGTTTAATGCATAGCACATTAATTCTTTCCTGCAGTAAAGACAATAGAAACATACTCAAAGATTTCCCAGTTTATCTAAATAAACATATTTATGAGAAAACTTTTTGGACTAATTTCTTAAGGCAATACATAACGTGGATATTACATAAAATAATACTCCAGAAATGTTAATAAATGACGAAGAATCGCAAGCAATATGGTGATCGTTTCGAATAAATGCCGAAATTGTTTTTAATGAATGTCATTATAAAATCAAAGTTAATAGTATTTCTTCACACTCTATGCACTCCAACAACAAACTTATCTACATAGCTTCATATTTAATTTATTAAAGAGCGGTATATTTTAGGTATAGGGAAGTGTTTATGAAAAAAATAGAAGATATAAAATGCATAACTATGGCATGCCTTGGCGTAGGTTAGGATGTTGCCAAGAGAAACCTCCCTAAGAGCGACAATGTATATCTTCAACTAATTCTACTGTGTATAAGTAACCCTTTAGTTAGCAATGTTCAGTCAGAATAAATGCAAATTGTACAAACAATTCTACCTTCATTCATCAATTGTCGCTAATACCCTTCGGTGTAGATCTTTCGTTGGAGACTCTTGTAATGGCATACAATCATGAAGGGAGATACTGAAAATATGAACGTAACTGTTAGATTTTACCCTTCCATCTGCCCCATTTATTTTTTTGGCATCTTTTTCAACTAATACTTGTGTGTCTTTTTCCCCCAACAAAAACAAGTTTAATCGTCGCTAAATACCTTAGTGGAATGTAGTAGAATATCATCACACTTCTAAAACATTTCTGTAGACTAAAAAACTAGCCCCTTAAATTCGCAGAAGAAACACATACGCTATTCTAAGACATCGTTTAAGTTCTAATTATAATGTTAGAGTGCCTGCTTAGAAATCATCGATATACTGGCCGCAATTAAAGATACACCACCAAATAATTTGTGCAAAATAATGATTATTAGCATAAAAAACGCTTATACTACTTATAAACATGTAAATTAAAAACATTTGAACAAAACAAAAGTAAATAAGGTTCGTATAGCGCGTCTATGGTAAGGTGTTGACGCCAATCGCAATAAAGCCCGGCAGCTACGCAATCTTATACTCAATATTCGTTCGTAAATTTTCCGTAATGATGTTTTATGACCAATAACATTCTACCACCATTGCGCTAAAAATGTTACCGACTGAAACGGGTGTTGCACAATCATGCGCTTCAAAAGGTGGTCCTTCTGGGGGCGTCGGAATCTGCTCTACGTGTTTTACCTTGATTTGCAATTCACAGGTTCCAATACCGTAATACAGTGGAATGATTACGATTAAATCTACGCCCGATTTCCCAGCGACGTTCGAAGGAGATTAACTGTTTATAAGATTCTCATCTGCGAGGAATCACTCACGATTGCAACCATTGGATTGTAACAGGTGTTTTTGTAAAACACCTGCAACAATGCACAATAATAAACAATCGTTTAAGTTGACCTTTAGAAATACATTTATAAAATTTTAACTTAGTACTCCAACAATTTAGAGGTGATGCATTTTTAATTGCAGTCAGTGTATTTCTAAAAGGTTTTATTTTGAATTATCTAACCTAGAAAATCATTTTTGGTAACTAGTAGCAATTCTTCCTCTGTAGGGAAAATAGTAGAAGGCTTACACGAATTTTACTATGATAAATGTGCTCGACATTCTGAATTGTAAATTGTTACACGGAACGCCAAATTATTTTACAAACTTCGTATTTGTTCGCAGCTCTAATAACTACCTCCATATCATTCATTATACATTTTGCTGTACAATTTTCCCGTGCTGACTTTAAGCATGATTTACAAACTTGTTTGTTAAGAATAAAAATAACATAATACATTGATATACAATCATTTTCATGCCAGCAACTAACTACAAGAATACTATTTAGATTTTTGGTCACTGCCATATCCTGCCAATAACTGAATTTACATCAATTTGGCATAATTAAGGATTTCGTTAATATACGTACAAAGTTAGATCAACTTTAAAATATTGAAATCATTGTAAACAGGAATATAGTTGTAGAAAGAAAAACAAAATACTTAGATAATGATGATTAATTATAAATGCTAAATGTGCATGAATGCAGGATATTACCTAGGGCTACCGTATACACCAGAATTGAGAAAGGCAACCCAAACAGTAAAGTTATATGTTATGAAAAAAGAAACCAACGTAAAACCATATCTGCATAATAATTTACAAATTCAGTGGTTGGAGCTGTACTGTGCCTATGACTTGTTTTACTTAACTCGTCATAGCTGACAAATTATTTTATAATTGTGTAGATATAAACAAAATGAACAAAATGTATAGGATTCGCATTAAAATGTTATTCATTATTACACATTCCAAAAAAAAAACAGATATTTCACTAATCTTATCAAAAGTTGATAGAGATGGGAGCGGCATATCGCTTCTAAGTACTTATACGTCTCATCATCTGGAAAATACTATATCCGAATTAATTGGAAATGGAGTGTATCTAATGTTATTAATTAATGTTTCAATTTAAATCTGCTACGATCCCACAAAAATAATTTATTACTTTGAAATGAATAATTGGTCCGTAGTAATTACGTTGGTACTTCCTTCCTACGACATATCTTGATCTGTACGTCTACTCTCTGAGACAAGGTAGAGAAGTGATTACGTAATACTAGAATGCTAGACAATCCATCTACCACTGTCAAATGTAACAAGTAGTGTAAATAACGTCAACCGTTGAGTAGGTCAATCAAGTTAAAAGACAATTACAAGAAAACAGGTAATGAAAGATACAATTGGGAAATCAATTCATTCAAGACACGGTCTAACTGGACAGGATGTCTAAAAGCCGTCGTAATAAATTCTTTACTTTCATGTAATTGTATACATCACTCAATGTAAACCTAACTTGTAGTGAATAAATTTGCGTTGTGATTTCGTTATGTCGACTACGTACCTTTATTTTTAGAGCAAAAAATGTTCAAGGTGCAGATCGTTGTATTTAGCAATCAAATTTATCGGAAACAATAAGCAAATTAATGATCTAATCTCACAGCTTATCTGTGAGCCTAACTTAAACCATATGAAATGCAATTTGTACATTTTAAATTTCTTTGTGATAACTCTACGAGCTTTAACTTGGCATTTAATAAAAAGGATCATAAATCATAAACATTTTAAAAATACAACTTTCTCAGGTTTCTTTTACATATCCCATTTAATGCAACTCTGAATTGCATTTAATTGCAACTGGTATTTTGCAAAAAAAATGTTGAAACAAGCAACAATAAAATACGGATTCCTTCCTGGAATGGTTTTCTATTTATATACGTACTTTCGGAACGTAAATCGGTGTGCCGGACTTTTGATGTTGCAACAGTAACCTAGACATCGTGATATATATTCAAATACGCATACATAATATACAGTCTGTTTCAAAGTCGGCACTGTTGCTATCTTCACGGCGGATAGCCGTCATTCAAAATATATGTACGATGGCACGTGCGAATTTATTCATCTAGAGTAGCGAAAGGGTTAAATGACCAATGTTGTCTATTTGTTGCACTTGTCGTAAAAATTAAGGCAGAAGTAGGTACCAGTTACCCTTATAGAGGCTGATTCATTTTCAACCTTCACCATGATGTCCTCGCTTATTATTGTGGATAGAGGATAGGTCTAAATTTGGCAAAGTTGCTGTTTTTATTATGAAGCCGAAGAGAAAATGGACCTGCGACAAATGACGTTCGAAATTTTTTTAAAAAGCGAAGAGGCTCATTTTCTTCTCTTACCTCTAGCACCTTTATTTGTTTTTGCAGGTAACAACCAAAAACATATCCTTATTAACGCCGTACTGAGGAATTTTGACAGCATCGAAAGTGTTTAGTACTATCACGAAAAACAAATTGTAAGATTAAATAAGGTAGCCATGAAATTTCAAGCTGTCGAACAGGCTTACTAATGAGGAGTTGTTGCTCATTAGTAAGCCTGCAGAAACGAGTACACTGTGCGCACCATGAAATTAGCAGAAACGTGTTTTGTCGACTCTCGCGGAGACCAGTAGGCAACATGAACCCAATCTCGCGAGACAAATAAACACGAGTCTGTCTACTTTCTGCTAATTTCGTGAAGCGCAACTCCTTTCTGCAGGCTGGCTTACTCATTAGTACTAAAAAAATTTCATACACCAACGAAAAAAAACGAGAGTATTTTTTATTCCTCGGGCCTGAACACAATAATGATAAAAGATATTCACAATTGTATCCATAGTGACAACTCCCACATCGTATATCTTGATAGAAATGTTTATGTTAAAAATTGTGTTTTTGCAAAGTTTATGTAAATCTAGTATTTTCTAGATAAATAATAATCTATCAACATTTACACGCAAAATGGCGTCAATATTAAATTTGCCCAGGACTCAAGTATGGAGAAATTTACATTTAATAATAAATTTAATCATGTTAACCGCAACCTGATTTTTTTTAAGCAAATCACCTCTCAGATTTATCCAAATTTACCAATTACTTAAGTCAAGAGTTTCGAAACTATTGGAAATACCCTAGATTATTTCTTGTGGAGTGTTGTTAAAAATAAAATAGTTAAATAAGTCCCACGAAACAGTGAAGAACTTCGAGGTCGACTCTAGAATGTCGCTGTAATTTCTAGAAGAACAAAAATGCCGAGATACGTGCACAATTGTGAATTAATGAAAAGATCAATTATTTAAATTATTGGTTCGTTGTTTTGTTTTCTATTACTGTCACGGTTATTGTTATTTTCAATCATTATTACAAATGAGGTGCGTTAATTGCCGAAATCAAATTGTAGTAGTAGATTAAAGGTCCGTAATGAAATTCGCAGATACAGCCGTTCGCGTACATGACGACTTAGGCAGATTTTAAGATAATGGAAGATCATTTATAAAAACCACAAAGAACAGAGGTCCGACATGCTAACCGAAAACTTTCTTTCCTTAAGAGAGGATTTTATCCTACTCAGTAGTGGTTCTCGAACCTTCACATGAAATAGCTTTCGCCATAGAAATTCGATGTTCAAACTATCAAATAGTCGCGATAGATCGAAGAAGGTAGCTGCAATTAATCCACCGGAGTCCATTTCGCTGTAGATGTACTGAACAAACTCTACAGGTGAAAACCGTGTTGAGAAGATGAAAGGATCCGAACACTATATAAAGAGCTTACCAATCTCCCATAAATTACGTTTTAGAATATTTTAGAAAATATGCTAAGAGTAATAATTTCTAGCATTCGCTGGATCATTCTTCAGTTTTAGGTTACTTGGAAAAATCCCTTCAAGAACGGAGACGCTTGACAAAGTCGAGAACGCTTCCACAGTCAAATCCCCGATCCGTTTATGAACACACTGCAGATCATCGAAGCCAAGGTTTTTCTTATTTTTTAGCTTATTTATAATCCGGGGGTAACATCATCAAAAATCATACTGCTAACAACAGAAAACATTAAAGTACAGGATTTATTTGCATATGGAAATTTTAAAATATTTGATTTTGTTTGTTTAATACTCTTTATCTAGTGGGGTAAGGAGTGAGTAGGTGTCCAACTCACCTAATCGGACCGTTTGTACCTATCCAATGACTATCAACAATATTTTCTAGTATTCCGTTAATACTACATGGAATACCACAATAACTTTTAATATTTTCATTAGGCAATTCCTGAAACCCTATAATTCAAAATTATTTTTTATAGTTTTTAAAATCCATAACTTTGCATTGCACAGATATACAATAAACCTGCTGATTATTGCAACAATTTTGTTTGATAATTAGTCGACCTATTGTAGTTTTTCACAATTTATTACGACAATTTACGCTACCTTACTATTAGTTCGAAAAAGTTATCGGATCCGAGATTTCGAATAAAGAACCCGAATTCCATATATCGCGGATATAGCGGATTCCGGTTACAGTTTTCCAGGTTCCGGACCGAAGATTTCGGATAACGGATCCGAATCCGTGGATAGTAAATTATCCGGATTTGGATAACAGCTATATTATTTATAGTGGTGTTGGTTTTGCAGCGTAGTTATAATAGTGTATGTAAGTGTCTATCTGTGAGTAAATCAATCAAAACGTGACTGTGAGTTGTTTCGTTATCATTTCTGATTCACGGTTTTACATTGTAGCAGGATCTATTAGAAGTTTTCTTACAAGACTTAAGAACAATATTTAGAAAATTCTTAGTAGAAATGTCTAAACATAAAAAGCAGAAAACGGGAGAAACTTTTACAATATTCTTTGCTAGAATGTTAAAACATCGCTACGATCTAAGTAAACGCCAGCAAATAAATTGTGCATTTCAAGGCTGAATATGAACGCCTGTATAATGGTATATTTAAGAAGCTGAAGTAACAAAATATATGGTATTCCGCTATCTAGACAAACAGTATTACTGTTACAAAACGAAAATAAGGAAATTCGGATTATTTCGCTTGCTTATATTTGTATACTGCTTTAGCCTTCTAGCATCTAGCTAATATTATGTGGTACGTGGAAAAGATTTTATATCCACCTATGTATGCCAACATTTAGAAAAGTGTTAAGTTTTAACATAATGTTTACTATCCGCTGTTTATTAGCTATGCACTATTTGACAATGTTTGACGTAACGGAGATCTGCGTTAATTGCCGAAATTAAATTGTGGTCCGTTTCTTTTTTTTAAGTGTATTGTATATTTTCGTAGCGTAAAATTAGTTATTAACGAAGAAACATGCCAGGGTAAATTTTTTAGGAATATTTTGTAAATGGAGAATAAAGTAAAAAAATATTTGACGTACAATATCCGAGACTATTTTAAATAGTGACAACTTCTACTGTCGTATGACGCGTCACATCATTACTAGGCTGCGAATAAAATGTATATTATTATTATTAAAAAGAGGGAAGGAAAGATGGGAATAATTTCTTAACGTTTATTCTATTTTTTTACCAAATAAAGCGAATGATTACTTACAACTAAAATTTTACCAATTATTAACGTGTTTCGAGTAGAGTATACCTAACACTTTTTAAATTGAATTTGATATTTTCTCATTTCACTTTTTCAGTATACACACAAATTCAATGTTTTCTTTATTAAGCACTTTCTATATTGGAAAATAATAAACGTATAGTGCTCAGAATTGAAGCGCAAATTTCTAACGTGATCACCGGAAAGTGCTCTACAGCCTTGTAATTATGCTGTATTATAAATTACTTTGACAATCTCAATTACAGTTACTACCTCCCATAAGGTACACTAACGAGCCGTAAACGACGAAACGTGCAGCTGTGCATGGTGGATATTAATAGCTTGTATCATTATTATTATTGGTTATTTATTGCATCGTCGTCAATGATTTTTTTTAAGTGAGTTGCATTATTCCTTAAAAGGTCGAATATTAGTTAATGTAAGCACTTAATCATATTATTGCAGTCGATGTCCCGTAATCAATTAAAGCACATTGCAAATCGCAGTAGGCTCATTTATCCTTCTAGCTTAAATTCTAACATATTTAATATATACGTAGTAAGGTTTCTGCAGTGTTGACGGTACTTAAAAAACGTTGCGGCAGCGCGGAGAAGAATAATATCAATTTCAGATTTTTGCAGCCAGGTAATGCAATAAGCAAATAATATGTTCAAAACATGTGAATTTATATTACAAAGAACGCATTTCATCCCAGTAAATGTAAATTGAATGAATAATGTATATTTTACTAGAATACTTTTGTTGGAAATATAGGCTCATACCCATGCAAAAAAATATCAATGTATTTCTTTAAATAATAATAGAAAAACAGATTTATATCCTCTTCTAAGGTATTTTGTTTTGTTAAATAATCTTTGACATAGTACAGTGCAGATACTTATTAATTTTTCAATATTATATTTATTGCACTTTTCAGTAATTTTTAGTTTTGCCATCACACTTTTTTAGACGAGGTGGCTATAAGATTTAAGTTTTGGATTGACTCTCCTATTTAAATTGAAAAGTAATAAGTAAGAATGTAAAATTACTAATCTCGAAAACAAATAAGTGCACCGACTATTTTCGATGTTTTGTAATTTCCGCGATACCGAGAAGCTAAAAGATAACGTACAAATCATAAAATTAAAATATTTCCAGATATAAGAATGTTCTACTTGTTTACTACGATTAAAACAATACAGCTAAAATGAACTCCTACTTATAATTAATAATTGAAAATTTAGAAGCCTAATAACTTGAACTCGTCCTTGAATCGGTTTTGGAACCGTGTAAGCGAATGATGACCGACCTCATTAGTTATGCCTTTAATTCAACGAAATCACGGTTGAAATAGCTCGTCAGAATAATACGTAATTAAATGTAGGCGCATTCCAATCAGAGTAGGTGGGGCGAATATATCTGTGGCAATTATTATGTTTGTTCATATTCGAGAAATCATATAACGCCTATCACGTGTTTGACATACGTTTAAGATGCATCCACTACATTGCCACGAAAACCCTGGCTTTAAGTAGGTAGCGTTATGTTAGTCATTCACAAGTAGGCCGGATTTTTTTCTTTTTTTTGCGCATTAGTCGTATAAGGTCATGTATTAAATTGTACACTGATCCCTATAGAGCTCTATACCAATTGTTTGTTGCCCATGGGGTTGCTTGTGGTAGTTGGCATTATTTGGAGGAGGAGGGCGAGCTCATGGCGCGACCGGGTATCATCGACTGACTATAGGTCGCTCGAGTGTACTGTATATAATTTACAAATTCCCTTTAAAATAGAATTTGCCATTAAAGCAGTTAGACATTACGTAGTTTCCCGATGAGGAGAGCGGGTTGCTTCATGTACATTCTGCGAATAGTTGTTAGTAATTCTATTCAGAGTCTGTTCCGATCGAGATAAGGATTCAATCTCGTTTTAAGTTCTACTCCTATTGCTGTTAACGTATTTTATAACGATTGGTCAGACGGACTTGGTCGGGCTGACAAATATTAATATTGAATTCATGCAGGGTATAGGACGAGTCGACATTCTGATACTTTTTTCCCGAATAATCGAAAGCAAGACCGTTTAAAAATGTAGGAAGTACATAATTTTAAATTGTCATCCCATTCATTATATTCTGCTGCTGATGAATAAGCTCTCCAGAACTCGGGGCATTACTTTCAAAAAGGTCAAAAACAAGGAGACCTAGAAATTTTGGAACCATTGGATTGTGTAATGTATTGCTATTGTGCAATTTTAATCTTAACGGAATGCGTGATGTGATTTTTGATTATCGAAAATATTTGTATTAATGCAATCAAATTAACATCACTTCGCATCACTTTCAGGTGGATTACTATTAGCGTATGTGGAGAGTTCTCTTACAAAAGTATCTGTAGAAATATCAAGTAAACTCCAAGTATCGTCTTTATAAAACGATGCCTCTACGGGTAGTGTAGGGGTTACAGGCCGAGTTGGTTATGGCTAATGTGGTGTATGTACTAAAAATGGTGCTGAATGTAGTCATTGGCGAAGTCCTTTTCTTTAAAATTACTTCCGGAATTGCATCAATAGTAAGGGCAAACGTTGACAGTGCAGAGGAAACATCTGAAAGTGGTGGAGGCCAGGAGGTTTAGAAGACGGTCCTAAATTCCTATTTGTGTGCGTTCCAGCTACAGGTGATAATAAATTAAAAATGTGTACTTCGTAGTTTTTTGAAAGGAAATAGGCGTGTTTAACGTTCCGATAATATGTATATTATCTTGTTCAGAAAAAATTTAAGAAGGTTCTTCAGTGCTGCTATTTTGGCTTCTGTTCTAATTCAGATAATAATTATAGATAGGAACGTAATAATTCTACCATCCATGAATGTATTCCAATCAATTAATAATTTCTTCGTGGCTGTGTTCAAGAAAAATTTAAAATGTGGATTTCGTAATTTAGCAACCCAGAATAAAGGAAAAAATAAACGTGTTTAACGTTACATCAGAATAGCAACACTGAAGAACCGCTGGAAGTTTTTTACATATTATAGAAACGTTAAATACGCCTATTTTCTTTCTTTTCATTCACGGCTGCAAAATACTAGGAAGTTCACATTTTCAATTACACTTGGACATAGCCACAAGGAAATTACTTAATTGATGATAATAAAGTTTGGGACGGACCATCACCATAGGAGGTAAATGCGCAGTTTTTGAACATTGAACTAACAAACGGGCTTTCATCTAAAGCTACATCTACGTCATAATTGGATGAGCTTAAGTCATATGTCATCACCAATATAATTGTAATAATCTTTCTTCTATTATATACCTAATTATCTCGGATTTTTGAAAAAAATAATAGCATGTACCTATGCAAAATCAGTAGAGGATAAAAGTTTTAAAGATATTCGTTTTATAGTAGCGTGACTTAGATTCAATCATTTGATTTGCTGCTCATCTAGCAACATGATTAGATAAAAATGCAACCTTCATAGATGTGTACACGTGAAAAAATATATCAACTTCCTGCAAACGAATTTTTCATTAAATCGTAGAAAAAGGCTATTATTTTAAATTTTCCAAAAGTAGGATGTCCGAGAAGCATGAAATTCTATCGATAACTCTCTAAATTTTTAGATATCTTTACATCACATTAGCTTCCTGTACAGCAAAAAAAATAAAACTCATGTTCATTTTCATTCGCATAATCAACCAAAAACGAGGAATTAAATTATATTCAATTCAGAGCAATCTCGGTTTCCTCTCATAATAAATTTTCTGGTTTAGAAGCAAATACAGTTTCTTGCGCAAGGTAAATTTTGAAGGGTATGTTAACTCTGTCTGCTATTGTTCCATGATATTATAAGCCGAAAACAAATGAAAACCGTTATTTTTTTACATTATTTTCACATGTACAATACACTCCTAGGATTTGGCTCGTTTCTTCCAACTCACCCTATATAATTGTGCCATTCTTAATACTAATTACCGCGAAGAGAGTGATAAATTATGTTATATAGACATATCTATACGCACTTAACGCTAAATATCACCAATTCAAAAATGTACAAACCCTTGCACTCCAAATGACGACGAAAACATACATTTAAGAACTAAATTTAGGCACATATGCATGTTGCTACAGACGATTCATGGTCAATAGGTTCTTTTTTGCAATTAAAAATGCTAATTTACAGCCGTCTGTCTAGTTTAAACTTCTGTGTCAAGGTTATCTTCGTATTGCTCCATGCTAAATATAGATATCCAGAAGTACTATAAGGAAAGGAGGTTGCTCGGTGTTAAAATCAGGTTTTAATGAAACTTGGTGGAAGTATAGAGCGCACTAGAATGTGCATTCCTTTTATCTACAAAAATTCACTTTGAAAAAACATCCTTTCGAAGGTTTTTCGATTATCTCAATATAACTGCAGATCGAAAAGAGATTGGAGGAAGGGACAACTACAAAGGTTGTGCCACATTTAATGGTTATTTAGAAGTACGTTCTTAGTTACAGAAGGATGTTAAAGTTTTAATATTCAGCTATAGGCTGTAAGTAATAATGTATCTCTTTTAAATAATATATCATTTGTGAGTACCTTTTTAGACTAACAATAAAACAATCACTTTATAATTTGACTGCACATTTGGATTGAATCGCTGGAGTGAGAGAGTTAGGAAACAAGCGGAAACTTGTCGTGGTCAAAACAAAATATTCTTGGTAAACGTTCTCTTCTTATGGAAAACTATTTAAATTTAATGATTAACTGATATGAAAGCAGTTCTGCCCAAGTCACCTCCACTTTGGGCAAGGCTGCTGACCCGCCATAGGATTCAGCTGGTTCCTACCGACTAACTAGGAACTGCCCGCACGAGTTCGAATCTCAGTGGAAAGAGAGCGGTTTGTCGAAATTTGGACCCTACCCCCATGTTAGAGAAGTTTCCTACTCAATCTTTGATGGATAACGGTCGGTACCAATCTCTCGGAACCTACCTCGCATGTGGCTCACCGGGGTCTAGACCGCGCAGGCGACAACTGCTAGCCCGTTAGAGCCTAGGGCGCCCAAATGCCACAACTGTCAATCCCTCGGGGGCCTAAGCTGCTGGAATCCAAAGAATTCCTCAACTAGCCAAGGTACGGTCAGTGCAGCAAAATGCAAAATGAGATAGGGTAGTGGCTACAGGACTTAAAGGTAAACGCTGTAGGATAAGCGTTTACCCAGTGACGTTTATATGGTGGATACAGAAGAAATATACATATATGGTGCTATTTAAAATGATGACGTTTCGGATGTTTGAATTTGGCAAAGCTTGGCGTTTACTACTGAACACCCTGTATGATTTCAAAGAAATGATATATCCACACTTAAGTGATTGAGGACAAATTATAAATTTCTGGAAATCTGCTAGTAATAGATATATGAAACCCATATAACGGTTTATTTTTAGATAAAGGAGCTAAAAGTGTAGGTGTTCTACTTAAAATAACAAAATAGACCCTCCATTCGCTACTTACTGATCAACCAGTATATCCTGAAATATTTTTGAAAGATAGTTTATGGTTTCTATTACATTATCTGTAAATGTCAACCTTTTACCGTTTGCACGGTAGCAAGTTTACAGTTTCAGAAGACTGGAATAGGCTGCAGATTCCTGCAATCGTTGTGCTGATGCTGTGGCGAATATTGGATTTCGTATGCGAACTGGGTTAAATTTCGCTGAAGTCCCTACGTTAAAGTGGATCATAAGCAATCTTAATCACCTCAAGCGAAGAAATTAAGTTCATATACACATATTTGAAATTCTTTCTAGCAAAAGAAACCAGAATCTCTAATCGCAATATCTACATACATCCTATAAAATATCGTATTAAAAGAGAAGGAATATAAAATTTGATTTAGAAAGTATACTAAACTATATTTCCCTTAATTAAGATATTGTTAATATAACAGATACCTACTAACATAAGTAGTAAACTATCCTTTTTCTGTACATTTGTGGAAAATTTCAAAACTGGTTCAAAGGTGTTAAGCTGAAAAAATCAAATTGGAATTGAAGTGTGAGTCATAGTAAATTAATCAGAAGATTGTCAAAAAGAAGCCACATAGAAATAGCGTTTATAAAGTGGAACTTCGATAAATAAAGTCAGTTTTTGTTTGTTTCTATAACTCTTAAATATAAAATTTCGTAACTTATTTCATTTATTGTACATGCATATACACAAAAATGCTTTCATTCAGATACTAGCAATGTATATTGATAATCATGAATAAGTGTTACTGATATAAGTATTATAACTGCTGTAATTGAATTAAATATGGTGCTAATATTATCGTATCAATAAATGTTGACCTGTAATGACTTATGGAATTTATCATTATTGTATATATGAATATGTATGTATATATGATTAATTATCTGTTCTATGTACAAAAGGAAGAAATCTATTTTTCTGCTATTATAAAATTTTGAATTAAAGCATTACACCTTGCAACTGGCAAAAGTCATAACTTAATTGTTAATCTAACTTACATGAGAACATAATCAGCCAAAATTCGATTTTTCACGACACTAAATTATTGAAAAATTAGAACCATTTTAGTTTTTGTTTCATTTAGTACGTATACATCTTCTATAGAGAGACAAGTAAATATTTGCATTCAGGATAAGCTCGATGGAGATATTATTAATGCCTTAGGAATTTTACCTATTTAATTTTATATTTGTTCTAAATTAACATTTTTTTTTCAGTTTATTTGCCAATAATAGCACTTATGATTGCGTTATTACTATTTTCCTATGGATAACATGAATTTTTGTAGAATATACGGCCTAGTCTGAGAAATTACCGGTGTTTGGAGACAGATGGCGCTTTACGTGAAAATCTTTAATCGACGAAATCTCGGAGAGATTCATCGATAGTGTTGTTTTGAAAGCTGTTGAATGTGAACAAGTTTATGTATTTGTGGAATCATGGAAAAATAATAATACCAGCCAATATTCGATTTTTTTTGAATGGCAACACGTGTGTGTGAAGACCGTGCACCTTCGATAAATACCGTCAAATACTGGTTTAATAAATTTAAGCGTGGCCGAACATCCAACTTTTATGAGAAGCGATCGTTAAATGGCCAATGATCAATAAAGTTTAATATATCATGTTAGCACACCGCGGGGTGAAGATTAGGTAGATTGTTATCTGTGAGATGGATACCGCGCCTATTAATCAAAAACGGGATCGCGTAATAACCTTTGGTCATGTTTAAACGCAATACGTTTCTTCGAGTTTCTTCGGCATTATATGGCTGTGTATCAGACATGGATACATTATTACACGCCAGAAACTAAAAGTGATCCAGTCAAATCTGCTTTTCCCGGCGAACGTGCCCCAAAGAAGGCGAAGATTTGCGATCCATGAAGCACAATCCTAAAATTATTTAGAGAAGAGAAGGATACTCACGGAACAGTATTATGCTGATTTATTAGACTAATTCAATCCTAAACTAAAGAGAAAAAAGCCTTATCTAAAAGAAAAAAAATCTCTACCATTATGATATCGCCCCGGCTCACTTAACGGCAGACCGAATTAGTGCATTATGTTCGCCAGATTTGGCCTTCTGTGGTTTTTTCACTTGAAAAAAATGGTTTAGCGTCAAATGAAGAAGTCACAGATGCCTATTTTGCAAAGCTCAACGGATGCTATTATTTGGGTGGCTCAGAAAAGTTAGAATATCGCTGGACTAAATGTATAGAGCTACATGGAGAATACGACGAGAAATGAATTTACTAAATGCAAAACAATTGCGTTGTTTTCCTTAATATTGGTATTTATTCTACCATCCTCGTATGACCGTATTAAATGACACCGTGAAAGCTAAAGTGCGATAAAATAATGTAATATTATTTCTCAATTACATAATACGTCGTAATGTGGCGGTATGTCTAGCTAACGCCGGTAACTATTAATGGAAGTACGTTTTATATAATTTCTACCGCACCTGTCATTGAGAACCTGTAACAGAACCACTAAGATTAACGACACTTACTGATAGATGTATAAACTCGTTTTGTCTACTGGAATTGTAGTGAATTATAGATTGGCGTTCTAAATGTGATACATATTTTACATCAAATGTTTTTTCAATTGCAATAATCCTTCATAATGGCTCCGTGTATGTGCATTAGATACTGTTATATTACTTATATTATATGAATTACCACAAAAATGCGTTTGTTCTAGTCTAACTTGTCGCTTTTTCCTTTAAACCTGCATTTCACATATGGAATTTGCTGAAAGATCTTGGCATATCAATGAATGATCTTTTTATCTATTATGGAAGTAATGGAAAGGTTTACGATCACTCATTTGATAGAACAGACTACATACGTTACTCGCAACAGTTGCATTCTATACTTCATGGGATCGATTTGCTTTTTTTCAACATAAAAGTCAGAAGAATTATTCGAACATATCGAATACTAACAGATTAAATCTGATGAATCTGTTTCTGCCATAACAACTTTTAATAGAATGGCACACATTAATTCTTTCCGCACACATTCTTTCCGCAATCTAAGTTGTACAGAGTGAAATTTTATTTTTTGACCATTGTCAAACGGAATACATCATACAAGACAACGTTTTTAAAATTCCTGGTAAATCTCAGCTTGTCTGTCGACCTTAAACTATCATCGCAGTTTTGATCGAGGCAAAATATTGCTAAGTTGTTTCTTTCCAAATTATAAGAATGTCGTTACAGGAAATTCTTCGATAAACGCACCTGCTTACTTAAGCTTTCAGCCACTTTTACACATAAAAAGATTTGTCTCTAACTTAAGGATACATAGTAATATTCAGCAAGTTATTGTAGTAAACAAAATGCGCAATAAAGGAGTATTGCCCCTATACGCTAGCTTGTATAGCAATGAATAAAGAAATCGCAGACAGGTGCTAAACAGTGAAATTCGAAATGCGTCAGAATACCTGCCTGCGCCATTGTTTGTTGACACACTGATATTGCACAATTTTGTTAAATTCACCATGAAAATCCATTTTTTTTTGTTTTGAAATGAATGATTAGAACTGATTTTCTGTACCATATTTAAAATTAGTACAAAAGTGAATGTAGTTAATGTAAAATTTGTATACTTATTTCATTATTTATCTTAGTTGTGTTAAAAAATGACAACATACATAAGATTTAGGTCAAAATATTCAATCGTTGCTTTTTAAGGAAGAAGCTGCATTTTTAACATTGTTTTATTTAAACACTGACGCGTAATTAAATTAGTTTAAAGTGTTTTAAATACGTTTTGGTGAGCTACATATACAGCGCATCCACCTAGTTTGTAAATAGGCGATAGTTTCCTTGCTGAGCAATTTAGAGAAAAAGTTGTCAAATAAAAAATATTCGGAAATAAATGCTGTACGACATAAAATTATATTCAAATATACAGGATGTTTAGTTTCCGCAGCGCACGATATAAGTTTGTTTTTTAATGCGACAGTCTACATATTATTATAATTTTAGATGCTTCTCTTCAATTCATGTTAACTTTCATCAATGTTTCCTGCACCTTTTATCTTAGTTTTTCAGATAATTGACATAATTTTGATTTTTTGCGAAATGTCGCTGTTTCTTTACTTTTTCTAAAGATATTCATTAAAAGTAAACGGTAAAATTTACTTTACACCTACAATTTCGATATCCTCTCGAAGTAAACATCATTTTGCTTCATACAAACTGTAATAATATTCCTTGTACTTTATGAACATATACTAACAGCACTATTTTGTATAATGTCCGTGTTATACATTGCTTTAGGAAATTCATCCAAAAAGTTTTTTCATAAATATTTCTATTTAGCTAAATTGCGACATTTTTCAGCAAGTTATTACTATATTTCTTACTGCTGAAAAAACTTAGTGTGCGATGTTAAATAAATCTATTCCTTTTATGTTCAATTCTTTGTTGTATATAGGGAAATGACGGTTATTTCGAGTAGATGATGAAATTATACCAAAAAAGGTATCGTTTATAAGTTTGCTTTAATGAATATCTTTGTAAACAAACGTTTATAGTAATTTCTTATTTGGAAATGCGGGCGTTAAGTTGGAAAAAAAAAAGAAATTCGTCTGCAGCGCATCTACAGTTATTATTAAATATCTTACTTTATCCAGTTCTAAACTTCGATAAATAAGCGATGAAAATTTAAATAACTCGCGCTGTTTATAACTGTATAGATAGAAAAAAATACGAATTATTTAGCTTATTTTAAGTAATCTGAAATTAAGCAATTCTAAGGAAATACTAAATACAAGTTTCAAGTTAGCACGTCTATCTCGGGATATAATTTTCTGTTCTCTATTTTACATCATTGCTGATACATTACAAAATTTCGGTATCACAACAATAGAAAGAAAAAATACCAAAACGAAAACTAGGGGATTACATCAAACTTCGTCTGGCGCAATAATTGCATCATTTCCTTAACTAGTAATTGTACCCCAGCAGACACTTTCGATAAGCTGTGGAACACTGCCAAATCACAACCTAATCAAAATTTGCATACAAAGTGTTTTACATGCGTAATGCTTCTTTAAACGAGACAAAAATCACATTGGAAATCTTTCTTATTTATGTATTATATATAGGTTGAGGTCCACGGCAGTACAAAAATGTAACTTATGGAAACAGCATTTTAATTATAAGAGCACAAATTACTATTGCAAGTTAACTAATAATCGAAAATAATTGTTCCATTAAAAATATTGTAATTCGAGAAGGAAGTAGTAGCAATGCAATGATAGTGCAGCAATATGTAGAATATAATACCTAATGCGTAGGTTGGCAACCTGCGGCTCTAGAGTCGCATGCAACTCTTTTAATGCGTAATTGCGTATACGTATAACAAAGTAACAATTTAAATTTAAATCAAAGAAGTAGATAACTCCGTAGACGTTACTAATAGCGATAAATTGGGGTTTGGTCGGAGATTCTAAAGACTTTAGAAAGGAAAAGGCAACCTTATCGCTTTTATTAAGTCTACTCGAAATCAATTCGACCGATTTAGGTTTTTTTTTCTTTTTACGACGTAGATCAAGCAATCTTTTAACTAGAACTAGCACATTTTAAAATCCAAGGAAATGTGGGATTCAATATTTGTAAATCTTGAAACTAATTAGAGAATTTAGAGAAAGCTACTTTTGCATTACAACATAAATGGTTTGAAATAGACAATTTTAAAAGGCAAGATCAATTTCTTTTTGATACTTGCAATAGTTTGTCTGATTGCCAATATTCATCAATTAAAAACTTAGGTCTTTGGACTTCTGTCGATATTCGGATCGACATATTTTTAAACAGATATTTTCGAACATGAATTTTATTAACAATAAACTAAGCAATCAACTGAACAGCATGAATCTGCCGTCTTCTTTGAAAATTAAAGTAACGCCATATTTATCGAACTTTTACAAACCTTTTTGAAGAGATTCAGCAACAAAAATTTCATTAAACATATATCGTTCTTATTTTTATGAAGTACAAGTTGAAATCTCACCATTCTGTTAGACTAAATAAAAATGTTAATTAATGCCTAAGAATGACTAGTATCACTTATTTTAGAGAGGTTTTTAAGAGAGGTTTTTATTTTAAGAGAGATTTAAGAGAGGTCGAATATAAGACAATTAATTTGTAGTCTTTAAAATTAATGACAACACCATGCAGCTTGAAAACAAGCCTCACTAAAACATAGTATTCGACAAATACATGGTTATTGTATAAATCCAACATGTGCTAAATAAAATTAATGTTGTGATTCGATAAACGATGTCGACAATCCATGTCAGAAACGAACATAACTGGACTGGTTACTGGAAAAAAGAACAGTCAACGTGAACTGGAAGCTGAAACTTTACGAGTCGAGTCTATTTTTCTACTGTGACACTATTTTGCTAATCATTTAATTACTCTCCATGCATTTTCCATTTTTCGCTTAATATTATTATCCCACGGTTTTCTTTGTCGTCTGTATACTGTTCACTCTCTTACTACAGTCGTGTTTCATGAATTTTCCTTGATGCTCTGATATTCTATAATCTGAACAACTCACCTCGGTTTACGATAGCATCTTATTACGAAATTTTCAGGTTACGAAAGAAAATTCGGATGGATTTTGTTTCAAAAACCGAGAAGTCTCCCGGATACGATACCACTGTATATAGAGCATGTTATCTCATGTTGGAACGTGACAATTAATTAATGTATAAAGCGTTCTTTTCTGTTGTGAATTGTATCTAATTAATAGATAGCCAGTTGCGGTAGGCCAATAATTATTTCCGGAACAGACGTATCGTAAATATGAATACGGGTATATACTTATGTACGTGTATATATATATTTCTTGGAAGCAACACTTTTATAGAGTTTGGAAATGTAACACTACTAATAAATTTCCTATTTAGAAGCAAGGTAAGGTGAATTCCACACTTCCGTATCATAAAATATCTCGTTACGTTTAGTGCAATTATTATTTTGCCTATAGCAATATAGTGAAAGGATAACTGTTAATCTAGTAATTGATATTCAAAATAGGCTTACTTGTTTGAATGACTAACAATGTTTTTCCTAAAACCATAGCATGTAGCTGTTAAGAATTGATAAGTACAGGAAGGTCTGCTATCTCGCCACTGAATATATTAATTTAGCATGCGACACCTTTATACAATGATAATAATCAATGTTACTCATTTTGGTTTCGATGGTGTCGCCTTTTCTCTGAATTTTAGACTTTCTACCGAAGTGGGTCAATCAAAGCAACTAACCTGACGTAAAATGGATGTATGTAGCAATTCAAATAAAAAATTCTCGGAAGTAACACGTATAATACGACATAGATAAACAGAAAAAATGCAACCTTCGTAGATGTGTGCCACGGATGAACTTTCAAGAATGCATTCCCCGTTAAAAGCTTTTTTCGGCGAAGTTGACCATTTTTAAGAAAACGTAGATTAACTTCTGTATAAATACGTGCACGGAGAACTAAATTCATGCTTGTATTTCTTTCAAAGATAAGCCAAAAGATAAGTAGTGCGACTTTTATGTTTTGTGAACCATTTATTTAAAGTTCATGGAAAAAAAACAAATGTAACAATACTAAAAATATTATACTGTAACTTGAAAATATTACGATAAACAGCAAATTTGTTTCTCAAGCTTTTTATGTTGGTTTTTCTTGAATATATACACCACAGGGCGTCAAGCAAAAGCCGATTTAATAGCTACATTAATTGGTACAAAACAATATTTTAGTGGGGACGTGATGTGGTACTTCCATCCTTCGAAACAAAATAGTTTTCTATTTCAAAAGAACGTGAAAAATGTTCATAAGAACCTATTTGACAATAAGTTTTACCTCAACCGCCGTATAAACATGTTAAAAAGGTATGTATATTTTTAAAAGTATTACAATTAGAGTTACGGATAACTATTTCTTGTAAACTATTTGAGATAATTTCTCAAAACATAGGTATGTAAGTACATGAGAACTTTTGTAATACATAAATCAGGTATCTTGTAGATAAACTATATACAGACAGGTATGCAGTCAGTCAGAATTATTAATACGTATGTATACTGTAAATATCAAATTTTATCAGTTTATGTCAACGTAAAAATTCCACATACCAACGAATCCATTATTGAATAGAAATTAGATAAACACGCCGCGTGGACATCAAGTTCTCCTTTTCACAGAGCAGCTTGATAATAAGCCTTTATATGATATTAATGGAAAATATTTGCGTAACGAGAGATAGAATATTTTTAAACGAGTTTGATTACTTCGCTTAAATATACAATAAACAACATATAGGTACCATGATTTTAGTCGTATATATATTAAATCATGCACGGTGAGTAAAAAAATGTGGAGTAATTAAAAGCCAATAAAATTTCCAGAAAACGCCTAGACACGCCTGATTTTTTTATATTTGTTTAATATCCTGTACGTAATCTATGAGCCGATTGTATTTTTGTAGAGTACACACGCTTAAGGACTCTACGTAAATGTTCTAAAGAAATATCAATTCACTGTGGATTTCAAAATATTTATATCTTTTGATAAAAGTAATTTTAAAAGAGGGTCGACGTTCCCTTCATTAAAAGAAAAAAACAAAGTTAAAATACTTAGGCTGATTTTTGTGATATTATATTTACTATATATACAATTGCAAGTGAAATTGCAAGATTGCAGGTTAGTTTGCGGAAAAAGATAATGAAATTCCCTATTAGATAACAACGAATAGGATGATAGTTGTATTAGAGTACATATTGCATAGAATAATATTTTGGAAAAATATATATAGCTATAGAAAATTAGTATCCATAGAAAAATCAAGATAATTCTTGTATGTAGCTTGCATTATCACAAATTATAACAATGCTTCTTACTACAGAAAAATGTTTTTAATAAAGTAAGTAGACGTTCAACAAATTGTGCTGTTTTATTTATGTTATTATCAATTAATTATCTTGTCATATTATTACAATAAAACAATTATACTTCCTTTCTTAGTTATTTAAGTATGGTATATAATTAAAATAATGCAAATTATTCAGGTATTACTTACAGATTTCGGATTGAAATATATATATATTGTGATGTTACAAATAAACGTCATGAAGTTATCTGCCATCAGCGCCACCCTTAGATCTCTTCTTGACATTTCACTTTCTCCACCTATCAAGATTAAGAGTCTTTCTGGTGGTAGAAAGCTCGATTCCTAAAAGAAAATTCCTTTTCTGACCAATTATCCTTGGGGCGCAGGTAGTAGAGGGATATAAGTGCAGTCAACAACGATTGTGGGAAAAACAGATATTAACTGCTTTCGTATTTCATTTTCTCTTTCCTAAAACTGCCAAATTAATGTGATATCTTTCTATAGCAAGAATTAGTAAATTTCAGTCATATAAAAAGGTAATTTCATCAATTAATAAACGTTCGGTTAGTAAACTTCAAAATTCTCAGTAGAGTTTCAGTTTATAGTGATGTACGTGATCAAAAAAGTCATCTGAGAGCATAGAATCTCAACTTCTGTTGCGTTTCTGCATCATGCTACAGCAAATATAAATAAATTCGGCATCTATTTCGACGGTAATACATTTCAAATGGCAAAAATCTTCAGATGTGACAATGGAACGTCAACGTTATTAAACAATGACTTTAAATGACGATAATTTTATATTAGACTTTGAGTCTAACTGTCATCCAGGCATATTGTGTCTCGACATTTCCAGCTAAAACGTGGTTACTTAAACATTTCAAATTAAAATTCAGAGGTGAGTTGCTGTAAATTAATCTGAAGTACCTGAGTTTCGACCGAAGCACATAAACGTAGGGTTTATGAAGCGGAATTTTCGAAAATTAAGGTTAGTCGTGATTTCTCTCTCATCTCTAGATCTCATTAAAAGTTTCACCTATCAATTTGTGAATTGCCGAAAGAGTGTTTGGGGAGATTCCCGAATTTCACGACCCTAAATTTCATATAAAGAATTTTTCGAAAAATGTCGAAATTTTCTCAAATTTTTCCCACGAAAAACATTACAGTATATAGACTGCAAACTACAATAACATGTAAAAACTTTACGATGGGCGCTATAACAATTTCGGTTTATTATACAGTGTGTCCACGGATTTGGCGCAAACTTATACAACAGTGAACGTTGTTACATTTTTTAAACCATTTTATGTTTTAGTTTTTTTTATACATATTCTTAGATATGAAATATTTAATAGAATTCTGGTTCACTAAAATAAATTCTTTGTTATAAATATGACTTTATGAAATATTTTCTAATGTATATAAATTCAAATGTGATAAAAAACAACAAATAATTTATTCAACGTAACCCCCACCTACCTCCACACAGCCTTTGACCCTATACCTAAATTCTCTGTAAACGTTCCTAAATGTTCTTATATCAATTCACTAATTACTTTCTTATAAACGCTGGTTTTTCCGATTAGTACGAAAATTTGGATTCTCGTCTGCTCAATATCTGCAATTTTGGGATGATACATAACCATTGGTGGTAAAAATAGCTTCATCCGAACACAAAATTTTATGATGGAAAAATTGATCCTCCATAATATTTTCTCCAGATCAAGTACTAAATGCTAATCTAAACGCATCGTCCCAGGGTTCTAGAGTACGAATAGATTTGGGTTTGAATGGGTGAATCTTGTTTTCCTTACTCTCCTCTCTTACGTAGTAACCCATAGCTCCCATAGCTAGAACAGTTAATGCATAATCTTCTTTGTATTGTTTCTTTGTAACAACAGAGCCAGTTTCATCAAATTTCTTAACAAGCTTTTTCAAAGAATTAATAGCGATATTAATGCCGGGGAATTTAATGTTAAATTTGTCGATCGCTGTACGACATGAAATATCACCTATTCCATAACACTTAATCAAATAAATTCGTTAGCATAATTGTGATTTTCGTGATTGCAAATGTCGTGTCACTTAAATTTGAAACAGACAAATAATTTAATGTCGACGGAATTTCAAGACAATACGATTATCAACAATAATTTGAACTTTCGTTAAATTTTTGGAAGTAAGCAAACACGTTTTCAACATTTATATGCATACAGAAGGTAATCAGTGCATTTTAATATGTTTTCTAATGGTTTTAAGGCAAGCAAAAACTTTCGTAAAGAATAACTTTTTTTCATAAAGTGTTGAATAAAAAAGTTTTTCCCCTTGTGCACCAAATCCGTGGACACAGTGTATATTACAGACACAACTACGTATTCACTATACTCTTGGTTTCCGGGTTGGAATCGCGTCGATGTCGTAGCTTCCGCCGACACTTTTATGGGACATCTTCAGAGCTGAAGATGTGGGGACGACGCGTCTGCAAAAGCTACGACACCGACGCGATTCCAACCCGGAAACCTAGAGTACATAGTATTATTGATGACCGCGGAGGTCTACTTACCAGACAACTACATGTTATTACAAAGTTACTAACGAACGCCAACAATGGACCAAAAGATACAATTTTTATGTGTAAACACAAAGTATATAGCTGATAGCGGGAATACAAGGGAAACGTTTACAAAAAAAAAACTGCATTTAAATGTGAAGTGGGTTTTTGAATTTCTAATTTATGACTGCTACAATAGTAAGTTCCTTTTTTAAACATACGATTATGAGAGTCACGGGTTACAAATGATCGACATTTGTAACGATAAACTCAACGTCAGGATAATATAGATAATTTATTTCACTAAGGATAGCTTTTAGATTTTTACAAAAATAATGAAAGGAAAAAAATATGTGGTATAAATCATTTTATTGTTTTCCAAAACATTCGTCATTAAGATTTATACACTTACGCATGCGTTCAAACCTATTGTCGATACATTTCTCGCTGTGAGGATGATATTTCTAAAAGATGGTTTTTGAAGGCCTCAATAGCTTTTTGACGTGATAAAAATTGCTGTCCACGCATTTTTTTGTTTGACATTCGGGAACAATAAAAGTCATTGTGGGACGGATCAGGTAAATACAGGCAATTGTTCGATGTTTGTCTCCTTTGAATAACCAATTATTTGATATGCTATGTGAGAGCTGGCATTGATGAAGAATGATAAGACTGTTTTTCTTGATTTCGTCGATGACTTCTGGTAAACAAATTGTTATATACCATTAACCACCATTAACTATTCTTCTAATTTTTATTGGATTCGGTTCCTCTGGAAACACCCAAACAGTTGACTGTTGTTTAGTTTTCAGCCAGATGTTGTAGTTCCTCTGTCGAATTTTTTGAGGATTTCCTTACACCAATTGACAAGAGAGTTTTTTATGCTTGCCTCAAATTATGCGAAACTCATCGAAATCCTTTTCACACCTAAGTGTAAGCAACAATGAATCACATACCGGGATGGATGGATAGGATCGATGGTTTTTGGAATAACAACCATTCTTAGCCGCGCCTCACAAAATTAATCATTGACGGAAGCACGATCACGACGAAATTCTGCAAACAAGTTGTAGACAGTCTTTTCATATGATGCTTTACTATCAAAAGATGAACAAAGTGAATCGAGGCATTTAGACATTTACTACAATCGTAAAAAAATCATCCAACGAAAGTTTTGAAATATTGTACATTTAGCCATAAACGAAGAAGAACAATTGATGTAGGCCATATTAAATATGACACATACACTTTATCTGTCTTTTTTAGTTCGAAAGACACTATATGATTAAGTATTACAAATGAAGAATAGGTGTATCGTCAATAAAAGAGCGCAGAATTTGGCAGCGTACATACGTCTCGTAAATAGTAACTGAAATCATGACTACAAATACATGGGATTTTGAGATAATTTTAGAAAATTAATAAGAGCTTAAACATTTTACAAATCAATTACATTTTCTTTGCTAATTAAAACCGGACGAAAAATGTACTAACTAAAATCTGAATCGATTGAATCATGACTAACGAATGATGATTGATGACAAAAAAGAACTCGCAAGAGTAGATTTACCGAAGTACATACGTATGTTGTTGTAGGCGAAAACATTTTCTTCTATTCTCACTTTCAAATGAATGCTTCAAACGTGATTAGAATGTTTAATGTAAACCGGATGCAATAACTATTATACGTCATTCCACCAGATTAAAATAAACCCATTATTGATGCGATTAGTAAATGATTAATTGTAATCGATAGGTTTTTATTTGTATGAAAATTTAAGGTTGTAACAATTACTTTGCTTTACACTTGAACGAAAACTGTCCCTGCTTTTACCTTATTAACTTGAAAAAAAAAACATCTGTAATACAAGTAAAACCAACATCCAGTTAGATCAAAACATGATAACTACTCTAGCTCTCCTTAAAGTAGTTGCGATTAAAGTCATCAGCTGCTTGTTGTTATCACTTTAATTAAAGTAGCAGCCGACAGCATTCCGAAGATATACAATATTTCCGGTTATTATCACTGTTTCGCTTGTTCTTATCACATTTTATCTTTGCGGTAACCAATTTGAGACTAAATTATTGTTAAAGAGATTTTATTTATCCGGTATTATCCTCATCGGTGATGAGCAAAAACTTCAGTACATCATGAATGCAAAATAAAAAATGCGTACTTTGGTAAAAATGCGATCGCTGATTTATATGGAATCTTGGGCATTATGCGACAAAAAGCCACCAACTAAAACCACTCTACTTCGATTAAATTTTTACTTCTTAATTATACATTTTAAAGAACTTGTTGCTTACTTGTATACTTACAACCAAAAAATGTGCAACACTTTTTTTCCTATTGCAATCTTGAATATTCGCTAGAATTTGTGAAATTTGTTTGACATTGTCTGTTGCTGTCGGGCAATATTTTATTACCAAATGCCAAACAGTGTAGACAAGGCAAGAATAGTTGTGTAATTCTAGGTGAGAATTTAGACTTGCCTGTAGTACAATTTTTAGAATCGGAAGAAAATTGAAAAATTCGTTACAAGAGCTCCAAATTCACGTAAATAAAAGGATTTCAAAAAACGATGAAGATTTAAATTTAATAAATTATATAAATGAAAATCCGCTTGTCACTTGCATTAAGGCAGTGACGAAATTCAATTTTCCCTGTAGTGTTAGAACCGCCAAACGACGTCAAAAAGATCATGGATGAATTACACTGCAACGCAACAAATATTCTTAAGGGATGAACATAAAAGAAGGAGCTTTGAATTTGCCGATCATTTCATAATGTTATTTTTTCAGATGAAAAAATATTCCACTTCTTCTATTGATTAATTAATTAATAACAGTAGACCCCGCAGCTGTAGATATTAAGAACGATATGTATAGCTCATAAGACATACGTATGCCTCTCTGTTTTTCCTTAGCGTCCCGTTAGGTAAATCTATCTCCAACCAACAATAAACTCCATAAAACGGCAATATTACCCGTCTTTGTTCTATTTTCTTCAGGTACTAAATGCTCGTTTTAATTTAATCTCACGTAGAGAATAAATTCCGACTGAAATCCTTACCTGAAGAGAGGTCTTACGAGACCGTTTCAGTGTTTCATTGCCAAGGTGCTCGAGTACATGATTTAGAATAAGTTCTATTTAATCTTTATCATAATTCTGTCATGCATCTCATAAATACTAGGTACATAGCTTTTTGTCCGATTGAACGTGAGGTAGCTAGTCGAACCTAAGGCGCGTTACGACTAATCTATGTTTTAAAACGGTGATAGTGCTACATATACATGAATCGCAGTTATTTTTGGCTGTAACTCGTAATCCTTCAAGCATTCAATATTTGGATGGCGCTGAAAAAATGCCAAACGCATTACATTCATCTCGAAGAGGCGTTGGATAACAAACTAAAAATTTATGTATCGCGCTATGTTTACATGGGAGTAAATCATATGCATGTTTTAGTTATTTATCCTATTCGAAAATAGTTACAAAGCACAAACAATTATTTAAACGGCAGAAATGTAACAAATCACGTATTTACAGAGTATTTCGTTCAACAATTATGTTTTTACCGCTTATGTAAAACATAATGCCAATTCTGTGAATGTACGTAATGATTGAAGTGACATTAATATAATCGTTATGGCTAGCGTATGACTAACGCTATTTAGCCACGTGTATTCTGGTACGTTCACATATATCAACCACCATAGCAACGCTCTTCAACGCCGAATACAACGTTTAATCTCTATATTAGTTATATATATATGTATCTTTTATATCTTTTTAACGATCTCTCTAGTTTTATTCTATAAAGATATCACCAACGAGTCCGAAGAAATAAAAACATCGTAGTAACAATAAAAAAAATGTCTTTTAGTAACTTTATAGAAGAAATTATTACCTCAAAGAAAAATTGGTGCGACTCGGTCAGAAGTAATAAAAACGAACTAAATATTGAAATCGTACTTGTTACAACGTACGAAACAGTTCACTAAAACTTTTACCAGATCGCTTCACCAACAGTAGACGAACGTTTCACTAGTTAAACTATCATCTTCAGCAATAAAAGAATAAAATAGTTGAATTTTATTATTATCTATTTATCTAATTAAGCTATTATCTTAGTAAAAGGTAATAGCTTAATTATCGAAACGTTCGTCCACTATTGGTAAAGTGTTGTGGTAAGGATTTTAATAATTTTTTTCGGTATTTCAGCCGCATCGTTTGTAGAGTATTAGTTAATAAGTTGGTGAAGCTTATATTTTATTGATGACCCCCAAATACAAAAGTTTCAGTTTTGATTTATAGTATTTCCTAATATTCTGCGATTGCAGTCGAATAAGGCTATGAATGTGAACTTCATCCCTGTATTAATAAGTTAAAGCATGTAAATATAACCAGGGTAATAGCATCGTGATGCACAACAAGCGGCTAGCAATGGAAGTGGTAGTAGTTCCCATACTGATTAGAGAAACATCCTGTTGTACCTGTGTCTACAATCTACTCATATTAATTGACCACAAGTAGTATTATTTTTCACTTAATTTAGCTATGTGGTCATATGGAAAACAGCAAATGCTAATCTCATCAATATCAGAAGTAATGTACGAGGATTGTATGATAAATACCTACATTTAGTAAATTTATTTCTCAACATAATCTCTTTGTAGCTCTCTTCACTTAGTCCATGTTATCTAGGGGTTATCGAACGCTGCAAAATAGGCCTCTGTTTCGGCAATGGACCTCTTTATTTGACGTGAATCGCTTTCCGACAAGTCGTTTTTCCAAGTTTGGAAAAAGCTACGGGCCAAATCTGGCGGTTAAGGGGAATGGGATACCAATTCGTAGTAGTTTTGCTGAAGCAATTGCCGATGAGGGCTGGAGCATTATTATGATGGTAGAACATTTTTTTCTTCGCTAGATGAAGGCTTACTCTTTAGTCCAGAGTCGAATCGGTCCAATATATTAGCATAGTACTGTCCCAATACCACATGATATCATGAACTTTAATTATGTCGTCCATAATCTCTTCAATAGGATATCTCGTCAAAAACGAATGTTCGACCACGCTTAAATTCATTAATCCATGTTGATCTTGACACAATACGCCATCTGTTTCCAAATACGGGCACTTCTCATACTATCCTCGTAAATACGAGATAAGTTGAAAGTATTTTCTTTCATCCGTGACTTTATATTTTATATTTATATACATGCGTACATACATACTCTTTATTTGATATATGTATTTATGTATATAAATATAAAATTAATTCTTGGAATCTGCATTAAATCCAAACTATGTAATCGGATGTTAACATATACGTATGCATTTATGTGTATAGTTGATTTGATGGAAATGATAAATATGATTTATTAGTGCGCCTGAAATTTGCATCTACTATGCGGGGATTCTATTATTAGGACTACAGTAAACATAATCGAATTTCGCATACAAAAAAGATGGAGGTGATATTTGCGATGCTTGTTTAAGATAAGAGGCAAACGATTTGCAATCAAGGATGTTGTAAAGCGCATTAACTCTCATTTCATTTATAGACACGTGGGCTTTGTTATGGTATAAGTATTTGTAATCATTATCATTGATTCATGCATATATGAAACAAATAATGTTAGCTTATATTGGCGAGTCATTTAGTTTGCATAAAAAAATCGAACCTCTTAATAAGTTAACCAGAAATAAATTCAAAAATACATTCTGGAATCTAAACCATTATTATTAATGGAAGTTATGAGTAGCACTTGCATATACATGATATAATTTAGTGTTACCTAGACAAAAGCTAATCTAATCTCGTTAAAATGCTACTATGCTAACTGGAAGTGATGCAGTTATTGCTACCACCTTTGTTTCTCAAACTTCTCAAAAACAATATAAGATAAGATTTTTTATTTTCTAAAAACAGGCAAATTAAAATATAACTATAGATGAATTCGATAAAGTGAAGAGACGACAACGCTTAATAGAAACGGTAAAAATAGGGGAAAAATATAGAGAACAAAGAGCGAAAATATGAAAATTGCAGAAATAACAAGAACAATTTACGCCTTCAGAATTGAGATTTTCATTGTGGCAATTCTTATTATTACATTGATTTTATTAGTGATAAAACTTAAGAAATAAAAATAAAGACAGTTCAAAACTCAATGCTCTTTAGCAGCCTAAGAGACCTTTCACGGAAATAAGACTGCTCAGCAAGTTTTGAGTCAACATGTAGTCAATTTAAAACATTTTTATCGAATGAAAATTTACAATCTTGAAAGATAAAGTTGGTATAATTTTTGAAAATATTTTAAAACAAAGAAGTGAAATAAAATTTAAGTTAACGAAAGAACAAATTTACTGAATACTATTACCGGATACTGCGTATAACCATTTCCCTCCTTACTGCACTTTTATACAGCTTATGAATTATAGTGCTTGCTGCCATAATTCTTTCGTGGAGGAAGCTGGAGCTGGGCTCTGTAATAGGCGTCGGGCAATCATATTCTATACATGTTCAGTTGGTAAAAGATCGAATTTGCACTAGGGTAAAATTTGGAGCAGAAATCATGCTTCCGTATACAGAACCGAAACTCATCACTAAACACATGTTTGCATTTCTCTAGCCACCGCTGTTATTTTTTTACACCATGCCAACTTAACACGTCAATGCTTTTGCGGTAATGAAAGCGTCGACAATTGACGAACACTAGAACTATGATTTTGATTCATCTTGCGGGCAATCTCACTACACGAAATATCGCCTTTTTTGTATTCCAGAAATTCGCTTCCCTGCAAGCTGCATTAATGCTTGTAATGCGCGAGTTGTACACCGGACATATACACTAACTAAATAGTAAGCATAATTATAGTACTTCACAACACTTATCATTAGGTAACAATTCTATTTGTTTGCATTCGTAGGAAAAGCAAAAGATTTAAGCCGATCGATCTCATAGTTTTTAACAAACTGTTCGAATGTCAAATGTAGCGTAATTTTAGTTGGCGAGAGTGTATTTATTATTTTTATCGCACCTCATTTGGTACAAATGCCATTCGTCAGTGTGACCTAGATAGGTCTACTGTAACTGCATGCCCTAGTGAGTGTTCGAATAGGTAGCGGCTTTTAATAAACTTTAGTACTGCTTTAGGATCTTGTTCCCTCAGTTCAGTATATGCAAGAGATGGCCTACTGAAATACAGATATCGTATGCGAAGTGTTGGTCACACATAGATGACAGATTTGATCTTCAGCTTTTCCTAGTTTAAATAAGTGATGTTTTAGGGTACACAGAAATCCTGCCAGTAGTCTTCTTTGCTGAACGATAACGCTATTTGCTGTCCTGATATAAGTGCTTTCGCCTGTTTTTATCCTAGAACACCTTCCCAGTACGAGGCCCTTTGACTGTCTTCCCATCTCCTTATTGCTCGTTTTATGTGCCTGTTAAGGAGGTCACAAAAGGGGGTTAAGATCAATGAAGGGCATATTCACTGCTTCTTTGGCCAGCTTATTTGCCGTTTCTTTTCCTTCGATCTTGAAATCAACCGCAAACTGACGTGGTTTTTGCGTTCCTATTGCCTTAAGTTGTGTATGAGACCAGAATCGATTAGCTGTTACAGGATGTGTTTATAGTTGCACCTCGTATCCCTGTCTCGAGATTTTTTTTGGCGCACAAGTTCAGAGCAGAAATCTTACAAATCTGCAATAGAAGGGCTGTTTGCAAAAATCAATTTTGTGCAATACGAAACTAAAATTGCATTAATATAAGTCCAAAACAAAACGCCGCGCACACTAAGGATAGCACCAAATCCCCAAACGACCGAACATCTTTTTTGATTGAGAAATAACGAATTTACTATAGCATTTTTAACTTTTTTGGGTAAAAAATTCTTCCTATTTATTTTTTTAATGGAGCATCCAGTATATTGTTTGAAAACGACGCGAATTTTAGGTATTTTAGGTTTGCCTATTTCAGATTTCACAACAATCCATCGAGATACTAAACCTAGCTGTCATGTCATTGTCATCAATGTTTAGAAGTATCAACATTAAATAATAAAATGCTACGTATCGCAATGAAGTTCACTACAGCACGCGTTTGCGCGTGGAAAAGTACATATTTCGGACATAAAATAAAAAAAAATTTTCAAACAAGAAAGTTATTCGACCATTCCTGAACTATGTAGTAACCCTATATAACAGTATAGCAATTGCGCGTAATGCTTGCAAAGGCAGTTTAAAATTTTCCATTATAAACTTTACTCACTGTGAACAGCGAAACATAATGTAAAAGTGAGCTTACTGAAACGACTGAAAAGTATCATTGCTTACATGATTTCGTGCCGTCTCTATTCCTAATATCTCCCTAAAGTTATCACCTCTTTCTGGTTAGTGTCGATTTTTTTTTAATTATCAAAGTTTATAATTTCGTTGATATAACGTTTCGATACTAATCTTTATCAAAAGCTCTCTTTGTTGATGGGAAATAATTATTTTTTTTATTTAAAAGTCTGTTTGGATATTCAAACTTATTTTGTACAATTAGTCTATTAAATTAAAAAACCTTTCAACATTTATTATAATTAGTAACGACAAAAGACTTTTGGTTTAATTGAATCGTTTAATTAATTTTAAAAGGCTTTGTTTATACGCGTTGCGTAGTATATTTGCAATATTGTGAATAACAAAGGCTGTATTTCAAAGCAGTAATAACTACAATTTATTTTCAAAGTAATTGCGAAAATGTAAATGAGGACGCATTTATTTATATAGTGATAATAAACAGCGACAAAAATGTTTGGTGTAACAGTTCAATGAAAAATTCCTAGCATATCTTTTTATTTATTTTAATTGGTAATCTCAATTTGACTTACCAACACTTTAGTCATAATTGTGTACTGGTGATAACGGCCGTCTACAAAGCTTCCGAAGACATCATTCACAATTGCATGATAAAACATATCGGGAAATGTACGGTGTAAGTGTTATGCGCTATTATTTCTGAATTATTATCAAAACATAATATGTTTATCCTTTACATGGATCAATAAGTTTAAAGACGTTTAATTTATTTATCTCTGACATAATCAAGCCAAACATCAACAGCAGGAAATGCTTTATTTATTCTTTGGAAAATTCTGAAAATTTGCCAATGTACTACATTTACTACTATTGAACCAAAAATGTGTATTCTCAATCATTTAAGACTTCCGGTTATACCGGAACAATTCAACATGAATTTATAGTGAATTAAAAGGTTTTTTTTCCGAATATATTTGGCTACAAATAAGTGTAGTTGGTAATATTTTATCTTTGCTTATCAGAAAGGAGATAATATCGGAAATAATACTTTGTGCTCGCGGGTTATTGTATAACCGCGTGATGTAGAGATCTATTTTGATGCGTTTACGTTTCCAATGATTATTTAACGTGTATTACCGAAATTAAAAAGGAAAAGACATTGAAGTGATGTAAAAAAGACAGAGAAAACGGCAGTGTTTTTGATTACGATTACTAACAAATTGTAATCGGATAATGTTTATACAGAGAGGCTTATCAAGAGATATAAGCTTTTGTAATAAATATGCCGAAAAAGCATTATTTACAGCAACTTGGAGGATATCACAGCATTTCACTGTAAACGGATATTCCTGGTAGAACAATTTATCAAGAAATTGTCACGTTTCTAATATTGAATACTTTATATATAAATATACCATGTATCTGTATGTACACTACCGACCATAAGTGTTTACCCACCTTCATAATTGGCGATTCCTCAAATATACTGTATGTTATCCCTATAAAAGTATTTGTATTATTAAACTGTAAGTACGAGATAGATTAGTTGCTATGTAATGTTCTGTGTTACGTAATGAGCCGACTGGCATTAAGATATTGGAAATGACCCTTTTTTGCGGTTTAGGTCCATTCAGGTAGACGGACTAGATAAAGAGCAGTTTCTGGGAAATGTTTATTGCGGCTGTCATAAAATATGATAACAAACGACACAGGCACTTCAACATAATGAAAAATTTAGTTTACATCCAGCTTTCCCATTGCAAGCAGCGAATAGTGAAGAGTTTGTGCAAAGTGTTTTAAAACAGCCAGTAAAATTAAAGTAATGTCGGCAAGAAAAGAATTATCAACAGAAACGCGCGTTGAAATAGTGGCATATCACAACATCGGTAAAAGTAACCGAGAAATTGCTACATTATTGAAATTAAACCGTAGAACCGTGGATTATAATGTGAAAAAGTATCAAGCAAGTGGCAGTGTATCGAATAAACGACGACCCGGACGGCCAAAAATAACAACACCAGCAGAAGATCGTGCTATGGTAATGACTAGCAAGCGAAATAGACGAAAAACAGCGCCAGCAATTGCTGCTGAAGTGAAAATTTCGCGTTCAAAACCAGCTAGTGTCACCACAGTGAAAAGGCGTTTGCGCGAAATTCGTTTGTGTGGAAGGATTGCTATGCGGAAACCATTATTACGCAAAGCAAACAAAGCTAAACGGTTAACATGGGCAAGAGAATACAAAGATTGGGCGTTGGAAGATTGGAAGAAAGTACTCTGGACCGACGAATCTAAATGTCTCACTTTTGGTTCAAACAGAAGGACATTTGTTCGTAGATCGAAAGGGGAACGAGCACTTGAATCCTATGTTATATCAACAATAAAACATGGAGGAGGATCAGTTATGATTTAGGGTTGTTTTGGCGGTGCCTCTGTGGGAGAAATAGATGGTATCCTGAGAAAAGAAGGCTATAGGGAGATTTTGGAAAGGAATGCTATCCCATCTGGAACACGATTAATCGGTGAGAACTTCGTGTTCCAGCACGATAATGATCCGAAACGCACTGCCAAGATATACCGTGAGTATTTAGAACAGCTGGAGCACAGAAACCAAATTATTGTTATGAAATGGCTGCCCCAAAGTCCAGATCTCAATCCGATCGTGCTTTTGTGGGCGGAACTCGATCGACAGGTTCGAAAATCTGCTCTAACATCGGCAATAGTACTTTGGACGCAACTACAGGATACGTGGACGAAAATAGAACCACTACCACTAGCGAAGCTGTTAGAAAGAATGCCGAAACTGTGTGCGGCAGTAATAAAAACGAAAGGTGGACATATTGACGAATCCCAAATTTAAGTAAATTTATGACTATTATTGTTAGAAAATTGACAAGCACATTGTTTTTATAACTGTTAAAGTACTTTGTATAAGTACAGAATAAAGGTTTATTTTATAATTAGTATTTGACTTGTTTTTGTAATATTTTAAAGTCGGGTAAACACTTATAGACGGTAGTGTATGTATATCTTACGTAAGTATCTATTATGTTTGGCGCTTATTACTATACATAAATTGCATTTTAAGTAAATACACAACAGGAAAAGATACTGTAAACAGCGCTAATTGAGAAGCATTTTGCTTGGTTTGTAAGCTGCACACTATATGAATAACATTTTTTTTACATAAATTACCACAATAACGTAGTATAATTGCATATTTATTAAAATCCGTCGAAGAACTTACCTGGAAATGTATATATGTACATTATTTAACTAAACCATGCTACAGCGGTAATCTTTTAAGAAACCTGCTGATGTAAATATCAATTGTTATCAACAACTTATGGAATACGTATAATGCAATAAACTTGCTCAACAAGGAAGAAAAATGCCCTTGCAGTTTCCATGAACTTGTGCGTCGAACGCCAGACACAATTTGCTTGTCAGTCAAAGTTTAGCTTGAGAGTCGTTTAATATAAAAATAAAGCTAAATAGCTTCACAGAAAAAAAAAAATTATGTTGAAAAACGTCGGGAAAATAAATCCAATAACTTAAGGGTTTCGCAAGTAAATGAATTATTTCAGCTGATTCTAAATAAACACCTAATTGGGAACTGCAACTATCGATATTTGGTCAATCACCTACAATACTTTGGCATATTAGTTGCTTCCGGTTATATGGGAAATGGATATTAACTTATACGAGGGTAACCTGTAAAGTTTCCAGTCCTACAGTGAAACAAGTATTTTTGTTGCCAAATTCAGTTTTATTTCTCAACATGGTCCCCCGAGAAATGTGTTGATGGAACAAAAATTTCCTATTCTTCAAATGCGGACGTTCTTCTGCAACTTCAGTTTGTTAAGTAATAATGCATAGAGTTCTCCCGTTTCCTTTTCAAAATAGTTGATTAACACCATTCTAATAAACAGTGGCCATCACATTTCCGGCTAATGGAATAGTCTTCGCCCATTTGTGGAGCCGATTCGCACTCCACGATTTCGACTGTGCCTTGGTTTCAGGAATGTTGCCAAAAGTGTAACTTATTTCGCTTAAACTACCTTATTAGGGTTTTTGAACTGTTCATTCGAATGCGTTTTGATCGTGGGTGCACCTAACGCACGCGGGTAGCTTTTTCATTCCCAATCATCAGTCAACATATGACAAGCACATTCTTTTTATTCGGGAGTCGTTCAGCACCATTTAGGGAATTTTTCTGACGTTATTGGTAGCGATAGCAGTGTTTGGCCGTCCTTGACGTTTAAGTAAAAACGAATAATTATTTGACGCATATAATTTTGTTGTGCGCGCATAAAATGTTATCTCGTTCAAACTAAACATTGCACTCAATTTTGGAAACTATAAAAAAAACTTTCCATGTGCACGTTATAAAATATTTAGAGATACATATACGCAAGGATTAGAACTGTACGTTGTAATATTGTAACTACCACCACTTAAAGTGGCGTGAAGGTGTGCAAATTTTTTGGGGGTACGAAAGACATTTTGATTGTTTACATATGAATATAATAATATGCAAGCCATCGCTGTTAGTAATGGCCCATATTTCCAAATTCCTCCCACTCGTACTTTTCTGGATATCAATAGCTGCTATTTCCGATGAGACAGTCTGTATTGTTTAGTTTAAATTGCCGTCGAGTGAAGACGTATTTGACTACGTGTTTAAATTAGGAACAAATGCATGTGATTTAATGTTTAAATTATTCAAAAGTACGCGGGAATTCACTGCATGACGCGTTACCACAGAGAATTTGCGTAACGTCAAAGTTTAAGGTCAGTTTTTCTTCTATCATTTTCGTTTTCTATATTAAAGTTTGATTAGATGCGAAAAAGGAACTATATCTCAGAAATATCTTTATTTAATGATTAGGCTATTGGTTTCATTTTATTACCAGGCCCAGATATTTTAGATTAAGATTACAATAGTAAAAACTATTATATAAATTGAACAGTACAAATACGTTAAAACAATGTTATCAATGTCGAGCATATGTCCTCTTCATCTCTTTGTCTGTTTTTTGGGCTGCTGAATCCGAATTTGAATTTTGCGACATCAAGAAATATCGCATAATGGAGAATATTCTACAAAATGACCAAATTTCGCCCGTTTTTGTTTCCTGCTTTTAGCTGGAAAATGATGGAGTTTTCGGAGAAATGGTCTATTTAGAAAAATAAACAACAGAAAATATCAAAAGAAAAAGTATTATACGATTTTTTCGCCAGGCGGAAAAGTTTGTGCGCTAAAGCACGCTGAAATTTAAACAATTTCCAGACCTGCGGTTAAACCAAGAAAACCCATCTTGTGATGGCGCTCTATTTCGAGTGACATATTAAACAATAGGTTTTGACGTGTAGGTTATGAAAAGAATACTTATTAACACAGATTTCAACATTTCCAGGCGATTTTTTACTAAAAACCTCAAAAAAACTGTACGAAAAACTAACTTATAATAAAACATTTTACATTTTCACGCGACTTTTACCAAAAGTACTAAAAACATTGCGTCCTTCGATAAATACTAGGTTTATATTGTAATGCATAAAATAGAACAGTTTAAATTTGTCCACTTTTTACTGGCTCTTATGACAAATTAGGTATGAATACAAAATGTAGCAATGAAGAAAGTTAATGGTGCTTACAGGTTTTATACAATACAAAAGTGATATGACAAAGCAGGTAATTTATTTCTGTCTTAGTTTGGGAGGTTCGAGCTTTAGGTTATCACGTTCATAAACTGCAAGTTAAAGAGACAGTTCGATTGAGAAATATCTCAAATTTGTGGGTTTGATGATGTGTGATGTACACACAAAACCGGCAACCTAATTGTTAAGTAAAGATATTTGTGAGATTTAGTGCCTTTATTCATTTATTTACGTTCATTTTTATTTTTGTAAAACGTTATTATTTGCTGTATGTTTTATTTTAAACTACCGAAAGAGTGCCCAGACGACCTTCCTGGATTTATCGACCGTAATAATTAATTCATTTATTTAAAAGACGTTACCAGTACCATATACATACATTACTAGATTAACAATCATGCATACGTAGTACATAGTCTTTTTTGTAACCAGCTACGACCTTGATGTCTTTTACTGCTTTATTCTTTCCCCAGCAAGGTATATAAAATTATAGCTGTGCCCACATTTGTCGGAATTCCATTAACATTTAGAAAAATTAAGGTAAACAATAACGTTCCAACAAAAAACAACAGAAAACACTTAAATACGTATGGAATGTTGTTATTCCTGAAATACAACTTTATCAATTGATTCGGTATCTCGTAGTTCGCTATATTATTTTAGATCTTGTATGTTACTCTTCACGAATAATAACTGCTTCATTTTAAATTAATATAATATGAATAAAAGTTTATTTGCATAGCCGTAACATCATTTATTTATCCTAAAAGGACTATAATCCTGTAATCGCCGATCGAATATATACTCCTACGTTAAAGTACGAGTTAATTATTTCAGAGCAAGTGAAACAAATCAAAAGATAAACGCAATCCAATAATTGTACTTTCACCCCAAAAATGATACTCTAAGGTACTGTGGTAAACGTTGCTGTATAAGCAAAGCTTATCCGCTTACAGAGGGTAAAGGGAAGTAAAGATCAAATGAAGAACAAGGTACTCACTTCAGCACAACTATGGTTCATAATTGTTCAAAGCATAACAAAACTGATATGTTTATTTCCAAGAACAAGGAGGTATCTTGATGCTAGGCACTTGGCTCTATCTTATATAATAAAAAGTAAAATTTGAAATTCAATTAAAACATTAGCAAGGTGTGCAAAACACTTATTGAATGGTACAGTATATAAGTACTATAGTATATAGAGAACTATAGTATCGCACATTATCATATTTCTATTATAATATTTACTTCATTAAATATTTCTTATATATGTATTTTTATTACAGGTGCTGTTACCACCTTTTAGGCAGCTCGCACATGATCTCCAATCTGGCCCTATCGAAATAATCAATGACACGAGCATACACATCACAGAATTTTATTACGATGGAAAAGGTCCAGATGCATATTTCTGGGTTGGAAAAGGGCTACCATCGGCGAATGGTACTCGAATACCCGACGAATATGGTTCTACGAAACCGCTTTCGGTGTATTCCGGAAAAAACATCACAATTCGTTTACCTGCCAATCTAAGTATAGCTGACGTAGAATACTTAGCAGTATGGTGCGTCAAATATCAACACAACTTCGGTCACGTCTTCACAAACGAGCGATATATCCAAAGAAATAACTCAGCATTGGTAAGTGAGAAAACATTTAATTTGCAAAATCATTTGCGATAGTAACTGATAATTTCCAATCAGTAAAAATTTTTTTCCGTTAGTTTATCTATATGGCAAATTTCACATCAAAATTTTGAGGAAAAGATGGTAACTTAGTCTTCTTTGTTTTTCCATCAAATAACCATCGTTTTTTTTTTTTGAGAATATTTTATCTATATTTAAAGGCAACACTTCACACTAAAACTAAAACCTACAAAGTTAGAAGAAAGGAATTAAACTGCAAGTACTCTGCCAGCTATTCCCAGAATTTTTGAACCAAGAAATGTTAGCTTCTCAAGTTCAATAAACTTATTTAGGAATCAAAAATAGCCAGTGACTGCAGACGTTTTTTAGGAAATAACAATTGGAAAACAACAAAAGCAACTATTACATCACTTTTATAATTGTATAATACCTAAAGATCTTGAGAAAAATAACATGAAGATTACTTCATTAATTTTACTCCTTGCCCTTATTTTCGGTAAGATTGTCAACCAAATCTTATTTGTTATAAATCATAACAGAGAAAAGGTGTGGTAGGAATGTTGGATGGTATCACTTTTTACCAGAGTACTACAGAATTGTAGTCTGATGGTATGAGCATACTTCTAAACGCAAGAAATCTGTCTGAAGTGTTAAATAAAGCTGTGAATATTTATAAATATATTAATGGATGAATGGTATGTAGTCCAACCATAAATAAGGAAGAAACAAAATCGTTAAATTTTCACAATAAAATGCAATCAATTACGGTATTGATTCATCAGCCAAAATGATACTTTAATTAAGGTTGATTTTTTAAACTGAAATAGTAAAGCTTTCATTCCCAAAATTCAAAGAATAAACTATCCAAATTGAACTTTTTCTTTCAGTTTCTACCGCTCAATCTCAAACCATTTAATGGGCCTTCCGTAAAGTCTGATAGCGTCATGATAGAAGTAATTAAAGGCGAAATAAGAGTTGCAATATCGAATATTCGTTATAATCAGAGCGGTGACAACGTATACTTTAGACTGGGCAGCGGTCAACCTTCGATAAATGGTGAAATTGTTCCAACCCAAGATGGCAAGAACTTACCCAGCTACAACGGGGAAAGTATTTCTCTTAAATGGCCTGATAACGCTAATCTGAGCAGAGTTGATTATCTGTCCGTTTGGGATAACGATAAGAATAAAAATCTGGGCGCTGTTTATTTTGAAGACCCTGCGATACAAGGACAGGTATGAATATTATTGCTTTTCATTGTTGCAGGACTGCATTCGTAACGAATAATTTCAGGACATAGATGTTAGAGGCGTTCAGCTCGATAAATTTCGAAACGATAGTTATCACCTTTATTCTGGACCTGTACTTTTAATAAACGAGAGAACATTTTACATATCTAATTTTCATCATAATCATAAAGCCACCGAATTTCGAGTATCTTTCAAGAATGGTACAACAGTACAAGTTCCTGATGAAACTGGTGCTTATTCATCCCTTCAGGCGTATAGTGGTGAAAGCTTTTATCTTAAATTACCTAACGATATCACAGTGACACAAATAAATAAATTTGGAGTGTGGGATACTTCAAATACTTTTGTTTCCTACGTCGTTCTGAACTCAACGATAAAGATTCCCAGTTATAGGCCGTACCCTGATATTACGGTAAGTAGAATTATTAAATATCATTAAAAATAAGTCACTTCTGAATTTATTGTTTTCCTTGAAGTTACTACACATACGAGGACTATTCTATGTTTATCGTCTCATTTTAAGTCATCGTGCATTTAAAAACACCTATTTGACTTCTCTTCTAACATATTTACACCTTTGTCGAAAAACTCGCGGTTCTGCTTAAAGAAAAATTCTTTTAGCTTTGAAAATAAATAAAAATCACTAGGAGCTAGATCGGGTATGGTGGGTGCTCCATCAGCTCGCAAAATTGCGTTTAAGGAAACAATGCCCTTATGTATTGAAACATTGTCCTGATAAGAGAGAATACCACGTGGCAACTTTCCTCTTCTTTCTTCTTTAATACAATTACGAAATTGTTCATTAATGCGGCTTAATACTGACCAATGATTGTCTGGTCACGTTCCAGGTAATCAATTAATTAGATTTTCTTAGCATCCCAGAAAATGTTAGCCATATTCTTACTCGCTGAGTGTTGAATACTAAATTTCTAAGATGGAGGAGATCCCCGATGTCGCTATTCTTTGCCTTGTTGTTTAATCTCGAGATCGAAGTGCTGAACTCACGTTTCGTCACGCACACAGATCCAGAAAGTTTTCCGGATCACTTTAAGCAACGTTTACGCTTCTGAAATGATGAGTCTCAATCATTTTTGCTGGGACGTCAATATTCGGGCTACTCATCTTGCAGACACTTTATAATGCCCGAAATAGTTATTGATTATTGAACCACTTGAAATGTCTGTAGTAGTTAAGCGACGGGATTATTTTCTTAAGTAAGCACAGTTTACTGTCTACCAGTCCTTTTTGGTACCTTTGCCTTTGGAGGCAGTAAATATTGTACGAGGATTTGCCAGTTATCTGAAGGTTAAGAAATAATCATAATCGAAATTTGAAAAATTGTATGTTGGGACGTTCCGTAAGGATCTTATGTATTTATGTCATCACTATTATTGTAATTATATCCCAAATAGATCTTAATTTGCTTACTTTATGTAGAACTTTGATCATTTACCGATAAGCAATGTTTTTCTATCTGTTCAAAAAATGTAATGATAAATGTTCAACGTGTAAAAAATCAAACGATCGCGATATTGTGGTTGGTTATACAATACAAAGAGTGCCGTGATTTTGTGTTACATTGTTAAAATATAACATCCTCTCCCGTTTGGAAAAAGAGTGGTGTTACAGTTTGCACGTTATTTTGTGTAACCATAGTACTATGAATACCCAGCAAAGGTGATTTGGAATCAGAATGGATAGAACGTCAAACCATAATGTGCTGGGTTGGTACAGTTGAATAGTGCAAAACTTTATACCCTTTTCTACCATCGATGCACCCTTATCCTGCCGTTTTGCTAGCATGAATAGAATCGCAACTGATCGATGAACACTATGCATTTCCACCTCTTGCCGGAACTGCCGTTTCCTACATCATACTAATAGGACACATCGATGCCTTCATGTAAAAGGAAACTTCAGCAATAGTTAATATATATGGAAGCTCATATCATATGGTTGTGACTCGAAGTACGTGTTGAGGCTCAGTGACCTACGACGTTCCATCATTGCAATGTAACGACTCAAATATATAATTCCTTCGCGAGAGGTGATTTTCAGCTATCGATGTGACCCTAGTCTTTAACTTTCAACATCTTCCTGGCATCGATTCAATTAATGGACAACTGTTCTCCATTCTCCTAATTATAATGAGCGGATTATTGCACACGAGACATCATATATGATATTGAGAAGCTTTTTCACTACCAATGGTGTCGATCACAAAACATACCAAAATAAACCATACAAACATATGTATATCTACCTATATGAAAATAAATCCCTAATCAATGGTGTACACTCCAAGGCGCAGCAACCGTAAATGTTACGATATACGTTAATGGTCAGCGCTGTAAAAACATCTTTGTGAGAACATCTGTTCGCATCTAAACTCTCGTCCTGACAATATTTTTAAATTGTTAAACAAATATTTGTATATGTTGCTACCGGCATGTAGATAAGACCTACGATACGCTGTAGAGTTTAACTTATAAGTTAAAAATTAGCTAACTTGTTTCGTACATGCACAACTTGTAAATAGTAGAAATGCCTGATTTATGCACTAATCTACACATGAGTCGGTGAAATGTAGCAAGTAAAGTCTGTTTTTACATTTAAAATTACGATGATACACATGTTCTTCGTCATAGATAGTACGAAAAAAGGTCCTCTTCAATTTTAAAACAATGGTTTCTAACTGCATGTAACTTTTCAATTAATTGTCGAAACCAATACCCAGACACTTACAACTTGAAACTAATCCTTGTAGTGTTTGCGTGTTAACATAATGACTCCTCCATTTTAATAAAAAAAGATTATGAGTTTTGTCAACATTCAAAATAAGTTTACAAAAACATTCCCACAGTTCACTAGAACTTCGTGCCTATTATTACCAATCATAATCACACTTATATCATCGGCCCCTACAGTCACAAAACCTAGTGCATAGTGTAGTAAATCCTTGCTAAATGTGACAAAAATAGCGGCCGCAATTTAGAGCCTCGCGGTACATAATCAGTGGGCGCATTAATAATTATAGACAATTTTACTGTAGTATCAAACAGAAATTATAACAGTTAGACTAGTCACCGTGGGACAATTTCAATTGCAGAGAGTGTATTCACGTCGTTATTGCATTATCTTATCATTATGTTGTTTAGATATTGTAACGAAGCTAAAATATGTGTGTGTACAATTTAAAAACTCATTTAGATTAGGTGAATTAAACCGAATCTTCGCTAATAAAAGAAACCAACTTTAATCAATTGCGAAGTAAGAAGAGTAAGGAAGGATTTATAAATATTCATCCAATACTAAAGTTGATTAAATGATTCCTTATAGATAAATTTAAATGTGATACTTTAAGGTACTATTATTATTTTCTAAAACAATTAAACAAAAAGTAGATATGATTTAATTAATTTAATAACAAATTTATTATAGCTTGGCTCTAATAAATGTAAATAAAACACAATTATAATAAAAACTTAACTAGTTAATATGAATTGTTACTAACTCACTTAGATATGTTCGAAAGCTTTTGGCATTTACTTACTTAAAAATACTACACATGATTTTTACCTTCTACCGTCACCGATATCTTGTAATTTTTGAAATTTTCAAGTGGTCAGTTGGCTAAATTTGCAGATGACATTATTGTAATTGCGACTGCTTAAAAGCCATTTCAATAAGTTAGTATCAAATTTTACTTATTCGTAGGAAATGTAGCTTATTAAAAAGAGTTATTGCCAATAAAATCAAAATCCGTGATCTACTGTCGCACACACGTAAACATTAATTTTATCTAGATTTTTTTGAAAGTTTACAAAGGTGACAAACCGGAAATGTGACTCATGCTTTTATAAACGATCATTTATGCTTTTGATAGAAATAGTATCTCAACGTGATTTATGAAGTAACAAAAACTACTGATAATAGTGATCATATATCATTTGGTATTTCCTCGTGTGTGTATGAATTTTAATGCTCCACGCAAATTACTTTTATGCGAAATACGTAGAAATTTACGATCCTTCTTTTTATTTTTGTTATCATCAATAATATTGGAAAATTGTAGTGTTCATTCTTTCAATTTTCAGGATGATGGTAAACGCATTATTCGGGTACAAAAATGTTGTCCATTAAATCAAGTGGTATCTGAAGCAGGATGTAAAAGTGCGGATGTAAATTTCAATGTGGAAATGAAGATACATTTTGCCAATGATACACATTTAAATGATGAACCGATGATAAACCAACGTATAATATTTGCGCCTTATATAAACAATATAGACTGTTCAAAGTAAGTAAAAAACACCGTTACGAAAATCGCATGAGAAGGTCTTACAAAAAAAGACAAAACTATTAGTAAAATCATTGGACCGCCATCTACAGATACGGTGCTTGCTTATATTGTAGTTTGTAGTCGATAACAATGACGGAAGCGTTTATGAAAGATTCAAAATTTATGTAAAATGAAGTCTAACATGTTTATAATTTTTGATTGTCATTGAATCACTTTTTTGATTTGAAAGAAACTGTATTGAGAAAGAGTTCTCTTGAAATGCGAAAAAACATTGTTAATGTTTCAGAGTATTGTTATTAAGATAAAAGTTCTCGAATTCTTTAAAACTAAATTTTAGCCATATGTAAAATTATACTTACGGTTTAGTAGAAATAGTTAAGATTTTGAAATATTCTTGGTGTCTTAACAACAGTACTACTGGTTATGTTAGCAAACTTTCTTGAATAGGTTTTAGTCGCTAATTTTACTTTTAACAAACATTCTGAGAATTTCAATCACTTTCAAAGCCTACTGCGTTAAATCGGAAAAATTGAATTGTGTGATTACGATGTTAGCCTACTAGTATGTTTTACAACTTTGGAAAATTCGAAAATAAATTCCACATTATTCATAATCACATGTGTCAGTGAACGCAAATAAGTACAGATAGCGTATATTTGTTGCAGGGGAGTTATATTGAAGAAAAGATAAAAGTAATAGAGTTTTCAAAAGATTGAAGGCAATTAAAGATCCCTGCTAACATTTCTGGCGTATGTAAAATAGGTATTTCTCGATATTTCAAGTACCTCTATTTCGCGAAAGTATTCATTATACAAGGTCACACACGATGTCATGCATTGGCACGTGAAAAGAGGACCATAAAATAATAAAAAAGGTGTTATACGTTAATGTCCGTAGTCTTTTATTTTCAAGAAATAGGATATTAAATGTTGAACACTTTTCTTTTAAACCTATTTCTCTTCTATATTTCATAACAGCAAAAGATTGCTACTTGGTCGACATGAGCTTTAAAAATAACAACAACATATCAAAGAAAAACGATGATTAGTAGACAGCATATTCGATATATGCCTGGATAATTGCGGAATCTACCAGCAGACTCCATCATTCTGTTCCATAATTTCTCTTTATTATTTAGTTCTACGACATACACTTCATATTTCGTAAACCCCCAAAATGAACAATCAAAAGGATTAAGGTCGGAACTACGAGCTGACAATGGTATAGGACCAATCAATTCACCTATTCCCAAGTTGTCTTTGCAAAAATTCCCTTGCTTTTCGAGAAAAAAGTGTTGGCGCATGTCATGGTTAACATTCCCTACAGTTGAACTTATTTTCCTGATGCTTATTCTTGAATTGCAAAACAGCTCCTTCGTTTGCAACAGCATCTCTACTAATAACTTTGGCTCTTTTGAAACAGCTTCTATCAAACGTCTATGCACATCAAGAAATGTTTAGCATTAAAAATATGTCTTAATAGATATCTCTCTTGATAAATACGTTGAGTTTCGGAAGAAATTGATTGAGCTTCGCCGCAACACTGTATTCTTCAAAAATGTAGAGATCTATCTTTAAAAGTGATTTTAAAAAACAACAAACAGCAGAATCAAACAAAAGCATAATCAGGACAGGAACACAACAAACTTGAAAACATTATTACATTCTGTACCTTGAAAACGAAAGCCTTACGGACATTAATGAATAAGATCGTTTTTATTATTTTATGGCCCTCTACCGCATGGCACTATACGCATTGTAGCTTTTTCAATGACACAATGTGCACCCGATCTAGTATTGTAATAAAATAAAATTCATGTTCCTAAGAACCTGGCATTTTCGAATTATCGAAACCCATACACAGTACATATTTCATGCCAACCTCACATCCATCTTTAAGTGGTGGCAACTGAAACTCTTTGTGGAAATCACTATACTTTGTTGCGTGTGGAGACCAATTTGAAAATACAAATTCTATTTTTTTTACGTAGGAGAACAATTGATTTAAATTAGATAGTAGGTTAGGTAGAAGGTAGTGATTCAATTAATGAATTTATGTAATAATTTATTACGTTTTTTTTAAGAGGATGTCATGATTCACTTTATCAAACGCTGACAAATCTGTGAAAATTACATCCAATTGAGAATTATCAAGAAACACATCTGAATTATCATTCCAGAATATTAATAAATTTGATTCAACGGATCTCCGCTTAAGAAAACAACGCTGATCATTAGATAAATAATGTTTAATTTGTGTGTAGATTTTGTAATGTATGAAACATTGAAAAATTGCTAGATTAAAAACAGCTGATAAAATTGGAATGTAACAATAGCTAGTTATTAATTTTACATTTTCAGATTTAAATATCGGCAACACACAACAAACTTTTCAATCAACAAGAAAGGTAGTGTTCTTAATAAATTAAATGTATGGCTAATAAAGAAATCAGCATAGCTTTTATGGACTTATCATCAATACCAATCAGTGTATTAGGTTTTAATTTGTTAATCCCAGACTTAATTTGTTAATACCATGCTCACTGATTAAATCATCAACAGAATTAATGCCAGAGTTATCTGAGAAATTGTAAGTATGCCACGGTGGTTCCTAAAATGTAACATTGGAAAAAACAAAAATAAAATTGAACTAATATTCTAAAAATAAATAATCAGTGTTATTAAAAAAAGTATGAGTTGTAGACTCTTTTTTTTTATTCCGAAGAAATTACCAAGTAGGTAGATATTTATAGATATTTCAATAGATAACTCACCATGAGTACAGTAATGATAGGCAGTCTGTATTTTAGATTTTAGCTTTGGTTGCTTTATATTTCTCAAAATTAAATGGCGTATTTTTCTTTTCACCGTGGTAATTTTTGATTTAATATAAATCATCGTCAAGTTAGTTTTTTTAACAATTCTTTTGCCTTCTTTTAAGTAGTTGATTTTTCTCTGATTACATTGATATAACACACGGTTAAGAGATATTTAGAAAAGAATGTATTTTCTATTTGAAAATGCTGGAAGAAAATTTAAAGTCGTGGGAATATCAAGTAAAAGCTTAAATAAAAATATTTCTAAAATATCAAGTGGGCTTTGGAGCCTCATGCATATATTATTAAATATTGTGAAAAAAAAATCAATGCAGACAAGGTTTTAAAGTGGGGATTTCCAACCTTTATACCATATCCAACTTTATATCGATCCCTTCCAAAAGAATAGTTTTCTTCATCAAACCACTTTTTTTTTCTTTATACTATACACTATTTAATCACAATACAAATAATTGTACACACATAACAATAAAAGATAACTGTTAGATTAAGAACATGAACAAAAATTCAGAAAAGATGGTTTATTAGCCTTTCTAACTCTTCATTTTTAATTTTACAAATGTAAACAAGTTTTCAAACAGGAAATCACAGATTTTAATTGTGTGTGCGTATTGTTATTGTAAATATGTATTAATGTATTGATACAGTTTTTTTAATATTTAGCCTAAAATTGCTTAATAATTGCATAATTTTTAAATTAGCTCGTCCAAAATATTTAACCCTGCTTCTTGTTTTCTGAAGTAAGTTATTAGCTTAACTAAAGTCTGCTTTTGTTCACCGGATAGTGTAATGTTCAACACCGGACAATTGCCAATGCATACTCCATTATCGACATCTTGATCGTTATCGATTCCCTTTAAAATTTCATCGACCCGCACTAGGTCGATACCGACCCCGTTGAAAACCTCTGTTCTAAAGCAATAGGGAAAATATCTCAAACTATTGCTGGCCCTTGCGTGTTATATTGTTCTAATTAGAGAAAAACAAACTATTTAACAGGGAAAAAATGTAAAATAAGAACATTATGTCTTGGCATTTCTGAAACACAACAAAAAATACGATGGACAGAGTATTCTGCAATAATAATTTACAACATATTTTCGAATTATTCCAAGGCTGCAAAAGATTAAATAGGGTAGTAGTCGCGAAATGCTTTTTTTTTTTCGATGTTACTCGCAATCTGTAGGGTTGGAAAATCGATGTTTCTTATAATAAGCGAAAGCGTCCGTGAGATTAGCGCAGATAGATACATATAAAGAAGTTTCTTAAACTTCGCACAAAATTGATGGCGAAGCTTGTACATGTTGAACATTACAAAAAATACTTATTCTTATAGATATTACTTAACTCCTGAAATGGACAACTATTCTTTACTTACGACGGGAAAACTTTTGTATATCTCTGCCAAAGAACAACTGCCTCTTGATAAATATTGTATGGATACTATAATGGAGGATCAGACAAAAGGCAAGTATATTAACACAGTATTCGTGTGTGCGGAAGGAGATAGCGGACCCCAACCAACGCACATTGTATTCGCAATTTGTACGTATAAATTACTGTACGGGTTTACGAAAAGCTAACGTTTAATTCGATTTTGTTATAGGTGCTCTTCTTTCGACGTTGTCTTTATTTGTGGTAACCGCAATCTATTTCATTATACGAAAAGATGACGACAAGAGAGGCTTTAGCATAGCTGGCTATGCAGCTTCAATGGCAATTGCATTTGCATGTTTGGCAATTACGCAGATAGCCGGACTTGAGAGAGTTTGCAGCATATTAGGTAAGCTAAATAACATGAATTTTGTCTTTTCGATGTGGCAAATCAATTATCCGTTCACATATAAATGTTTGATTGCTCCTAGTTAATATCCCGGTACACTCATTCCCCTTATATTTCATACTACTTAAAAATACGCTTCTAAAATCACGAAATAAGATAAACTTGACAAAACCTTTACTTTTTGTGAAGAAAAGTGCAATATTAGAACATCGACCGCTTTACTGCTTCACACTCAACTCAATAGGTTTGATTTTATATAGCGTGATGACCAAGTATGAAACAAAATTCATTTTTATTATAAGCTAGTTAAGATAATTGTTCAGAGACGTTATTTTTTTAATTTCAAAACGTATAGACAATATTGATACTTGTACAATGACATTCTTACAATTTTTTTTAATTGTTAAACATTTATTTCTAGTTTTCGATAAACTTCCTTACTACTTAATGTATATAATTTTCTTGAAAAAAAACTCATATAAGAAGCAAAAGTTAAACAGTGAGGAGATCTATTTAGATCATAACAAGGCTTAACCGTTTTGTTCTACCTACCTATATCTAATAGCGGTTACATATACCAGTTTTTTTCAAAACTTGTAATCTATTAATCTAACCAATCCACCATCATGATTATTTAAGTGTTAGTGTGTCCTCCTAATGCGTGGGCAGAAAATAATTTTTTCTTGAGCAACTTCGAGCAAAAGTCTTCAAATAAATCTTACATATTATTACGTTTTTAGATGTCGCTTAGTTTTTGAGGTAATTGAGATAATGTGTGATTTTTTGCGAAATTCCGCAGTTCTTTTAACGACGGATATCTAAAATGCCTTACACGCTAGAATAATCGTTTAGTTTTTATTTAATTGAGTATTTCTTACAATTTTGACAATATATTGAAATTTGCATAAAACGGATATATTTACTCAAGTATGGCACGCTCAGCTTTTTTCAGAAGTAAACAGTATAATGAGAACATGATACTGACAAGTTGTTTAAAAAATTTTAAAATTTATCTAAGTAGAAAGAAAGATCGAATTTCTTACTTGTTACTTCAAACATGTTAGTAAATGGGCTAGATTTAATAAAGTCATCGATAAAGGTACACCAGATATAGAAAAAAAAAGGTGGTACCTGAATCATTAAAATAAATGTAGTTTACTCTATTAAGTAGTAGCGCTAGGTGCAGACAACGATTCGATTTCCTCGTGTATTTCCGTTGCGTAGTACAATGTACACGATATCTAAGAAAAATACACGACGGAATCGAATCGCTGTGCGCGTATCTAGTTAACCCACCGCTACTGCTGCTGCTACTAAGTAAAAGATGCATAGATAGATCAACATTTTAAATACTTCAAATACAGATAACTACAATAGAGCTGTAATGGCGTATGTTTTTGTCGTCCTATTTTTTTGAATTGGTGAAATTCTGGCAATCTCAAAGATATCAAGAAAGATGGACGTACGTAAAGGCACTGACAATATTACATGAAGACAAGCAAAATTATAGCCATAATTTTTAATATTTAAAAAATATTTAATATTTTGTTAATAGCACCGATTGCGTTATCTACCAAATCAGAGAGTAAGCATAATAGTGGTGAATTTGAGTTTATATCGAGATGATTTTGACGAAAAGATGCTAGAAAGTGTTATGACATTCTCATTATCAACAAAAAATGGATCTTTATCCTCGCTCTCTGAATCATGCACCTTACCAAGAATTCTAGTTATACCCTATTCAGAACAAGCAAACTGAGACATGAGACCCGATACATCGATCTCAACGTGAAACGGACTACATATATTTATTTTCGAACGGTAGTTTAAATTATTGGCTACTACAATCATTAAAAGTATATGCGGTGGATAATAAACATAAGAAATAAACGAAAACAATAGCTTAACCTACATGAAACTGATATTGACCAAATGACCAAACAGCAACACTTACAGCTTCTGTATATTAATATGTTACCCATAGAATGTAGTCCCAGTAAATAGGAAATAACTTCACACAGCACAACATTGCAGTAGTTCCTATTATCTTTTTTCTGTTTACAATTTTGCATTTTAGCTGCATTAAATATATGGTCGTTTACATATATATATAATGCAATTTCATTTCTTTACCTTACAGTATGTGTATTTAAATATTAAAGATACGTTTGCAGGCACAACTACATATAAGTCACGTATAACAAGTTCTACCTAATGTTTTTGTAACATTAAATATATTGTATCAATTTTAATTATCCAAACCAGTTTGTGCAGTTTCGTGATCTGAACTTGCGGATTATTATAAAATGGCAATGTCTTATACATTAGCGAAAATTTTTGTTATATCTATATATTAAAAAAGCTTGTTTAATAATATCATAATTGTCACAAGTTTAGATTTTTAAAGAAAGTAATGCAACTAATGGAATTTTCCAATATTTTTCCAGGTGCTGTATTTCACTTCTTTATTGTGATGTCATTTATTTGGTTCGTTGTGATCGCCTATGAAGCTTTCTATCACGTAAAGTAAGTATTATGGAATTTAAAATGAAAAGAAGCTTCTATATTACTGCTGTTTTAGATTCTTCGAAGATGAGGGTCTACTGTTAGATTATTCTAAAAGGCGAAACATCTACTTTATATTAAGCTGGATAATCCCAATCATTTTTGTCGTGCTGGCTCTCATACTTGACCTACCAGCCGGTCTCCTAAATATGCATCTTGATGCTATTTGTCTTTTTGGTAAGGCTTTGTCCAAATAGTAATAATACAGATAATATTAAATTATGAACCATAAAGAAATATACCCGAATATTTTCATTCATCCTCTAATACATAATTTAATAACCTTCCAGATAAACAAAAATGGATGCTTTACATACCGATAATTATATGCATAGCGTTAGCAGTAGGCCTAGCTAGCTTCAGCGAGTATCAACTTAGAAAAAATAACTCTATTCCAAGGAGCGATACCACACGACGGTTTGCATGGAATCAATTAAGACGAGACATTCAGGGAAGGTAAGTACAAATTTTGTATGCAAACATCAATAAGAAGTTTGTTCCAACTCTTATTTGTAACTCTACTTAGTATGCGACCATTACCTCAAGTGGAGTGTTGGCTATTATGTACAATTAAGTTGGTTGACTGTAGTAACTCACACGTACACTGCCGTTCATATTAGTTCGGACAAATAAGAAAATTTCGTATTTATTTTAATATCGAAATTTTGTTGAAAACAATATCATTCTAACCCACTACAAGAAAGTACTTCAAAGAATTCTGATTTATATATTTTTTAAATAACAAAAGTATTGCTATTGAATCCATAAACAGTATCTGTCCCCACCTCAAAGAACGCTTCAGGTTCTAAATAAACTTGTCTACATGTGAATTCCATTAAAAGTTATTAAAGTACCTAGAGGAAAACCAACAAGTGTAGAAAAAGTAGTAAGCTTACCATTAAGACACGTATTAATAAATCGACAGTTGGTAATATTATTCGGAGACATGAACGCACGGGCAGTTAGAGAGCCAGTGCGTCTAGGTCGTAGCGGACATTTCGTGCAAATGATAAGCGTATTAAATTGTTAAACAACAGCAGAAATGAGCAAGAAAAATTTCTGTTTGTACAGTAAGATGATGGTTCAAAGCTGCAATTCTTCACGGCCGTGTTGCAGTAAGAAAACACTCAGAAACTAGGCACTGGAAGACAGGAAGCGAGTGCTATGTACTGATGAATTGAAGTTTGAAATATTTGGACAAGCAAGACATGTTTATGTTAGAACAGTGAAAGATGAAAACATGTTGCCTCAATGTATAGTGTCAACTGTGAAGCAAGCAAAAGTTCCGTGATTGTTTGGGGTTGCTTTCCCTACGCCGGTACAGAATACTTGAGGCGAATCGAAGATATTTTGCGAAAAGGTTATTTAGAAATATTACAAGAAAATGCAATTCCGTCGGGAGCGCGTTTAATAGGTCAACATTTTGTATTTACGTAGCATAACGACCCCAAACATTCCGCACTCATATGTAAAAATTATTTAAATAGGGAACAAGATAACAATGCACTGGAAATAATGACTTGACCACCGCAAAGTTCCGATCTCAATCCAATCAAACTGTTACGGGACGAACTTGGCAAAAGGGTTCGGAAAGTGCATCATACCGCGACAAATCATTTGTGGAACATCCTATAACTTGAATGAAATAATATGCGAGACAAAGTCCTGCAAAAACTAGTGGGACGGATGCCCCGTGTTGTATAAGCTGTTCCTCGAGCAAAGTAAATTTGTTGTTTATATTGCCAGGATTACTTTTATTTTTATTTTTGTATGTTGTAAACATCTGCCAATAGTAGTATAGTATAAATTTTATATTTTGGTTTCATTTGATCTGAATAGTTTTACTTTAGTACGTCAAATTTATTTAAGTGTTCAAACTAATATGAACGTTAGTGTACATACACTATCGATACGTTCCCGCCTTAACATTGCTCTTTCTGCATACTATGTTGCTAAACCGCTTGTATTAACGTCGACTACAACCTACGTGACGTAGTCAGATTTGCCAGCCGCTAGCCTTCGAGATAAACCCGTGCGAAAAATCAAATTGTAGTCTCGTGCATAATTGACGTATCACAGATTACTTTTTTATGATAATTTAAATATTCATGTCAAGAAATATCGTGCTACTTCAATTTTCAGTAAATAATGCGTACATGTACCATATAAAGTGAAAACATTATGAAATAATTAAAATTGTAATGCCTATAAAAAATAATAATGAGATTCAACAATAAGTAAAAATCAAGCAGCAAGTAGATAAGAAATGTAAATAAAATCAAAATAAATAATTCAAATTAAAGAAAATCATTTTCTAAATATTAGCTATGGCTAATATTTCCACTTATTAACCGAAAAGAGAAAAAACAAGTAGGCGAACTAAAGATTTACTCATTTACCCTATTGTTACTCATAGGGAGTTCAAATTGCCTCTATTTTGTCCAGTCGCTCATCTTTCAGTTTTATTCGCATGTTGTCGGAATGGCTTGCACGATACAACACATCATGTTCCTGAACAGCACACACAAGCTTCTCGACATACATTTGCTTGAAAAAATCCATGAAAACTGTGCAACTGGTACAAACCTATCTACGAATTGTATCAATTGTTTGATGACATTGCCGAAGAAGAATGAATTGATCGGAAAAGAAAATAATTAACATGTAATAATTTCTAGCAAAACCAAGGACCAATCAAGGGGAAATATATTCTTGAACCACAGTGATACCACAGTGATAGCATATTCGTTATTAGTAACGAATTCAAAAAAAAATATTTTCTACAACTACTAAGTTCGTTTAAATTTAGAAATTTTTCTACTAAAATTAAATAAAACGTTACAAAATCTTACAAAAAAGTAAAACTCTATCCAGTCAGTTTTTTCATTGTCTCTGCGTTTTGTCCCGCAGTTGTTTGTGGTATCCACATAAAATGTGTATTTACACCCCTTAAACCTATTGTATAAATTTAGTATTTTTATTACGAAAATATCTACTTGACTGACAGTGTAGACGAGCTCCTTGAGAATTCTATTATATCAGGTTTTTTTAGATCTTGAAAAACTGAAATATGCTAAAGTATGTGCATTAATAAATCTATCAATGAGTGAACATAGCAATAGTTATAGAAAAATTAATTCTTCGAAGGTAGGCGTTGCAATGCTGAACTTTATCGCGCTCTACTTAATGTTTCATTGTGAACGAATAAGTAGTTTTATAGTATTTTTCCCGCCATTACTTAAGATTCAAAATCGTTTTGCTTAGACCTCTATCGCCGTGAACAAATTTTTTGTTCTGGTTTTGATTAATTTTTTTTAACGAGTGATGGCGTCCCAACGGCGTGCGTAACCTCGCAAGCTTTTAGTGTGTAAAATGTTCTATGGCTTTGTTATTATCACCCCCTGACCGTAAAGGATGAAATGCAGTTAATTGCTCTAAAACATGCAAATGATGTCGGGATTGTACCCGATTCACTAAGAAATGTTGATCCTAGTGGGATTTGAATGCATAGCGGTCTTACCACTGGACCACCAAGTCCTTTTATAATAATAATGATAAAAAAGGAATTCGAATAGATTGAAGTTCTGTGGTATTCTTTTAAAGCTTTTTTTAGAATTCCGCATACTTGTATCACAGAGCAAGTGTGAATGTATCAAATCTTCTGCTATCAGTAAAAACTAACAAAATATCACCGAAGAATATTTGTTTTACCCTGGGCAACTGTCATAAATTATTGTAATAAAGAAATTGGCGAATGTATTAATTAAATTAAAGAGAAAGCTACAAACTTTGTTGTCACAGTAAAGTTGATCTCTATCATCATTCTAACCATTTTCTTCTTATTTCTTAGTACTGTTAGATTTTTCGCGGTGATTTGACTTTGTATTTTTATCATTTTTATTGATTCTTTACATAACGAGGTCAAAGTCACGTTGCTTTACCTTCCACAAAACATACCTTTGAAAAAAATGACATGCACCAACTTTGATTAATATATGTTATCTTCCGTTGGTTAAATGAAAAATCCTCAATTTGCTTGGCATTTCCAATGTAATTAATTCTTTTCAAAAATATCAACCCCGGTAAGGACTCGAACTTAACATCTCTTATTCGCGGAGCAGATGTGTCAACCATTATACTACAGGGTCTCGCTAGGATCGATTCACTTATTAATACTAGATCTTATTTATCACTGCAATTATATTATATCTCCACAGACGCATATTCTTACGTTCCAAGTACACTTAGGCTTCCGTCGGCGAAATTTGAAAACCCGTGATTTCTTTGATTTTAGTTTGAGGACATTGTTTTGAAAACCATCAACTCCGGTCAACATTTCCAGTCCGCCGGATGAGCGTACTAACTACTATACCACGTCGTTTTGCTAAAATCAAATCATCTTCTAATAATCTTCTAATTTATGCCTGCAGCCCTACATAAGACCTATTAAAAGGGTATTAAAAAGTGATTCGATTGTAGTGGTTAGCATGCCTGTGTTTGTCTTTACCAGAGTTGATATTTTTCAAAAATGTAGTAACATGGGAAATACTAAAGAAATCACGTTTTTTACACCTTCCTTTAGTGGACCTTATTTAAAATCTAGTTTCTCCATTGGTGCTTACTTAAAAATACAAAGACAAAATTTCTAGACAAATTTTATCTTTCTCGTTTATTAAAGTAGACCAAAAGTACCGAGTTACTACGTAATATTAAACAGGTTTAGTTCACCGCAAAAATTTTTGTACTCTTAGTGGTAAAAGATCTAATAAGCCATTTTTAGCATTTTTTGTATTATGCTGCCAAATAAAAAATAAATAATATGAATTTATATTACCGCAAAGTTATTTTTATAAATATATAGATGTTTATGTTCCATAACAGATTGTTATTGAACATAAAACGTTTATCAGTGAATTGAAAAAAAAAACACTTTATTTTTTTTTGATATATCACTTAAATTTACAATAATCTTAATTATAATCACATTGAATTTAAAACAACGTAAATTACCGCTTCAAATGCCGCTATTTTATTTCAACTTGCGTTAATATTTTTTCAGAGTTCGATTCTCATTGTTTTTGGTTGGCTTGACGACCGTTTGTTGGCTCAGCGAAATTATCACCTTTAGCCTACGATTTCCTATATTCGTTCTCGATGTTATTCACGCTCTTCAAGGACTTATGGTTTTGACGACTGTCGTTTCTACGGGTGGAGTTTTCAAGAAAATTGTGAAATCCTTCAAGGGGAATGAGGTACCAACTCAAAAAGGTATTAACGGACGCAATGAAATGGAAATGAGGAGACTAAATAGTGATACTAATTAAGGAAAGAGAGTATTAATAAAAGATTATGTACATACGCAACACGCAAACTAGTCACGTTCTACCAAAACACTTTTGTACATACATAATATGTACTTGGTAGTTTTGGAATTATGTAAATACCATAGTGTAGATAATCGGTAACAAACGCACATTTTGATATGCTTTTCAGAAAGTGTACTTTTGTGTCTCCAGTGCATTGTGTATAGTGTTGTATAAATCTAATTTAACAACAGAACATAATATGTAACTCGAAATAAATTACTTATCGTTTTAGAATTATATTTCGATTGGTACAAGAATAGTTCATCTATATCATTACTTAGTAGACGAGAATTATTACAGCAAACCATCAAGTGAAAAAAAAAAACACGTATACAGAATATTAAGAAAAAATATATCGTAATGTTCCAGTAAAATTACTTAAAATATACGTAAAGATTATAGTTCTCAATATTGTGAATACCCATTTAAGCATATACAGGGGTTTTTCCTGATATTTAGTATGGGGATCTCGGAAACTACCGAAGACAGAGAGATAATGAAATGGGGAAAAGTACAGTTTTTCTCTTTCCTTTCGGAAGAAAGCCACGGTGAGCTAAATATCTCGAAAAAACAATTTTTTTTTTATTTCGTTCGGTGCCTATAACTCTATTATTGATTTTATAAAAAAAAATTAAAGGAGAAAGCTGGAAGTAACTGCTTAGTAAAACAATCTAACCGAGCTAAGCATACAAAATTTTGTACTTTGCGTAATTTAGTTATTTAAAGTTTTGTGGACCACTGAAAAGCATTTACAAACGGTGCCATAAATAAACATAACGAACATTTATAGATACAAGAAAACTGCATCATGTTGAACAGAGAAGACCCCGAGGTAAAGGTCACATTTTATGTTTGATGTGGCGTCATTCGTTCAACGATTCTTGGTCTGTACAGTATGCTAGTTGTATGATAGTGTCAGCACGATGGGGCACGACCGTATAATCAGCTAACGGTACGAAATCAGTTAAGTGAAGCATTCTCGAACTTGTGGTAAGGAAGAAACATACCGGTTGCATAGCTGTCTCAATCATACAGAATGGTGATAGATAAGGGGTATCGCAAATCATATGATGCTAGTTTTAACAGGTGTAACTTGTAACTACTTTTAATTTTTTCTAGTTAGAGCTCGTAAAACTGCAATCTCCGCTAGTTTCCGAAATCGCCATACTAAACATCGAATAAAACTCATGCTGCATTTTAAGCTATTAGCGATATTTTTTTAATATAAACTACGAATTGATAATTGATGAATGCCTAAATTATATTAATAGGAGTAATCCTTGTCCATATCTATTATTCATTGTGTGATATTTTTATTAAGTTTTAATCGAAGTATATTATGTAAAACCTATAAATCTAAATTTGATTACATGATAGTTTTAGAATCGCGAAGACTCTACTAGATGGTAACACTAAACAGGATTTTATTGAATTAAGCGAAATATTGGCATATTTGTCTACACATTTGAATTAAGTATTAAAGCCACTCCTTGAAAGGTGTAAAATTACGTCATGGGAGTAAAATTTTTTATACTGTACTTATAAATTATTCTTTTTAAATAAATACCTATTGTACCTGGTCTCATATACAAAGTGAGGTCCTGAAGAAAGAATGGACTGTACCTACTAAATGTATTCTGCTGTTTTAAGGTGTAGAATGTTTTTCTTGTTTGTTATCAATTGTATTTCGGACATTTGCATATTCTTAACGTTAAACCGAATTTGGAACATGCATGAGACATTTCATTTAGATTTAAGATTCATGTAAGTAATTTATATAGAATTTTGTAGTATTTATGTGTATATTTATTAAATTGTAATTTGTATACGTACATAACGTTTTATATCAAGAAACTGTTTCTACTTTTTTTATATGTATATTTTTAAATAAAAGTATGATGTATTTTATAATTTGTATAATTAATAAGTAGAGCTGGCATTTCGCACGTCGCGCCAGGATCGTAGTAAGTATGTGCGTACCCACAAAGAGATAGTCGACGGGAGAAAGGAATACTAATATGGAGTGGAGTGGAGACAAATTACTGTTCGTATTTTATCCTTTAATGCTCCCAAATTCGCATCAAAATTATTATTTTCGTACACTCTTTGTTTAACATATCCCCAAAAATAAAAATCCACCGGCGTTAAATGGGGCGAGCGAGCTGGCCAATGAATAGGTCCAAAAAGACCGATCCATCTTTCAGGAAAGTGGTCGTCAAGCCAGTTTCTAATTAAATTAGTTGAATGCGCAGAGCATTCATCCTGCTGAAAGTAGACTGCATCTCTGTTAATATGCTCCAACGATGGTAAAATCAAATTTTGTAAGATATCCAAATAATTATGTTGATTTAAATTGTTTTCGAAAAAAAAGGGGCCAATAATTTTATTGAATAAAATTCCACACCACACATTTACTTTCTTATAACGCTGGTTTTTTCCGATTAATACGATAATTTGGATTCTCTTCTGCCTAATATCTGCAATTTAGTAGAAGTAGCTTCATCCGAAAACAACATTTTATGATGGAAAAATTGATCCTCCATAACATTTTTCCAACCCAAGTACTAAATTCTAATCTAAACGCATCGTCCTTGGGTCCCAGAGTATGAATAAATTTGAGTTTGAATGAGTGAATCTTGTTTTCCTTAAAGACTTTTTGCAGTAAGCTCTTGCTTACACCCAACTCCGCCGCTTCTTACGTAGTGATATTTTTGGATCTTCTAATACAGATCCCATAGCTAGAACAGTTAATGCATCATCTTCATTGTATTGTTTCTTTGTTTTCTTCTTTCTAACAATAGAGCCAGTTTCATCAGATTTCTTAACAAGCTTTTTCAAAGAATCAATAGCCGTCGAACTTAACATTAAATTGTTGATCGCTGTTCGATATGAGATATCACCAATTCCATAACACTTAATTAAATAAATTTGTTGTTGCAATGTTAGCATAATTGTGATCTTCGTGATTGCAAATGTCGTGTCACTTAAATTTGAAACAGACAAATAATTAAATGTCAACAGAATTTCAAGGCAATACGATTATCAACAATAATTTGAAGTTAAATTTTTGAAAGTAAGCAAACACGTTTTCAACATTTATATGTAATCAGTGCATTTTAATATATTTTCTAATGGTTTTAAGGCAAGCAAAAACTTTTTGTCATAAAATGTAGAATAAAGTTTTTTCCATTGTGCACCAAATCCGTGGACACAGTGTATATGTATAACAGTAAAGTTGTAGCATTTTGCTCGGTACAATAACACAACGTAAATAATAAAGTAAACAATTCATATTATTTAAAAATATTATAAAACACGTACCTTCTTAATAGCTGTTGTAAAATTAAATACCACAAACTGAATAAGATCTTTGAAATTAGTTAGGCGTATCATCACAAGTTTGTCTTAATGTCGCAAAATCTGAATTACTTTTTAAAACACTATTATTTTTCTTTAATGCGACGGTTCTGTTGCGGCGTTTACATCATGTAGCATTTTACTTCTTTCAGTACTTGCAGTGACTATTAATGATAGTGCGGAAGATTGTAGTTTTTCTACTGCTTCAAGTAATCCTTTATAATTGTTATAAATAGTTTTTAAACCTGCTTCAATTGAAGTATCTTCAAACATTAAGAGCTAAATAAAACTAACTGCAAAGTTATGCATCACCGATCGGCAATCGTTACCAATATTAACTTTAGCCTTTCACTAGTCGCAAAAGTTCAACAGTAACTATAATAGAAACTTCATCAGCTCGAGTCGGAACTTCCGCAGTTCTGAAAGTACATCAAAAGAAAGAAAAATAAGTACTGTACAAAATATTATCCTGAGAAACGGGAAAATTCATGTCCAATAATAATGACATTTTCTTCACAGAATGGTCTATTGAACGCAGTAATAGGAAAATGCCTGTTGCCAAACCTTAATAATAGATCTGAAACTATGGTATACGAAACAATGAGAACCCAAGAAGTGGTCTGCGAACTTAGTAGCCCAAAAAAATAACTTTTTTTAAATATAGGTAGATTAGATTTAATCCTCGACAAGAATTGTTTGTGCTTAGTGGCCATTGATTGAAAACAGGGTTAATAACTTCTGGTAAATAAAATAGGAAATATTAAAAACCCAATAAACTTTGAAAGTGTATCAAAAATCCAGATTATTGATCATTTAATTTTTTTTAATATTAGCCGAGAATGAAGTACGTCCTTCTTGCCTATATAAGAAAACAAGAACATAAATCATTTCTAATTTCTAGAATCTTGTTTTAGTGACTTAAAACTAGAATTGAAAGTTTAATTTACATAAAATTAGAAATTAAAAATTTCGTGCAAGTGTTTTATTAACTGTACATAAATGTAATTGGGAATATGCATAGAACGAACTTCACTGCAAGCACATGTATCGTCCGTATTACACGCCTGCTGTGGTTTTCATTCCGCCATCTACGTGGCCCTCGCCTCAGCCGCTAAATGTTTTATTTTCTTACTAGACAAGGGTTTAATGGTTATAAAACGGTGCTCCCTTCTACTTATTGTCGTCAATAGACCAATATATCAAGTATTCTACAGATCGACGGCGAGAGGTCTTGCTGGTCTCGAACCCCTCTAGCCACCAGATTATTGGACGGGTTATGTAGCTACCACGTGCGTTTTACCAACTCATGCGAATGCCAGATAAGTCTGTCATTTTAAGATCTAAGCTTACTTGCGCTTTCTAAAAAATAATTTGCTTCAGTTATCTGGCGCAGCCATTAATTTTGTGAAATCGCCAACCCCCTGAGATGACTTGGAGCCACAGTGGACCAGGACAGCTGTCCATAGCTTACTACCTGCCTCAAACGTACCTTGTGTAGCAGCAGTTTGGTAGTGATAAATAATTCACTCTTCCTCTATAGGAAGAGTGAAAGAGAGCGAAAAATATGTTACTACCACTGCTGTATAGCAGTGGTAGTAACATATTTTTCGCTTTGGCAAATTTCTTCTTAACTTGATCGATATGAGATTTCCACTAAATCTTCAATCTAAGGCAACCTCCAGATACATACGAAACCTTTTCAGCCCAACCGTTGACTGCGGATTCGTGGTTCCTGCAGTTTTTTGGTTGCAGTTCTTCGACATATAAAACGTACAACAATACTCTTGGATTCATTGAGACCCAGTTGACCATGTCGCAGAACGCCGCCTGCCTCATTATGGCTAGTACAGTAAATTGATGTATCGTTCGTAAAAAGCGACAGTTCCGCCCCCGAATGTTTCAGAACGTCATGAGTGTAACTCAAAAATAATTCAAGACCTACCAAGGAGCCTGGACGCAATCGACTTAGGAAGGAAACACTACTTTGCTTTCCGTAACAATAAAAGTTCTTACGAGATATGACGAGATCAACCTCAAACATCTTGGCTAGAATCGAATGAAGAAAGAAGCTTAAATGCTGTTAGCCTAAGATAGTTGAAAACCAAAACAAATGGCAAAACACAATACATTTCCCGTAGTCCCACATTCACGTAAAGACCTCAATCGCATTACTAGTTAATTTGCCACGATGATGAGTTTTTGAAAGCTTGTTTACATTTGCTCCAGTGTTTCAGCATTTCAGATAATTTTAAGGTAATTTTAATATTTTTGGATAGTCCAGCTGCGACGATTGCAATACGTGATAAGAGTATTTATCGATTAAGCGATGTTAACGTTCCAAAATGCGAACCATGTTTCTGTGGCTTATCAACTATGGCAACGATCATCATTCCCATCTCGTGCTACAGTACATCGTTGCAAAGTAGCTGTACTATTGTTGAAAATACCGACCCAACTCTAGTAATGAGAATCATCGTACTGTTTTAAGTAAATGCAGATTAATTAATTATTTATTTTTTATCACCATTGTACATAGAGGAATAAACAAGTACAACCGTAATTAATTCCCAAATTCTGTTGATACTAACCACTTTTATGCAGGGGAATTTATAAATAAATAGGGGATAGAGGAACAGAAAGTCAAATTTTGCACAAATAATATTTAATAAAATAAATACATAACAAAAATACCTGCCTCGAATAAGTATTCTGAAAGTTTGGAAATAGGTTCAATGTTCTACATTACTTACTAAATAGTCCTTTTAACATTTTGCAATCTCTAAGTGTCAAATAATTAGCTAGGAACCTGGTTGCAGTAATTTTTAAATGATTTCATCGTCTAGCAGAAGTTGAGGAATATGAAACAAGAACTCGTCAAAGATGTTAAAAAAAAGTAGTGTCGTAAACAATTTAATCACGTCTGCCTTGTTGTATTAAGTTAGCTTAATTCCAAAAAGAAGTTAATGCGGCAGAGGTTGTTCCTGCTGCGTTTAAGAATATTTTTTTCGCAATTATTAAATAAAAAAAATGTTTCATTGTCAAGCAGATTGTGTTAATTATTAAAATTGTATTATTAAAGGCAAGAAACTTTACTCCAGCCGTCTAGATAGTGTTGTTTTTAAAGACGGCGATATTTAAATTTGTTAAACAAATAAATATGGAATTATTTCATCGTACGTCACTGAAGATAAAAATCTTAAGAAAAAAGACGACATAATCCAATAAGTAATTTTTTTGCATGTTGTGTGTACTTAAAAAAAATCAGCAATGCATTTGTGATCTGTACAGCGCCATTAATACAACATACCAAAGGAGGACACGATGATATATTTACGACAGTTTCTTTTGCTATTTCAAAATTCAGAAAAAAAAATCAGCGCAACCTAAGCTCAGATCTGAGCTCTTCTTCTAAAGCACGTAGATGTGAACTACGAGGGATATTTTTTAAATAAGGTCTGTTTTTAAGAGAAGGTGAGAACAACGCATGCGCATCTGCTTCTAACATGCTTTGCGCGCGTTTGTACGCCTTTTGTAGCCGTATCGTCTGTCTGTGTACTGAGCTGTACATTTTAAGAAAATTGAGTCGCCCGCCGACTGCGAGAAATTTGACAACACCGGAAATTCATCGTTACAAAACAAGCGGCGTGACCTACATTCTTCTGATGTGAAACATCACATCAGAAGAATGTGTCTGCACAAACACAAGGTCCAAAAGTATGGAAACCACTGAGTCATCCATCTTACAGTCAAGACCTTGCACCCAGTCATTTTCATTTATTTCGATACTCGAAGGAATTACTATTGGTTAGCGGTTCGACGATCACGAAAAAGTATACACTGCTGTCATGGATTGGACTTCTTCACAAGCGGTAAATTCTTCTTATTTAAAAACGGACCTTATATTAAAAATATTTCCCGAATTTTCGGGATTCGTATGCCGAAATTGCCACCAGCTTCCTAACTAAACTACTTGTGTTCTGATACAGTTTCACGCAGAGAAAAATACAGTATTTTCTTAATTAAAAATGTTTTACCTGCTACTTTATGCATACATTTTTTTTTTGTTTTTACCCAGAAACTTTCAAATTTACAGACTACTTTTCCCAGCCAGAGTAAACAACAAAGTACATTATTCCTGTTTTTAAAGACAACTGAAACGCATTACATAGTTCTGATTCAATATTATAATTATTTCTCTACGTGAAAGCTCTTTTGTGCAAAATCCTGTTAATTTCCTAATATTTAAAATATACTTTAATACTTTACATCTGAACAATTTTCATCACAAAGTACCTACCTCTTACCGAATATATAAAATTGGAATTTAAAATAGTACACCTACTTAATTAGTAGGCGTTTCTTTATTAATATAAAGAATCTAATAAATAGCATCCTTATAACCTTTTAGTTTTAAAATAGATCCACTTCAAATGTCTTTCTAAACTTTCTTTACTTTAACCTTTACTTGATGGAAATTTGGCCAACCTGTTATTTAAGCGGGATGTTTACGGAAAAATATTTCTCGTTAACAATGTGTACACTTAAAGGTAGACTACAAAACATAAATATTAATAAACGAGAAAAAGTAATGTTCAGCTACTTTAAAATACATATACGTTAGATTAAATTTACACTCAACCTATTAATGCATAATTAGTAATTTACTAAATAAAACACACTTAACATTTTTAAGTTTTTTAACTTCAGTCTCGATAAAACAATGTTACCTTCTGATTTCATGTTGACTCTCAGCATGAACTAAGCGAGGTAAAAATAAGAAAGCATGATATAACATAAACATAATTCATTCTTCATGAAACTTATAAAAAAGCATTCTCATCAAGTAAAGGTCTTAAAGTATCTCTTTTAGTGACAAGCATATCTAACAACAAGCACAGTAAACATTATATTTATCAATCCAATACACACTGAGATATTTAGAATATTTGTTAATTACGAATTACGATTGAATTGTTGTAATTTATTTTTTATTTATGCATAAATGTTTTATTCCATTGAATCGTTCAAAATTGTACCAATTCTATTAGTTTCGGTAATATCTGGGTTTTATAGAAAAAAAAACAGCTGTCTTTAAAAAGATGCAGTACTAATCACAAAAGATAAAATGGAATGCTCCGATTACCTTAGCATAAAATATAAACTAAATTTTTATAAAATGAATTAAGAATTTGCGCCTAACAAAATACGAATAATATTCACTTCAATAATGTGGCAAAGACAAAACAATTTCATAAGCCCATTTCGTTCCATAGTTACATGAACAAATTAAATAAATAAAAGTATCTAGTATTTTGCAAAAAATTGCTAATTTAGTTTTTTTTTAATTTTTACACAAAATTTCAGCATTGAGCGTAGATAGGTCCCTAAAGCCACAACATAGAGATGAGATGAGATCTCTCAAACCATAATTGTGTCTCATACGTACATATGTAGGCCTTTTTCCACCTGTTATTATACTTACAACAATGAATACATTTGCAAAAGCACATAAATATACATTGTTACATTTATGTGTAAGTCTACCTACGTTGTATAATTATACAACAGTTACCTTTAATCTACAAAAATACAGACTATTCTATAACATCTAAAATATACCTAAAACAAAAACGTAGCAGGTAACAAATAAGATTTTGTTTGTACTGTGTGCAAATTATAAAAATCAAAGCAGAATGATTTAATCTTAGAGCTATAACAGAAATTTTACCTATGGCTTTTGCTATTGTGAATGTTAAAAGAAATGAAGGTTTTGTACTGTGTGTGTAAGAGACCCACCCGGACGTAGATAATTTAATTAACGTACGTTCATGATTTTATGCAATAATGTTACATGATTTTTAATTAGATTCTCTACTTCCGTGCAGAGCGACCTTTAGAATTAGATCTTAAATTAATTAACCACGCTATATAATAGTTAGCCTTTAGATTATATGGTATAAAATTTAAGACTTAATTACAATAATGTAAGCAAAACATTCACAACCGATACTAGACGTATATAATATAATTAAAACCTGAATGTCCATAAATACGTCAGAATTGTTTCCTTAAACGACAGCAAAGATAAATAGAAGTAGGACCAAGAAACAGAGACTAACAAGAAGAGACGCATCGCTTTTAAGATGAAACTCAGATTTTATGCGCATGTCTGACATCCGCCATCTTTTTGGCTGTTTCTCTGACAACCTGTTGTTACAGCATGCTAATACAGTGAACCTTTTTCATGCGTTACAAAACTTAATTTCGCTGAATTAGCTGGTAATATTTGGAAACAACCAAAATAAAACCATTAGATGGTCGGCATGCAAAACGCCAAAACCAGTACTCAAAGTGTCACTTTATGTTAGTCTCTATTCTCTACTAGGACTTGTGAAATGTGCCCAAATAAACGATAGCGATGAAGAAGAGGCTTTCCATAGGCATTTAAACTTCCTGTGCTTTACAGATTTGAACACACATGCTCTTCTGTTTATGTACTGTTAAATGAAAATAAGTATGGTAAGAAATTAATTGGTAATATTGATTTATTTCATTAACAGACTCATTTTAAGAATTTACTTACTTTCCATTGCTACATTGTAATGACGTATTGATAAACATTCGAGATTTCAATGGTGTGTAAAGTTCATCTATTAAATTGCAAAAAAAAAGTAAAGGGTGTGTTTTGTAATTGCTCGAACTCTTTACAGAACGATTTTAAGACGCAGCCTTATTTTACTTGACTTATAAAAAACGCATTAAATTTGTGTTGTTCGAACTGTTCGGTCAAAAGTTGAAGAAATTAGAAAACACGTCGAGTATGTTAAAAGAACAAAAAAAAACCGAAAAGGTAAATTAGTTCCAGCCAAACAAAATAAAAAAAATATTTATGTATAAGTATGGATATTGCACAACCACTGGCAAGTAAAGCATAATCGCGACGGTAAAACAACTTAAAAATGCTGCCTATCAATCACACAAGAAGAATCACGCGAAAAGATGCACTATAATTTTAGATACTACAAACTAAAATTACGCAAGTACGGACACATAGTTATCCTAAAGATATAGGATAGATATATTAATCCGTGCATTGGAAATTGTTCTATTAGGCTCTGATTTAGTTAGTATACTCTTTCGTAAAATATGTCAATTAGTTAACACCGCTAATTATTTATTTTTACTAAATTTCTAATTTTATAACTATTACTGTTTTTTTTGCATACAATACGAAATAATGTAACCAATGACGAATGAAATCAATTACAGGAATTTTCTTAGATATTTTATAACTAGAATTTTGCATTTTTTTTATGACACCTGTACGCTAGTTATTATCCTAAAAGATCATCGAATATCAATTGCAATTAACATTTGATTTATTACATATATATTTTAATGGGAAAACATACAATTCTGTTCAAATAAATTTACATATACAGATAACCATCGTATAATACCGGGGCTAGTTTATGAGTTATAGAGATCGGGCTATTGGTTTCTTTTACTAATTCTTATTATTATGTATATAACTGCAGTTGTATATAATGCATAATTCAGATGGGAACAACACAGCACCTGATAGAAATACTCGAATTGTTATCAGCAGTACTACATAGAGTAGAAACTATATAGCGTAGTTTCCCAGTTACGAATTCTAAAGTGTTAATTTGCTGTACGATCACCACACAATTCGCCAAGCTTGAGTAGGCGCAATAATTATTTTACGCCAAAGAATATATATACTTTTGACACAAGTAAAGAAATACTTCTTCAGAGGTATTCTTTTAATTAATTTTTAATTTTAATTCAAAACCAAAGTGGTATTCAGACTTTTAAGAAAATATAAAGTTTTATATGATTTACAAGTATCAGATAATAAATAATAAAGTTTGCTTGTTACCGGCATAATTCTTGGAACATATATTTCTTAAAAAAGGTCCGTTTTTGAACGAGAGTGAGAATGGTGCGTGATCGCCGCAGAGCGAATGTGCGTCTGCTCCCAACATGCTTTGTGCGTTTAGACGCAGTTTGCAGCCGTATTGTCGGTCTATGTACTGAGCTGTAGAAGTTCAGAATGTTTAAGAAAATTGAGTCGCCCGCCGACTGCGAGATACGACAGTAGCGGAAATTCACCGCCAAATTTGTGAAGTTTACGGTGATAATGTTAGTAATGACAGAGAAGTTCCAAAGTAAGTGACAATGTTCAAGAACGGACGAATTAATGTGTAAGATGAACCACGCTCTGGGCGACCTTCCCTGGTGTCTGAAGGTTTGACTAGTGGACAACAAAATTCGAGAGGACCGACGATTCGCAATTTCAAAGTTATCTGTTGATTTTCCACAGGTATCAAGGTCAATTTTGTACACGATTCTCATGGATTGGGATCCCCAAAAACTTGTTGAACGGTGCGACAAATGCTTGAACAAAAATGGAAATTATGTAGAAAAGTAGATGGAAATATGTATAATATGGAAATATATTTAGTGACATTTACAGTAGTTTTCTTCTTATTCAAAAGCGGACCTTACTTAAAAAATATCCCTCGTACTGTTGTTTTATGAGAGCTTTCTCTATTATTAATCCGTTGAAAAACATGCCACATGTTGGACAATAATTTTTAGTTGCGTGGTGAAGATGTGCGATAAGAAGCAGCATCAAAATTTGTAGGTCGTTTTGCAGCAAAACCACGAGCACGAGTTAGATAAAATAGTCAAACTCCGTCGTATAAGTACCACCTTATACAAGGTTTACCTGGATATTTCTCCAACCTATGAAATTTGCTTATTAAATTTATATGAAGAAGACCTTTTTAATCTTCTGACTATATAGAACAAATGTGGAAACATTATTACACTTGCCATCTTTAAACTTGATGTCAGTGTAATTTACTTCCAGTTCGAATTAAACTAATCCATTTACAAAATTGAATTTGATATGCGTTAAATTTCGCAGTATATTAAGTTGAAGAACTGCAACATGAGTTTTAAGGACTTGAACTCTGGCGAAAGCTTCTACATCAATTAGCTATCTCAAGCTCAGGAGAAATGTAGAAAACCTTTCTGAATAGAACTTAATTATGTTTAACCATGCTATGATTTTAAACACTCATAATTTTGTACGATCTCTATGCATGTTGTAATTTGTGATTCGATGAAAAATGTTGAGTTAAATGTTATGGAACAGCTTTCCTGTAGCACGCATTGCATCAGTGGTTACGTTTTCCAATTTAAACTTCTACACAGACGCACAAGTTCAACTAATCCAAGGTAAAATATATCCTGTAACAATATCACGTGTAAATTTCATAAAACACAACTCTAACACGTAAGATTGTAATTATTCCACATTTACTAAATGCCTGAAGTAATTTACTAGTACAGTAATCCCTTGAATTACTCATAGGTTATGTTCAAAAATGTGTCACAAATCTAAACAACATAAATTAATGAGTAAGGCTCGTAAAAGCTTATGGTGGCAGTATGAGATATTTTAATTAAATTATAAATAAGTGAAAATATGGAAATGTAACTTTAATAATTAATATGACATCAAAGTAGAATAACTAATTCTAATAAGACAAAATGTATAGTAGTTTGAGAAATAGATAATAAGTGGGCTTAGGACATTTCCTGGGTTTAGAAGGGTAGACGTATCACCGGCACATTTTTTCTACATATATATGATAAATACCTGTGTTAAGAAAGACAACGCAATTATTTTGTATTTAGTAAACTTATTTCTCGACATAACCTCTTTGTATCCCTACACACCTATATATGCCCCTATATCGACAATGGCCTCTTCATTCGATGTGAACCTTTTCAAATTTGGAAAATGAGAGTTGCAGACTATGAGGGAAGGGACACTAATTCGCACTCAAAAGTGGGTCGGGGTGCTATCAAGATGGTAAACAATTTTCTTCTTCTCTAACTAGGTCCTTTGTTTCTTTAGTTTGACGTTTAAATCAATCCATTAAATCAGCATAATACTATACAATGATTGTCCTTGTCTTCTCAAAATAATCAATTAAGATTATGCTTTGCATTCATGATGAGAAGCATGTACATTTACTGTGGAAAAGTCTCAAAGAGAGAGAGAGAAAAAAGGAAAACATGACTCGAACCTTTAATGTTCCCTGACCTATAACCAATTTCCTTGACATTCTCTGAGACGGCGTGTTAAAGCCCGTTTTGTACGTCCTGATTTATTGGCCGAATTAATCGAACAAGTTCTTGACCAAGAAATCGGTAAAACTACGCTGTTTTAAATTCAGCAATAAATTGGATAATTTTTTAACGGTAAACACGGTTTTAACGTCTAAAACAACGAAATTTACGAAAAAAAAAATGAATTCAAAGAATTTATTAAATATGTAGTCTTAGTAACATACATGTTTTAGTTACGCTAAGTTATTTACTTAGATAATCTTATGGATTATTTTCTTAATAGTTGGATTGATTTAGTTAACATGCGTAATGGTACACACAAACCAAAATACCCAAGCGCACTGCCATCGGCAGAATCTATTATTTAACGATGAACACGCTCCATCTTACTAAGTTTTTGACATAACACATGTGAGAGTGAAATATAAAAACACTGATGGTACAAGATACAGATAGATTTATTATATTCTCGAATAGAGCGTCTGGATCGGTCTGGATAGTACGAGACATAAGATGGCATCCGCTTTTCTTTTTCTATGCCGTACTTCGCTATTATTGCTGAAGCAGTAATAGCGAAGTACGTGTTGTCATTTGTCAAAGGACAATTTTTTTAGACCGCTTAATTCGGAGACGTGTGAATGTACTTTTATGTGGAAATTCCTACAAATATTTTCGCTCCCTGTAAGGTACCTCGGATGTCTACGTATGAAAATACCCTCTACTTTTTCTTAATAACCTTTTTTTTCTATCAAACCAGGTCTACATGTTCCTGCTCGAGGTTCTGGTAAAAGCAGCATTTCCGAAGGGAACCGAACATGCTCACCCGTGTGAACTTCAAACTCAGACACATATTCACAAATGAGTAAATCAATGAATCACTATACGTTTTATATAAGCTATTGTTAATTACTTTTTGTCACTGCTATATCATTTCTAAGTTAGGTCTCTTTACAGAAGCAATAATTTTCAAAGTAAAATTGCGAGAGCAGTAATAAAAAAGAAGATAACTGTATTAAATAAAAACAAAAGGAAGTCATACTCCCTTCTAGATTGTCGAGTAGTTAAGGAAAACAAAGTAAAAAAATCGAAGAATATTTTAAGAAATTGTAATTAATTCGAAAAAAAAAAATGCTTTATTGGCATGAACATGAATTAAAACCATATGAAGAATTTTAAATATGATAAAATAAATAAATTACGAGGCTACTGGGGAATTCCAGATGTAGTACTAAAAATAACTAACGTGCGGATAATTTCCTGTGCTAACGGAAACCTCAACAATAAATAAATCAAACATATTGATAATAAATGTGGTTTTAGTTTTTTAGTCTTGAATTTTTACGATAATTATGTCAGGCATCTCTTACTTAGTTTTAAGCGATTTAATCAATGCTGGTGTTTGTCCTCTTTTCTTTTAAAGGAAATGGCTTGCTGACACCCAACACACTCTGCACCTTATCCTCTGTTTCGCTGAAGTATACTAATTGGTACAATTCATCTCTTGTCTTAAAATCTAATTCCGAGAATCTGACTGTGTACTCCATAGGTTGAACTATGTTGCGGGAATGTGATGCTTGCTTAGGTTGAGGTGCGGGACTTGCATTCTTGTAGACATATTCATAAATTATGTAATCATCCAAACTTACAAAATTATTCTGCAAAAATAATAATGCCGGTTAATTCACGTACATTTTGTTACCGGATAAGTATCACAAGAGAAAAAACTTTTTAATCATAAATTTATGAAAAAAATTCTTTATAAAAGTTTTCTTTGTTCCAAAATTCACAAATAACGTACGACTTTTGAAATAAATTTTTTAATACTGTACAGAATCATTGTCTCGTAATTTGAAAGTTTCGTGCTAATATCTAGTAGTAATGAGCGATCCTTGAATAGTCCCAGAAAAAATTTCCTGTACAAAAATAGGAGAACCAAAAAAAAATACATACAAAAGTTATTTTGTATGTCAACGTAAACAAACAAATTTAAATTGAACACCATGTATGTACATCTTTGGTTTTTTTACTTGAGAATCCAGGGTTACTCTATGTAATGTTACCTATTCCTATACCTAAATTCAAAAAATGGCATTTGCAATAGGATGTAGAAAGAGCTGTGGTTTGCATAGTATTTGACATCTCCGACAACGCACTAAAGACGAATGACGTTTTCATCGTTATTTTAAATGAGACATCGCGAATATTTTTAAATTTTTGAATTGGTGATATTTTGCGTTAATTATGTAAAACTCATCACCGCCTCCACCTATATCTTAAGGTTTTTGCTTTATTTTGCTTCTTCGATTTGTTTGCCCTAACAGCATTTCTTTTAAAATTTGGCGGATAATTTAAGTTGGCTGTTCCGGTAATAAAGAGCATATTTATCAATTTTTTACCGTAACGTATGCGAATATGGCCTTTCATCATCGGTGCTACCAATTTAAATTATCCGCGAAATTTAAAAAATTCTGTGAGTCGGAGTAATTAGGTTTCATGTTCATTTTAACGCAATCACCTGCCTATTTAATAATATTAAATAATTAGGTGATAATAGATATTACCTCTGTAAATGCACAGTTTTGAGTTATTTTAGCAGTCTCTGAAAATTTTGAATTCTTTTAATTCCATTAGCTTAGATTAGATTAGATTTTTCACCTCCAAATAATAAATAATAAATTTTTATAATATTTTGGATATTATTTTAATTGGTAGTTAGAATTGCAAACCAAAAGTTACTTTTTATCAGCCATAATTGAAAATATAAACGTATAAGTTTGAAATGCTACAAGTAAATTAATTTTTCTATAGATTATGGTCTACTATATAGTGGTCTGGCCGGCTAAGCTATGGCGCTAGAACACTAGTGAATTTGGTTTCCTTATCCGAAAACCATTCTCCATATGCGCGCGAAGCCAGTAAACAATTTTTATTACATTCCCTCACAATGTAAATCGTAAGTTAGGCATTCTTCGCTGGAAGAATTTATTTTCTTGCAGCTTTTTACATTTACATTTTTACACTGACCATTATGGCTGGCAAAAAGAAATATTCATTTTTGAATCTTTGCCCACTACGAATTAAAATAATATCCGAAATACAAGAATATTATTTGGAGGCGAAAAATCCATAGGTAATGGATTTAAAGGAAAACTAAACTTATAAAGACTATTAAAATAGCTTCAAATTATATATTTGAAGGAATAATAGCTAAATAGGAACGCAGTTTTGTCAAAAATTTAAATTTTGGATACTTAATTACTCCGAGTCAGGACAAACCGAAGATGTAAAAGGCTAAAAATTATCAACAATCGCAGTGAATAAAGAAAAAAGTCTAATTACCTTAAATACTCCAATCCAGTCTTCTTTAGTTTTAGAAATTTCCTTAGTAACAGTATATGCGACAATATTATCTTCGTCAGCCCACCAGTACTCAATATCCTTAAATTGGACAACTTCTTCCGCATAATCTGCAAATATCTTAACCCCTCTTGTTCTAGAATCCGTCACAACTTTTGGGCGTACCATCTAATAACAACATAGTCACTCCACTTGAAATAATTTACTGAGGACCCCTTTTTACACAACATAGTGACAAAATACCAATAAAGCAAACACATAGCGAGCAAAGCAAATGGAGTACTGTGTTGTATATAATAACCAGTAGTAATTACCTTTATTATAAAATCTGACGTCACTGGCTTATGATCACTGAGAGAATAATCCTGATGGGACTTGTACGAATTCTGTTGAATTTTTAATTTTATATTGTCGTAATTGTTTGGATTTACTTTATATAAAATACGATCAGTCCATGCAGGCCTCCGTCTGGAAAACATTCATTCAATTTAAACGAAAACATCTGATGCGGAAGTACATACTTGCAATCATAGAAAGAAGAATCAACTTCAAATTTAAACGTTGGCGGAAATGTGACATCACCTTCTTGTAATTCGGTAAATGCATCGCCTTTCCTCATTACGTATCTTAGTTGGTCATATTCAAAAAGTTTTTGATAGTCTCCTTTTTTTACACGAGCCACTATTTCTTCTAGAGTCATATCGAGTTCCTCTAATAAACGGAAATTTAAATCACCCATCCAGAATACGTAACTGAAAAGAACTTAAATTAAAACTGAAAATATTCACCTATTTATCTTTGTCAAACTTCAAAAGTTGAAATTTGATCATTAACCCTGGAGCAATCGTGTCTCCTGGACTTCTGTAACCAATTGGACTCTGGTTGATTCGACCGTACAAGCCGTTCTTAATGTCTAAATTCATAAGACATTTTTGCTTTTTTATTTAATACCTTGTTGAAACAAATTCATTAGGTAACAATTGTTCCATAGAAAAAACAAATTTTTGATATAATCTTGTATCGCATCGCGCGTTTGATCCCCGAATTAAGTACAATTTAATAGCACAAAAATTATGTCCAGAATACTTTTACAATTTCTATAAAGGTGCTTATTTAGCCGCGTCAGATATATAGTTAATAATTCAATGATTCTCAACTCGGAAGAGATGTCCCTTTACAGAAGAGAAGAAAAAACTGCAAGGATGAAGGAGCATTCAAGGGCATTCAAGCAAAAATAAATATAATTTCACATATTTCAAAAACAACAAAATATATATGCATTAGTGATATTGTGACTATTAGATTTCAATACATAGCAATGGCTTCTACAAAAGTGGACACTACTAAAATTGATGTGGAAAAATGCGTCCCACATACTAAGCAGTTTAAAAAAAATTAACTTCAAAACATACTCCACATTGTAGCTACTGTGTTTTTAGTGAATAACAATTTCGATTCAAAATTTGTATAACTTGCAGTTATAAATTTCCGTAAATCCAGCTACTCGTGAAATTAAAAATCATTGATCCCTTTAAACATTTAAAAAGAACCTATTTGCGTTTCACAACTTGATGAACATTCACGGATTACTCCAATGTAACACGTTTGGAAGAAAGAAGGCACACTTAATACCCAATGCCAATGCGCTATTTAATGAAGTTCGACCGCTCAACTCATACTATTTTCTTTATGTGGTGACGGCCCAGCGAGGTGTATAAGCTTTTTCAAGCTTGTCGGGAGCCGTTTAGTCTGCGAGTTGTGTGTGTAAAGTGTTCCTTGGCCTTGTTATTGTCATTCCCTCGCGGTAAATGGTGAAGCGCAGTCAATTATATCCCAACTGCGAATGGTGACTGAGGAGTATACCGGACCCGCTAAGAAATTTTTTTGATGCTAGCGAGACTCGAACACAGCGGCTGACTTTATTGATTTCTTTTGTATAAGCAATACAGTCTTAAACGATAGTGCAATTTTTACTTGCTCCTTTCCATTAAAATACTCAAGCGATTGTTAGTAAGAGAAACAAATTAAAGTTGAGAAGATTTGCAGGCACTTACATCGTTTTACCTCATAAAACTTCCAGTTGTTACAGCAAGAAAAACGAAAGCAAAGAATTTACAGAAATGTAATACAGTAGAAGATCCATTATCCGAATAGCAATTAACCAATATATCGGCGTTCCAGTCGGATTTAGCGCTCTTTAAAGCTCCGAATGAAAAGAAAATTTTGGACTTCTTTTCCTAAACTGTGAGCCTATTTTAATCTACTAATTTATGCAAGGATATTAGTGCTGCTTTGCTTCATATTGCTCCTAAGATATTGGTACGGAAACACTCCACTGGTGCAGATTAGATTGTTATTGTATCTGTAAAGTTATTTATTTTAAATGAAGAAAGTTACTTGTTTATTGAACCTGGGAATCATGGTTTACTGATGCTAACATCTTTCTTGTTTTTTGGTTACAATAGATTAACCGCAAACCACATATCTACAGAGCATCTATCATCTGAAACAATTGGGGCAGTCAGCAATTGTACCCAAAAAACAATAAAGACGTTACGACACTAATAAACCACAATCTCAAGGTTCAATAAACAAATAACTCTCTTCATTTGAAATAAACTTTATACATACAATTATCTTTTAAAAATTAGTAAAAACCCCAAACCAATCACTTGTTCAAATAATTCCCTTTTTGATTTCCTTACATCTAAATAAAAAAAGTGCTACGTGTGACAATCTCGTAGTATAGTATACAACTATAACATTCGGATTGTTTCTAATCAGTTGGTATATCTAATCAGTAATAAGTTTGGTGTATACTTACTCATGAAAGAATATTTCGCTGTGAGCATCAACATGAAAATGTTGGTCCTTTAATATCGCATCGTAATCTTCAATTCGTGCTTTTAACATATGATCATGAGCGCTAAGATGGGTATTTACAAAACATATTGAGCAGCCATATATACTGAGCCGTATGCTCACAGCACCCTTATTGCCCTGCAGTGTACTAGTTAGATACAAAAGCAGAATGGCCTAACAAATCACGTACCCACATTCCTGATAAACCAGTACGAGTATAGTCGGCTTCTACATCACGAATATTTAGCAAATGTTTTCTTAGGCAAAAAACACTTAGCATAAGGCCCTGCAGTCGAATTGTTTTCACCTTTACATAGTTTCTCTTAGCTAACAGCTCTTTACATTCATTTGTCCAAGGGTCATCAAACAGAGCGGATACTAATAAGTTGTGGGGTTGCGCTTTAACCTCTTGTAGTGCAATAACATAAAAATCAAATAAACCTTTGTCATGTTTCGATTCGTGTAATGATAACAGGTTTTGTAATTTCTTTTCTGGTGTGCTTGTTCCTACGTTGTAGGTGGCAATATATAACCTAGAAAACGTAATTATTTGTATCTAAATTTAGAGGAAAGATGCGATTTAAATACCTACCTTAAATCTTCCATAGTTCTTACACTATTTTAGTATTTTTGAATAACTTACTGAGATTATTATCATTAAATTGTTACTGTTTTATCTTATCACATTAACCTTATCATGGAATTTATATTTATAAAAAAAATTGGTGTCTGATGGCAACAATATCGATTGATTAAAACATCAACAATAAAGAAGAGTATTCACAGTAAACTGTAAACACAATTAAACATATTATACAGGATTATCAGAATTTTCATTGACCGATGACACTCGCAGAACTTCTCGTTGATGTCTGCGATGATATGTTATACGTCAGAATTAATTGACATTCCAGTTTCGTTTTTATACAGGAGTGGATGCGCTTAAATCAACGCTTAATTTTATAGTCAATTCAATATTTTGTAGCGAATATAAATGATGTCATTTTAAACAGATTCACCTTGAATTTTAATCTATCTAATAGATCAATTCTTCACCTAACGTAGAAACTTAATGTAGGTATCCACTTATTTTAAATCGCATTAAGTAATTTGCAAAATTATTACTTAATTTATTGCTGACGAAATTTCGAATCTGAAATTGATTTTTGTTTATCTTGATTTTTTTTTGTTTAAATTAGACAAAATCCTGACAATTTAAAAATTAAATTAAAATAGAATCTCAAATATTTTTCACTTTAGAAGCTGTAATAAAAAGTTATGTATGGCGCCTCACTATTTTGTTAATAATAAAAAAAACATTGTCAATATTGGTTTGTTTCATGGACGTAGCCAGAATTTGGTCAGGAGGGGCCCAATTAGAATTGACATTTTGGAGACTTGTGCGACCGAAGGACGGGGTTGCAAGAATTGAAAAGTGAATAATTTAATAAACCCATACTTTATTTATAACGTTAATTGTCTAGGATTTTCAGAAAATGCTTCTATGACTTCAAATTCTATCTCATTCTTTTTTTCCAACGCAAATTTTTATGCACATTAAGTATTAAACATAGTCCTTAGCTTCTTTAATTATTTCAACCATTTCCAGATCTTTTAGGGTCTGTCTATCATCGCACATTATATCACAATCCAGTTTCAGACTGAAGTTCTTTCAGATCGTACAATTCAGCAACAGATTTTGCTATATGCTTAAAATCTGCATATATTTAATGTAAGATAAGCAGGTAAATTTGCAGGAGTGTTTGATCAGTGCTGCTAGTGCTTTACTATTTTAGATGGACGAAATTTCCTCCGTAATTCTGTTGCCAGAAGTAAGGAAATCTTCCATAATGGTATCCGTAGTTAGGCGATGAACTTTCACTATATATATAATTTTCTTAATGTGGTTCGTATATTGAAGGAAATCTAAACCTTTTCACTGCAGATAATAGTGGAGATAATAAATACGGGTAGCAACACGATGCAGCTGAAAGGCTGTCTTTCTTGTAGCAACGTTTCCTTCCTCAGTGCGTCTCGTGTATGATTTCTAAAAAGTTTTGCTTCGGTATTTTTGAGACCATCTTGTATCGCACAGTGCTGATATATTTGGAGCGTGTTTCTCCTCAAAACGGATTCTCGAAAAAGGTTTATGATGTCGTTTATAGCGGATGCTCTATTACGAATCTCAGTGACACAATTTAGATCATTCACCGCTAGATTTAACCTATGGCTTGCACAGTGAAAGAACAGGCCCTTATATACTTTTCCCTTATGATCATTTGTATACCACCATCTTTGCACATTTATCGTATATTTGACGTTCACATTTTGTTGGTCTAATTCTCCCGTTTGTAAAAATTTGTCGATTGTTTCAGCTATGGTTCTTGAATCCATAGATTCTAGTTTTCCGAAACCGAGAAATTCTTCGCGAAAAATGTGTCCTAAAGACAGTTGTTCGCTTCCTTATATATCATCTGTCTCGTCTACTACTAGTATAATAGAACAAGCACACGATTTTTTAACGGCTTTGAGTACAAAACTTTTTACAGCATTACCACATGGCCTCTCCCTCCCCCCTCTGACTACGCCCATGGTTTGTTTTGTTAACGTTTCATAGCATCTTTTGCGTAGTAGCCTTCAATGTTATACGCACCAAATTATTTTACTCGGGGTATTTCAAACTTGAAGCGACAAACAATGATAGGAGAATTAAAAATTTGATGTAGCGTTTCTTTTTAATGGGACCCTTTGGATGAATTTTTAGTTTATTGCTCAAACCATTCATAGCAGAATTAACATCACTAATAGATTGATTAATTTAAATTGCTGTGTAATTATGAAATGGAACCATAGCTATGTAAAACTTGATCACTGTAATTGCTCTACCTACATAAACATGGAAAAGAGAAAACTGAGTTGTTCAAACTGTTACGGCTGTTACCCACTGGCCTAGTAGGCCGAATTTCGCGAATGACCATTCGCGAAATTCGTAATGTTAAAAAACGGAAAGTTAAATAACAAAATGATGAGGTACACGTTGTTTTAAAGAAAAGAATTGACTTTAGGAATTGAGTAGGAAACACTGAGCTTAATAGTCGGCTCTCAGAATATAAAATAGGCAACCATAACTTTGCCAAACTCCAGCTCTGGTAGAATACATAACACTTTTCAAAACTTGCTATAACGTTAGTACATCAGCCATTGATATTATCATTTCCAAATGGCACAAAAGTTGGTCGGTTATGGGTTCCATCTGTCCATTTTTAACAGATTCCAATTATGCAAATGTAGATGTAATAATTTCCTTCAAGAAATCCGGAATTAGCGTAAATTTGCACGAGACAAAATTGTGCCCTTGGCTGCATCTAGACGTGGTATTAAAATTCCTTTGAAGAAAAAAAATTGTTGTGCTGTCTAGAAAAAATTTCGAAAGCGTCTGGATATAGCCAAGTATGTAATTTAGTCTCTCAGAAATGTACGCTAAACTGTGTTTGCATTTCGGCTACTTTGAAGGAAATAGGCATATTGTACATTTAGGCGATTGATTACAAAATTGTAAATAAAAAAAAAATTATACGTAATGATGTACAGCGCGCCCGATTTATGGCACTTTGGTAGAGTATCTCAGTTACTAAAAAAGATAGTCAATTGCGGTTTTCGTGACAATATCCAACTCTTTTAAGAAACAAAAGATGCCTCAAACAAAATGGAAGTTAAAACGAAGTATTATCCAGTTTTTTAGGTAAAATCCAGTGGCGCAGTTAGTTTGCTTCTAGGTGCAATAGTTTTTGAGTTATGGACCAAACTTATGATTTTTAAAAGGGAACCGCCTCTATATTATTTTTTGTGTCGATTAAGCATAATTTGGGGATTTCAAAAATATATAGTTGTTCATTTTTAAAACAAGCCAAAAATTTGATATTCTTTAAAATTCAATATATGTGAAACAGTAGGTTATTAGGCAAACAGACGAACAGAAAGAACGCAGCTGCTTCTAGATATTTTACTCGCTGAAAAAAAAATTAGTCCAACAACGCTATTTTATTCAGCCGCGTCCCAAAATATATAGATAGAAATGGATGTGTTATCCTATGCAAAAGCCACGAATGCGATTTCCTGTAGAAAAGTAGAAGAAGGAGTAGTGTAGCAAAACCTGACGCTCAAAGAATTCTAAAAAAATGTATCATTCATATAAATTCGTTTTTTTTCAAATTAGTATTGTTTAGTATCCTAAAAAACTTTTTAAAGTTGCTAATACAGACGATGGAATTATACACTTTTTAATGCCTTTTCTTTGTTTTTGGGATACTAGTGTTCAGTGCTTAAGGCGTGATATAGCAATGAATAGTGGGCCGTTAAACAATTATCTTTGTAATCAACCCAGTGTTAAATTTAATTGAAAATGGTAAGTGTTATTGTTTATCATTATTGTGTGCAATTAATTTTAATAAAACAAATATAATGTACTTGCTTTCAGTACTTACCAGTAAGTTTTGTCCTCGGCGTTTCATTGCGTTGCAATAAAATAACAACGATATATATAGGACGCGACAATAGCGCGAGATTCATTGAACAACAGGAAAAATTTTTTTTGTTGATTTTTTTTCCTGTTGATAACATAAAAAATGTTTATACAAAACTTATAGATATGCATTAGTAGCTCAATCTAAAATTATTTTGTTATATACAGGACGAATCAACAAAAAATTATACATCAAAGGTATGTTATTTTAAATGGAATAATCTGTATACTAGTACATATTAGGCTGCTATACTGGAGAATCTAAGATAATTTTTAATAGAATTACTTATATCTATTAGTCAACTGTTTTCGAAATGTTAATGAAAATTGGTTTTTGTAATCCTCTGCAAATATAACAATAGTTTACATAAGTACTGTAGTACGAAACATTTTGTATTGGGATCATAGCCTACTGTAAATTGAAATAACATTCAAAACGCTATGAAGATATCTGGAAGGAACGCAATTGCGTTAGAATTAAAATTTTTGATGACTAATTATTTAACAAAATTTCGAAAAGTTTATTGAACAGCTAAATAGTTGTAATGAGGATGCATTTTTGGGAAAAAAAAATATTTGTAAATATTCTTTTTCTCTTTTGCTTTGCTGTCCTTTGTAATTGACCAGGAGTTACCTCTGATGAGTGTCCAACAATAATCAGCCAGCATTGACGCGGACCATTTACCTTGGTACCGTTTTCCCATCATGTTCTAATGAAAACGTTTGCTGTGCTTATCACTGCATTTTTTTACTTTGAAGAAGTTTCTCAATGTTGAGAACTATGAAGGGTTGTTTATCTGAAACTCCACCAAAACGCCCTCTTTAATTTTGGCTTCATTGAGAAGTTTTTCATACAGGTACTTGTATGCTGGTCTTCTTATCCATGGTTTTTATCAAGTTTTTGGTGAGGCCAAGCTTGATATGTAAAGAGGAATGATGATCCTATGCGGTTTTACCAAGTGGGTGCCGTCCATTCGCTTCTCCAGGCTTAAAGGATACTTATCGATGCCAATCTTTCTTGATGTAGCGCAAATCGATTGCTCTGCTGTTCCATTGACAAAGAAAACAGCAGTACTTTGTATATCCCAACTGCAAATGCAACAGCAGAGCCACTACCTCTAGGTCAACACAGGTTTGCTAGGCGTACTTGCTGTAGTTAACCCTCACTAATAGCAGCTTTACATTCAAGAGTCTCTTCATATAGATAACATGCTCGATAGGTATGGATGAAAGCCGATTTCCGATATTCGCTAAAACCGCATGACATTCTAGTTTTAAAGCATCCATAAACACTCGCTATTCATATGGCTCATGTGCAATGCCGAGTTCTTATAGTAGGCCGTCAATATCCCAGCAGTGCACAACGGCTTCTCCTTTTTTAAAGAAAAGTCCACTTTCCAAATCTTAAAGCTGGTATTTTCGCTTTGGTTTTGGACAGACTTGGCGCATATGACATAGTGACTTTCTTACATGAAATTGAAGATTTCGTAACCATATATTTATCTTACTAAATAACATTTTATTATACAATAGTACCTATGCAACGAAGAAAACGTCAATATCTTTGCAACAAGAGCCAATCAACTCTTTTCAAAGTGATATTCGTGTTTGGCACGTTAAATTCATTCACAATCGGATATTTTCACCTAAGAGGCAATTTTATTGTTGCTGGTGATAACACCAGTCGGACTGATCAGTCGAAATTGCAAAGTATGTCAAAAACGACTAACTCTCGGTGTAGACAATACTTTACGTAATTACCACCAGGTATCATTATCAGCAAATCAATATTAAAAAAAATTAAAATAAACACGAAAAATAAATTTTTTAGTACGACGTTGATACACAATATCAAATATTATGCAAATTATAGTTATTTCTCTAGGGCACTGTAAAAACTATTTTTCATACGTATTAGGAAAGCAAACTATTGGCATAGGTAATCCTATATAAGGTGGCCGTAGATTTTCGAGTAGAAATAATATATGTACCATATACAGGTGTTCCATTTAAAAGAACATAACTTTGATTGGTAACTTTTTTTTTGTTCACTTGTATATGCCAAAATTCTAGATTGTATATTTAGATTTTTGTGAAAGCAGTCTTTTCTATTATCAATAGCAAAGAGGGTTTCCAAAAATCCCGCATTATCCAAATTATTTCGTTAGTTAATTTCCACAACATGACCATTAAAAACTACACACAAAAAATGAAGAAATTAATAACATTTTGCAATAAGGCCATACACTACAATATTTTGGCATTGATTGATTCTCAAAAGATATTAAATGTTTTCCGAAATTATACTTGCTTCGCCGAATTGGTTTATAGGTGCAGTGATCGTCAGGTAATGACAAAAGTTAAGCATTTATTTTAATTAAAATACAGAGAAATCTATTTCTCGAAAGAAAATAATTATACCAGTTACACATTAGGAATCCCACGAACAACAAATTATATGATACATACACACAAGCCAAAATTTGGTTGAGAATGCGGATCATTCGAAAAGGCCGTCCCGGATTCATTAATTAAACTTGTGTGTTGCAATTCTCGCTGAGGCACTGTTTTAAGAAGCACCGAAGCAGCGTAAAAGATGGATAACTCAAAGGTTAAAAAATTTGGATGTCGTTCTCCCAACACGTAAAAGGTGCGAAGCGTTTATTTTTTTCTAACACTCTTTTTCTATTTGTAGGGACTTTCTGCGGATGTTAATTAATATTGATATAATTTACTATCACTCATTGCGTTAACCGAAAAAGACATTTTACTTAGAAAGAAAACATTTATTTAAAGTTGTTGGCAATTTAACAGCTTCAGGGATGATAATTTAAATATACGTATGTATAAAGATGTACATATATTAACAATAATGCGGGCACACTGAACATACTTGATTATCGTGAATAATATTGGGAAAATGAATTAGTACGAATCAAAATTATTTGAGGAACTTTATAATAACATTTTACAATATATTGTTACGTTATATATAATTGAGTTTGAGAAATGTTTTGCAAGCTTAATTGAAAACGGGCTTTATTCTTTTCTTTTAGTTATTTTATATTATTATTTGTTTTTTATTCTACATATAGAAAATTAATGTAGCAAGCGATAGAAAAACACGAACACAATCGTTCAATTTTTTCACAACTTCCATTTAATTTCTTTATACGCACAATCCAATACCTTTCACAACATACTCAAGTTTGTTCAAAACGTATGGAAACATCTATTAAACGAACATGATAAATTGTAATATTAAATATGTATATATCGACATGGAGAAATTATTGGAGTTACTTGTAAAACGGGTAATTGGAGTATTTTGTAATTCGAAATCATTTTTCCTGTTGATTTGATATGTTATTTAGGTAAAAATATAAATGCTTTTATGACCCTCGTTCCAAAAATTCCAAGTGTAAACTAAACTATGCCTTTCTAAATCTTAAGAATACAGTAATTTGTGAACATGAAAAAGTTATCATCTCCGCAGAGAGATCAAAATTTTCTTTACGTTATCCTGACTTTTACTTACATATGTAATTAAAAATTTGAAATTTGGCATTATTGATTGTCATATCAAAAGATTAAAGGAAACATTAATACGTATTTGGAATTCTTTATTTTAATTCTATGCGTTCTATAGTCCATTTGGAATGAAAATGTTTTTGATAATTTCATTTAGTGAACTCAGGTATGAATACCTCTTAATATTTGTATATAATGCAATGTTTTCGATTTTTCTCGAATAAACAAGGGTCTGTGGGAGTTCTCATTTAGAACGTGGTTGTGTGCTTTTTCTATTACTTTGATGTATAAGTGATTCAATACATTTCAAATTCAGTAGACCTTTTTATTAATATCTTCATAGTTACAGCACTGGCCAAGATATTGCGTTAATTTAACGTCTCATTTAAAAGTTAATATGAACCTGAAGATCTCGGAATTTAAGGAATCTATCAAAAGTACAATTATTTCGGACACGCTAGTAATACAAAAGAATGACATAGTATTGCCTGTTGCTGTAGAATACATTTTTTTTTAATAATGTAGTAATGTTCCTGTATATTTTGGTTGTAAAATTAATTAATTAAGTATTAAAGAGAGATAAATTTATCTTATAAGTATTACTGCTAGTCTTTTTCCGCAATTATATCTACAGATGTTCCAAAATACACCTCCTTCATTCAGTCGTTTTAAAATGTGTTTCAGTTTTGAACATTTGAAAAAGATATGACGTACTTTAGTTTATGTGGGAAACGCGTTTCCATTGGGTCCACAAACATGGTTAGCTAGTTGTTTTTTGTAGTATTTTCTGGGAGTAAAATATTTCAATATAGTCAAAATGGTAGTTGCTATTTAAAAAATCATTTCTGTAGAGAGTACGTACGTTTTTGGACTAGATTTTCAGAACATCTTAAATATTTTCGACAAAAAGTTGTCTACAATATGTGCTGAATAGAAATTCAAAAGAAAATTAATAAAATAAAAGACTTAGAATATTTATATGGCTCTCTCAATTCCAATACGTACTTTGGAAGTCATTTTTCGAAGTACGTTCTAGCTCGGCGCTATCCAAACCACGGCCCGCGATTCGTATTTGTACGACCTGTGAAACGATATTGACTCTTTAGTATCGTAGATTAAAAATCGCGTTGTAATAAAAAACGAAACTCAAACTTACAAAATGCTTATTATAATTTTGTTCATTTTTTTGGTACTTAAATCAAATAATGAATTGAATATCTATTCGTAGGTATAATAACAACATAGGTCTTTCTCTTACCCTTAGGGGAATTCCCGAGTTAACACAACTATTTTTTTTGTTTACAGGTAGGACGTTTTCGCTTTTACCGATTCGATAGCAGCACGACACCGACCAGTAATCAACATAATTAATCAGAAATAATAGAATTAGTGTTTTTGGGATAAAACTAATTAACACAATTTAAATAAAATACTCGGCATCGTAATTGATCGGTTAATGTGAATGGTGTCGCGTCCGATACGTTGCCGTGCTGATGTTGTTGTCGGTAAACGAAGCGTTGAAGTCGGTAAAATAAGCGAATAAGTACGGATGCGTGTCTGCTCGTGTTTTTATCGTATCTAGGCTCTAGACCATTTTATCTCCAGCAACAATAATAAAATTCAGTGTATGATTTGTAATGCAAGTATTGACGGAGTGAATAAAAAAGAATACAATGTAAAAAAAAAACTTACAAATAATGAACTGAATTCGGTTGCTCCTTATGAAGTTTCTTTGCAATTAGCCAAAGCGAGAAAACCATTTAGTGATGGAATGTTGATCAAAAAATGTGCAGTTAAAATGGACCAAATTTACCATCTCATCAAACAGGGATGGCGAATCGATGATATGATCCGCTAGTAGAATGCGAGTATTATTCCACATGTTTGGATGAAAGTACCCACCAGAAAAATATGTCAGTTGTTAATTGTTATTCACTGTAGTTCACAAGATTTTACTGTTATGAAGGAAACGTTAAATTTAGTGCCATTATTTGGATCAACTAGAGGCAATAATATCTTTGAAGCTGTTTATGGATTACAAAATTGTTTCTACATTGTGGTTGACGCAGATAAAGCTATGATAGGATTTGCGGGACTTCTTAAACAAAATGGTATTGACTGACTGTTAATCTACTGCATCATACACCAAGAAGCTTTATGCGGAAAATCTCTACGCCAAATGAATGCAATAAAAGTGGTTGTTGGAATAACAACTCTTATTAGAAACGAAAATAGAGGTTTGACTTATTGTAACTTTCACGATTTGGTTTTACACTCAGAAATTAGATCGTCAAATGCTGGTTAGTATTTGCAGCGTTTTCAACCGTCATAACGCAACATCTAAACGAATTGAATTTGAAGTCACAACATAGCGAACTTCACAGGTTTAATTTATTATATAGTAATATAATAATTAGTCCGGGACGGCCGTTTCGAGGACACGAATGGTCCTCATTATCAACCGGTGACATCATCATTCGGTCACCGGTTGATGAAACGGCCGTCCCGGACTAATTATTATATTACTATATAATAAATTAAACTTGTGTGGTGCGGAGGGTGCCGATACTTATGTGTTGTTTACCATACTACGGCACAGTCCTTGCTATCATTATAGCGAACTTGTATGGAAGTGTAAATGGGTTGAAAGTAAATTGAAATTATTTAAAATGTCACTAGAAAAAAAAGATTTCTCCTTTTTGTCCGATTTGCGAAGAACATTATATTAAGATGAGGAATTTCAGCAGCGATTTGAGGATTTCAAGCAATTAGAGAACGATTTGCTAGTTTTCACTCATCTATTGATGATTGCTGTAAACAGCGTAAAGACAATCAAGCTATGTGACTTACAATCCGACCCTTTTCCATGAGGGTTAGATTTTTTTAAGATCATGCTCCCAAACTAACCAATTTTAGCTTAAAAATGGGTTCAATGATGAACAGTACATACCTATGTGAATGTTCTTATTTTATAATGAATTTGCTAAAATCTAAATACAGGTCGCCATTATCGGATAAGTATCTTATTCGCTCACTGCATTTGGCAACAAGTAATATTGATTTGAGAGGTTTTGGTTTGGTTTGCCCACAAAATCCCAAAATTATTTAAATAACGAAAGAACATCTCTTCTATTCATTTTAAGGCTATGCTTTATTGTTATTTTGATGTTACAAGTTCGTTTTTCTTTCGAAAGTCTTGAAAATATGTAGGGTGGTGTCCTATTAAAAAAAAAAAAAAAACATTTAATTGTTTCTTGTAATGGAAACATTACTATTTAATCTAATTTAATTAGGATCACTCGGTATGTTGCGGCTGAAGAAAAATGAATTGTCAATAAATTTTTTCCAAACATTTTGCTTAAACGAACAAGATATATTTTGGAACAACCCGTCTTATTCACTTCATATATTCAAGGAATATGTGGGTCTTTAAACAAATATTGTCCATCTAAAAGTTGTCCTGAATATTTCTAAAATTAATCTCAAGATATAAAGAATAAATTGAAGAAAAATACATAAAAGAACACAGTTACTGTGGAACTCTCACTGTGCTTCAAAATTTTTTTGCTCATTATCCAGTTACTAGCATATCATATATATCTTTGGCAAATTGTCATGCAGTTATGTTATAATTGTCTACTATCTCAAAGCATCCTCACACTCTACACTTGTGCTTTCCTTGATGATTTAATTTCTTTGTGTTTTTCTTGCATGCTGTATACATTGCACTATACAACGGAAATATACGAGGTAATCGAGTTATTGATCAATTTTTCATGGAGAAAATGTCAGTATCTGTGGAAATATGTATTCATTTAAATAAAATGCATGTTGAAACAATTTATAAAAGTACTCACAAAATTATCAAAAACATTTTAAAATAAACAATTGTGTGAGTAGGAGAATACCTAAAATTATTTCTACCTATACATGCTGCGAAAAATTAAAGCATTGTCATTTTTATATCGAAAATAGATATCTTTTTAAGTGACTTTTTATTAACTTCATTTTTTTTAAGTGTAGAAAACCCTTAGTTTAATAAGTCTACCTGTTCCTATTTCTAATTTTAAGATTCTGATGCTAATAATTTATCGAATCATATATTTGCTAACAATTTCTGATAAACGTTATACATCGAGATTCTGTTATAAATATTTTTTAACTTCTATTATTAAAATGTCTAGGTGACAAACTATTTTGAAAATAAAAATGCGTAAGGTTTGCTGTCTTTTCTTGTACGGACTAAATCAATCTTACTTTAATTTCAGGAAATCTTTCTCCGATATATTAAATATAACCAATGCCGGGAAGAGTCCCTAAAGTGTAAATGGTAAATAAATATATAAAAATTGTACAATGAAATGCTGTCGAGATATTTTGGTGTTTTCACAGTAGTTCGAATATTTTTCGTTTATTTATTTAAAAAGAATCGATGAAAAAGACCCGTACTTTGTGTATAAACACCTCTTTCAGTTTTGAGTTCTTGTATTTTTATAAAAGGGTTTAAAAACGTTAGATCGGGAGCGGATGAAGAGGAGAGAGAACGATGGAGTTAGGAAGAAAAATGTTGGTTGATCTATAGCGAGGAGATGAGTAATATTATACAAAACTTCCTAGAATGTCTGCAGATGATTTCGATTATTTAAAATTTAAATAATTGGATACGGTTTTACTTGGATACTTTGAGGCTGATAACGAAGATTATGTATTTAATCGTTTATATCAGTGATTGAAAGTTCTATAATATTCGATGTTTCCTCAAGTAATGCTTTTCTCAAATTTCGGTTTACATAATTTTTATGAGGCACGTCCTATATCGAAGTGATTCATAACGCTGAATACATTTATTAATGTTGATTCTCTTGTCCAGTTAACTTTATCTTTGTTGTCTGAACAGACGTGCTTGATTTTTCTAAAGTAGCGTTATAATTATTTTTGATTGAAATATGCAAAACCATTGATCTAGTATGCATACAAGGATATGTTTTGCAAGACACTAGGGTGATGAATTATTTTGGAAATATATTTCAGCGTTTCATGTATCTCCTCAACTTCCAGAATTTATGGAAGTTGCGGAAATAATTATTTCATGAAAATAAAATTACATAAAATTATATCAACGTGCATTCGCACCTTTATTGCATTTTGAATGTCCGATGAGTACTTCTTAATAATCAAATAAAAAGAGGCTTTCTGCTTTTAATTTAATATTTTTATAGAAAATTAAAATAAATAATAAAATAAAATGAAAAAATGTGTGCATTATGTTAAAAACTCGCAGTGTGAAGGCGAAATAAACGACAAGAAGTCCATTTTATGGAATAATTTGTACCTACTTAGTGAACAGCAGGTTGTCTAATCTCTACCTTTCACACAGTAAGAAAGGTTCGCAAAGCCGGTGCCAGACTTCGAAAATTTATTTCATTTTTAATATCAAGTAACATCCCAAAAGAATAGTTTCGTAAGTTTTGAAATAAATACAACATCGACTGGAGGCTGTAAAGTGAATCAACACTTCGAAATTATTTACTATGTGCGTGTGAAAGAATAAACAATATAATTCGGCGTGAAGTGCGGTAAAAAATTGTTGCTGATCGTAGATGAATCACGGATTCAATGAAAAACTCATTGGTACATAATCATCAGCGGTGGAGTCTGTATTAGGTCCTAAAAATATTTTCAAACAAAATTTTGTGGAGTGACCTAATGGAGATGTCGCCGCTGCACATTATAGTTCAAATATTAAAACCAAGTAGATTGTCACCTCCCTATTTAGTAGCAAGTACAAGACTTCAATCAGGTACTGATAAAACCATTAAAAACGTGATAGTAGCCACTTCACTAAAGTTTGAAATTTCGCCAACCCAAGTGTTAATGTTTGATAACGCTGCTTCCTTCCCTTAGTTTGTTACGTGTAAAGTGCATACTGCATGCATTACATTTCGTACTCGAAACTATTCGCTACTGCTACTCAGATGTAAATGAACTAAAAGCGTAGACTACAGCGGTATTTGTTAAATGTTCCAAACGAGCCCATTTCTCGAGATATATTATGTCATTGATTATAAGTTATAATAACTCGAATGACTATCAGGAATCGTGATTTGCGAACCTTAGTTATTAGATACATAGTTTAACATGTTTTGTTCCATTTTCATTCTATCAGTTTATTAGATACATTTTTTCAAGGAGTTTTCTTTTTACTGGATTCCATCATATATCTTTCAGTAATCATCATTTACGTTCAAACTCGAAATAAAAATATATGTATTGATTAAAAATTCTTTCTAGGCATAAGAAATATTTAATATTTAAGAAAAAGTTTCCAAGTAAGTCCAACAGCTTTGCAAAAATTTTTTCTTCTACAAAAACTACATCGCAACAACTGGATGTTATCCGTACATTGTGCATCCTAGGAATAATAATAGGGCTCTTTTGCACGTTAAAGCTTTACTAACCATGAAATTGCTTGGAGTAACTTTCAATCGTTACAACAATTGCGATAAGATTGTCTATGCCATAAACTTACGTAATAATTCTCACTATAATAGATGTGTGTAGGTAGAATATTTCCTTTAGGTAGACCTTAAAGAAAATTATAGTAAGTAAGTCACATATGAATAGAACGTAGACAAAACAAAGAAACAGATAGAGAATACTGTAAAAAAGTTCTGGCAATCGATTGAAATTTAACTATATCTTCATTAGTGGTGAAGTATTGACTCATAATTTCAATGATTAGTTTTAGAAAATATTCTCTCTACAGTCTGCCCAAAAGATATATTTTCCATTATTTATTAAACACAGGTTATGAAAGGACACAGTTCTTTTTATTAGAGTGTATATAATAAATATTTTATATGCATGAAATACAATTCGAGTTATACAGACAAATATATTCGGATATATTGATGCAAACTCTGAAGATCAAATTATTGAAAATCCTAACTGCAGACTGATGATCCAAAATTATGTCGTATACAGCCGACAGATGCAAGTATATGGATTTATATAATATGCATTACATGCTAGAAAAGGGTAATAACATTTAATGAAACTTGATTGGTTTATAAATAATTCTGAGTGTATCACACATTTTGCCATATTTCGCGAAAACGTAATGCATTACTTATACGTAGTAATTAAATATAATAACAAGTAACACACATAATTTTGGATTCCTTAATAGTTTATATGCATGTATATAGCGGTAATAATATGTTTTTGTAACATACTTATAGACTTGCGGCTGCGTAAAACTGCAGCAAAGAGTAAAGATGTAGAAATGCATTTTCTACATTACAATAATATAATACCTTTCGTAATATCTAATATGTAAGGAATAATTTAAGTATTATTTATTAGCGTGTTTTATACGCAAACACTGAATGAGATATCATGTATAAGTTGGTATTAATCAGTATTATAGAGAGTAATGAACCTTAAACATGTTGTACAAATTCTGGATTCAAGAAAGAAAAACCCATGAATTCGGTTTGATCGAGATTCATCATAAAGAGCTTGTCGGTTGGCGTGAGATCTGTTTTTTCCGATGTAAATTGTTTGTCGAAGTTGCTGACATCTTTCCTATGTTTCTGGAACAAAGAAAATTTTTAAGTAGTTTCGGTTGTGGCGTTTAGTACACAAAGAAAAATTTTAGAACAGCAACCTTTGTATTTTTATACTAGGAATTACAACACGTTTATTTAAACTAACAAACTATATAGTTAAGATAAAGCGTTGCTGCTACATATTTTACAGTAAAGTTTATATAAATTTGCGATACACAAAGTTGTACTGTCAAGCATGCATTATTTTTTATCTTTAGAGTAGCTATAATATAGGGTGATTCACGGAACCCGTCTTTTAAAAGTTCTTGAATTTGCAATGATATCTTGATTTTGAAGCATTTTCTGAAAATCACTAATCTTAACAGAAGTGATAGAGATAGGTATAAGAACACATAGCTTTTCGATAGCGAATTCAATTTTACATTACATGGTGTAAAAATATTCAGGGTATTCCATTTGAAAAAAAAAATACTTTTCGTACTAAGAGGGTACACCAAATCAAGCCTAGGTTGTGGGACAGCCTGTGTATTTTTGTGCCTTTTTATGCCTTGGTTAAATAGTAGAGTACCTGTATACGTTTTTTTGCCTTTTTTCATAAAAGTCAAAATAACTCTAAAACGGTAACCGATAAGTAAGAATATGTTTTATAAAACTGGCTTTAAAATGCCTAGTAGCATCTAGAAATGCAACAAAAAATATAGGTTTCTATGTATAATATTAAAGTTGGCCATGACTTTCAATGTAATCGGAAGTGCGACGTTGATCAGGTCACTTTCTTAATAGATTATATCATTCCAAATTCAAGAACTTTTAATGGATGAGTTTCGTGAATCACCCTATATACAGGATTTCTCACGGTAGCCGTTTGTTAGAAGTTCCCGTGGTTAGAAAAAGCTTAGAATTCTGAAGTTCTGGACTCCAGGGTTAGTCAAGATTCACTTTTTAAAATTTTAAAATTCATTTTAAAATATTTTCAAAGTCGTACCGCTCCCGGTTATATCGGAAGTCACCATTAACTTCCTTATTTTAAATGGAACACCCGATATATTATCTCATTTTTGGATTCTTGAGAAAATGTTATGATATGTTCCGTCTGGTTTCCCTATACCTATTTTCATTTGTTTCTTAGATATCTTGATTATTTTGAAAATTTTGAAAAATGTAGTCTTATTTTTAATACTGCGCCTTTTACCCATTTTCGACTGGTGGTAAGTGCTTCTGGAGTAGGCGGAAGCAGAAGAATGGTAGTTTCGAAATCTATATTGACAATTGATTTACCACATACAGGCTGTCCGAAATTTGATGCCCAATTACATCATCTTCAAAGTTAAAAAACTTCGGTTTTTCAAATGTGGCGCCCTGTATATTATTAGATGGTCGTTATGCCTTTCCCTATACCTATTTCCAAGGGTTTTCTTGTTATTCCGTATTTTCTATTTTCATGTGATTTTTGGCAGAAACCGAAATATCGTTTATTTTTTAAAACAAAATAAACATGACTGAAACGGCAGAAATTCACTTTAATTAGAACAGTAAAACAAAATAGGAACATAACAAAGTAGAACGTAATAGCAAATGAAAAACATAAAAAACTACATAATGATAAGAAACAATAAATGAATGTAAACGAAATCATTACAATAGTTGTTGTATATGACCGCCATTTTGGTCCAAACACAGAATAACTCCATACTCATATATAATTCATATACTCCCCGCGAAACAAACCTCCGAAGTTCGTCTGGACTTAGAGTTGTAAAGGCATCGTGAACACGGCTCAACGATTCCTCTCTAGTATGTACAGGCCTAGAGTACACTAGTTCTTTTATACGGCCCCATAGGTGAAAATCCAAGGGCGTCAAATCGGGTGATCTGGGTGGTCAATTCCTGAGTTCCTGTGTGCCACCCACCGATCCTCGAACATCAAGGTCAACTGCTGATGTACAGCTATAGTAGAATGTGCTAGAGCACCATCCAGTTGACACCAACTGTTTGCTCTGTCACGTGGAGGTAGAGCATTTAGGAAATCACTAACAAACCCTCTGAGTATCTCCACATATCTAGCACCAGTCAAATTTTCATCGTACACATGATATGCTACTCTATTGTCCATAATCAAACAAAAAACATTAAAGTGGTCCTGGATGATTATTGTTCCTTATGACATGTGGATTATATTGTGCCCAGTAGTGATTATTTCGGCGATTTATAATTCGTTGCCTGCTGAATTTTGATTCATCAGTCCACATAATCCTACGAAGAAATCTCGGAACATCGGTCATTTTTATGCACATGAACTCGCAAAAGTCGACTCGTTCTGCCTCATCACCAAGCCATAATCCGTGCACAGTTTGTCAAAAAAAGGATGCATTTTATGTTTTCTTAATGTTCTGTGGATTGTTATTTTCATTATCTATTACGAGCTTTCGGTAATTTGCCCTTACACCCCGAGCTTCGATTTTTGCCAATTTTCCGGGTGTCATTGTTGGTAGGTCCGGATATCGTTCTTTAAATAAAGTGCATGTTCGTCTGACAATTAATGGTGACTTCCGGTATAACCGGAAGTGGCACGACCTTGAAAATATTTTAAATGAAAGAAAATCCTTGCTAACCTTGGAGTCCAAAAATTTAGAATTCTAAGTTTTTTCTAACCACGGAAACTTCCAACAAACGGGTACCATAAGAATCCTACAGGGATTCTAAAGAAGAATAATTTGGTAAAAGAACATGGTACGAATATTTTAAATACATTTTCTTTTGGGTTTACATACATATATTTTAGTGTACTTTGAAGAAACATACTTACAATTTTAGGTTTAAATGGAGGTTGAATTTCCCTGTTCTCAATCTTCTCCCAATCTATTCGCCTAAAGAACGCATGCCCTCTGATGTCTTCTTCGCCGTGGGCACTACATCCAAGGCGTTTGTTTGGATTTTTAGTGAGTAACTGTTGTAAATGATTTGTCATTACCTTATAATATAGCTTATCTTTATTAAACATTACCCCTTTGCAGACATCTTTCGCTTCCTTAGATAAACTTTTCGGATAACTGACGTTGTGATCAGTTATTGAGGCGAAAAGCTCTTCTTCGTCCTCCCCGTCAAAAGGAGGCTGGCCAACCAGCATTTCATACAATAGCACACCGTATGCCCACCAATCAACAGACTGACCATATGGTTGATACAAAATTATCTGTAAGTATGAATTAACACAAATAAAAAGTGAATGAAATTCTACTTTACTAATTGTTTAAACGTAATCTATATAATGTGATCCTATAAATACAGAGTAATGATGATAAGATTTTTGTGTGTAAGTGTAAGCAATTTGGGAGATTTGTAAAGAAAAATAGTACAAGAAATTGTCTACTTTTCTGGTTATAAAAGAACTGACCTTTCTAACCTGACTATTTCCAATGAATGCTTTTATAAATTTGTTAAGCTATTCAATGACGTATATTGATTTTTGAAATAGAATGTGAAATGGTAGTTTGCACAATACAAATTAATACAACCATTCACATAGCGGTGTAGTGCAGAATGAAGAATTAGTGTAGTGCAAAACTATATACACGTCGTTTCATCAACACTTTCTATTTGTTTTCGAATTTATATGTTATGAAACTGCTAGTAAAGTGGGGCTTGCTTTAAATGAAATATGTACATCATAACTGTAACAAATTAACACGACATTGGTAAACTAACATGAATTTTGCATTGTATTTGGATGGTTAGTATCAAAGTGGACACAATTTCGCACTGCACTAATTCTTAGTTCTGTGTTACAGAGCTACGCGAATGGTGTTAATTTGTTTTGTACAAACTTGGCACAATTCTTGGGGTGCGTTTACAGTGAAGCTGCGATATTTGATAAGAGTGACAATACTAGCAGCAATAAAATCGTCGAAAAATATGCATCCCCGTTAGCTAAAGCTGCGATAAGCGCGTTGCTTTGGCGGTTGTCAAAGTATTCTCATTGCAATCTTTTTGTTTGGGTTTGGTCTTTTAAGTTTCGCTTAGTAAATTGTTAATATCCACTGAAACAAGAGTTGATTAAAGCAGACAGATGCTGCGTAGCTCTAACATAAACACCCGTGTTTAAGCAATGTATCCATTCTCACTGCTTCGTTTGTATCGCCGGTCTCACCGAGTATCGCAGTTCTCTTCTGTAAGGCCGCCAACATGTGGCAAAACCGACCAATCGGTACGCATTACAGGCTCATCGATTGGCCCGTTTTGTTAATTCGTCGCTGTTGTCGTTTATCACAGCTTCAACATGTTCGCGGTTTAACGATGACTACGGAAAGGTTACAACGGTTACTGGTTTTTGTCAGCTCGTCCTTATCGATTATCGCAGTTCCACTATAAACACATCCTTAGACCAATTTCGCACATCTTTTGTGGATGCAGCTTTACATTAACTTCGCGCTACCTTAGTCGAGCGCAGCCTAATGTTGCGTTTTTGAATTTGTATGTTATCATTACTGTAGAAACTGCTAACAAACATATCATATGACGTTTCTGCATAATTCGATGCATTCCAAAAGAAATTCAGGTTACCTTATGACGAAGCAAATTATTGGTGTCAATTGTCAAAGTAGTGCGAAATATTACATTAATTTAGCACTAATTCTTACACAAATTTCGCAGTATTATATATGAACGCTACCTTACAGAATTTCCTTCTATCGATAAATGCTAATAATTTACGAATTGTTCGGGAATATATTTTGAGCAAACACCTCAATTCGATCTTCTAGCTCTTCTAACGTTCCCAGTTTGCTTCTATAAGCAACTGATTTCAAGTGATTCTAAAGAAAATAAATTGAAGCATGAAAAATGAATATACGATAGCTTTAAAAGTATATAAAAGCTTTCATGGATGCTATTTCCCATTTTAATTATTGGTTTTGAGTTTGAATACTTCGATATATTTGCCCAATGTTGTTTATATTATAGAATTTCACTGTAAATTAATTGAACGATTTAAAAATGTTGTACTAATGCTTTAGGCGTTCCAGTGTTATTTTCCCATTACATTTTTCCATTTAATGGGATTCTTTCTTGTTTTACAGCGGTTTTATTGAGTATTTATATAGGTGTTTCATGAGGAACTATATTGTTGGTATATGAGATAGTATATTTAACAGTTTACCAAAGCCGACATGTATTATGGATTAAAATATTTTGAATAACCTGCCACTTCCGGAACCGGAACTAGCTAAATACCTTATTTAAAATGCAAGATTCTATAGGTTATTTCAGGAAATTTGCAGAACTATTGACTGTATAGAGCAGAATCAGAAACCCAATGCATTTTTTGAAGATATTATACAACTTTTCTTATAAAAAAAAAAAACGAAAAACGAAAAAGGTCAGATTTATATCGACAATCAAATTTTTATCGACATCTGACGCCAAAGATTTTATTTTCGTTCAATTGTTTGTTGGCTATCATGCCACCAAATCTTTTTTTAAATACGAACTTACTACTTTTTTCAATTATCTAATCAAATATAAAGCCCTCTTCATGGTAAATAAATATTATGAGGATACACAATAATTTTTTCCAGAAAGTGCCGTTTAAAACCTAAAACCAAGATACTCGGCTATGCAACAAACGTAAAACATCCTTAACAATAACAAATGATAATTTAAAATCAAGTTACAAATGACAGAAAACAACAGAAAGTACTAAACGTTTATTTGCTGACACGTTAAAGTACTGCATTAATTATAAATCTTGTGCAAGAATTATCTTCATTAAGAATGGTAATTTTAAGTGAACGTGAAAGAATCCAAATTCTTATGGTGTTGAGTTACGGAGATAGGCGGAGAAGTTTGCAAGACGTTTGCGATTTTTTTAATAAGGTTCATCCCAGTAGAGATCCGATTTCACGATCTACTTTTGTTTCATAGGCAAGTTGATATGTCTTACTTTTGGCATTTTCTCGAGACAATTGTTATGTAACACCATGATATTTTAATTTTACCGTAAAAAGAGCTTCACATTCTATGAAACAATTGAAAAAATTGATAGGTTTGTATTTTAAAAACAGATCGGTTAACGTCATAGCTAACAAATAGTTGAACGAAAATAAAATCTTTTATGTTAGTTTTGTCGACAAGAACTGCCTGCACATCTTTTGTTCAGATTTTGTTTTTGTACGACAAAAAAGGCGATTCCATTCTTTTAAATCACCTGTATAGCTATATAAATAATTGTCAATTATAAACGATGCCGGCACGTTTAAATTATACAAACCAAGTTTAATTTAAGGGATTAAGGTTGCCTCTGTGTGAATTCATGTTAGTGGAAGAAATTAAGAAGTTTAAGAGAGGATCCTTTCTTTCACGGTGTCTTTATTTTGAATCTACAAATGCGATCGATTTGATGACGTGAATTTTGTTCACGAAACCGGTCGCATTTGTACACTTAAAATAAAGAAGTTGTGAGAAAAAGAACTCTCTTTCAAATTTCTTCCATGAAGACTAATTTGTTTATTATTTATGGAGAATCCAGCAAAGTAATATCAGGAACATGGGGTACCTTTGCCGTTCGGTATTTGCAACAGAAGCCGTCACTAATAATAGAAAATTTTCAAAACTACGAATTGTCAACACATTGAATATCTTGGAAGGCATGCATTTTAGACCCGTAATGTAATCGAAAAATTAATTCAGTTTCTAATCCTGCTTTACGACCAAGAATGCTGCAAAATTTTAATTTTTCCAAGTTACCTTTACAGTTATACAAGTTCAGATGTACTCGACGATCTGTTAAGAATGTTAATAAAATTTTAAATAAGGTTAGAAATAGCCACATCAAATATACTTTAAAATTAAACTAGCAATTTAAAAGTGTAACAATATAGAAAGTGTTCCATTTAAAATAATAAGTTGACAGGGAATTCTGGTATTATCGGAGGTGTGGTTACTGAAAATAATTTAGTTCAATAACACAAGTTGCCACTACTTCAGAATTCTTTAATGCATACTCTTCCACATACCGATCGATGTAGTTCCTTGCGAGACATACTGGGTATAACGTTCGATGTGCATCTTTTCAATTTATTTGTATTATAGTTACAGTTGTAAAATGCAGGCAGTAATCGTTTAGAATTGAAAATATAACTTGCACGCTACACGTTTGGAATTATAGCTTAGCTTACCTCCGGAGCGATATAATCTGGCGTGCCGCAAAACGTTTTCGTAGTCTTATCTCCGTTTATTCCTTCCTTGCACATACCGAAGTCGGCTATTTTTATATGTCCATCTTGATCTAACAGAACATTGTCGAGCTTCAGATCTCTGTACACAATACCTCTAGAATGTAAGAAGAAAAGTCCGATAGCGATTTCAGCAGAATAGAATACCGCTACGGGTTCCTTAAATTTACCGCACTGCTGAATTTGGAACATTAAATCACCACCATTTACGTACTCCATCACAAAATATAGTCTATCCTGCAAGAAGTAAATATGTGTGTGGATGATTGATTGAAGCTTTCGATTAAAGGATTAAATTACGTTCGTTTCTACGTTATATGTTTTGTTTATATTAATATTAAAAGGTGGAATGAACCTAGGGTTTGAATCTTTATTGCTTATTCAATTTGTAATCATTTCCTTTTTATCAGACATATTAGTAAGAAAAAAGGCTCTTAAAAAAACAAAGAAACACATAGCTTTTCCTATGACAGTGCGTAAAAGGGGCGTGAAGTGAAATTGTTCATTTTATTTCTAGGTAACAACGCTTGAAGACATTTAGCTAATGTACATTTGCTTGATTACTACACTAACCAAACACGATTGTTCAGAAAAATCAATTAAATTGATAATTAAATAGGTAATCAACTTGTTAATATCTAACAATGAGATTACTTGTGATTGTACGTTATACAATATCCTAATGCCTTTGAGCTCTTACACTTCAATTTGTTAATCAAAATTGCACTTGAAATTCATTTTTTTTATAGCGTATTCCATTGAACGGCACTAAAGTACACTTAGAGCTTGCAATTCTAGTTTGAAAAGATCTATAAAGACCAAATCTGGCACTGACTTAAGGTAATTATCTTACGTCAGTTCATTAAATATAATTAATGAGATGTGTTATACAAATTCGGTTGCTAACTAATAATTGAAATACTTCTTTATGTATGACTACATACAAAGAGGTGTGATTCGGACCAATAAAAAGTATCGATTCAATTTGAAAATATGAATACGTAAGAGAATGTAAAAGAAATTGTTTACAAAACAGATTGGAAACGATATTTTCATCAAATATCTCGAAATTTTGTGTAATTTATGTGTTGGCTTATTATGATTCAGTGACTTTTTATTAGTTAAAATGAATCGTCTCCGAAAATATAGCGAATGAAAGATATCAACAATATGAGAATAAACCATTGTCATTGCCAAAAAAAATAATAACACAAGTTGGTTATTATATGGCTTTTAAAACTACTCTTTTTAGTATTTGTAACTTTGTTCAATTGCTTTTTTAATAGTATTCTAGAAATGTGTGCGTATATATGAATATTTACGTAAACTAGTTCAAACCCCGGGCAAGAAGCGTTTCATTTCTGGTCAATATTAATAGTTGGAGGAGTATTTAAAGGAAATATGCCTCAAGATTTTTTTAAACAGAACAGAAAGTGAATGTGTTGCTAAAAATCAAGAACTTGTTGCGTGCGTATCTACTCACCATTGTTTGAAAGCAGGAATGTAATTGAACAAGGAATGGTGGCTTACTAGATAAAGCTAAGACGCGCTTTTCTACCATCGTACACTCTACATCATCGTCCTGTATAATAATATCTTTTTTCAATATCTTTATAGCGTACAACTCATCAGTACCTTTTCTTTCAGCTAACATCACCTACACAAATTCATGAAAGTACATTTTTGTTTGTTCTAATCTTTTTTACCTTCTTACTTTTCCGAAAGAGCCTTTACCCAGAACCATGAGAAAGTTGAAATCTGTTGCTCTAATTACGTCTTTCTTTCCCATGTTGTGAGGGACATCTTTGTCGGCTATAATGGAAGGCTTTTTAGTGATTGATGTCTTCTGGAAGTGATATAAAACATTTATTGCATTTTTCAATGGGAATCGGTTTTTATGAAGTAATCGTTTGACATTTAAATATCTTCTTGGAAATATCACGTAATAAATAATTTTCTTTGGTATAGAAATAACAAACAAAGAAAACTGTACGTTTACGTACTCGCATTTGAGTTTTAAAAGTGGCAAGATCGACTCCTTCCTCCGGTACAGGCACGTTGTAGAATTCACCTTCCTCCTGTGTTAGCAGTTTAAACCAGCTATCCGCCGGAGATTTAATTATTTCGGAAATACCGAAGGAAAGGGATCCCATAAAGTCGTTTCGCGATGTTCTGTCCCAATCCCATATCTCAATAAGTAATCTGCGGTCTTTATCTTCAGGCTTCAGGTCACTAAAATAAACGACAAAATTGAATAATTGTGTATACATATAAATAAGTACATTATAATAATACAAGGCATAAGAAATGTAATAAATTTTAAGGTAATTTATTATACCTTTTCATTGTTTAGGGACAGTTAGACCTTTTAAAGAGAGGTATAACAATACACAGGGTGAGTCGTCTCAGTGGCATCAGAAAATTCTGCCTTTGTGATTAAAGATTTTTCAAGGGTTTTTTTTTTCTTGTCATAAGAATTGATTGCAGGCATGTTTTAAAATAATACGGACTGCTATTTAGCGAGACATATAGTATGTTTCGCAGCTAAGTAACGTAAGTAAGTAAGCGTAAGTTCGCAGCTACTTAAAGTTGTACTATAGAAAGTACACACAGAAAAAGAACGTCTATATGTAAAAAAGTGAATTTCTTGAGTGTATTATTTTATTAGAAGAGAGTATTCTCTTGAATTTAGAATGTTGGCTTAATCCAAGAGAGTTAACTTATTCCGAGATATTTTTCCCTTGTAAATCTACTAAAAGCGACCTAACGTGTAAAAATGGACTTTCGAGTAAACTTCACATAAAGAGTGGATGGTTCCGATACAGTAAGATAAATTGGTGACAAACAAGAGAAGGAAGAATACAAATAAAGTAATAAGCATTTACATCAAGAGAATAAAGTTATTTTGAAAATATTTGTTGTAGTTGAATGAAAGTTGTAATATTTTAAATAAAAGGTATTTTGGACAAGCAACCGCTTTCTTGCGTTTAGTAATTTTTGTAAAACAACGACTTTCTTGGTTGTAGAACATATTCTCTTGTGTATATATAAAAGCACCGTTTATTTCCTTCAAATACTTATTACTTGCTTACAGTAATCCTTTTTCTCTATGTTTAATTGTTGTTAATGTGTTGACTGAAATCGAAAATGAAAACCTAATTAAATTAAAGCAGCTTTAATGAATATTGTTACATTTGCGGTGTGTATATACAGAGCGTTCACTTAAATCAAAAAAATCGGAGATAAGCTCTACGTCAATTATTTCAAAGTAAGATAGGTAGGTATAGAGAATGTTACGGAATGTCAATGAAAATGGACTTGAATTTAAAAGAGGTATCCAAAAATATACAGGATGTTCCATTTAAGAAACCCAATACGTATCGTGCACTGCAGGAATCATACACCCTGTATACTGGAATACAGTTTGGTTTCATGCTACACTTGTCTCCGAATGTATTTTATTTGAAAAGTTTTTCTATAAATTAGTCAAGGAAAGAGTTATCTTCTACCCGCCCACTAAACAAAAGTTGCAACACAGGCTTTAGGAATGAAAAATATTGATTAAATAAATATCTCTTGCAAATCTTTCTACACACAAATAAACATACATCTTCAGCTTCTTTTTTCCTAGGTTATTTACATATACTGGCTGCTGCTGTTAAAAAAAATATTTGTAGACTAAACATGCTAGTAGTAATTATAAAAAATTAATAATAAGTTAAAACATTGAAAATTCATTGCTTTCTTAAATGTTAAGAGTGGGAAAATGTTTATTTTACTGCTTATTTTACGTTACTTATCACTTGTTCCGTTTCTAGAATAATATCAGTAAAGTACCTGTGCTATCCTGTATCTATCACTAGTTCCCCTTTAAGTTTTTATATTACTATTTTAATTATTTGAATTAAACTTTTCTTTTCATTAATACGTATTTTCTATTCATTGTTTTTGTTATGTCAAGTTTCTAATTACTTACAAGACAAGCGTTTCATTCCAAACGGGGTTTAAACAGGATCGGATGGTCTTCGTTTTCTTCTTGACATTATCGGAATCCGGAATTAACTTCAGTTTTACGTAGGGATCGCTGAGACCGTTCGGATCCATCGGGATTAAGTTTCGTCCTTGGATTACTAGATAAAATGGAAAGAGGATCTATTATAAGTGTGATAGCGTTATACATAAGTATGTTCATACATAACTTTAAATTGTGATTAAACTGCCATTTGTTTGAGTATTTTACGAAGCTTATTCTGTGACAGCTATAACATTTTTATAGGAATCGATTGCTAATATTTGTACTATTTATTAGCTGTTAAAGTACACGAAAAATAATATATTGCAAAAATTAAAATTTATGAAGGATTATTCTTATGGCACTGTCTTTACTAGAAACTTTTGCTACAACAGTTGATGTACATTTCTAGAATTGCTATAAATATTTTGCAAAATTTCGTGCTTTCTGACTCAAGCATATTCTTTTATTTAAATAATTAAGCAATTAGACTCCCTTTTGTAAGTTTTCAATAGTCTTAAAGCATATTTTACTCCAATAAAATTACTGCCGATATTTTCACGCATTCGTAGGGTAGAGAAATGTTTTACTCTTTAAGGATAGCGAGGTTTTCTATAACTACGCGAATTTTCAATACAAAATATATCTATAACGTTGTAGCTATCATCTTCACATGATTTTTTCCTTGCAACAACTTTCGTAATCGAAAAATACAAAATATAAAAATTTGAATAGTTACATAATTTTAGGTGGTGGATTCTTGAAAAGTAGAAGATCAGCAGATGATATTTCTCTGTGATACTTTCTTTACAGGAAAGACCATTTTACAAAACTTTACAGTATGAAGCATCTAACTCTCTCTTCTCTTGTAAATCTAGGCCGGTTAACGCTATACATACTATTTGGTGTGTTAGAAGTATGACAACTCCTGATTTTTTTCGAACTTCCATGCTTATACTTCGTCTGTTTGTTACTAATAGTATATGTGACAACTTGTTTTCCTTTAATTCCGACTTCCTTTGTTGGTTGCTTTTGGTTGTTGATGAGTTCGGCCTAAATCATGATCTGCTGATGTTTCTCTATATTCCCTAATATTTTATATCAATTTCAGAGATCGTTGTATATAATGAAACTCTCAGCGTCGTTTACCTTAAAATCCTGAGATTCGTTAGGAACTTCCCCAGTACGTAAACCCCGCTATTGGATCATCAAATATATACTTGATGCTATTAGTGTTAGTTGGCTTCTAATTCATGTAACTACTGAGATCTTTTAATAATTTTGTCCGATTGGCCTTACGTATGGATAAAATAGCTGTGGCGATTCTGTATTTACCAGAAAGCTCAATACCTGCCAGCATTACCAGCTTTGAGATGTTCAAGATTTGTATAAGGTTTTGAAGCTAGTAGTCTAAATAAAAATATAGGAATAAGGTTCAATATCAACGATCTTATTACAAGTACACAGTAAATAGATCTGAAGGAATTTATAATGATTGTTACTCACGAGGAACTGAAACCCATTTCAGTATACGAACTTTGCTCCGAGTTCATTTTTATTTATGATTTAGTAATAAGGATAATTTACAGTTAAGAGAAGTAGCTTAGGGGCTATTTTCTATTACGAACTTACTAAAACAGTATTATCTAACAGAGATGTTGCAATTACAATTTTAATAGTAATTGTAACAGTGATGTCCATAACTTTAATGTGTTAGATATAAAATATCCAAACCCAAAAAATGAATTTGTTTAATGAGTTTTTATCTAATAATACAAACATGTTCAGTAATTTATATTTGACAGAACATTGACTGATGAATCTATAAAACTTGACAATTTTGTATTAGCTGATATATATTTTAGCTCATTACAAAAGGGATGAGCAATCTGTCCTTACAGAAGCAGTGTGAAATTGCCGCAGCTCGTTTAATTGATCTAGAATTAATAGTTGTTTGCATTTATAGAAGAGTTCGATGCATTTCTGCAGATCATCGAGCTTGTGTTAAGTGATCGTTTGAAAAAGCCTGCAATAATTTGTGGAGATTTTAATTTCAAACTTTCTACTAATAATGACAAAACGATCTCATTTTGAGATTTGATAAATTCTTTCGGTTTTGTGCAGACTGTGTATGATAAACCGAGATATGATAATGTATCGAGAATATTCTTATAAACCTTGAATCTGATAACTATAAAAATACACTAAACGTGAATTCAATCATGTTCGTCGATGCCGGTTGTCGCAACAAAAAAAAAGTAATTAATAAATTTATTACAAGATGAACCACGTCTATTAAATTGACGATATAAGAAATAGCCATTCATTAACTTATTTTGTGACAAGCGAAATAAACGTTAGGGATTTTTTATTAGACATTAATAAATGTATTCTTTATATAAATAAATCCGCTTATTGCATATACGACCCTTCCCGTTCAATGTACAGTAATTGATTTCGGGTTAAGTAATCATCATGGTCAGATCGATTATTACACGGCACCATTAAATGTCGTCCAGTAACTGCAAAAGGTAAATTCCCTTTTTTTATATTACAAATGGCTGGACTGGTCATTTATTGAAAACGCAAACATAACTTGCAGAATAAATGTACTAGTTCTCATTGCAATTTGATTGAGGCTTTTCATTTTGCATTGTCTATATAAATTGTTAGAGGCAAGAACTAGGTTTATGGTACATTTGCCTAATATACGTAATACTTTTGAATTAATGCGTGAAATGTATAAACGTTACCGCATTGAACATTTAAAGTCTTTGATGAAAAGTTATAGAACAGAATATAACTATGCAATTAGGAAAACTAAAATTAATGGTAAGGACACATTTATAGCAAATTCCTTCGATAAAGCTACGGCAACGTGGTTTCTCATAAACGAATTTCGCGAAATCAAGACTGAGTGTAGTGGATGTTATAGTTATTTTCAGTGAGTAGCTTCAAATATTATAAAGCAGTGACCAGCGTCAGGTCACGATAATGTACCTTTAACATATTTAGCCTGCGACAGCTAGTTCGGCCTAGGTTAAGTGTCATTTAACAAGGTATGAGATATTATTGATTCTTTCTTTACTCCTATCTAAGATTTCTGAAAAATTAATAAAAAGTAAAGTAGTGTTTTTTTTTCTAAAGGAAATTGCTATTTGGTAGCGATCAACTCGGCTATCGTCAATAAAAATCCACATCATCGGGGCTTTTGGAGTTCATATTCAATTTACTTTGGATTGCCTGATTAAGAAAGGACTACAACAATCTTTTCTTTGAGAAACATTTCTAATATTAATAACCCGGAGTCTGTTAAGTATTTGGGCTTTTTGCTTGATCCCAAATTAAGATGGGAACCACATGTGGATTACTTGTAAAGAATACTTTCTTACTTAAGAAATCTATTTTCTGTAGTATCTGCAAATGTTATAGTCCGCATATTTCTCAGCAAGTCTGAATCAAATAATGTTTACTCCAGTTTATCGATGAAAGAAAATTGGTAAGTATATATAAGTCGCTTTGTATTCCGATTATTAGCATATTATAGAACAAAGCAGAAATTCCTTAATTAGCTTCACCAACAGGAAAGCGTATCGTTTAAAGTGCAAATCTTTATCAAACAACTGCAGTCGTTTCGACAGATTTAACAGAAGCAAAGTAAAGCAAGTTATATCAATTATCAAGAAATCAACTCTGAAAAACTGACACACATTAAGATAAAAGGAATATTTTTGAGAAAACCTGGATATATGTATTAATGTTGAGTATGCAAAGGTCGGAGAAAACCATTCAGTAAATACGATAATTAGTAAGAACTTAATTAAATATCACAACATTTTGCAAGTAGATATTGAAGCGATAACTGTGTCAGGAAATTTGATTTACCCTGACTTTCGACGAATATTGTTTTAGTTGGTCATAACAAATACGCAGTTCGTTAGAACCTAAATTCGCTCCAATCATAGACGCTATTTCATATGAACTTATAATGATTGTGGTACCGGATAACGCTAGTGACAGTAACGTGACAATTTCTCGATACGGCTATTTGGAATATTACTGCGGACAGTATTATTTTTGAAAAAATATCTGAGAATGATATTTAATATATTTCATATATTTTTGTTCTATTGAACAATCTACGTCTTCTGAATTTGATTCAGAGCTGTTACAAATGTCGGTCGAGTCAGTACAGTGAACGTTGTAATTAACAATACGTTATCGCACGAAGCAAAAGCGAATATTGGAAAACTTGTTAGCATACAGAGTGAGCCAAAAGAAAGGTCCAATCCAATGCACGCGAAGCTAAAGACCAAGCTGTTGATTGGGCCGGATACAACGAAACCTTCTGTAGCGCAGCCTAGACATTTAGTACATCACAAAGCGGAAGTTGTGAACAGAAATTGTTAGATGAAGGAGTTGTGCAACCAAACCATTTTGAATATGCAAGTCCAGGAGTATAAGTACGGGAAGCGAACAATTAATACCGTCTTTGTGTGAATTAGGGGAAATAAATAAGCACATTATTAAGGATAATTTTCCACTTCCTGTCATTAAAATATTGATAGACAACTTGAGTCGTTCAAACCATTTCACAATATCAGATTTTAGGAATGAATACCACCATATAGATGTGCATAAAGATTTAGTGAAATATATTGTATTTGTAATGTTGTCGGGAGATTACGATTTTTGAAAATGCATTCTGGATTAACTGGTGCACCTTCATCGTTGGCAAGATTTATGTCAAATATATTTGAAGACTTGGTTCGAGATGGAAATTTGGACGATTTATTGATTCATTTAAACACTAGTGAAGACATATTGCAATTTTGGGCAAAATTTTGGCTAGGATTAGAAAATTTCATTTACAATTGGGGTTGGACAAATGTGAATTTGGAATAAACAAGTAGACTACTTATTACAGCATATTAGTTCGGGAGAAGTTCGGCCCAGAATGGAAAAAATGAAAACCATAGAAAATTTTCCTGAACTCAAATCCTGTCGATAGATACAACGATTTCTTGGACTCACCGTATATTTTCGAAAATTTATTAAGAGATATACTCAGTTTGCAAAACAATTGTCTGATTTGTTACGAGTTGGAAATCAGTTTATATTTGTTGCAGAGCAAAAATGTGTTTTTGATGAATTGAAATGGTGTTTGCAAAAATGAATCTGTGTTGAAATTGTATGACTCAAGCAAAGAGACCGATACTTGTTCTAATGGTTTAGGTGCATGTTTGCTTTAATGGCATGCTGGAAAGCTACACCCAGTATATTACGCAAGCTGGAAGACGTCAAAAATCAAAGAAGAGCTGCACAGTTTTGAGCTTTTATTTGTAGGGGGAAACATTAAAGAAGCAAGAAGTGAACCGAAAAATTGGAGTTTGGATGGTTTAAAAATGCACGAATACGATGTTGAAATGGAGCATAGAAAAGGAGAAATGATGCAGCATGTAAATGCTCTCAGCAGTGAATGTCATCGAAGACGGTTTTGAAGATAAAATTTCAAGAATGAAGCTGAAGAATGATGAAGTGAAGAGCATCAAAGCAGCAAAAATAGAAAATTGCAAGAAAGTTGATGATTATGTTTTAGTTAATGGAATCGTTATGAAAGAATATCAAGGAATAAGGCTGTTTGTTGTACCTAGAGCAATGAGAAGAGAAACTGTTGTGAAGACTCATGAACAGATCCATCATTTAAGAACTTACAAAATACTAGCTGAGATTAAACGAAAATTCGTCATATGTAACGTATCCCATGGCTGTGGGATACGTTACACGTGGACCACCTAAGCCCGTTGGAGAGAATAACAAAAGGACAGACATACATTTTGTATAATCGATGGTTTCTCCAAATTTTTTTTCCTGGAACTGACCAAGACCACTAGTTCATCCGAATGCCTTCAAGTTTTAAAGAAGCTGTTTAATATATTTGGAAATCTAAAACGAATTATTTCAGACCGTGGCACTGCTTTTACAAATGACGAGAGAAAGTTCTGTGAAGAGAGACACATTAAATTGGTGCATATTACTGTTCAAATGCCACGATCAAAATAGTCAAATTGAATGCTATTATCAAACGGTTATGCCCAGCATTATTAAAGATTACATAACAGCCACAACCTTCCTACAGTTCAATTATCATTGAACGCAATAATTCAAAAGTCGATGAAATACGGTCTAGTCGAAGTCATGTTTGGGTTTAAATTGAATATCCTCCCGTTTCCTGATTTAGAAGAGATAATCAAAGAACAAATAGAAGTCGAGAATTATTAGAAGGATCGAGAGAATCTCTAGGACAGAGTGAATGACAACATACGGCGAAATACAAAAGATTGGCAAGTTCAAATACGACGAGAAGGGGAGACCTGGTCAAGAATATTCCCAAGGCAACTTTATATGGACTGGCCCTGACAATTGTAATCCGAAAATGGGTAAAAAGTTTATTGGTCAATATCAAATTGCTAAGGTATTGGATAGTGACCGATGTTTGGTTACCGACGTACCCGGATTTCAAATGAGGCAGAAGCCTTATTGAAGTGTTTTACCACCGGAAAGGATCAAGCCATGGATTCAGTATGCAGACATGGAGAAGGACGAATCCGATGAAGATGTCCGGAATGGTGTCGATTTCAGCGAGGTTGGCTAGATGGAAAAAGGAGAGGATCATCTAATAGAGGATGCAAGGCAATGCTCTATGAGGAGGAGCTGTGAGCGCCTTCGTGTGACAAATCCCGGAACTATTTTTTTTTTTTTTAGTTTAGAGCTTGACAGTTTTTGAACTAGTACTAGTAGTTAGTTACTTGTTGTGTTGTTATTTAATGTCGTCAAGTTGTTGTTATTCTTTTCTTCATACATTAAAATATTACCAAAGTAACGTAGTGAAAGAATCGGCTAGCAATATAATAATTGTCTACTAAGATATTTTAATTACTTTCTCGAGGTATATAGGAATCTAGCCTAAGACTTTTTACAATGTTATACACGACACAACGTTGCAGACAAAATTCTATTGTATATTTTGTACGCGTGTATGTATCAGTTAAAATATAAGAAATTTCAGTTTTAACTCACATAGTACTTTAAGTAACTTTAAATTGCCTCATTTATTCGTAGTTACTAAGTTTGATTTTAATTTTTTTTCCTCCATTGCTATTTCCCGATTGCAAGTTTAATCAGCCAAATTTGTCTGTTACTTTAAAGTTCCCGATTCAATAAAAGTTTTTATTCGATATTTCATTCCATCCACTCGGATATAATATAAATGTAATTCACGGCATTTTAATTAAGTCCAAAGTTATATTTTCTGTAGTGATCGAAAGTTCATTTCTTCCAAAATTTAATCAAACGTCGTTTGGGGTGAATGTTAAGTTGACTTCATAATGTTATCGTTCAGGGTTGGGGTTAAATTAAAGTAGCAGTATTTTTGGGTGTATTAGTAAAAATATATGCAATTTCCCTTCGCTTTCAGATGAATTCCCTAAATTATTAATTAGAGTTTTAGATTTAAAATCGATAACGAATGTCCTCCCTAACATTAACAGTTTGTGTTTCCAAGGTATAATTACTGACTCACCATGGGGACTTCCTTATTATTAGAGATAAGGGGTAGGAATTTCAGGTAACGGAATATTACATAATAGTTATGTAATATTCCGTACAAAGTAACGTTGTCAATGAACTCCACAAATTTAGAAAGGCATAAAAAGTTGGAAAGGCCTAAATAGTATTATTCTTTTTATTTGAAACACCAACATTTCGAGAGATTTTTCACTCTTCATAAGAGTGATAAGTCGTACAGTAAAATGGTGAAGCCAGGATAAAGAAAAACAAATAGAGGAAATATTTTTCAAGAGTGACACGAGCTAGCAGCGAAGAGTTATTGGTGAAAAACAATCTTGTAATATGTCATGTTGATGTGTTAGGGCACTTAACAGTAATGAAACTCCTAAAGTTGGATATTACCTTCATGATAAAGTATTTACAGGAGTGCAAGAGGAGCAACTATGTAATTATTGTAATATCTCAGCAAAACTCCATTTCGGCGTTTCACCAAAAGACCTCCAGAAGCTTTGTACCAGTTTGCAAAACCGAATATTTGCAAGTTTCCTCAACAATGAGAAGCTGTACACGTAGCAAGTGAGGACTGGTTAGTGACACTTCTGAAACGAAATTCAAACTTGCCAATTAGAACTCCCGAAGCCACAAGCTTGTCTAGAGCAATGAACTGATAAAAAAAATGTTAGGGAGAAGGGTAAAAGATAAAAGCAGAAAATGCTTTTCGGGTTCGTAACAAACACAAAATTTAGCAACTTTACCAAATTTAAACCTACCCTCTAAGGGTGATCTCTAATGAACCCGGTTGTGTATGTTGTGTAAAATACACAATAATATGGCACTTTTACTTCATATAAATTTTTAATGCAGGCAGTCATGTATAAATATGAGCGCTTTCGGTTGGAATATAAATAGAATGCATTAACTTTATTTCAGATCATTAAGTCAAACATAAAATTATTTTTATTAGCATTAAAAGAACGCAATGGTTGTAACCAACCAGCGTCACCGTAACATTGGATGGATGTAATTTTTCTCGCTACGCAACTTGACGGCGTTCGTTATTTACAAACAGAAATCACCACAATTTAATTTATAATAACAGTATACGTTTAGTATATAAGAAGTATTATATTATTGATATAAATAAGCGCTATTAAGAAGAATTCTTGATTGTAAATACAAAGGAAAACAATGCAATTATAACGTAAATATAATATAATAATAAACACTTCGCAATCTAAAAAAAATGCCATTCATTTTCATTTTTGTTATTACTAATCGCTTAGGGCTTGTGGATAATACCAAAACATAAGCTTGAAACTGAATTAACATTAATTTTCTACTTATCATAAAGGGTGCTTCAGAATTTTTACTTTAGATTGCTGGGTTCTTTTGGGCTTTCCCAGCAAAAAAACTATTTTCCCCACGGCTTGGCTTTTACTCATGACGCAAAAAAAAACAAACTTGGCAACATTCATTTTAATAGTATGAACTAGATTGCATTATCTTGGTTAACTATAACCAAATTTTGAAGTATAGATGTTTATTAATGTAATTAGAATATATTCGTAATAATGACCGACAGAAAATTAATCAAAGTTACAGTGTTTTTAACGATTTTAATAACCATTTAAATGTATTGCCTTGGATTAAGAAAAATGTTGTTCACACAATTTTCTAGAAGTCAAATAAAAGTTATGATATACCCTTTCTCAGAATAACCCCTAAAGAAAGAATTTTCACATTTAGAAGTTTGGTCCTGCATGAAATATTACAGAGGGCTCTTCAAGGTTGACCGGAGAAAAATTAATTACATTGCTGACTGAAAATCCAAATTTAGATCGTTAGCTTTCAGATCTTACTAACCTAGTTTTCAGTACGAGTCCTCTCTTCTGAAGTTCCTTTCCATACTGATGATGTAATGTTCCACTGAGCAACAGGTGCCTGATAATTTGCTTTACCTACCAACGGTATACAGGTATAATATGCGAAGCGTAGGCCACTATAATCAAGATGTTTTATTCATTAGTTAACCATCGGAAGCGTACTTACTACCCAGTGAATAAAGTGGAGCAACTAGATACTTTTGACAGTGGTGGTGTAGTACGATTTGTACACATAAACAGCCTAGTTCATTTCGTATGTTAAAATGTTGATACATGTATACCACTGATTTGAATTATGAAATGAGGCTTTTAACTGGAGCTAACGTTTTATATAAGGTTCAACAATAGATCTTTGTACAGTGTGATAGTTTTAGTTCGAACTGGACAGATTTGAGTTGATGGTAAATAAGCATAATGTTTTGTACAGGGTGCGCCAGAAACACCTGACGGTTTTTTACATAAAAGAATACCCCAGGGGAAAGTGTAATGATTTTTTTATTCGCAAAGATACATTGTAATTGTTAGGGAGAATTAATGTGTATCACTATTTCTTGAAAATAACATTTGGTAAGTGTCTGCCATGCCGAATAACACCCACTCCCGTAGTCTGTCCGGAAAAGATAACATAACTCTCTGCAACATATCTTATGGAATCTCCTGAATGCACTCACGAATGCGATCTTTTAACTTGTTGATAGTGACTGGGCGTTGCTCATAAACCTTCTGTTTCAAATAACCCCACAACAAATAATCTGGTGCTGTCAGATCGGGCGACCGAGCAGGCCAATTGACGTCCCAAAGCCGAGAAATGACTCTGCCCGGAAACATTTCTCTTACCACTCCCATGGAAACACGTGCAGTGTGAGCTGTTGCTCCATCTTGTTGGAACCATATGTCACGACGACCATTCACTTCATGGTACAGGAATGTTTGCAACATGGCTGTGTAGCGCTCAGAATTTACCGTTACAGTACGGCCTTCATGTTCAAAAAAATACGCACCGATAATGCGCTCAGAAGAAACAGCGCACCATACTGTCACTTTTTTCCTATGAATAGGACGCTCCATCAATTCACACGGGTTGTCTGGACCCCAGAAACGACAGTTCTGTCTGTTTACATACCCGGACAAGTGAAAATGGGCCTCATCTGACATCAGTAACCTGTTCAGAATGTCCTCGTCACCTTGCAGAAGTTCCAGGAACTCGTTGCAAAATCGAAGACGCGTCACCGTGTCCCCATCAGTAAGCTGAAGGACAACTTGGATCTTATACGCATGGTAGTGAAGATCTTTGCGAAGGATTCGGCTAACACTGGTATCCGCCAACGCAAGTGCAATAGCGTGCCGCTGAGCTGAGCGTTGAGGACTACGCAAGATGGCGTCCCGTACACGATTCACATTTTCCGGCGTACGTATCGAACGAGGATGTCCTGTAGGTTTGCTGGCCTTTACAGTTCCCTCTTGACGCCATTTCGATACCCATGGACATAGTATTGCGACTAGGGGCATCACCATAACCATTGAAAAACCGTCAAGTGTTTCTGGCGCACCCTGTACGACATCTTAAGATGCACAATGACGAAAAGGGCAACGTTTAGCCAAGTCTTGAGACTTTCAACTTTTCACGTATTATTTAAGCGATAAAACACACAACAACGAAATGGGCAAGGTAAAGATATATTTCTGTAGTACTATACGAGGATTACTGAACCACAGTGACAAAGGTGCATGACACATGCTTTAGATTTACATAGGTTTTTTTCGAGTTGGCAAGACAAGTTCAAATTACGTAGAGGAATGTGTATGAGTGACCATCTACGAAAGATTTTTCCCAGTTGAACTGATGACGTAGTAATTGACAACAGCCTGATTTCAAATTTGAAGAATGTTAGATGGTGTGTTTCCGTTATGTTCCAAATCGCGAGAGATTCTAAAATTGCTGGATCCAAAAGGATTTTAAAAATGTCTTCGCGTTGCTTATCTAGAATTTTTAACCCCCCGTACCATTCAAATTTTACAAAACATATGTTTTAAACTTCGAACTATGTGAAACTATTGAAAACGATTTAGTATTTGTATGATAGTGAAGTGTTGTAGTGTCATTAAATCTGCAGTATGAAATTATATAAAAAATAGTATTTACTGCATTCAAAAAGTAATCTTATTGATTATAATTCATAGCTCAATTATATGGTAACAACCATTAACGGTTGTTCTTATCTATAATACAGGGTTGGTCGATAGGATCGGACCAAAGTCCAGAAGTGTATTATACATCTAAAAATAATGTAAAGAAACTAATCTTACTATTCTATTTCCATTTATTTCTTCGTTACAGCGTAATCAAAAAATTTTAACTAGTATTCTTGTAAATGATCCAAAATTTTGCTTGTTTTTGAAAAATTCTGGCACCCATGTAAAACAAAAAGTTCCTTTCAAAGCTTTCAATGGTTTTCTAAAATACGTAATGCCACTATAATTTAAAAATACGCTAAAAAAAAACAATAATTAGGACACGATGTTGTTAACATTGACTGACTGAATGCTATGTTTAGATTGGCAATAACATATCTTGGAAACTGGTCTTTTCATAATGTCTCCCCTGATTCTTACACTTGCTGTCCTGATAACACCGTCTGCTCCTGGATGAATTTCTTCGATTCGGCCCATAAACCATCACAATGGAGGGGGATTTTTTTCCTTGACAATCACAAGCTGGCCTGGAACTAAAACTTGTTTGCATTTTGTACGCTATTGTAACTGGTTGAGATATTCCTTGTGCCAACGTTTCCAGAACTGTCGTTTCAGGAATTCAATGTGTTCCCACTGAGAGAGACGATTTCCAATTAAGAAGTGGCCGGTTGTTAGAAAGGAATAGTCGTTAGGATCATTGGAAAGAGGCGTCGAAGGACGCGAGTTAAGAATGGATTCGATTTGAACATGGAGAGTGTTCATATGTGAAAATAGAGTTACCCACTACTCTTCGCAAGTGATGCTTCGCTGATTTTATGCTGATTTAGTTCGTGCATTTCGCTTAAGCGATTGGCAACGTATGGCTTCTATTGCCTTGAAGTGAATTTGGTCCAACCTAACGCTACTGTTGGGTCCGTCCAATAATAAATACTGTTCTGTTCGTATTAGCTTACATAATAGTAATGCAGCACACAACTCCAATCTGGGTATGATATAGTGATTGAATTTATGGAAGTAACCTTTGACTTTGCACATAGCAAATTGTTGAATCCGTTTCCAGCGAGATTTACAGATTTTACATAAACGCAGGCTCCATATGCGTTTTGACTAGCGTCACAGAAACTATGTAGCTCAATAATATGAAAACTATCAAGTGAAATAATCCTGCGGGGAATATGAAGATCTTTCAAGCTCGAGAATTGTTTCTTATATTCCAAAAAGGTATTATACGTATCCAGTAATATAGTTTCGTCCCAATCGACTCTTAATTGCCAGTCTTTGCAATAACTGGGCCCAATAGACCTAGTGGATCAAAGACTTGGGATAAGTGATAGAATAAAGAGTTTTGTGATTTTATCTGATGATGATAATTGGGTTATATGGTAAACAAAAGTAATTCCAGGACAGACCTAGCGCCTTGACGGTATCTGAATTTTCTATAATGGCCGTAGTAAACTTTAATGAAGTTTTATCTGAATTGTTAACAAGTGTAGGATAATTAGAATGCCACTTACGCAGTTCAAATCCTCATTTTTTCAATAACCTCGTTGTTTCCTCAATAACCACCTTTGCTTCACTTACTATGTTGGCTCCACTTAATAAGTCGTCCACGTAAAAATCTCTTAGAACAATATTGGCTCCAACCGGAGAATCGCTGCCTTCCTCGCGAGATAACTGACGCAGCGATCGGATGGCCAAATAGGATGTCACTGATGTTCCATATATCACTGTGGATAATTCAAAAACCTTTACCTCTTCGTACGGGGTGGATCTCCAGAGAGTCCGTTGGAATCGAGTATCTGCTTCATCTATAAGATCTTGACGGTTCATCTTTGCTATGTCAGCGGTTAATGCAACTCAATGGAAGCGAAATCTTGTTACTATAGAGAATAAATCCTCTTATTAGGTTACTCCGACGAACAACAAGTCGTTGAGTGCGGTGCCAATTGAAGTTTTTGATGAGCCATCAAACACGACTTGAAGTTTCGTCGTCATGCTGTCAAGTTTTTCTACATCGTGTGAGATAGACAATACGCGGAACCGAGATCTTCTGTTAATGGATTGATGTTGTATAACTTCATATGGCCTAAATCTTCATATTCTTTTAGAAAAATAATGATTAAAAGAATTGTATAAATTGTTTTTCTTTTGTTATTACTAACGCAATACTGAGTTTGCATTATTTTCATTTGTATAATACTCTCGGAAGCAAAGAGGAGGGCGTTGTTTCATAATGTCATAAGTATTATTTTACTACTTTATAAGGTGATTCAACAACACCAACGATTATTTCAACTATTTTAGTTTAATAGTTTCCAATGTGCAAATGTACTTGACTGATCATTAATCAGATGATACTTCTCTGAGTGAATACTAGGCACCATGTTATTATACGCAATAGAATTTTGATATAAACATTGCTGTGATGCCGATTTTAATTCTATTACTTTACGTTGGTACTAACTTCTATGTATGATTATTTTGATGCAAGAAAATCAATACAAAATGAAACCTAATTTATCTAAATATCGGATGCAAATGCATGTGACATTTGATTAAACGAATGAAAAAGTATTTCATAAAGTATAAAGAAAACCATGAATGATAATAAAATGGCCTAAATCATCATTATGGTGTAACTGTTTACAATTTGCCAATCTCACACATTTTTAGTCGTATTTACACCAGGAGATAATGATGAATTTCACTTGTATAGAACCAATTGTTACTTTGCGTACAAGAAGGTAAAATGATCGTTTCGTCTGCATTTGAAGTTTTGCGTACACAATTTCTGATTAATTGTTTAATGTTGATATCTTAATAACCATTGACCAAAAATAATCACAAGACCGGCATGGCTAATGACCAATAATTTAATATTTTTTCAATCATATGAGTAACATTTAAAACCGCTTGGGTTATCCAGACGGAAACACTTTCGTAATTAAAATCTGCCCCGTTCCACGTGTTCGTCCAACCATGTGTCTCTTTGCAAACTGCAATTTCAAGTTTTGCTAGCTGGCTATCAGAATTAGTTTCTTCTTTATTCTTCGTTGTGCAATTGCTGGACCTTGCTACAAAGTTCTATATGGGAACAGCTCGTTCAAGTATTGCAGCGTTTTCGATTTTTTTTTCTGCTAGAGTCGAATTTGACGGTATATACGGTCAGCAAAATCGCCGCTCGGCTGTTTCATCAACTGGGAGAAATACCGAGAAAAGTTGTAAAACACGCTGCAGCGTTGCCAAACACGATTTCTAAAATCCAGGAGATAAAGGAGAAAAAAATCACAAGAAATAGGAGGAAAAGCAAGAGATATCGTTTAGGTTATTTAGGTTGATTACTTTTCAAAAGTGACAAAAAACATACACCTACACAAGAGGAACATTAATTTGGTCAATATAATAAAAAGCAATTAAAAAGTAAAAAGCACACTTTAGGGAAATTAATTTTTCTAACACGGTAATGTTATTCAGTGTCTCTAATAGCAATCTTTACAATACATTCTTTTGCCTGGATTTCGTACTTAAATCTAAAATTCGTGCGGATGTATAGGAAAAAGAAAACACATTTAACCTTTAATGTTAAGTTTTATTTAATAAAATGCAAAAACATTTAAAAAAACAATGTATTTTGCTATGCGGTTGACCAACCAGAAATTTAAGCGAATTGCCACTACTGGCTGCCATAAATATGATATAATATTAATTTTTGCGTAGGACGTGCAAGCAAATTTAAAAGAAAATGGTTTTCGGTAGATTGTGTTAGTTTTACAATAAATAAAATATTTTGGTAAAAATCAGTCTTATATTGAAAATCAGTAGATTAGATGAAATTTTGCATAAATAATAAGATCTTCTGGAAAATCAATGAAATTTGCCGATCGAGTGTAAATAGCCTAACAATCGTCTTTTTTATCAACGAGAAAGATTCTCATGCTACCGCACAGGAATTTCTGTCAATTTTGTAATAAAGCAGAATAATTCGAGTAGAATAAAGTTATCTTTCTGATATTATTTTCACGTAAATCATTTTCTGATTCTCGTTTGGTGATAGGTAACGTGTGTATTTAAACAGTAATGAGAGAATAACGAGATGATGGATCATTATGACAATGTAACACCGTTATGTTGGAACGCTGGAAAGGCGATTTCGTACGGTCTCTCCTAACAAGAGTATGCTATACTGCTCAAGGTAGCACATTCCGCTTATGATCATCGTTTTCAGTATTTACGTAGAGACGTGAGCATCACGGTATATAATAATAATAAGTTTATTCGTCCAACAGCGAAAGCCAATTATAGGACAACTTAATACAAAAGAAAAAATACATGTGCAGTATCCTAATTGCTACAAAGAATAAACAAACGAGCAAAATAATAATACAAGAACACAAAAACCTTAGTACTAACAAACATAAATAACTTACAGTTCCAAGTAATTGGAATAGAAGACATTAAAGTTCTTTGACATAACGTAAATTGGAGACTTCATCATAATGTTCGTCCTAGCCCTTGGTGTATTAATTATAGCACCATATCTAGTACTATGCGCTGGGACATTAAAACTAACCGCAGCAAGCAAGGATGGAGAATCAATTTTGTTTTGTAGCAATTTAAGCATGAATGTGGCACTACATCGCTCACGGCGGTGAGATAAACTTTCAACATTATGATGATTTAACAAACTAATGTAATCTACATTTCTTTCAGGGTACACACCAGTGATCTTAAAAGACAAATATTTGAGAAATTTTCTCTGTATTCTTTCAACAGAAAGTTGTGGATTAATGTAGTAGGGAAACCATACCAGGGATGAATATTCCAGTTTACTACGTACAGTAGCATAATAAATAGTTTTAATTGCAGATATATTATGAAAAGACTTGCATGATCTTATAAGAAAACCTAAAGATCTGAACGCTGACAAGCAAAGCGTTATTACATGTTGAGAAAAAGTAAGCTGTGAATCAAATAATACACCCAAGTCCGATACTTCAAATTTTCTGATAATAGATTCTGT